>CM012460.1:6786442-7386442 GCA_003999625.1 Oryzias javanicus | reverse complement strand
GAATACAAATATAAAACAATAATTTGGTTCCTGCTGCCTGGTATCAGTTTGGGAACAAGAAATGACTCGGGGTGTTTTCAGACTGGAACCATTATTAGTTCGATTCAATCTCTTTTTTCCTTACCCTAAACAGACCAAAGGAAAGTTTGAAGACTCACTCCAATGAAAGTTGGGTTTTTGACTTTTCCTTACGGCATTTTTCTCAGGACGGAGGACAGACGAAAAGCACACTAAGATAAAAGTTGCATTTCTGAGTGTTTCTGTGTTTCTTTGGTCTAACAGATGCAGATGGACAAAATGCAGTTAAAAAAGCTTGTAGTTGTTACGAACATACTACAGTCTTTGGGCCACAAGATCCCTGCTCTGCTCCATTCTGATAGAATTCATCCACTTGCAGAAAAATAGATCCATGAACGTCTTCATTTTCCTCGTCTGAGCTGGAATCAGGATTAAAACTTTACGTCTGGATAGCTCAGATACCCCCGCTAATGTTAGCTTCGGGGTGTGAGCAGGAGAGCATGCACACAAAGGAATGATGGGAAATGAGTGCTGGCTTACTTCCAGTCTCGCCCACAACTGAGAGGTAAATTTCTAATAAAGTGCTGCTGCAAAACTATATTTTCTTATTTTGGGTAATAATTAAAGACCACCGGGAATGCTTTAAAAATACCTTTTCAGAGTGAGACTTTAGGCTCTTACTGATGCCTAACCCTAATCAGAGGGGGGTTTTATTTCCTCTAAAGTCTTTATTGAGTTTTAACTTATCAAATAACATCTACACACAGTCAGAATTTTATAGGTCAAGTTCCTGAAACAAAACAAAACAAAAAGCAAAAGAAAAGGCAGAACAAAATAAAAAGAACAAAACAAGACAGTACTATTGTAAATTGGATTATTATATAAAAGCAAAAGCAAGTAAAGTTGTTTAATTTAATACATGACAAGTTAGAAATAAATAGCAAACGTATGTCGTAATCCTTCACCTTGTTGTTCATCTACAGGGATATGGGAGCGAAAAGTGTCCCAAATTAATACTGAGGTCTCCATTTCTGAATGTGTTTAACATACATTCATACGATCACGTTTTTGTCATCAAATGTATCCACACTTTGATCTCTGGAATTTGTGGTGCGTCTGAGAACAACTCAGGCTGCCACCAAGACCCCAACCATCAGGACCGATTTGGTTTACCCGTCATCTTGCCAACCAGGGGCGTTTTAACATTTGGGCTACAGCAACTCACAGCCCCCAGTTATTTACAAAGCAAAGACTGGAAAATAAATAAAAGTGTGGTTGGGATTCTGAGCCTAAGAATGACCAATGCATGAGGATTTCATCACTCGTCCTAACTCGAGCCATCAAGTCTAAGTTATGTGGATCTCCTGTTTCCTGAATCTAATGGTAATCAAGTATTTGTTGAGAATTTTACATGTCAAAATAAATGTAAGTCTTTAGGTACAGCATTACAAAAATGGACGTCTGATATGGGCATCTCTGATTTTGGCTCTTTCATAACATTCAAAGTTAAGCTTAAAGGTTTCTCTTTGGTCAGGCCTACTGCCAGGTTAGCCAGTAATCAGATAATATTTCATGTATTGCTCACTTATCACTGTAAGTTTGGAGAGTAGTTATAATTTTCATTACATCTGTTGTGAATATTTCTCCATAGAACTTAACAGAGGGAGGTTGGTTTGATGAATCAAGCCCTCTGCTGTCGCTCTCGTGGAACTAGATTCATATTGATACGCTAAAAATTTTATTATCATGGTTATTATCCACATCAGCTCTCCTCTATTCCTTATTATTTATTAAATTTATTTTCCTGTGTTTCTTTTTGGTGCAGTCCGATTCATGTGTTGTTGTTTCCCTTCTGGGAAGCAGGAGAGATTTCACATTCCAGGTGGATCGTCCGTGCTCCTGTTCTTGGCCGTGGACCTTGCCTCTGGCCTAACTGGCTGAACACTATTTCTATATGTAGTTATAGAGTAAGATAAACTAATTCCTCTTTATTAGTCCTGGTAAATCATCTGAGGATCTCTCCTTCATGTGGACATCCTTAAGGTTTCTTCTTTTTCCTGGAATCTGTATTTTAAGGGGTTTTTCCTTACCGGGAGGGAGGGTTTAAAGATGAAGATAACAAATTTTATTTAGTCGGTTTAGTTTAGCAATTAACTGTTGCTTATATTTTATGGCTGACCTTCTGCTTCTGCACAAGTACAGCCCAATGAGACAATTCTTTTGTAATATTGGGCTACATAAATATAATTTAATTAAACTGTGTGTGCGTATTAGTCAGGATTTTGTTAGGCTATGAACTAATCTTTTGCTAAGGGCTGGCTTGAAAAAAAAGCTTGAATTGGTTGATGTGAATTGTTCCTCAAAAGAAATGAAACAGAATAATTCAATGTGAGGGTTAGTTTTTCTTTAATTTAATCTCTTATACTTTGTGGAATAAAACTGCAGTTGTTTATTTCAGTCAACCAAGTTCCACCTTTTTTCAGTTTCAATCAAAAGGAACGTCTTTTTTTTTCTTTTTTTAGTGGAAGCACAATGATAAAAAACTTGTTTAACATTCTATAATTTGACAAACAGGTCAATAAGTATAAACTGAAAGAGAGTACCACTCTCCAACTGACAAAAACACCTATATTTGGTAATAATGACAGACAAAACAGGATTTTTTTCTTTCCTGGGTAAATCTTTCTTATATTACAGGACTGTTTATCTCTGGAGACACAACTGTTAGAATGCATCTTGCCAAGCTACATCTCGACTTATTTGTTGTCTGGCTGCAGTGGATGGTCCATTCCTTCCCAAAGGAATGCTGGATCTACTTCCTTTTAGCTCTATAGAGAATTTAGAAAGTCCCCATCACGGCTGTCAATGGGATATTTTCCTGCAGGATCTCTCTTTAATGCAGATGCACAAACTTGTTTTCTGCATAAACTGCGGGCTCTGCTCCGCTCTGGCCGACCCTGATCAGTGGCTGTTTTGATGAGAAAAATGTTTTCTGCTGAGCTCCAGAGAGAAGGAAATACCATGAAATATTGATCTAAGACATGAGAGGGGTGAAACTTGAATTCCAGAGAAAACTCGGCTTTATTTTCACTGTGCTGCTTCTAGTCAGACTGGGAAAGAGAATCTTTATTTTTTGCTTCTTCCTTTAATTAATTTCTCTTCCTTTTTAAGGATAGTTTTATTTCTTTACATTGAAAAAGACATTCCTCTTGTTTCTTTTATCATATTGGTCACTTGTTCTTAACTGCTCAGTTGACAATCCATTAAATTCACATATATACGGAACCAAGAGTCTTAATGTTGTTCCAGTCCATTTCAATTCAACCAGTTACTGATACTGCAGAGATGGGTGGGCCATCATGCTCCTCCAGCATTCAGATACTTTAGGTTCTCAGGATGGACTCCATCCAGTGCCTTAATTTTACAAAATAATTCATATTTGTATTAAAGAATAAACATAGATATTACCCATTAAATGATCATGTTTGTCACGTTTTCCTCTAAATATTTGTTGAAATTCTTCTTTCTTTGAGATGGAGTAACCTTAAACTTATCTTTCTAAATGGACCTTATCCCAACCAGTAAGGCCAGGTGGGCCCCCTAAAAGAGGGCAGAAAATGTGAGCCCCGAATGGGTTTGATAATCATTTTAAAATAATTGGAATTGAATCGATCCAGGCTCTAGTGAATCAAATTGAATAAATCCTGGAAATTATTTTCTAATAATTTACTCTGTTTTAAGTAATTTAACAACAAATCCTGAAAATATTCTCCACTGTTTCCATCCTCAAAGTTTTGCAACTTTCTATGTTTTTGTCATGATTCCGTGCTTTGGTTAGGTCATCTGCTCTTTTACGTTCTGTCGCCTCACTGGTTTGTGCTCCTGTTTTTGTCAAGTTTAAGTTATTTTAGTAAATGTTGTTTCTGCCACCAAGTCTGGTCTCCTGCATTTGGGTCCTCCACCACCATCCCTGACAGTATGACCTGACCACCTTGGACCCAGCAGGACACCCTTGTCCACGCCATGCCACACATCGCCACGCCATGCCAGATGGGGTTCCTGTAGCCGTGTTCGCATGTGTCATCTTCCACCCGTTCCGTTCCTGAGGGGGGACTGTTGGGGCCATCCATCCTGTTCCTGAGGAGGGTCACCGGGACCGCTCCTTCCTGTCCCCAAGGATGGCCGCCGTATGCCCCCCCAGGCTGTTTCTGGTTCTGGAGGAGGGTTGCTGGGACTGCTCCCCTTCATGTCTCCTGTCCCTGGGGAGAGTCACCAGGACCGCTCCTCTCCACGTCTGTTCCTGGAGGGGTTTCAATACCCCTCACGTCTGTCAGGCTGCAGGATCTCTGTTTTCTGGACTTGTTTTTGTTCCAGGTCCCCTCCTCACAGGTGTTGGGGCATCTGGGATCTGCCCTTTTGGGGAGAGGTACTGTCATGATTCCGTGCTTAGGTTAGGTCATCTGCTCTTTTACGTTCTGTCACCTCACTGGTTTGTGCTCCTGTTTTTGTCAAGTTTAAGCTATTTTAGTAAATGTTTATGTTTCTGCCACCAAGTCTGGTCTCCTGCATTTGGGTCCTCCACCACAATCCCTGACAGTTTTAGGCATTACATTTTGATGCAATACTGGTATGAAAAGTTGCTTTTTTTCTGCGACAGAATCAGCTGATTCACGTTCATACTTCACTCCTGTGTAGCTGCATATCTGCTTTCCTTCACTTCCAAATCAGCTGGAGTTACGTTATGTGACTCAACTACAACCAGAAGATGGTAAACAATGGAGCAAAAGCTGTAGTCCTTTTTTTTTTTTTTTTGCAGAACTTCTGTCAGTGATCGGAAGTTCTTGACTATCAAAACTTTTTACCCTTCATTAATGTCAGAGTCGGTGATGTTGTCCCTCGGAGTCTGCAGCAGCATGGAGCAGATGTTGTCCTGGATTCCAGAAGGAGTCCAGACTGCAGCAAAGCACATTAAGCAGTCTGCAGAAAAGCACAAACATAAACAAAGACATTAACATAGAGGGACTGGCAGCAGGAGGAGCTGGAACAGCACAGCGGCACGTACAAACAGCAACGTAGTTCATATGAGAAAGAAGAGTACGACCAGGCAGCCAGAGACTCCATTTGGAGTTTTGCTAAAACCTTTTCTCCTGGCCATCTGGGTCCAGAGTACCAGCCAAAACAATATTTCTCTGACCATTGTAATTTTTGTCGGCACTGCAGTATCCACTGAATAATAAACCACAATGCAGCACAAAACCAACTGGTAAAAAGAACAATTTGGGTTAGTATAGTGACTTGGACATTTATATATTCAAAGACTGTTAATTAGTTCCAATATTTTCAGATATATTTGTATATTGAAGAAAATGTAATCAGAATGAAAAGGAAGTAATTTGAATCCACTTATATACATTTATCTTTTACACTTTACCTTTTTATCTTTTCCTTTAACACTTAAATATAAAGACAATTTTCTGCGAAGGTTGGATTTATTTAGCTAAATACTCGCATTTCCAATAGAATGTAGGGCTCTAAGAAGTCAATCATGGTATTCAAGGGACGCACTGCTTAGAGATTGTTTATCACAAGACGAGCAGGTTTATTTTCCTGCTAGAACAAGTTAATTTGCTGTTTGGAGAAATTGGTCCCTCGTTTATCTCAAGATAACATATAGATCAGAAGCTGTGTCTCTCAATTACTGCCTGTCGGGACGAATCAGAACTCTATGTGAGTTCTTAAAGAATAAACCCTTCAGCTGAGGTGGGACTTGATGGTAACTGACAATCGGAGAAAACAAGCAACAGAGGACAGATCTAGAATGATTGAAAATTAAAAGGGGCATGGAAACCAATGTCTAGAATGATTGAAAATTAAAAGAGAAAATATGTATAACAGCATGGAAAACCAATGTTCTCAGACTAGAGTGCTACTAAAGAAGAAACTATTAATTGTTAGGTGTAAGAGTATGCATATGATGATGTATTGGGTTTAAGTTCACTTGACAGTGTGTCACAGTGTTTTTGTTAAAGAAGCAAACAATTTGGGGAAAAAACTGTCCTTTTTGGAGCCCATTTCTGAATAACAAATCCTTAAGGAATATGTGTAACCAGTAGAACATTTTCTATGGAGGGCAGAAGTCTTTGAAGGGGGGCAAATGACAACCGCAGAGTGGAAGGCTTTAATATGGAATGATTAAAAACATGTATTTCAACCCGTTTTATTATTGTTATTAATAAGACAACAGCACGTCTTTTACCTGAGCTGCTATTTCTAAAGCTTAATAAAACTTTTATTGATGATTTCTTAACCCTGTGACATCTGAATTTATTTCCAATTTTTAAATGGTTAAAACAAAAAAGCAAATTTTACACTAAAAAAACTGGCAGCAGTGATTGCAAGAATTTCACCATAAAAATAGTACTTTAAATATTACGGTAATGGAAAAAACATTGTTTTTTTTTTCTTTTACTGTTCTTTTTGTGTAATCGTTTTCATTTTTGCTGTAAACTGGAATATATAGAAAAATACATTATAACACTGAAATATTAGCAGACATACATCAATTTTTATGGTAGCAAACAGGCAGCTGAGGTTTTACCATAAAATGTTCAGTGGTGATTTTTATCATATTATGTTAAAATAATTTATATTATATATTACAGTTAATACAATTAATATTATATTTTACAGTTTTTTGTTAGAAATTGTATCATAATTTTACTGCCAAATCATCATCAAATCAACCATCTGTCAGAACATCAATTTAACCCATAAAAATCACAAAATCATACAAAATTAACAAAGATTTATTCATTTTCATTCAAAATTGGTTGCTTAGATTTCCAAGATTTAACCGTAACATTAATAGTTTTAAACATTTATGACTTTAAGGAAACTACCAGCTGATCAAACTGTCATTTTCTTTTATCGTGATTGTTCCTAACTGTCGTGATTTTACATTTTTTTCCCTGTAAAAGTTACAAATATTTTTAGAACTCACTAAATTAGAGTTTTTTAGCAATGTAATAAATTCTGTTTTCATTTATTCTGGTGAGCCTTAAAGAAAAGCTCAAGGAACTAAGGGACAAAGATCAAGAATGATTGAATAGTCAACTGGCCTTGTGAAATTGGATTATTTAATTTCCACACACTTTATGCCCCTGGTAATTTCACTTGATGTGTTGTTGCCATTTGTGTTGAGCAAAACGAATCATCTAAGTTAATGTTGAATGACACACAAGCGTTAAAGTGGCCCGTTTTTGACAGAAAATTACTTCCTTGATGATGTGTCCACATGCATCACAGGCCTCGTGTATAAACCAATTACGGTGAACCAGGAGAGCGATGCACCCAGCGGCATGACTGATGACGGCACCAAGCATTGATTAGTCATGCTGTCAGTAGATGCAAATGGTCATCTCTTTATATGGGCTTCTTGACGTGCTTGCATGGTTAGGAGTCAAAATGAGACATCAGATATTCCAGATGTCTTATTTTATGCCAGGAAATGAATCTGTTTTTAGGCTGAAGGATTTGTTTGAAAACCGGACTTTGTGACCCCTCCTACTCCTTCACGTTCCAAACAGGAAGGACGCAAACTGTTTTTGGTGACCTTGTTTTATAGGTTTTTTTTTTTTTGTTTGTAAATTTGTGCAGGTTTTAAAATTACGACGGAGTATTAGGGCCACTTCATAAAGAAAAAAATATTTTTTAAATTACGACTTTAAATCTCGTAAATTTTACGAGAAAAAAGTCGTAACTGCTAAATTATGAGAATAAAGTCGTATATTTATGACTTTAAAAGTCATAGGTTAAATTCATGACTTTTAAAGTTTAGTTTAGTTTAGTTTAGTTTAGTTTAGTTTAGTTTAGTTTAGTTTAGTTTAGTTTAGTTTAGTTTAGTTTAGTTTAGTTTAGTTTAGTTTAGTTTAGTTTAGTTTAGTTTAGTTTAGTTTAATTTCATTTTCATAGAACACAAAAGACTTTCAAAAAACAAAATGATAATAATAAAAAATAAAAAGATTTAAAAAAAACTCTTGTCCTTAGTGAAAATGAAAAGGGACAGAAAGAAGAAGACTTATTATCTCTGCCCCCTTATACCAAATCAATCAATCAGTTCAATCGAATCTATTGGTTTGTCTTTTACAATATTTAGTCAACTGGCTGGCAAAGAGTAACAAAAAAAAGTAAGGAAAAAATACATAAATAAACAAAAAACATTCAAGCAAACAGTAAGAACAACAAAACAACAATAATAATAATACCTATAAGTAACATCCAATAAACTAATTAAGCAAGTACTTCAGATTTTTTTTTTGTTAAAAGCTTACCTATTCCCAATGGCCTTATGATTCATATAAAGAAAGCATTTGTTTTTTCAGATTTTTTTTAAATGTAGTAATGGAACTAGACTCTTTTATAGATTTTTCAAGATTATTCCATAATCTAATACCCTGCACCGATACACTTTTCTCCTTCATTTTTGTTCTAAATTTGTTTAATTTGTTCAATTTTGTTTATTTTTTTGTTAAAGTCGTAAATTTACGAGATTAAAACGTGCAAATCTACAGGATTTAAAGTCGTAAATCTACAAGATTAAAAGTCGTAATTTAATGAGAAAAGAACCAAAGTTGTCTGTTTATCAGAGCCGTGCTTGAAGATGAAAGACGTGGAGAATCTGGTGTAGATTATGTCCAGATCGGTGTTAAAAACAAAGAAATTCTGAACGTTTTGCCGATTCAAAATCAAATTATTTCCAGGTTTGGTGTCGGTAGTGTGGAGTTTCATATGTAAAATAAAGAGCTCAGAGATACACGTTCATCAGGATCGTCACTTTATTACGCCTTTCATTTCCTTTCCCCACCTTACATTATGTCTCTGTCATGCGCTGAAACCAAAAGAGAATGTAAACAGAGCTCCAGACGCCTCCTTCTCCAAATGAAACGTCCCGTCTCAACACAAAAAAACGTTGAGAAATAACAATAGTCTGTTACGTTAGCACAAGAACATTGAAAATTCCAAAAACTAGTCCTCTTTGGATGGAAGAATCCCAGAGTTGGAGGAGATCTGGTCTGTCGCGGAGGAAGAGAAGACTGGAAGTGGACAGCTGTGCGGAGATCGACCGCTTCAACGGGATCTGCAGAGATCCTGCAAGCAGCATCAACAAATAAAACATTGATTAACTTTAAATCAAATAAAGGAACTTCCAAACATTTGAAATATTTTAAACATTCAGTTTACCTGATGAAATCCAAGACGCTTTTCACAGTTTGGTCGCTCTGCTTCAGCTCACCGCATAATTCGCTGGACTGTAGACTCCCCTCGACTTTAATACATTACGAGAAAAAAGTCGTAAATTTACAAGATTAAAACTAATAATTTTACTTTTTTGTTTTTTTTTTTTTGGTGGCACTAATACTCTGATTGGTTATTTTATACTGTCGTATAAAATAACCAATCAGATGCCTCAGTAAAAGAAGTATGTGGTGTCAGTAATCGCTGTGTTTATGGTGAAGAGGGAGCGGAGTGAAGAGCAACGCTCTCAATTTACCGGTTGATCTATGTTTCAATTCTTTTCACGTATATAAATACATACACACAAAAAGATTTACACAAAATCATGGATCTGCAAATCAAACATGAGTATAAGAGATGGACTTCTCTAAGCTCTATTGAAGAAAATCGAACATTCTGGGAGGAAACAAACACTTTCCACAAGAACAACCTAGAGCTGTAATCTATTATTCATTATATGGCGTACTAGATGTATGAACACCTGAGCACATTATGAGGCCAGATCCCTCACTCCCTCATCTGCTCGGGTCACATAATCACACAAGCTTGTAATACGTCTGTGTTGGCCCTCAGGTGAAGCAAAGTTTCCGTGTCTCATTTAGAGACTGGCAACCGAGCAAGCCTCATAAAAATCTTGCCTCAAACCATCTCGAAGAATGTTGTTAAGGAAAATCACACAACTAGGAAAGTTACAGATTCTTCAGCGATGAGTTTGCTTCCTAAAGGACTACAGAAATCTCTAAATGAGGAGTAGCGTTGCATTTTTGTGTCACAATATTTTATGTTAGTAGTGGGTTAAATTTCCAAAAAAAAAGTTCACATTTATTTTTGTTTATAAATATCTAATAACACACCATTTATGTTTTTTTTTTAACATAAGGTGCACTCAAAATCAATTTTCTCCAAAAATCCTCAGTGTTGCTGAGTGTAAGTAGGAAATCGGATTGTGTTTACTGACTTCAAATTTCTTTTCTTTGGTACACAACGCTCAAAAATCTGTCTAAATGTTTTAGTGAGACTTTAGGCAACTACAAAGGTGCACCACTTGATGGATTGTTGGAGCATTATGTATACTGTAATCCAGTGGAGGGAAACACAATGAAGTAAAAAATGAGAGGAATGTTTTGTTTTTTGTGTTACAGCCTGAAAATGTTGGGTTATTGTTAATAAAGCTTGACTTTCCATATTTTTCGCACTATAGCGGACACAATGATTGTTCTATTTTCAAACATATTTGATATATAAGGCACACTGTAAAGGGGATTAAGTAAGACAGAATTCAAAGTAATCTAGAAGTAGTCTGTAACACACGTTGCAGCAGGAAATAGTCTGATATCCCAACATGTTGTGCAGATTCCACACCTGAAGTTTCTTCACAAAGTTTTAAAGCTAAATCGAGTGAGCATTTCTTTGCCATCGCTACACTGGCTCACAGCACACACAGCTGGCGTCTGCACTCCTGTGCATGAGCCGGGGGTGGGGAGCGAAGCTAGCTGATCACCGCTAGCTAACGATACTAGCAACTAGCGAGGACTTTTTTTAGGACCAGATCCAACGACAATAAAAAATGCAAAGTTTTAAACATAAAACTGAAACATCATAAAGCAAATAGAAAACATAAGAAAAACATATTTTTGGCACATATGGGTTTCCATACAGCACTGTCTGCATGTGTTGAGAAAATTATGTGCAAATAGTCATTTTCTAAAAAGTGCCATTCGTGCAAAACTTGTGGGCCGCACCAACACTGACCTTTCATATTAAGGCTGGGATATATATATATATATATATCGACTTGGGGACTGCAAGTGGCCCACAGGTGGGCAGTTTGAGACCCCTTCTCTGGGTCATTGAATCCAAATAAATAGAATCAGAAAAAAAGGAGATTCTGGACTAACTTCTCAAAATTAAAAAAGACATTTAATCTTAAAATGGCACGTTCCGCATGTAAAAATAACATCAAAAGTTTCAAAGAGATCAAGTTGTCCATCTGGTTCTTTCATCTTTTACACTCCGAGGAATTGATCAGAATCCTGGATTCAAAGCGCAGCTACACAACGCAGGTCTATGATGAAACTGCCAATTGACTGCTGGACCAACATGGTTTAAAAAAGTTTATGACCAGATTTTTATGAGCACAGGACCACAGGAAAGTCCTCTTATATATTCCTAGAAATTCTCCCTATTTTTGCGTTCGTCTCTTGTTTATGTGTTGCATCTTTTTATATCAGAAAGATGCTGTGAAGATCACCCGTGTTTTCCTGTGGGATCAATACAGAACAAACCAAAAACAATGCAGGGCTTCAGGCAAAGGATAATAAAAGACTGGCCATTGTTGCATTCTGGGTGATGAAGTGTTATTCATGAGTCCTCTGGGTTCCACTGTAGGAGTTCACTTTGCTTGAGTGGGTTTGATGGGAATTGCAATCCACTCAGCTGTGTGGATTATTAATATGTATATAACCAATAAAGCCCCTTGGCGATGCCCTGGCTCATTATCACCCCTGGCTCTGTCCTGCTGTGACCCATAAGAATGGATTGAACTGATTAAACTCTTCTTTGGCATCTAAGCACACAATGACAGAAAGCCAGTAATATCATCTAAAAAGATGGGACACACTAGCATAGTTTTCTGTACCTTTGAAGATTTCCATGGAAACCGTAAATGTCACACGATTTACTTTGAATACAAGTTTGTTCTGGTATGACAAAAACCCAAACGACCAGAACAGCTTTTCAAAATGCGAAATTGTCACATCAGCAAATGAGCCAGAAAGAAACTGAGTTTTCTTGTCTCAGGACTTTAGGTTAAAGTGAGAGGAGCACAGGGCGCCAGTGGGGAATTTGCCATTCTTTGTGCTCTCTAGAAAATGCCAAAGGTCTTGGGCTGTAAGCACAACTCCCACCTGTGGACATCGAACCCTTTTCTATTCTAACAGTCTTTGCAGACAAACCTTATGTAAAAGAACCATTTAGGCTTATTTGTTACTAATCAAAACCTCAAATGAGCCGCAAAGTCTTATTTTACCCTTTATGAAAATGTAATACCAATTTCCATTCATTCATTTTATTAAAATATAATAAATATGAATTATATTTCTTTTTTGGCATTATCAAAAGCAGAAATACATGGGGAAACTAGCATTTTATAAAAATGTGAAATTGTTTTTGACTTCTCACAGAATCAGATTTCCTTATTTCCTTTCAAGATAAAAGACACCCTTTCCCAAACGAGATTGTCCCAGTGTGGCTTTGGGCAGCTACTAACTATTCTTATGCAGCATAAGATAATGTGAACTTCAAAGTCATAAAAAAATCAGTCTTTTATTTTTTATTTTTCTATCTAAATATTGGTAAAATTAAAAGTTAAGAATTTTAGTTAAAATCTGAGGCATAGAGCAAACAAGGCCTTTCAGGGCAGTGGGGATGTAAAAATCTTGACAGTTTATTATGTCAGCCATACTTTTATAAGCTTAACTAATCTAAGTTAATTAAAGGCTAATTTAGTAACTCTTAATTTAAATTAAAAAATTTTATTATTTGAAATGTATTTATGGAAAGGTAAAAGAGCCACCCTGGCAGACCCCTGATCTAGAATACAGAGCTTTACTATTACCTACAGAATAAAACACATACAATGTGAAATCTAAAACTTTCGTGAACATATTTCATTGAAAAATGTATTTTGACAATAAGTTGTAGCTCCATCTGAAAACGTTGAAAGATAAATAAAAGGAAGAACAGACTCAGCTGCCTTTGATTTGCAGATGCTGTCATGATTCAGTGCTTAGGTTTTGTCATGTTCTGTTTTCCCTGTAAGTTTCACCACATTCAGGTTAACCATCCACAGCTGTCTTCATTTAGTTCATCATCCTCAGTGTATTTAAGTGTCTGGTTTTCAGTTCTCATTGTCAGGTCATCTGCTCTTCTACGTTCTGTTGCATCACTGGTTTGTTCTCCTGGTTTTGTCATGTTTAAGTTACTTTAGTAAATGTTTATGTTTCTGCCACCAAGTCTGGTCTCCTGCATTTGGGTCCTACACCACCATCCCTGACAGTATGACCTGACCACCTTGGACCCAGCAGGAGAACCTTGTCCATGCCATGCCACACATCGCCACGCCATGCCAGATGGGGTTCCTGTAGCCGTCTTCACATCTATCATCATCCACCCGTTCCGTTCCTGAGGGGGGACTGTTGGGGCCATCCATTCCTGTTCTCGTGGAGGGTCGCCGGGGCCGCTCCTCTTCATGTTCCTGTTCCTGAGGAGGGTCACCGGGACCGCTCCTTCCTGCCTGTCCCCGAGGATGGTCGCCGCTTATCCCCCTGGTCTGTTTCCGGCTCTGGAGGAGGGTTGCTGGGACTGCTCCCCTTCATGTGTCCTGTCCCTGGGGAGAGTCACCGGGACCGCTCCTCTCCACATCTGTTCCTGGAGGGGTTTCATTACCCCTCACGTCCGTCTGGCTGCAGGATCCCTGTTTTTTGGACTTGTGTTTTTGTTCCAGGTCCCTTCCCCACAGGTGTTGGGCATCTGGGATCTGCCCTTTTGGGGAGGGGTACTGTCATGATTCTGTGCTTAGGTTTTGTCATGTTCTGTTTCCCCTGTCAGTTTCACCACGTTCAGGTTAACCATCCACAGCTGTCTTCATTTAGTTAATCTCCTCAGTGTATTTAAGTGTCTGGTTTTCAGTTTGTCATTGTCAGGTCATCCGCTCTTTTATGTTCTGTCACCTCACTGGTTTGTGCTCCTGTTTTGGTCATGTTTAAGTTATTTTAGTAAATGTTTGTTTCTGCCACCAAGTCTGGTCTCCTGCATTTGGGTCCTCCACCACAATCCCTGACAGATGCCTGATCAAAACTACACAAGAAAAACATGTCAAGATGAAATATCTCAGAGGAAATATATTTAGTATTTTTTTTATACTAGACAGCTAAAACCCTTTATCTAAATTGTATTTTTGAATAGTTGCTAAGGTAATATTTTGTGACAGGCATAATTATGATAATTATTTTAATCCGTTTTTTACCAGATGGAATTTTGGTGCCTAAATTAGTCTTTTTTTTCATTATTATAACTAAACTATACAAATGTGTATTTAGATTTTAATCAGAAATTTGCAATAAATGTAAAACTTTAAAGTTGCTTTTAAACCATTTGACAGATTTTTTTTTAATTGCTAAAGTTACAGCTAAAAAACATTAAAAATCAGATTTACTACCCCGGTTTAGAGTGACAGGCAGTTTTAGCGCTGCATCAGAATGTGAGGGCGGTTGGACTTGCTTTATTGATAGTGGAGGGCCAAACGGAGCACATTTAGCTTCCAGCTGAGAGGCTACAGAGAGCAAGTCTGTCAGTTAATCCGTCACTCTGGGCGCTAAACGAACACAGCATCTTGTTCTTTTCACTTGGCTCCTGGATGTTAATGGGAGTGGACTGACTGACAGCCACAGACTGAATGAGTCAGCAAGACTACAAGCAGGCTACAGCTATTGTGATTCAGAGAGCTTTTAAAAAAAAAAAATGCAAAGGAAGCCAACAGAGGTTTGTGTACACTGCTGGAGCACATATAGTCCCTTAAACATGTAACTTCTGCTGTGTAATACATCTCCAATTATCCAGGTTTAGTCCAAGTAGTTAAAATCTGAAATAGAAGCTAAACAGTTTTTCATTTGATTCTTGGATTCACTCAGACGTACTCAGCTTTCATTCTGATCCAGAGGAATCCTTTCATCACCTTTTCAATGCTGCATAATCACAGCATAAAGAAGCATGTGAGTTGGGTAAAGCCAGAGCTGCAGCGGAGCATGTGTGCAGTCAACAGGTGCTAATCTGTTAATCACTACTTTGCCGCTGATGTGAAGTAATAAGGAGAAATGAAGGAAAAATCAATCTCACCGCAAACCAAAAGTGTGAGACTGCTCATAGTGGAACAGGGAATGAATCTTCACGTCTGAATTCACAGCAATCAGCCTGTCAATCAAGTCCTGCGGAGCAAAAGGAGAGCTGTGAAAAACAACGTGCGGACGGAAAACAGGGAGGAAGTGTGCGGCATGTGAGGGGGAAGCCGTGCATCAGCCTCAGAGTAATGGGAGTTTAGCAGAGGGCCTATGTGAAGTAAAACAAATGTGTAGATGGCTGCGGAGAACCAAACCGAAGCACAAACCTGCCCTCATGTGGCTGGAAAAAGAACTGCAGGGAGTCATGAACATGGAAGGCACACAGAAACACACAGAAAATATGGAATGAAGCACATATTAAAAAATTAGACGGGTAAAATTGACTTTGGTGTAGAGAAATAGCTACCCAATTTCCTCGTGGCGCACATGTGTTGTTGTTGGTTGTTACAACAGAAAAACCATCTCAACGTTTTTATATTGATAATTTCCAGAGGAACCACATGCTCCTGGTTTTGAGGTGCAGAAAGACTGTCACACTTCTGCTTTATTAAGCCCACTGCTGTAAAGTCTTTTGTTCTGAATTAAAAAAAAATGTAGCTTCTGGACAGAAATATGTCTTAACACCTTTAAACTGACTAAAAGTCCAAGCTTACAACTAGGAGGGACGAGGGACAGCGGTCCACCATCGGGGGTTAGTCTGCCAACTGCCCCCAACCTATCCCCTTCCTCATACAGACATTCATTAGGGTGAAGGGGAGGGTGGTTGTACTGCAGTGCGCTGCTGGGGGTGGACTACTTGCCAGTGGCCCCACTCCTGTGGTCACTGCAGGGATTCGCCCCTCCCATTGGTTTTATTTGCACCTTAGACATGTAGGACCCTTGGTGGGGGGTGCTTGGCCAGCAAGCAGTAGATGTCCTCTCAGCGCCCTTCCCGCCAATTTGAACCGCACCATAGACATGTAGGGCTGTTGGTGAGAGGGTGACGGGGCATCTCTGTGAGACAGAGACACAGAGGAGCTCTCTCTGACCTTCTCTGTACTTCTCTATCAACATCCTCAAAGCAAATGTTGCATCTGTAGTGCTCTTTCTTGGCATGAAACCATACTGCTGCTCACAGGTGTCCACTTCTGCTCTTAATCTAGCTTCCACTACTCTTTCCCATACCTTCATTGTATGGCTCATCAGCTTTATTCCTCTGTAGTTACCACAACTCTGCACATCTCCCTTATTCTTAAAAATGGGCATCATCACACTTCTCCTCCATTCCTCAGGCATCTTCTCACCACCTAAGAGCTTGTTGAACAACCCGGTCAGAGACTCCACTGCCATCTCTCCTGGACACTTCAATACCTCCACAGGTATATCATCAGGACCAAAAGCCTTTCCATTCTTCATCCTCTTCAAAGCCCCTCCCACTTCACCTTTACTAATCTTTGTTACTTCCTGCTCCACAACAGTCACCTCTTCTATTCTTTGTTCTCTCTCATTCTCTTCATTCATCAACTCTTCAACGTATTCTTTCCATCGTTCCATTACATCACTGACATCTGTCAACACATTACCATCTCTATCCTTGATCACCCTAACCTGCTGCATGTCCTTCCCATCTCTGTCTCTCTGTCTTGCTAATCTGTTACAGGTCAGTCTCTCCCTCTTTACTACCCAACCTAGTATACAAGTCATCATAAGCTTGAGGACAAACTGGTGTCAAAGCCAAAGCCTTTGACACCAGTTTGTCCTCTTCTCTGCCTTTGCCCTCTCTTTCTTCATCTTCTTCATCACCAGAGTCATCCTACACACCACCATCCTGTGCTGTCTGGAAACACTCTCACCAACCACTACTTTACAGTCACTGATCTCCTTCAGATTACACCGTCTACACAAGATGTAGTCTATCTGTGTGCTTCTCCCTCCACTCTTATAGGTCACCCCATGTTCCTGTGTCTTCTCAAAGAATGGATTCACGAGAGCCATTTCCATCTTTTTTGCAAAATCAACCACCATCTGTACCTTCTACATTCCTCACCTGGATACCAAACCTCCCCATTACCTCCTCATCACCTCGGTTTCCTGCACCAACATGTCCATTGAAATCTGCACCAATGACAACTCTCTCGTTTCCAGGGATGTTCATCATCACTTCATCGAGGTCCAACCAGAACTTCTCCTTCTCTTCCAGCTCACATCCTACCTGTGGGGCATACCCACTAACAACATTGAACATCAGACCCTCCATTTCTATCTTCAGACTCATCACTCTATCTGACACTCTTTTACCTCCACAACACTCTTGATAAGCTCCTCCTTCAAGATAACTCCTCCTCCATTTCTCTTCCATCTCCACCATGATAGAACAACTTGAACCCTGCTCCTAAGCTTCTAGCCTTGCTACCTTTCCACCTGGTCTCCTGGACACACAGTATGTCTACCTTTCCCCTCTGCATCATGTCAACTAACTCTCTACCTTTTCCTGTCATAGTTCCAACATTCAAAGTTCCAACTCTCAGTCCAACACTAATGACTTTCCTCTTCTCTCTCTTCCTATGAACCCTCCTTCCTTTTCTCCTTCTTTAACCAACAGTAGTCCAATTTCCACCGGCACCCTGTCGGTGAACAGCCCCGATGGCGGTCGTTGTTAAACATACTCAGACGATTATCATCAGGAAAAAAAATCATCCACATAAATCAATACCAAAAATCCAAGCATATTCAGATCATAACCAAGAAACACACACATATATAAACATATATATAAACATATGTACACAAATATATATATATATCTATATATATATAGATATATATATCTATCTATATATATATATATATATATATATATATATATATAGATATATAGATATATCTATATATATACACACACACACACATATATGTACATATAATATATATATATATGTGTCTGTCTGTATATATGGTGTGTATTATTATATGTATGTATATGTGTATATATATACACATATACATACATATAATAATACACACCATATATACAGACAGACACATATACATATATACGTAAAACACACATATAAATACACACGTGTGTGTAAGGAAATCAGGAGGACAACCCAAACGGAGCAAACACAGGTCACAGTTAAAGTGTTTATTAGGGCGGTAGTGGTATTTGGTGTGCCGCCAGATGCACAGGTGAGCCTGAAAGTCAGATAAACAAAGTTATTTTGAGATCCTGGTTCCAAGCTTGGGGTGATGGTGATCTTACGTAGAACTCCAGAAGCAGGCGTGAGAGAAGAGCCTTTGAAGCGTCCGAGTGCAGGGCGGGTGGTGTCAGAGGAATGATGGAGGATTCACCCACTGCTGCTGTGTAGAGGCTGAAAATCCAACGGAGGGTGAACGTTGGGGCAGCTTTACTCCGTGGTGAGATGAGGGATCTGAAAATGTCACCCTTCTCAGGATGGAAACAGAGGAGGAAAAACCAGGGCAGAAAAACTCCAGAAAGGGGACAGGCTTAAACTGGTTACCAGGGGCCCGTTTCAAGAAGCAGGTTTTGTTGGAACTCTGAGTTCGCGAACTCCAAATTCAGCAGAACTCAGAGTTTTCGGTTTCAGAAAGAGAGATAACTCAAACCCGTGAAAGTGGGTGAAACCAAGCCCGTTTCAAGAAGCGGGTTAAGCTGAACTCAGAATCAATCACTGTGGCAACTGAGTCTGTGAACGAAACCTGGTCTGGAGCAGGTTTTCTTCAGGAAACTTAGAGTTCTCTGCGGTCTCCGCCCCTTTTTAAAGTGAAAGATGTTCAAATCTGAGTTCTTCATTAATATTTAGAGAACATTCACATTAGAGACGTCACGTTTCCACCAGCAGAAACCAAAATGACATGTCCATTCAAGAGAGATCATGTAGAGAGAGGAGGCGGGATTAATCCAGAGGAAATGTTATTTATGTCTGGAGAGGATTTGAGGACACGAGTCGATTGATGCAGTTTCTCTTTCTTCATTTTTTTATTTGAGCGACATTATAAATTAGTGAGTTATTCCAGGGATTTGATATTAAAAATAAAGAGTTTTATTTTTCATCATTTGAAGCTCTCAAAAATCGAAATAATTGAATCTCAAAAACTGCTAGGGGCTTTGAACTCGTATACAACAAACTTCACAGACTGATTATTAGCTCGGTTGTCAGCGACGCTGCCTCCGCTTCTGACGTCCCAGGTTCAAATCCCGATCCCGGCACAAATCTTTTTTATGTAATAAAAAACTACTTATCAGCTAAAATTTTTTAAGTCTTGAGAATTACATTTAAATAAATGCTTATTTTTAATATATCTCAGGCAGCTACAGTGTTTCTTTTTAGCGTGCAGTGATATCCGTGTGTGTATGTGGTGCGTGTGGGGGGTGGGGGGTTGAGGAAAATGGTCATTCATGCGATACGGAGATGACTGGTTAAATTATGAACAGATCAAGAACCATTCCTTACTTTACAAGTGACAAAATAACCTTCCTGATATTATTTATTCGTTATTTGAAATGATTCAAATGTAGACGTATGCATTAACTCTGCAGATGTTTTATCGCTGCAGCTGGGTTTCTTTTCTTGCTGAAAATCTTCTTATAGTTTCATATGCTTGTAGGAATTTATCAATTTCTGTCGCCGGAAGTCTCATGTGTGTTCCCGTTGCCATGGTGAATCGTGCTGTCTTTGCTCCATTGATCAGGGCTTTTAATGGTCGCGACGCTCGCACCTGATTCTGGTTCCAACAACTTCAAGTTGATTGAATCAAACATTTTCAGCTGTTCTGAAACCGAAAACTCTAAGTTCGGGAATTTTGAGTCCAGTGACTCGAAGTTCAGGTTTCAACTCTAAATTTGTTGAACCTGCTTCTTGAAACGGGCCCCAGGCCAGAAAAGAATTCAACAATCAACATGTGCTAGCATGAAATCAATTATGAGCCCCAGCTAGTGCTGCTCGCAGGTGCAATGCAGCCTAAAGGGTCATGTTTTATCTTATTTTTATTTTTTCATGGGCTTTTCAAAGTGTGTGCCTCGCTAGAAAGTCTGATTACGCAGGTCAGCACCATAAGCCACGCCCAGACAGAGGGATTTTTGGAAACTAAGGCCTCAGATCAACAGGAAAAATGGCTTTTTAAGACATTTAGGATGTGGAATTTGTGTTAAAAAATTCACAGTCCTAATTAAAACCCCTCTGGAAACATTTAAAGAAAATTTTAAAATTGTTGTAGGGGGAATTTAAGGCGTTGTGCTCAGCTCAACTATGTTTGGTGCCAAAAATGCAGAGCAACATTAGTTCTATCTAGCAGTACAGTTTAGATCCGACAGGAAAATGTCAAAAAAGAGGTTTTTAATTGACACAAGCTATGGCAGCTGGTCTCATAGTAGTTGCTCAGTGTGTTACTAAGTATTATTTGAACGGGAAGTTTAAACTCTGATACAGGAAGGTCAGATATTATTCTTCAAGGCTGTTTTTGTACTCTAGAGCAGTAGCATTTTCTAATATAAACTGAAAGGTAAAAACTCTGGGCATGCTTTTATAAAGGTATAAACTATATGGATGCTTTTGCGTGTTTCCCATGAGAGCTTTGGTGTGGAAGAGTGAACCGGGGCCTGTGTTCAGCGTCGACGTTGGTACCAAGCGTTTACAGGGTACAGACAGCCTCCAGATGGCTTGGATTTGCAGCTTTTCTGTCTCTATCAGAGAGCTCCACGGCATTTGTGGGGCCAGGTACCGCACAACCTTGCTGTCAGCATTGGTGGTGTCAGTTGCACCAAACACTGTTCAAGAAAGTGACAGATTTGGCTGGTGTCCATATGCAGACAGTTGTTGAAGTGAGATGTATTTGGACTCAGTTTTTAACTTGCGAAAATCCTCACAGTCCAGAACGTTGTGGCTTGTTTTTGTTTAGGTTCTTCTATGTGCCAAGTCTGTCTATAAGGGATCTCCTGCGTCCTGTGTTGGCAGATTGTTGGTCATCTTGCATAAATAAGCAGGGGAACACTATATACTTGGATTATACTAAAAGTCTGAATAAATTAAGCCTACAATGAAGCTTTTGATCAAGATATACTTTAGTGTAAACATTTGTGTACAAGTATTACTTTTCCTTTTTGACAAAAGCTTTATCATTTTTAACGTATACTGATTTCTTCATATAAGATATGTTCACTAATCTATCTTGTAGGTTTTTAGCAAGAAGTCAGATTTTGGTGTGAATAACTTTGGTTTAAGAGAACCTGATCTTTCATGTTTTTATCATTATTAATCCACACAGAGACATTTTGTGTTAATTATAAAGAAAGCTGTCAATAAGCCATTAAACAGACGTAATTCATAAGTTAATTATCATTAAACTGACAGTTTACCAGAAAGGTAGTAGTCCATTAGTCTTCCTCCAAATATGGATTTATGATTCAGATTCAAAGATTCAAAAGACTTTATTGTAACTGTCAGTAACAGTTAAATTGTGGGTGGTCCATCAGCAGCAATGCACAGCACAATAAGATAAAATAAATAAAGTATATTTACAGTAATAAAAATAAGAAACTGTACATGTGTAAGGCAAAATGTTAACAAAGGAAAAATATGAAATACATTGGTAAATGGTGTATACTTGTATAGTGTGTTCTACCTTCCTTTGAAGACCCAAGGCGCTTCACGGTCACAGACCCATTCACCCATACATTCATGCACTGGTGGTGGCTCTGCTGCTGAACACTGGCGCCAACCTCCCACCTGAGGCAATTTGGGGTTCAGTGTCTTGCCCAAGGATGCTTTGACACATGGGCAGGCAAGGAAGTGAACCCACTATCTTCTGATCATGAGATGACTGCCCTACCACTGCGCCACGGCCGCCCCATACATTGTAATAGCAAACAGGAAATACAATAATAAATACTGTTAAAGTGTGTTGTGGTGTTTGTGCAAATTTGACAATTTTACAGCTTCTTCATTGGATGGTGTTTATCATCTGTATGGTCCATGGGAAGAAGTAGTTTGTGAGTCTGGTGGTATGCGACCTAACTGACCTGTAGTGGCGTCCTGATGGCAGCAGGTCAAACAGGTGGTGAGCGGGGTGGGTTGGGTCCTTCAGGATTGTTTTAGTTCTTTTTTGGCAGCGGGATCTCGATGCGCGGGGAAGGGGGCAGCCAGATGATAATCTGGACTGTGTTGATGACCCTCTGCACAGCCTTTCTGTCCAGAGAGTAGGTTAGAACACTCTCCACAGAGCAGCGGTAGAAGTTCACCAGCAGCCTCTGGACCAGATTACACGGGGAATGTGGAGGAAGTGCAGCCGCTGCTGAGCCCTCTTCACCACGGCCCTTATGTACACTGACAGGACAGGTCAGCAGAGATGGTAATGCCCTGGAATTTTCTCAATTTATTAGTAGTGGGGCATGGTAGTGATACTTTAGAAAACACAGTCTTCTAAAGTCCCACTACCATGCCCCAAAATTAGTTCTTTGGTCTTCAGGACTTTTAGAGAAAAGTTGTTCTCTGAGAACCACTTGGGCAGGTTGTTGATCTCTGCCCTGTACGCTGTCTCATCGCCATTTGAGATCAGCCCCACCACAGTGGTGTCATCTGCAAATTTGAAGATGCCATTTAAGATGTATGACGCAGTGCAGTCCGAGGTGTACAAGGAGAACAAGAGAGGGCTCAGAACGCAGCCCTGGGGGAGCCGTTGCTGAGCTGGATGGTGGAGGAGAAGTGGAGACCGAATTTGACTTGTTGTGGACGATTGGTGAGAAAGTCCTTTATCCAGTGGCAGGTGAGTGGGGGGTGTGAAGGTTCATTTTTGGAGATGAGAATGTCTGGGATGATTGTATTAAAAGCTGAGCTGAAGTCGACAAAAACCAGCCTGACATAGTCTCTCTGTTCTCCAGGTGACTCAGCGCAGTGTGTAGAGGCAGAGCTGTGGCGTCTTCTGTTGATCAGTTTGCAACTATAGGCAAACTGGAAGGGAGCAAAGTTCTTTGGGAGAAAGTCCAGGATGTGGCTGGAGACAAGTCTTCCAGGCACTTAGTCATCACAGATGTTAGGGCTATGGATCTGTAGTCGTTGAAGCTATTAACAGGTCAATTTACAAGTTTCGATTTTCTTTTTGAAGGCCTGCTTTTTCTGGCGGATGCTCTTTCTCAGATTGGCTCTGGCTGTGATATAGAGGGAGTCGTCATCTGACCTGAAGGCAGCATTGCGGAATCCTATGATGGCCTAGACCTCAGATGTCATCCAGGGTTTCCTATTTGGAAAGACGCGGATATGTTTCAACACTAATGTTTTCCATGCAGGTCTTGATGTAAGAGAGCACAGTGTAAGTGTGTGCCTCAAGGTCCTCCTGTTCAAATACATTCTAATCTGTGGTAGCAAAGCTGTCTTGTTGTTGAGGAAGGGCATCAGACAGTTATTTACAAGCACCAAACGACTATGGATAATATGTGTCGACAGATACTTGAATAGTTCGCATAATCTCACAATAATAGTTACAGACACAATGGATTGGTTTTTATTATTATACTTAGAAAACGCTTGTTTTTGACAGTTGCAACATTTGCTATTATTGTTAAATCTAGTCAGTAAAAAGCAACAGACGTTCGCTTCTGTTGTTTCACAGGACACACAGAAGATATTTCTTAGTAGTACGTAGACACAAACAAATGACCAACAGACTTGTTCAGTAGACAAAGACAGTGGACTCAAAAACATATTTTTGGCACAAATGGAACCCCATACAGCCCAGCCTCAGCCAGACTCTGCCTTCAGTTGCCCCAAGGTAAACTGAGTTTGAGAACCCTGATGGCTGAACCTCACAGTTCAGTACTGACATCTGCTGGACAACATGAAGAAAAACACAAAGAAGTTCTGTGTACAAATCAATAAACTAAACCAGGGATGGGCAAACTATGGCCCGGGGGAATAAATTTTATATATATATATATATATATATATTTATTTATTTATTTATTGTGTGTTATGTTTTATTTTTCCGATAATTCTGGTCAGTGAAATTTGCTTATCAGTGGGGAAAGTTATTTTACATTCATGTAGTGTTTAGAGATTTGTTGTTTTCCCAACTTTCATGTGTGTTTTTTGAGTTGGACAGGCACCCATCAGTGCAATTAGCTCTAAAATTAGAGCAAAAGCGACACATTTTGAAATACAAACTCAAAAATGTTCTGTTTTAAAGTCATTTTCAATCGAATTCAAGCCAATTTTTCATCTAAATTCTAAAGTTGTTTCTTTCTGTTATGAGGTGGATTACAAAAACACTTCAAGCATTCACTTCTGGTCTGGCCCTAAATTCTTAAATCTAAGGGTTAGCCCATCCTGAACTAGACTGTATAAAGTTCTCTATATACAGTCATTGTGCAAACATGAATTTTAAATTTAGTTTCTCAACGTAAAATAATAATGATAATAATAATACATGCAAAAAAGAGTTATATATATATATATATATATATATATATATATATATATTATATATATATATATATATATATATATTATATATAATATATATATACAGTTTTCTTACTTACATGGGTGTTCGCTCTTAAGTTCTGTCAATCAAATCTCTGCGTCATCGTTTGGGAGCGTTTCCGATTCAGGGGCGTGGCCTCCGAGTTCCTCTGGGATGAGTCACATCCGTGCGCAGCCGCACGTGAAGTTCCCAGAGCAGGAGCTGACCCTTCAGAATAAAAACCAGAGCAGAGGATAAAACCTAACGAGGGTTTTCTGTCATAAAGCTGAACGCGGACGTATTATTGACGTGGGTGTATCATGACAGGATTCTACGACTAAAACTTTTATTGATCCACTTTTTTGTGTATCATGGATGAAAGCGTACCTCTTCCTCCAGAGGAATTTATGAGTGAAAAATTAATTGTTTATCTAACCAGTGGGTGAATTGTCAATAAATTAAAATGAGGAAATTTGGAACTCATATGAAATAACAAAAAACAGACTTTTTATAGTACTGAGTCATGGTTTATTTGCTCAAAAAAGTGGGACGACTTTTAATGTGAAGGACGCTGGAACGGAAGCGGGATTGGAGCTGTGCAACTTGTCCTGGCTCATCCGACCTGGATTCAGCCATATTCCTACTGATCAACTACACCGGTAGCAGCTTTGAACTCTCAAATTTTCGCCTGTAATCCGTCGTTGTTTTATCTTTCGGAGTTTACAGACATTCAGATCCCACCGGGTCCGGTTCCGAAGCCTCGGACTCATTTCCCGGGATGGTACACCGAGCGGCTAACATGGAAGAGCGGCGGCACCTCTGAGATTCGACGCTCTTTCCAACGTCCTGATTTCTGGGAGGAAAGTCCAGTTTGATCGGATTAAAGCCGATGCGGAGGCGGCACGCGCGCAGGCCCACTGCCTGTTCGGCTCACGGAGATTTGCGGCTCGGGTAACCGGCGGACACGCTCTGAAGTGGCAGCAACCCGGAGCAAAATGTCGGGAATGCTTTTCCGAAGCTAACGAGCTAGCTGCTGCTAGCAGCCTCGACAGGAAGCGGCGCACACGGACGCGGCGGCGGCCGGACTTTCGGGGGACAACGGGCGGTAGTCCTCGGCCAGGATGTCGGCTCAGGAGCGCCTGGCGCGGCTGGAGGAGCTGCTGCTGGAGCGGAGGGCGGCGGGCTGCCTGAGTGTGGAGGCGCTGCTGGATCTGCTCATCTGCCTCTACAGCGAGTGCTCCAGCTGCCCGTTAAAGAGGGAAAAGCACGTCACCGACTTCCTGCACTGGGGTAAGGACCGGGCCCTCCCGCCTCGGGACCCGGGGAGGCTCGTACACCTGAGCCGGAAACTTGATTTTGACCCCTCCCTGAGGGGGCGGCGAGTAGCAGCAACTCTGAAAGCAGAGCGGCAGCTAGGCCGGCCCAGTTAGGCAGTTCTGACCCGGTTTAGTGTGACCTGGTTTCTCTAATCCTGTCACAGCGGGTTCTGGAGAGCTGGATCTTTTCTGTCTTTCCTCCCTGATCCTGATCCAGCGGTTGGAGATGGATGAGCTCAGATGTGGGCGGGGTCAGAACAGGTCCTGTAAGTCTGATTCCAGTCTGACCCATAGAACGGGTCAGTGCCCTGCCTCTTGGCAGTATGCCCCATCTGGACTCACCAGTTCAGGAGGGAGGGAAGGGGGATTCAGGATGGGCGGGGCTCCATCCAGAACCCTTCAGACTAGGGCTGGAAATCACTGAGTACCTCACAATACGATAACATCGTGATATTGGGATAATTGGTTTAAAAAAAATCGTCTCTAATAACTCATATCATGTTGAAGAACACATATTTTTAGAAAAATATATCCCCATTTATTGTCTCTTTGCTTGAACACAATCATAATAAACAACTTTTGTCTTATTTGTGCAACAGAAACTTTTGTGCAAATCAGTTATACTGGAGCTATGTCCGAATCCCCCCACTCACCATATACTTCACCATTTTCTAGTTCTGTTCGAATCTGCTAATTCCAAATAGAGAGTACTAGAAACTTCCCAGAAGTCTATGCAAAAAACGACGTGCATCAATGCTCACTGGATTAGCGAATACAGACCATAATGCATGGCGGGCGAACAGTTTCGAACAAAATGTTTGTATTGATTCGATTTTGACTTTGTGAAACGACACAAACAGCAGTGCCACTACGTAGTGCAAAATTATTGTAAACAACACAACAAAAATTAAACAGTTCAAGTAGCTGCCAGACACATCATGATAGCCAGATAGGAGTCCTCCCAATCTACCTCCAAAGGAACGCCTTACAAAAAGATGACTAATATAACGTTTTACAGCCTCTTCAAACAAAAATAAAAGATTGATACTTGGGGAGAACCCATCGAGAATTAATCACAGGACAAAATATTACAATATATTGCAATTAGGGGTGTACCAAAATATCAATATTGCAATATTTCGCAATATCTAGCCCTGCGATTGATTCTCGATGGGTTCTCACCAAGTATCGATCTTTAATATTTGTTTGAAGAGGCTGTAGAATGTTATACAGTTTCTATCCGAAGTAGAAATCACAGGTTTTTTCTCATAGTTTAGTCAGGGTGCAACTCGTACTCAGGAGTGACTTATTTGTGGGTTGTTTTTTTGTTTTTTGTTATAGACATCAGACGGGTTATATATTTCTTATTTTCACGGTAAACACTAGTTTTCCTCTAGCGGTTGTTGCTCTAACAACCACTAGAGGAAGTTGCATCTGAGTATGAGTTTTTGCTACTGACAACCGCAGAAGAAGTGTCGTCTAAAACAAACATGTAAGGGAATCTGACTGTTTTCCTTTTAAACTTTGATATTTTTCTTATACAGATCAAAAGATTAGTTGTTTTTGTATTTCTTTTTTTTTTTTTTTTTTTTTTTTTTTTTTAGCTACGCTAGGCTTGGCAGATTTGTTCTGAAACGTCAGAATTTTCTCCCAAAGTGCGACTTATATAAGGTTTTTGTTCTTTTTGATCAGAATTTTTTCTCTTGCGACTTATGCTGTAGTCTGGAAAATACAGGATTTCTTCATCTTTTTGGTGAGATGTTCCTTTGGAGGTAGATGGGGGTTCATGTTTACTATTGTTAACACTGAATTTTATAGATAATTCAAATTCCATTGGTAATAATGCTTGTCAAAAACAAAGTATCACTGATTTCAGCAATGTTGCACAATATAAGTCACAAGTTGATTATTATGATTGCTCAAATTTAAATTGGAATATATTTTCCAAAAATGTGTTCTTCCATCTAATGTGTTATTGGACATGATTTTTACCAATTATCACAATATCACGATATTATCAATATCGTGAGACGTATCGCATCGTCTCATTAGGTATCCAGTGATTCCCAGCCTTAATCGCAATATCAATATTTTGGCACACCCCTACTTCAGACCTGTTCCAAACTGACCCTGTTGTTTCTGTGTCTGCAGTGAAGCCCTTCACCACTGCTGTGAGGGACATGAGGCTGCACAGAGACGACTTTGAGATGCTGAAGGTGATTGGTCGAGGAGCTTTTGGAGAGGTAAGAACTGCTTTTGACCCCTTCTTCTTGGACAGTGTTTGCAGGAAGATGTGATCTGATGGACGACAGCACTCTACTTGGAAAACAAACAACACTGAAGGACTTTTTGAACTTGGAGTCAAACCTTTGAATAAGCTGAACTGAAAAAAGGCAGTTCATTGATGACTACAGAACAAACCACGTGACTCGGCCCCATCTCTTGTATAACTTGTGGATTTCCAGGGTTGGAGAACAAACCTGCCCCCTGGATCTCCTAAGAAGCAGCATTGACTTGTGTCCTCCATCGGTGCTGATTCACAGCCTCTGGGATGTGTAGACATTATTGTGGTTTGTTTTTAAATCAGGATCAGCTTAAAGTAAATGAAAAAAGTCATTGAGAAAAAAACAAGCAATGTAAATTTGAAAAAAAAAAGAAAATGTGAGAACAGTTTTAAGCTCAAAATTATATTTTGAAAACTTGAAGGAATTACTAAAAATTAAAAATAATAATAATAATATTGGAAATTTTGAAAATTAAAAAAAGGATGTTGATGTGACGTCTTCTCTGCTGCAGAACGTTGTCTTCGTCGTCGCCCCGCTCCGATCAAACTTAAAGAGAGCAGTAGCACCACTGTGCAGTTTTCCCTCACTAATGTCGCGGTTCACGTTTTGTGGTCTCGCTGTTTGGTGGGATTTTTTCAGTGCTGCTTTGCTGTTGCTCTCCTCCATGCTGTTCTTCATGCAGACGTCCAGCTTGGCAGCGTTACATAAATCTTTATCGGGATTAGTTTCTACTTTTCATCCTAATGCTAAAATTATTTTTTATCAAAGTTTGAACAGTGAGAGATAAAAAATGAGAGTGAAAATATTCTGAGAAAGTGTAGAAAATGTGTAGTGAGGAGTCCCCTCTGTCACCTCCTGGGAAACCAATGCGCTCCATGCTCCGCCCCCATGTAAAATTGGGATCAACTCATCAGCAAAAACTTGAAAATTTGAAGTGAAACTGAAAACATAGAACTGAAAGCAAAGATTAGAAAACGGGGACAAAAAGGTAAAGTTGGAAGTACAAATAAACGTTTAATTTTTAACTTGTGTTTCAAATTTACATTTTATTTTTTCGAATTTCAATTTTTTTTTAGTATTTAATTTAAATTTTTTCAAATTTCCAAAAATTACATCAAGTTTTTAATATGTATTTTTGAGTTTAAAAACTACTTTCAAATTTTTTTTTTTTTTCTTTTCAAATTTACAATCTTGTTTTTCATCCACTTTAAGCTGATCCTGATTTGACCCCATGCGTGTCCTGTGGACTCCTTAGGATCTTCCATAACATTCTATCTTCAGTTTTTGAGTCTGTGTGACAAAACGTTCACGTCTTTGGCTTCCTGTTAGAGTGCAGATGCTCCTGGTTCCTGGATCATGAATAAGAACGTCAGTAATACGGGGACGTTTTTCTGAAGCTATCCGAGATGCATTGAGTGACAGCAGAAAATCATGTAATGTTTTCCATGCTTTTTATGCTCCATTAGCTCAGACTAATGAGGTTACGGTCCCAGTTTGGTTGGTTCCCATCAGTCCATTATTCTCGTTTGGGCCTTGTCTGGATCAGGAGCACTGAAGCCAGGGAGGCCGCTGAGACACCCCAAATGATAGATGCAATCGCTCTAACATGAATGAAGAAGACGCTTTTCTGACCACACCAAATTTCCCGCCTCTTCCTTCTTCAATGGTAACGTCTGGCCCTCGTTCAGGTCGCTGTGGTGAAGATGAAGAACACAGAGAGGGGTTTATGCCATGAAGATTCTGAATAAGTGGGAAATGCTGAAGAGAGCTGAGGTGGGTCCACCTTCGTCACGTAACTGAGCCGCGGTGGCGCTGGGAATATTTTTGGCTGACTCGTCATGTTTGCAGACGGCGTGTTTCCGTGAAGAGCGAGATGTTTTGGTGAAAGGAGACAGCCAGTGGATCACCAGTCTGCATTATGCCTTCCAGGATGACAACTTCTTGGTGAGAACGGTTGACGGTTTAGTGGATGCTTCATTTATGTCTTGGTGATGTCACATTCACACGTCTTCTCTGTATGTGTTACCTGTTAGGTTAGGTATCACATCAAGAATAGAAATTCCAATGAAAACTTCATCTTTTTTTGTGTTTTGAACATGTTCATGTCTCATTTTTCTCTTGATAGAAGACATATATAAACTAGATTAATTAATGTTGAATTTCTGAGTTTTCTGTTTTCAAATTATATGAAAAAGCTTCTGGATGTTACATAGCATGTCCAAAAACTCTCTGCTCCGCTCCATTCTGATGCATCCACATACAGACCAATAGATCCATGAACGTCTTTGTTTTTTTTTCTGAGCTGGAATCTGGATCTAAACTGTACGACTGGATTACTCTAATATTGCTCCCCATTTTTGTTGCAGTGCTATTGTCAGCTTGAGGGTCGTAAGTGGCTGTAAGATAGTGGGAGAGAGTGTAAACCAGGAGTGGAACGGATCACAAAACTCACTGTTAGGATCATTTTTTGGATAAGAAAAAAAAAACTAAGAAGAGAAAAGCCTAAAATTCCTTTTTTTTAAAAAGCTTTAAAACATATATTTGAGAAAACATATTTAAAGTACTTCAAAGCATAAATATACTCTCACAGATCTTTGAATTTTGAACATAAACAAAAAAAAAAAAAGTAGTTTCTGATTACAATAACTTATCTGGAGACTAAACAACAAAAACGGAGAAAAAAATGCTGAATATGCAATTTTGCCTTGCCCCTCCCCCCCACCCCAATTTCCAAATTTAATCTTGACCCTCCCGCTGATCCACCATACACGTGTGGGCTGAACCTTAGTTATGCCCTGTCCACACGTAGCCGGGTATCTGCTAAAACGCATATATTTTTATCCGTTTCGGCCTATCGTCCACACGTAACCGAAGATTTTAAGTCACTGAAAACGGAGCTTTTGGAAAACTCCGGCTAAAGTGAAGATTTTGGAAAACTCCGTTTTCGCGTCTGCGTGTGGACATGCACAACCGGAGATCTACGTTTTTAAACGTCACTCTTTGCGACGATTAGTGTATACACGCTGTTTACAGTGCTCAGCGTGGACCCGAGGAGCGTGTTAATTATTACGCTGGTACAGATGCTTCATACTTGCTTTTTTTACTAAAACACAATTACTGCTTCTTGTCGAGGAACAAAGGAGAATAAGCGCTTGCAGTCGGCTATTTTACAACAAATATCGCTTCCTCCTGCTCGGAGATTTTCACTGACTTTGAGGAAAACACTGCAACTACTGTTCTGGCATGCTCATATACATCGCCAGCAGCGCAAGTATGCGGGACGTGTGGACGGAATTATTTTTAAAACGATCACGTGTGGACGCAACCGTTTTTATAAAACGGAGGTCGGCAAATATGCGTTTGTAGAAATACCCGGCGACGTGTGGACATGGCCTTAGTGATCTGTACTTATCTGTGATCCGTTACACCCTTAAGGTGCATTCACACCAAAACGCAATTTACAGCAGAGTCGGCAGGTTTCAATGTTAAGTCAATGGAACAGACGCAACGTGAGGCGTTCTGAAATCCCGTGGTGCGGTTTGAGCAACGGGCGCGGCACGAATGTTTGGCAGCAACGCGCCGTGAATTAGTTTAAATATGTGAAGTTTGACATTTCGCTGCATCACCTCTACCAATCAGGAAGTCGATTTGGGCACATGTCGCTTTAGTGACTTTATCAGTGGGTAAAATACTCATCTAAAGTGAGTGTTTTTGTCCTGAACTTCCATCTGTTTCTTTAACCCGTTGGAGCCGTAAGTTTGAAGAGCTCATCCGGCTGCTTTGGAGTGAAGGCAGGATACACTCTGGACACATCACTGGTTTTCTCTCCCGCGGCGGAACTCACTTGGTCGATATCCCAGCAGACAGAGAGCTGCTGTGGGGTGTGGAGGCTGCCAGCTTGAGCTTTATGGAGACATTAAAAAAAGGAAAAAGGTCTCCATTTTTTTTTTTCCAGATTAATACGAGGCAGAGCACATTCAAGCTCAAACACAGAAACACAGTGGAAGTGGCTGTCATACAGACACAGCCCCTGTACGAAAAAATCTTTTAATAATAATCATATAAACCCAAACATGGAGACATGATTACTGATGTTTTTGTAGAACTCTTCACAATAAATAAACCTGATTTCTTAACATCACCTGTGTCTTCATACATTTCAGGTGAGATATTCATCCTAAATGCATTAGCTGTTAGCTCCTCCCACATGCTGCCATGACGTCAAATTTAGGTACACATTTTTACAGATGAGCAGCGAATTTGTGGTGCGACAAAAGAGGGGCGTAAACAAAAGGAGGCGGGGTTTTTCTGTACAGTCTCACCCACAACTCAAACACAACCTCCTGCTCTGGAGAAACTGTCTTTTTTCAAATTTGGCTAATATCATTATAATCATAATTAAAAGACCACTGAGAACCCTTTTACGAAATATTTAAAGATGATCAGTGGGAGCTGCTCTCCTCAGTTGTTTCCATAGTGAATCATCCGCCTCCATCTAATTCTGCGCCCCCCACTGACACTAACCACCTTCATCCAAAACCATCTGTCCCATCTACAGCACATCTCCTCTTGTCTTACAGATGTGTGCCAGTGACTTTTAGTTGTGTTTTTTTTTATGTATGCAAGGTCTTCATTTTATTTGTTGTGTGTTCGTACTGCCGTTTGTGTAACCATGGTGTCTCTGTTGGCTCGCAGTACCTGGTCATGGACTACTACGTGGGGGGGGACCTCCTGACTCTGCTCAGTAAGTTCGAGGATCGTCTCCCTGAAGACATGTCTAAGTTCTACGTGGCGGAGATGGTCCTCGCCATTCACTCCATTCATCAGCAGCACTACGTTCACAGGTATGCCAGGTTTGCAGGTGAACAGTCTGATCTGGTTACCATGGTAACGCGTGGATCTGGAGAGCAGTTCTTTGCTTAGCGAGGGTGAGAGGCAGGAAGCCAGCATCTAGGGCAGCAGCGCTTACAGGAAAATGTAGTATAGGCACTCCCTTCCTGAAGCAGCTTGCATGGTTATCAAACTGATATGAAACATTTGCTGCTTTGCACAAAACGAGTCTGAAGTTAACATGTTTGTTGTAAGGATTTGGAGATTTATTACATTTACTAGGATTAGTGTAAAACTGAGCTTGAAAAAAAGATCATCCTTTGGTTTGCTTTATGATTTTGATTTTTTACTCATAAGTGTGATGGAACTGAAAAAAGATAAATGTCACGGATAGTGAAAACAAATGTTGGCTTTGTGCTAGGGGTGTAACGGATCACAAAACTCACGGTTCGGATCGTGTCACGGTTTTAGGGTCACGGTTCGGATCATTTTCGGATCAGTAAAAAGTAAAAAAATTTAAAAAATGAAAAAAACAAAACGAAAAAGAAAACAACAATATCAAACCTAATTTAATTTTTGGAAACAGTTTAACTCATAAATTCAATAAGCATTTAAAATACCTCACACACACAATATTTACATATGCAACAACAAAACATCTGCTCATTGAAGCCTATTTATTAAAACAAAACATATTTGTACTTTGAACACAAACAAAATACTAAAAACATGTAGTTTTTTGATGACATTTACATGTTTTTAGACCAAATCTACAAAAATAAGAGAAAAGAATGATTAAAAATAGTGTGAAAACACCAAATCTATCTGGATTATCTTTTAAAATTAATCATAAATAAAACAGTTAAATATTTTTTGGGTATGAATTGCTTTATGAAACTAACTGTGGGAACATTTAAATGTTTTAAATGATAATTTTCTGTAAAACGTGGCACTTCTGCGTCAGCTTTTCCTGGTCAATTTTGACATCTCTGGCTTGCCATACAAATGTTCCGCGATTCCACCGGAAAGCCCGTAACGGAGCTTCCATTCGATGCGAACGGACAATTGGTTTAAATTATGCTAGCGGAGTGTCCGCGTATGGGGGGTGGTGTTCGAGCGGTCCGCGGTACACACGTGTCCCGCACCGTGGCCTCTGATCCGTACGGACCACGGATTTTCCATGATCCGTTACACCCCTACTTTGTGCTGACATGCAAAACTAGTATCTGAAAGAATGGGATCTACGTCATGTCTAGGCGTCACAATAATGACCGGAGCGGGAGCTTGGTTTGCATAGCCGGCTGTAAATGGATTTCGGCAGGCCTTCCCTTTATCTCCTGTTCTGTTCATAGTCTTGATGGACAGAATTTCTAGGCTCAGCCAGGGATCTGGTTTGGGGAGCACAGGATTTCCTCTCTGCTCTTTGCAGATGATGTTGTCCTGTTGGAACCAGGACCTCCAGCATGTATTGGAGCAGTTTGCAGCAGAGTGTGAAGCGGCTGGAATGAGGGTCAGCACCGCTGAGTCTGAGGCCACAGTTCTCGCCAGAGTGAAGTAGTTGTCCTCTGTGCGAGGGTGGAGTGCTTTTACTCCAGGTGGACGAGTTTAAAGTCCCGCTGCAATGAAAATCCTGTTTTTTGAGTTTTTAACATGTATGTGTGACATTTTTCTTATGAAAGAGAACAAATTCATTTTGAGTTGCAGGAATGAAGTTTTGGAGAAAATGGACTAGCCTGCCACGTCTTCATTTCACTCTCACACAATTGAGTCTCTGTAGACTGAAAACCTTTATTTCCATTAAAAGACTTGTCATCCTTTTGTTCCTTAGACACTGCCCTGTCGTTATTAGTATAGATATCCAACTTCATATTGAGATCTGATGGATCTAATGTGTTTCTTTAAAGTGCTCCTTTCATTTTTGTGATCAGTGTACATTGCTTCCTTCAGAATCAGATAATAAATTAAAAAAAACAGGTAAATTGTATAAATAAAATGGAAAAACTGTAGGCTGTGTTTATTTTCTCTGTAGCTCCGAGGGTTGGGAATCATTGTTTTAAGCAACCCTTCCTACCTGTCCCAAAGTGGGCATGGTTCATGCCGTGGTGTTACGGTCGTGGAGAACAGGTTTTGCGAGTGCGACTAGAGGAGCGGCCGTGAGGACTGTCCTGCCCTCGAGGAACCTCTGATATTTGCTCGTGGCAGACTTTTGGCTGAAACTTAACGCCGTGTCTCTTTCTCTCGGTTTGTGCAGAGACATCAAACCGGACAACATCCTGCTCGATGTGAACGGTCACATTCGACTGGCAGACTTCGGGTCGTGTCTCACATGATGGAGGATGGAATGGTAACACACACTCACTCCAGTTTTGTCAGTCTTCAGTTGTCTTTGCTAATTTTGGTCACATTTTTGGGGGGAAATGTTATCTGCTGTATGCTGCTGTCTGTGCCTAAACTTGTGACTAATGCAGGTGCAGTCCTCGGTGGCGGTGGGCACCCCGGATTACATCTCACCAGAGATCCTGCAGGCGATGGAGGACGGGATGGGTCGCTACGGCCCAGAGTGTGACTGGTGGTCTCTGGGAGTCTGCATGTACGAGATGCTTTTTGGAGAGACGCCTTTCTATGCAGAGTCGCTGGTGGAAACTTACGGGAAGATCATGAACCACGAGGTGAGACGGCTTCTGTAACCGGTTCAAAGATGATAAACACTCTCATTGATACCAGCATTTCTGCAGCTCCGTTTCTTGTCCTCAGCTGCTGTTTCCAGGTTATCTCTCTCCAGACTCGCGTCCTACTTTCTAAATTTGAATGTGTCCCCTGTTGGACAGACAGCCTGCTCTCCATTTCTGCCATCAGGTCCCGTCTCTTTCTAAAAGCTGCTTTATTTCGTGCTTCCAGGAGCGTTTCCAGTTTCCCTCTCATGTGACTGACGTGTCAGAGGAGGCCCGGGATCTGATCCAGAGGCTCATCTGCTCCAGGGAGCGTCGCCTGGGTCTGAATGGGATCTCCGACTTCAAGAGCCACCCGTTCTTCAAAGGGATCGACTGGGACAACATCCGCTCCATGGAGGCGCCCTACATACCGGAGGTGTCTTCACCCACAGACACCTCCAACTTTGATGTGGATGATGACGTTTTAAAGAACCCGGTGAGGATGGAGCCTCGTACCGCCTGCGTTCACCCCCCTCCCTGACACTATACCTAGTGTCTGCAACCATTTACACCTAAAGAGCCATTTGGGCTGATTTTTTGCTGACTACAACCCAGACGAGCCACAAAGTCTGAGCTCGCCCTTTAGACCAGGGATGTCAAACTCAATCGATCAAGGGGGCAAAATTCTAAACACACATTAGGTCAGAATAAACATTTGTTGAACACTCTAAAACCAAATTTTCAAAACTATAAAAGCATAACTTTTTAACATAAATAAAAATAAATACAGGCAGAAATATTATTCCAGAAGAAATCCACTTAAACCTTAAATAACTTTTTATATTTTTGCGTTCAATAAAAATATATTTTGTTAAAATTACACAAGTTAAATATAAGCACATCGGGCCATTAATAACAATAAAATAAAACAATCTGGAGGGTTGGATAGAATTACCCAGAGGGCTGGATTCAACTGTAATACATCATTTCAACCTGTAGGGGGCAGCACAGATGCATGTTTTGACTATATTTTAAAGAATTAAAAAGTTTATTTTAATTTGTCAAAAAATTTGGCAACAGACATCACTTATAAAGCCCCATTTGTAGAGGTCTACAGACAAAAATAAAGTTGATTTAGGGTTTGGTGACCTTTTAAAGGGGCAGCTAAAATTAAAATTTGTTCAAAAATAGAAGCATCTCCCAAATAATCCTAAAATATGAATTTTTGTTGGGCTTACTGATCACAAATCTTTTAAAATGTTGTAGATTGACTTTGTTAAAACTACAAACCGTTTTATGGATTGTTGGAACATGCTGGGATAGAATAAAGTTTACTTTTTATCGCTTTACTTCTTATTTTTTACTTTATTTATTATTTTAAAATTTTATTTGGAGAGCCACGATGGAGGGTAAAGGAGCCACATGTGGCTCCGGAGCCTCAGGACTGTACAGATGATGTGGACTCTGTTTGTTTGCAGGACATTGGACCTCCGTGTCTCACACCGGCTTCAGCGGCCAGCATCTCCCCTTCGTTGGCTTCACCTTCACCACCGACAGCTGCTTTTCTGACCGCTGCTCCATTAGCAAGGCGGCGCAGGGCGCCCTGCAGAAGGAGGGCGAAGGTAAAGGCCGGGACGTGGAGGCCTTTGAAAGGAGGATCCGGTGTCTGGAGCAGGAAAAACAGGACCTGAACCGGCGGCTGCAAGGTGGGAGCGACTTCTGCATCATCCCGGTTGTGTTCAGCGTGGACCGTGGTCCGAACTTGCCGCCTCGGGACTGAGCTCATTCTGTTTTTGAACCTGCAGAGTCCACCCTCGCTCTGCAGGCGCCGTCTCGAGGAGGAACTCTATCTCGAGACAAAGAAATCAAGAAGCTGAACGAGGAGATCGACCGTCACAAGAAGAAGCTGGCAGGTCAGAGACTTGGTGGCAGCATCACAGACACATCTGTGAGGTCTCATTCGTGGTGTATTAAACCCCGCCTCTGCCGTGGTGTAGACTCTGATAGGCTGGAGCACCAGCTGGAGGAAGCAGTGACCCTCAGACAGGACTACGAGAGCTCCGCCTCCAAACTGAAGACTCTGGAAAAGCAGGTGAAGGCCCTGAGACAAGAGAAGGAGGATGTCCACAAGGTAACCGGGTTCTCTTAGCACTAGTACACCCTTAAACGGTACCACAGAGCTTCCCAATACCGATCCTCGAGATCTTCCATCCTGCCTGTTTTCCATCTCTCCCTGCACTCCTTGCTGCTGATCACCTGGATCAGGTGTGTTCAGCCAGTCAGGATGATGAGTAGATCTCGAGGACCCGCATTGGGCATCGCCACGATCCGGGCGTGTCCTCATCCGTTCTGTTCCTCCCTGAGCAGCAGCTGGCTGACTCCCTGGAGCGGATGAGGAGCCTGACGAAGGAGCTGAAGGATGCTCACTCCCAAAGGAAGCTGGCCCTGCAGGAGTACTCTGAACTGTCGGAGAGGATGGCTGAGCTGCGCTCCTCCAAGCAGAGACTGTCCCGCCAGCTCCGGGACAAAGAGGAGGAGGCGGACGGGCTCCTGCAAAAGATGGATGCCATGAGGCAGGAGATGCGAAAGATGGAAAAGAACCGCAAGGAGGTGAGATTTCTCCTGTCACTTCAAATTTCTGTCTCCTCAGAGCGATGCAGACTCTTTATTTGAAACATGACAGACAGTTCCTCTGTCCTTTTACCTCCGAGCTGGAGTGAAGGATCCCGGTCATGGTGCATTACTCTATTATGGCCACAAGAGGGCAGCACACACCACTGCTCTGCTTCATGGCTTTTCTGAAAGTTCAGGGAAAATTCAGAAAACATTTAACCAGTTCTGTATGGAGAGAAACTAAAATGACTCTCTAATTTTGTGTACGTAATTCTTGATTTGTGTGTAGTTATTGATTTGTGTCTAATTCTTTTTTTGTGCATAATTTAGGGTTTGTAAGTGCGTAGTTCTTGATTAGTGCGTAATTCTTTATTTGTGCAAAATTCAGGATTTGTTTGTGCGTAATTCTTAATTTGTTTGTAATTCTAGATTTGCATAATTTAGAAAGTTGTGTATAATCCTTGATTTGTGTGTAGTTCATCATTTGTGCGTAATTTTTGATTTGTTTGTAGTTCTTGATTTGTTCGTTCATAATTCTTGAAATTTGCGTAATTCTTAATTTGTAATATATGTTACGTTTCAATCATACGTTCAATCATACGCTTTGTGCATAAATAAAAAATTAACAAATTAAAAAAATACAAGATTCAATTGACACATGTACAAATGACAACAGCTTGAGACTAATTACACACGCAAATCTTTAAAAAGTACGCACGAATTGCTTGTTACGCACACACCAAACCTCAGTTCCTAGATTATCTGTAAGTGATAAATGCTGCTAGAATGCTCGGTCAACAGAGTAGTTTCTTATTAGCTGTTTTAAACTTAGATTGTGAGTAATATCTGGTGAAACTTGACATTTACTCACTTTTTTTATACAGAAATCCCCAATATTTAATATAGGAAATAAGACTTATCCCTTTTTAAAATAAAATAATTTCCCAGAACTGATCACTTCTTCTCTGAAGCCCCTCCTCTGCTAGAACCTCGGATAGCAGGCAGCGCTGAACATGATGTATTAAATGAGTTACAAACTTTCGCAGGACTTTCACAATAAGAGCCTTTTTCTGATGTGTTTGGCAGCTGGAGGCGCAGCTGGATGAGGCAAAGGCAGAAGAGGCATCGAAGGAGAGGAAGCTGAGGGAGAACAGTGAGGTTTACTCCAAGCAGCTGGAGACGGAGCTGCAGGGCCTGAAGGTAAGAGGCCGTGCACACTCACTTGCAGTTCTGATTGGAAAGGCAGAAGAAAATCTGGAGTTCTGCCTCCAGTCCCAGCAGGGTCAGGGCTCTGCCGCCGCCGGAGCCGAGTCCCAGCAGGAACTGCTGCGTCTGAAGGCAGAGCTGGATAAGAAGGTCCTGTACTACGAGCAGGAGCTCCTGCAGAGAGACCTGGCCCACTCCACAGAGATGAAAAACATGCGCAAAGACCTGCAGGAGTCAGAGGGAGCACAACTGGCTGCCAACAAGGAGCTGCTGCAGCTCCGAGACAAGCTGGACAAAGCCAAGAAGGAGAGGCGAGTCACCTGCCCGTTCTGCTCTGCACTTTTCTTCCCACAATCTCTGACACATGTGGGTCTCTGTGAACTGAACCTGCAGAAACATGGCTGCCAATCTGCTTCACATTGAGGCTGTCAGCTGTCAAAAATCTTCTTTATACTTTTACTCAGAAAATAGCAGACAGACTGAACGCCTCCGCTGTTTTAGGAACAAAAAGATGAGGAACAAAGTTGATGGATCTGGATGGAGATCATCTTCATTTTCAATGTTCCTGGCTTGTGTCTCTGCAGGCAAATCGAGACGGACGAAGCTGTAGCTGCTCTGAAGGAGAAGTATGAGCGCGAGAAGAGCCTGCTGATGGAGGAGAACCGTAAACTCACCGCAGAGACGGATAAGGTAAGCCCGCCCTCCGGCTGGAACGCGGAGCAGCCGTCAGTGCGTGTGTGTACCTGTCCTCTCCTCTCCAGCTGTGCTCCTTCGTTGATGACCTGACCGCTCAGAACCGACAGTTGGAAGACGACATGCAGGATCTGTCCTCCAAGAAGGAGAGCGTGGCTCACTGGGAGGCTCAGATCGCTGAGATCATCCAGTGGTAGGTCGCTTCTCAGCTGGGGAACCTCAGTTCAGCGGTTATGGGTTGATCAAATCAATGAATCCATCCAACGCATAACGTTTAAGTCCACTAGCTTGATTCTGACCTATGGTGGGATTTACCGTAGGATGGCTAATGGCTAACACTGACATAAACATACACACTGACCAAATGAAAATATTTTTCTTCTTAAAATATTTTTTAAAGTAATCATTTATGGTCTTAAATACAATTTTTCTTCTTCTTCTTGAATAAGGTGTAATGGTATACCTTGATCACCACCTAGTGGCCAAACTGAAAAGGCGCACAGGATTATTATGGCTGATTTTATAAAAAAGTTTTGGCTTTTTTTTGCACCTTATAGAGCAGAAAACACAGTAATAGTATTCAGTAGGTACCCCTCCAGATTAAAGACTACATTTTGGGCATGACTGATCAGGCCATATTGTTGAGACATTGAATATTTTTGCAACAGTTGAGTTTTTACACATGGCTAACTTGCTTTTCTGTGTCTGAAATATCCACCTGACCGTCTCTTGTGTTTGTTCAGGGTCAGTGATGAGAAGGATGCTCGAGGTTACCTGCAGGCTCTGGCTACCAAGATGACCGAGGAGCTGGAAACCCTCCGCAGCTCCAGTCTGGGATCCAGACCTCTGGTAAGTGCTACCCTCACATGAGGGTCTCTAACGCCGTGAACTGTTTGTCCACACGGCCGCTGACCTCGTTTCTGTGGCCTCCGTCGCAGGACCCGCTGTGGAAGGTGAGGCGCAGCCAGAAGCTGGACATGTCCGCTCGTCTGGAGCTGCAGTCTGCTCTGGAAGCTGAGATTCGAGCCAAACAGCTGCTTCAGGAGGAGCTGCGCAAAGTCAAAGCGGCCAACATCAACCTGGAGAGGTCAGAGGTCACGCCGGCGGCACCCCCACCACACACACACGGTTACACCCATCCTGACATGCACCTGTTCTGTGTTTGCAGTAAGCTGAGAGAGTCCGAGGACAGGAGCAAGGAGGTGGTGGAGCAGATGGAGAACCTGAAGAAGGAGGTGGAGGAGAGCCGTTCTCACCCCGACAAAAGTGAGGGGGGGCGGGGTTTCCATTCAGTAGAAAATGGATCAGCTGATGTTTTCTGCATGAGCAGGTTTAGGCGCTGACTATGAACTGCTGAATTCAGCAGGGCGTGTCCCAAGGCCGGGGCCCCACCCCCTCCAGGCTTTGTGACATCACATCTCATGATGATGGCACTTATTAAGCATGATTCCTGGTTTTTTGCTGCCTGTTTGTGATTGTGTGAATGTGTGAGTCACACTGTTGTGATTCTGCTCCTTTCCGTACGTTTTTCTGCACGTAAAGACTCAAAACTTTCAACAATTTTGGTATGAAAAATTCATCTCGTTCAGGACATTACCATTTTTTTAATAGAAAAATGAGAAATATTGAGCAAAATATTCCTCACAGGAAATGAATGAGAAATTATTCAAATTCTTCAAAAACTTGCTTAAAAACCTTGTGCACTTTTAAACCATCGTTTACAGTAATTATCAAATCATTTGACATTGAGCTGTTAAATTATCTTTATGCTATATAATTTGGGTAATTTGGGATCTACTGGGGCGGGGGGTGTTCTATTTTGTTCATTTATTTTTGGCTAATATGTTATCTACTGTTGTCTGTTAGTCTGCTCTTGAGTTTACCAAATACTTTAGCAACAGATTTTTTATTTTATTTGAACAATCTGTCATTGACTTCAGATTTTCCGACTATTTTGGAGTTGAGCTAATAGTTTAGCAATGTGCTAGCATTTTAGGCTGATTTGGCATCTATTAAGGTTTTTTGGGATAATTTGAAGTTTATCTAATATTTAAACAACACACTATATGTTTTTGCAAAATTGGCTTATATTGAAGATTTTAAAGCAAATTTACTACACTTTTTTACTTCAGTGGTCTTCCATAGTAATCTTTACAAAATTTTAAGTCTTTTAGCCAATTTAGCATTTTTGCAAATAGTTTTCAGCAAATCCCTTCAGCAGTTAGAGCAACCTGAATAGCTTCAGCATCTTCAGTGACCAGATTCAGCAAAAAGCCTTCACAATAGCATTATCGCAGGTAATGCAACTTTTCTAGTTCATATTATTTTTGTTGTGGAACTGTTCTCCCATCTCGGTTAAAACGCGGACCTGCTGTGGTTCTGGAGCTGTGGTTCTGCAGAGTTCTGCACAGATCTAAGCCTCTGCTCCTCCTGCGTCTGCAGGTCTGAAGCTTCAGGACTTCCAGGACTCCATCTTCGAGTACTTTAACACATCTCCTCTGGCTCCAGACCTCACCTTCAGAGTGAGTTGCTCGTCCGTCGCACCCCCCCCCCCCCACCCCCAATCATGTGACTGCTGTTGCGGTCACATGATGTCCTGCAGGTGTAGCTGTGAGTGTCTGAAACTGCTGTTATTGCTCTTTCTTTTGGCATTGAGGCGTCTGCGTCCTCGCTGCACGCACTCTGGGAGGAGGTAAGCTCAGCTGCCAGGTTACCCACAATCCTCGGTGCCTCATCTCTGCTAGTTTGTCTTAATAAGTAGTGGTCAGGTCTAATTTCACTGCTGTGTTTGGGGGCCTTTCCTCATGATCGATCTCGTCCATCGTAAGGCAGCAGCCGTGGTCCTGAGGAAAAAGACGAGTTTTGTTCTTTCGCCCACAGACCTCGGACATCGACCCCATGCCTCTGAAACCCGACACCACGCCCTCCTCCCCGCCCACAGAGCAGGAGGTCTGTTTAGGTTTGCATTCCTTTGAACGTACTCTTTAAAATAAAATCTGAACTTATTTTCGGCTGTTTCAGCAGGAAGGACGCACAGCTTCAGCTCCCATCAGCCCCTCCCCCAGCTCCTATAGCTCTGCCAACACTGTGCCAAAGGTACGCCCCGCCTCCTCGGGCCTGCCCCGCCGTCAGCCCACCCCTGAGCTTTAATAGGTTCTGTGTCATTCCAGCCTAAAGCTCACCAGCTGAGCATCAAGACATTCTCCAGCCCCACCCAGTGCACACACTGCAGCTCCCTGATGGTGGGGCTCATTCGACAGGGCTACGCCTGCGAAGGTACGGCCACACACCACCTCTGAATGCAGCCTCTTGTATGCATGTATGCAGGAACCAGCGTTGAGTCTGTGTGTTTGGCTCCTTCCTCAGTGTGTTCCTTCATCTGCCACGTGTCCTGCAAAGACCACGCCCCCCTGATCTGTCCCATTCCAGCGGAGCAGGCCAAGAGGCCACAGGGCATCGATGTGCAGCGGGGCATCGGCACGGCCTACAAGGGATACGTGAGGGTAGGACATCAGCACCGCTGCACCCACCATCACTTCTCTGCCTCTGGATTTTTTTTCTCATTCCTCTTGAAATCAACTAACCAGAGCTGAGAATGATTTGTGGGAGGAGCCGAGGTTAAGACCGGCTTCATCACAGCACGGCCAAATGACACGGTCAAAGTCCTGAAAATAACTTCAGAAATATCAGTTAATTTGTAAAGACGTCGACACTAAACAAAGCGAGCATATATATCTGTGCTTTTTATAACCCAGTTGATTGAAGTCAGAATTGTTTTGTCGAGTCAACGGCCTTCTGAAATGAACACTTGGGGGACGGTGGCTCAGGTGGTAGAGCAGGTCGGCCAATGATCAAAGGATAGGCGGTTCGATTCTCGCTCCCGCCAGCAAAAAGTCGTTGTGTCCTTGGACAAGACGTAATGCCTAACCTGCCTCAGTGTGGCTCACTGTCTGTGTGTGTGAATGTGGATGAATGTCCCGGTGATGGTCAGAGGGGCCGTAGGCACGAGCTGGCAGCCACGCCTCTGTCAGTCTGCCCCAGGGCAGCTGTGGTGACAGTAGTAGTTTACCATCACCAAGTATGAATGAGGTGTGAATGAATAATGGATATGCACTGTAAGCGCTTTGAGTGCCCTGAAAAGCGCAGATAAATTGAATCCATTATTATTATTACTTGCCAACTAAGAACAAATTTTGGTTTTGGCAAGTCTAATTTGGAGGATTACCGTTCACATTGTAAGTAAATGTTTGCGTGTTTCCTGACCCTCCTCTTGGTAAATACTCATTATGCTAGAGCAGCAGTCTCCTACCTTTTTCTGCACCACGCACCACTTTAATGTCAGACAGACCAGACTTTAAGACGTGACAGATATCTGGATAGATAGATAGATAGATAGATAGATAGATAGATAGATAGATAGATAGATATAAAAAAGATTTTCATATAAATATTTTTCTAAACATAATAACAGCCATGAAAACATTGTGTATGCAGCTTTACTAGTACTGTTTCTCAACATTGAAGAGTTTTGCTGGATAAACAGGCTGTCACAGTCTCATAGATTCTGAATCTTTACTCCCACTGAGATCATCACAAGAATCCAAAACGTGAAAAACATACTCGTTATGACTTAATGTATGAATATAAAATCTGAATGTTTTACCATTGAATACAGTCACATCAGGATTATTGATAAAAGTGGTGAATTTAGTTTATCAGTTTTGTCACTCCAGTAAATCTGTTTTACCTTTGACTGAGTCAGACGAGACGAGGATGTATTCAGACTAGGTAAACCCATTTGGTCGGGTCGTCTGCTGTCAAGCAGTCTTTGCCGTTTTGAGCCAGCGCTTGTAAACAAAAGCCTTTTTTCTGTCTGATAAAAGGACAACTGTTGCTTTACGTTTCTCTGCGGCTCATCAGTCGTTTCATTCATAATTCAGTTCTTTCGACCAGCTAAGGTGACCGTTTTGGTCTAATTGTTCCACTCCAAGCACAGAGCCTATTCAGACTCGGAGTGATCTCAGTCCGACTGGAAACGAATCGAGACCACCTCTAACGATGGATCAGAGAGCGGTTCCTGGACCAGAGTCCGCTTGAGTGTGTTCAGACTGAAACTTGGTTCTGGATTATCAGGAAACGATCGTGTCCAGTCTGAATACATCCTAAAATGTCTTCTAACATTCCATTGATTACTCTTGTGGTATTTTGTTTTCTGTGCCTAACACTCAAACTTTTGATTTAAAATAGATAGGGGTGTGGCAGTAGACTCTTCTAAAGAGATCATCAGATTCACATGTGGATTCAGAAACTCTGCAAGCAGATTGGCTGTCCTCAACGGTAACTCGACCGCTCTCTCTCTCCGTCTCTTCTCAGATCCCAAAGCCCAGCGGGGTGAAGAAAGGCTGGCAGCGAGCTTTCGCCATCGTCTCCGACTGCAAACTCTTTCTCTACGATGTCCCGGAGGGGAAGTCCACCCAGGCGGGGGTAGTGGCCAGTTTGGTTCTTGACCTCAGGTGAGGGGCGGGGCATTTGGCCTGCTGCTGGGTGTGGCTTACTGTTTCTAACGTGCAGGACTCTCGTGTTCAGGGACGAGGATCTGTCTGTCAGCTCAGTGATGGCGTCTGATGTGATTCACGCCACCCGGAAGGACATCCCCTGCATCTTTAAGGTGGGGCGCCCCCTCCCCCGGTCAGCTGTCCTCTGCCCTTTGAATCAAAGTGACGGTTGGTTGTCGTGAGCAGGTGGCGTCCTCGCAGCTGATGTCGCAGCTGTCGTCGGTGTCCCTGCTGGTTCTGGCGGAGAGCGAGGCGGAGAAGAGGAAGTGGGTCCGGATGCTGGAGAGCCTGCAGAGCATCCTGACCAAGAACCAGCTGAAGAGCCAGCAGGTCCATCGGCTGCATGAAGCCTACGACGCCTCGCTGCCCCTCATCAAGACCACGCTGTCCGCCGCCGTGCTCGGTTTGTGACGGTCCTGCAGGGGGGTGTTCGGGACGGCCGGTTCTGTAAAGCTGACGCTGTGCTGGTTTTTTTCTAGACCGAGAGAGAATCGCTCTGGGAACAGAGGACGGGCTGTTTGTGGTGGAGGTCACCAGAGACGGTGAGATCACACCCCCACTGACCCCCCCAAAGACACAGCCAGGTCGCTCTGACTCTCTGCCCCTCTGTTCGCAGTGATCGTCCGGGCCGCCGACTGTAAAAAAGTTCATCAGGTTGACCTGGTCCCAAAGGAGAAGATTATTGCTGTCCTGTGTGGGCGGAACCGCCACGTTCACCTTCATCCCTGGGGGGTTTTGGAAGGGGCGGAGTCTTTCTTTGACATCAAATTGGCTGAAACCAAAGGCTGCCAGGCTCTGTGCACGGGTGTGCTGCGGCAGGGAGGCCCCGCCTACCTTCTGGCTGCTGTCAAACGTCAGGTAGAGAGCAGTTTTGGTTTGGGGCAGGGCTGCCACGATTAGTCGACTAATCGGCTATTAAAATAGTCGACGACTAATTTAATACTCAATTAGTCGTCACTTTATATTACATGGAGTGTAGTAAAGTTTAAAGTTATAATGACATTCTTCTAGCTTTTTGGAATTTTTTGGCCTTTATTAAGGTTTTTAGGCTATTTTGGAGTTTAGCTAATATGTCAGCTGCATGCTAGCTATTTTGGCTAACTTTTTTTTAGGCTGTTTTGGGATTTAGCTAATATTTCAGATACATGCTAGTTGTTTTACCTAATTCAGGCTTTTTTTTTTTTTGGGGGGAGTTTAGCAAATATTTGGCTATTTTTTTACTGTTTACTTTTATTTAATATTTTAAGGTAATCTGGCATTTAACTAATATTTAAAGTGGTTATTAACTTCAGCTTTTTCAGCTATCGATTTCAGCACTTTCCGCTATCGTCATTAGCATCTTCATCTGCCAAATTCAGCTAACCACATTCACACTAGCATTTTTGCAGACAATTCTAGTTGAAATATATCTAGTTTTTAGTTAGTTTGAAGCTGATGATGGTTCAGATGTGTTTTACATCCCCTTTAAGCATGACACGATTAGTCGACTAATCAGGAAAAATAGTCTGTGATTAGTGGAATATTAAAATAATAGTTTATGGCAGCCCCATTTTGGTCTACTTTGTCCCGCTGTGCATCCCGCTCATGTCGCCCCCTCCCCTCTCCCAGGTCCAGTGCTATGAGATCACCCGAGCAAAGCCACACCACAAAAAGCAGTGGGAGGTGCAGGCTCCCGGCACGGTGCAGTGGCTGGGGATGGTGCGAGATCGGCTGTGCGTCGGCTACCCCTCCGGCTTTGCCCTGTTGACCCTGCAGGGGGAGTCGTCCCCCATCAGCCTGGTGAGCCCCGCTGACCCCACCCTGGCCTTCCTGGCGCAGCAGCCGCTGGATGCCCTGCACGCCCTGGAGGTGGGCTCCAGCGAGGTGCTGCTCTGCTTCAGCCAGCTCGGCATATACGTGGATGGACAGGGACGCCGCTCTCGTGCCCAGGAGCTGATGTGGCCCGCCACGCCGCTGGCCTGCTGTACGTCCCTATGACCTGTGTCGTCTGCGGTTCAGTGAACTCCCGGTGCTCTACTTACCATCCTTTACCTCTCTCAGGCTCAAACTCCTCCCATCTAACAGTCTATAGTGAATATGGCGTGGACGTGTTCGATGTGCAGACCATGGAGTGGGTGCAGACCATCTCTCTGTGCAAGGTAACCAATCACAGGCGAGCAAGCCTCACTGCGACCCGAAACTCGACTTTGCTCTTGTCCTTAGATCCGACCCCTGAACGTGGAAGGGACGCTAAATCTGCTGAGCTCTGAGCCCCCCCGCCTGATTTACTTCAGCAACACCTCATCAGGTAAAAATCACGCCTCATCCATCCTCTGTGCTCCCCAACCCCCCCTCCCAGCTGATCTGTGTCCCACCCGTGTGACCTCAGCGGGTGACCTGACCATCCCAGAGACGTCGGAGCACAGCAGGAAGGCGATGGTTCGAACCCGCAGCAAAAGGAAGTTTCTCTTCAAGGTTCCTGAAGAGGAGCGGCTGCAGCAGAGGAGGTCAGAGAACACACAGACATGTGACCTGCTGCTTGCTCCGCCCCCAGTGTTTTCTTTAAAGGGGCCATACCATGAAAAAAACATGTTGAGAACTGTTCATTGCTCAGTGTAAACAACTCTAAAGTGGTATTTTGGTCCGCTCACGCATTTCTGAGTAATCCCCTAAAAACTGCGGTCTCTCAAAAGCAGCCCCTCCCATACCCATGAAAATGAGCGGGTTGTCACGTGCTGATGTCACAACGTGAGTCTGCTCTGCCAGCTCCGCCCCCAGTCTAACACCAACACCCATTTTCTCCACAAAGCTTACGGTGATCATCAGCAAAGCGTTGTTATTTTAGCATCGACTTTGAGAAAAAGTGAGAAAACGACTGTCTTCTTGAGAAAATGTTATTCAGGCTGTGAGACATTTAGGAGCGACAGACCAGCCAGAAAGTTTTTGTCTGGGATCGTCACCTCACAGACGACTGTTTTGTAGTGATACCACAGACGATTATTTTAATAGTCGATTATTGACCGAATCTTTTTTTTTTTTTTTTTCCTGATTAGTCAACCAATCGGGTCAATCGCAAACTGGATGTAAAGCACACATCTTAACCATCATTAGCTTTAAACTAACTAAAAACTTGATATATAGTATTACCTGTGATAATGCAAGTGTGAATGCTGTAAACTGAAGATGTTAAAATTGATAGCAGCTAAAATTTGTTAAATCCCAAATTAGCCTAAACAAGATGCTGAACATGCTAGCTGCTAAAATATTAGCTAAACTCCAAAATACCCTAAATAATTTTAAAAAACCCTAAAATAGCTAGCATGCAGCTGAAACATTACCAAACTTCAAAGTAGCCTAAAAAATCATAATGATACGAAAAAATAGTACCAAATAGATTCTAGCAGAAATGCATAGTCCATTTAACTCTGACTTCATTTAATATAAAGTAACAACTAATTGACTATTAAATTAGTCGTCGACTATTTTAGTAGTCGACTAGTCGTGGCAGCGCTACTGTTTTGTTACTTGGTCTGTATCAAAGTGGATTCTGGGATGCCATTCCTGCAATCAAACCTGAGGCTAGACGTGTGAGTAATCATACAACTAGCTGAAATGATGCAGTATAAGCACAAAACTAGGGCTGTGAAAGTTGTCGTGTTAACAGACACGATTAATAAATCCTAATTAAAGCGTTCATATTGATTAACGTCCTCAGGCGTCTGTCTGCAGTGTAATAAAAGCTCTGCCTAAATAATTTAAACTTATTTTTAATTCAGATTTTATTAAATCAAATATAATATGACATTGGACAAAAGCGATCTTTTGTTTTAATAAATAAAGCGGAGAATGAACGTCAATCTAACGGCTGTAATGCAGCAGCAGTGCACCCTCTATGGGGGGGCGGAGCCAAATTGAGCCGTCTGCTATTAGAAATCCAACAACGTGAAACAGACTATTATTTTTTTTATGGGATGGGAACACAATTTCCACAATGACGAGTAGCGGCGTCATCTAAAAATTGCAGATACTCTGCGGATCTCTGCGAAAGTCCCGCCCACCAAGGTCGCAGAAGGCGTGCAGTTCAGAAAAGACAAACCCACAACAACATGATCAAGAAGATATATGAGAAAAAAAGAAAAAAGCTTGAAAAAAAATAGAAAATTCCAGGAAAAATATCAACAGTGCTCTTAAGAGAGAAATTCTTAATTTTTGCCTGGATCCACACAGAAAGATCACATCATGGAGCTGGGAGCTCTGGGATGTTCTATCAACAGAAATATATGTGTGCCCCAAAAAAATCTGTGACTTTAGCCTGTATTTGTCTGTATTTTCATTCAAAAGCATGTTGATTAGTTTGTTGACAAATTTTATTGTTGTTGTTTTCATAAAATTACAAATAAAACCTTCATTTTTATGTTGTAAAAACAGTTCTTTAATAAATAATCACAAATAATTTTGCATGTGGAAGCTTTGTTTGCAAATGGATCGGATAATTGAGGGGCGGAGCAGACGCAAGAAAAGGTGATTTCCACACACCGAGCTGGTTTGCAGAGAGATGTGACTTTCAGGAACGAATCTAATCTGTTGAACGATCATAGAAACGCTGAAACGAGCTCATCTAATCAGATGCTCATTTCAGAGAAGTTGTGAACGCGTGATTGATTAATGCAAGTACTTCCAGGAAGAAAAAAACCAGCAGCAGTGCAGAGAGCGGTGCGAGGGCGCGTGCAGGTAGACGGGCGATCAAACTCACGAGTTTAAGTTTTGTTTAGTAAAAATTGTCTTCCTCTCAAAATGTTTCACTTGAAGCTTCTGCATGGAGCTTCAAAGCATTCAGATTTGTTTCTTTTGAACATGAGTAATTGTGTTACTTTTTTTTTTTTAAATGAGATGATCTTATAATGGTAAAATAAACTAGTTTTTACCCGCTCCTGACATGACAGTAATACCACCACCACCCCCCCGGCTGTAGTAAAATCTCCACGTGTTGACCGGTCCGCAGCCCCACAGAGGTTGGGGACCACTGCTTTAAAGTTTTAGTTTGGTTTGGTTTGGTTTGGTTTAGTAATTCATCAGGACAGTGTACAAATACATTGATCTTAGAAAGCAAAGATGCTTGCACCAGATTGTAGCTTACTAGCTAATTTCCATCTGTAGTCCTAGTACAAAATACATAATATCTAAACATTATAAACATATTAACCATTTTAAGACATTTTAAAGAAATCCAATGTAAAACAAGTTATCAAGGAAAAAAAACAAACACAATATAAAATACAATATGAAATCTAAAATATTTTATAAAACTAAAACTACTGCAATATAAAATACATACACCAATTTATAAAAACAACATAAAAATAAACATATTTCCAGTTAAAAATAGGATAAAACAATTTAAAAAATGTATGAAAAGAGTCCACAAAAATGACTCGTATTTCATAAATGATTTATTGTTTTAGTGTTCCAAAGTTAATATATGATCACATATGGATTTAGTTTCATCTGAAAGACTGAAGGAAATCCTGGCATGGCCCGTTTTAGCCCCACAGAGTTCCAATAGCTGGTAGCTGCAGCATCCACGTTACTCTCATCCTTTTTAACTATTGGAAGTGGTGTTATTTTAGCTATTAAATAAAAAAAAAGTGTTTTTGTTGTGTGTGTTTGTTTTTTAGGGAAATGCTGAAGGATCCAGAGTTGCGCTCACGGATGATTTCTAATCCCACTAACTTCAACCATGTGGCTCACATGGGACCAGGAGACGGCATGCAGGTCCTGATGGACCTCCCCCTGGTGAGCGTGCTCGTGCTCGTGTGCTGCTGTTGCATGACCCCCCCCCTCCCAACCACCACCCCCTCCCCTCCTTCCAGCTCTGCTCATCGCACTGACTCCTCCTTTTCTCTTCCTCCCCCTGTTGCACCCTCCTTTCCCTTCCTTCTGCTTGATGTTCAGGTTGGTGACCTCAGCTCCCTCTCACCCTCCCTGTCTCCCTCTCCCTCCTCTTCCTCCTCCTCCCGTCACACCCTCATCTCTCCCCCCTCCAACTTTGAGCACGTCTATCACATGACGTCGGCATCGGCCGGCGCCTTCTTGCAGAAGGAGGCCTCCTCCTCTTCCTTCTCCTCCTCTCAGCAGAGCCTCCTGCAGCCTTCCTCCTCCTCCTCCTCATCTCCCTCCATCTCCTCTCTGGGAAGGGTAGGCAACCTCCTCCTTCTACCCCTCTCAGGGCAGATGAGCTCCGTAAACTCTAAAGTGCCGCACACTTACAGAAGAAATGCAAGAAAAAAAAGGGGCGGGGCTTGAAGAGGTGTGGTCTGGATCTGTGATTGACGTGAAGTCAGCTTGAGGTAGCGTCCTCGATATGGAGAGTGGTACAGAGCAAAGGGACAGAACGTTCAGGGGAGATTTTTTTCTCCTCCACCTTCTCCAGAACCGCATCGTTTCCAGACGCCGCCACAGCAAAGTAGACGACCACTGTTGCCTAACTGGAAAGTTGTGCAAGCCAGGAGATTTTTGACAACAGAAAGCAATAATCCTTCGAGCTACGCTAAAGCTAACACAATAAAAAAATTACAAACAATAGTCTCAATAGACCGTTTTCACGTGACCTCACACAAAACGGCGCGCGTGCAGTCTGACCTCTGGTTATGGTTGAGACCGCCAAAGCTGACAGCTGAACGCTGATTAGAGCAATTTTACATCAATAATTTGACATAAATAAGGAATTTTAAATATATAATGAAAGGTAACCTAACCAATTATAACAGAGATTTGTCCAGGATTTATTTTCCTAAATGTTCTACCTGGTTGTATTGTTTCCCTCTTAGATCAAATGTCAGTATTCCTCCTGTAGAATGTTTCACAGCTGCTTCCCCAGAATCCCATGGATGATATGAAATTATTATATTATTTCTCTCTTCAACCCAGGCATAGAAGGTTACAGGAACTTCATTGAAAGCTGCTTGTTTGATTAAGACAGTAATCCAGATTTTTTCTTCTAATTGATGCTAATGCTAACGCTAGCTTTCCACAACGAATGCGACGTAGATCTGCATTGTTTACATTTCTATCTTCACAAAATCACTAAAAAACAGAGATAAAGTCAGACAATTTCAACGTGTCTGACAGTAAAACTAATATCTATTGTGTTATTTTCTGACGTAGCTGCTCTTTGCCGTTGCTCATAACCATCTGATAATAAAGATAAACAAGGATGAAAATAACTGAAACCGTCAAAAAAATATTCCTATTTAAATCATTCCTACTTTTACAATTACCAGTTAAAATACCCCCTGAAAAACATCAAATACCTCAGCAACTAAACTTCGCCTTGGGTGCAGTTAAAACATGCAGCTGTCTGTGTCTCGGCTGCTCCTATTAAATGTGGCTAACATGAATTTCCATCAGTTTTTGTGTTGATCACACTTAACACACGTGTGAATAGAATCTTGCAAACTAGAACCTGTTAGAATAATATCTGATAAAATAAAAGGTCCACTTCAAATATTGAAGGATTTTTCAAATTTGTATTTAGACTTTTGAACGATCTAAGACAGGAAATGTAAATACAGTTCAGCAGGACATTTATAAAATAAATATTGCACATTTTCTAGGTTGAAATTTATATGGTTACCTATTATTATTATTATTAATATAAAATGGTGTTAAGCGGCGTTCAGCTTTGCTGTTCTAAACCTGAACACAGGAAGTCAATATTTTGCTTTTTGGCCTTTTTGTCTGACATTGCAGTGAAAAGGGTTTATACTAAAAACTAAAAGTCAGAGGGGCGGGGCCAGGGAAGAGGGGTCACTGTGACTGTTATGCTTTCAAAGTTGGGTGAAGCTTTAATACTGGAGCTGCAGAAGATGATGGGGAACCTACAAAACAATCACAAAATTCAACTGTACTTCCTCGTGTCAACCTGTAGGGGGCAGCACACAGACGGTTTCTCTCTTTTTAAAATTTAAAATAAACTATTTAAACACGTTTATTTTAAATTATTACTCATAAGGAACAACACTTTTAAAGCTCCATTTGTACAGGGAACAGCCAAAAAAATTGATTTACCTCTTTGAATATTTAGGCTTGTGGGTTTGTTCAGAACCTCTGCTTGGACCGGTTTCTCACCGTTGGTGTTCGTGCAGCAGCTGCATGGTTCTGAATGTGTACACGACAGGCTTAAACTGTGTGACTCAAATGTGTGACACGCTTCCTGTGTGTGTGCGTGTTCATGCAGAGCGTGATGGCCTCCTCTCAGGATGATCCCAGTAAAGATAAGCCACGCCCACTATCCAGTATCTCCCGACAGCACCGGACCAAGTCTAACGTCTCGCGCACAGCTTCAGGTGAAGACACAAACTCTCTCTGTCATGGCCATTTTTCAGTCTGCATGCATCATCCAAACTGTTGAAATCATGGGGAGTTTTTTATGGAAGCTAAAAACGGCATGCCCTCTTTTTTTGTGTGTGTGTTCTCGTAACACTGCTTTTTTTCCGCTTTGGATTGTATCAAAATGACAAAAGCTTTATCACGGACGTAGTCGGGCCGAGTGGCTGTTTGGGTTCTCGACAAAACAAACTTTGTTTTCTCGTTATAATAAGTTATTATCCCGTTTTCTCAATAATAACTTGAGAATAAAGTTGGTTTCTTGTTATGACGAGTTATTTCGAATTCTCGTGAAAGTGAAGGTCCTTTAAAACAAGATATTTTCTTTTTTCTCTAGAAAATGAACTTTGTTTTCCCATTTTAATGAGTTATCTTGTTTTGTCAGGAAAAAGAACTCAGAACGAGGTAACAACATTTTTTTCTCGAGAAAATGAACGTTGTTTTCTCGTTTTCTCTGGAAAAATAACTCAGAACAAACTTTTTTTTCTTGTTTTTCTAAAAAAAAATGTATTTTGTTTTCTCGCCATATTGAGTTATCTCGTTTTCTCGAGAAATTACTCGAGAAAACGAAATCTACTGACTTTAGTTAATAATCACAAAGAATGAATGACCAAATGTGACATAATTGTTTTTATTTGTTTGTTTTCTATTTTCTAATCAATGCATCTTATTGTTTCTGTATGAGTTTGAAATAATTCTGTGTTTTGTCCTGTATTTCAACTATGCTTGAAATAAACCAATCAATCAATCAATCAAATTTAATTTTGTTTTCTCGTAATAACGAGTTATCTAGTTTTCTTGACAAAACAAACTTTGTTTCTTGTTACAATAGTTTTTATCTCATTTTCGATGAAAATGAACTTTGTTTTCTCAACAAAACCAACATCGTTTTCTCTTTATAACAGTTATCTTGTTACGAGTTAGTATCTCAAACGATCAAAAATAATAAGTACAGCTGGCCATTTTCGGCTTCTGTCGTTTTTCTTTAAATACTTAAGTTACATATTTTCATTTACTGTTGTGACATCACACTGGAGATGTGATGTCATCGTAACTTGCTCTCCGTCTGTCATTGGTTTAGATTTTGGTGGAGGAGCTCCCACCCGCAGCACCTGTGAACTAGACCAAGACCTGGAGCGAGAGGTGGGTTATTCACTGGACTAGTTTGAGAGACGAGTGCAGGGATCCACATCTGGACAGAAGCTTCATCCTCCACACTAAATGATAAAAGCCTCCCAGGAGAGGACGATGGGCCTTTGGTTCCACAGAAACCGTCTACAGATCTGGGACATGAAGCATTGTTAGGATTTGTTGTCTAAGCCAGAGGGAGCATTTACAGTCTGAACAGCAGTGGTTCAACAATTGAACCTTGATGCACTCCAGAGGACAGACTGTGGGAAAACATAACTAATAGTGTTCCTGCTAATTCTGCCCACTTGTCAGATGGGATCTGTAACCGACTGAGGTCATGGAGGACCACGGAGTTTGCCACCTTTATGTCGATGAGCATTATGGTGCATTTATTCACAGCAAATGCGGCCAAGGCGTCAAGTTTCATTGTTAAGTCAAAGTAAAGATGCGAACGGCCACAGGATACTCCTGGACGGGTCGCTAGCCTGTCACAGAGCCCATGTAGCTGGAACGAAAGAGCCCGCTATGCTAGCCAGCCCCCGGTGGACAGCATAGCAAGATCTGCCGGACAGGATCCAGCAGAGCAAGCGATTGCTGTCACACAGGGGGGCGGAGCTGCCGTCGTAGCTGCAACGGTTATCCCGTCTCTGTGTGGCTCCATCAGGGAGCCTCGCTAGCTGAGAGCTATCTGCTAGCTGCAAGCTAGCTGTTAGCTAGCACCTACCTGGAAGCTAGCCACTACCTGCGAGCTATCTGCTAGCTGTGAGCTGTACGAAAGCTGCGAGCTTAGCGCTAACTGCAAGCTATCCGCAAGCTATGAGGTATGCTCTAGCTGTGAGCTATCTGCTAGCTATGAGCTATGCTCTTGCTGCAGGCTAGCCGCTAGTTGCAAGCTGTGCACCAGCTTTGAACTGTTTGCTAGCTGCGAGCTTTGCACTAGATCTGAGCCATTTGCTAGATCTGAGCTATGCTCTTGCTACAAGATATCTGCTAGCTGTGAGATATCCACTAACTGCAAGCTACCCAATAGCCGTGAGCTGTGAGCTATATGCTAGCTGCATGTCTCTGCCGGTCAGTCCGCTGGCCGCCTGGCAGAGACAGGGGAGCAGTGACTGCCATTGCTTGACACTCCCCCCAGTTCCATGGGCTTATGATTATTGTTTTCTTATTTTCATGGAAACAATAATAAAAACATCATTTAGTTTCATTTTTATATCTCCCTCTCAGGGTGATTCTCAAACTGGGCCACAGACTGACAGAAGTAGCGTTTGAACCGGCAGTCAGGCGCAGTCCCGCTGCAGGAGTGCAGCTCTTTACACCGAACTGAGGATATCATCCTCATCCATTTTGATTGGTCCTCGTGTTAGCCCCGCCCAAATGCGCCACAACAGGGCCAAAAGTTTTGAAACTGAAACTTGGAGGTTCGTAAACGAAAAAAAAGGTTTGAACAAAAAAAAAAGTTTTGAAACCGAAAAAAAAGATTTGAAACTGAAAAATTTTTAAATTGAAATTTTGAGTTTTGGAAACCTATTTTTTCGGCCAAACAGTAATATTTTTTTCAAAATATTTTATTTCGGTTTCAAATAATATTGGCTCCAATTTAGCTCCATATTAAAGCAGTAAATGTGACAGGCGTCAAAAGAGAGAAGTTGACGCCGGCCGCGTTTGGCGTGAATGCACCGTGAGGATTGTTGGTAGAGGTTGAAATGAGCAGAAAACAAGCTGTTTTCCTGTTTCCATCACCCACCTGAAACCATAAACTCACCTCTCTTCTCTCTCTCTCTCCTCAGCCGGACTCAGACTCCACCAAACACTCGACCCCCTCCAACAGCTCCAACCCCAGCACCCCCCCCAGCCCAAATTCGCCCCACCGCAGCCAGCTCACACTTGACGGTCTGGACTCTGAGGCGTGAGCCTCGCTCCCCCCTTGACTGCACATACCCGAGGCTCCGCCCCCATCACCTGAGCCAACGGTCCGCAGATTGGCTTTTACTTCCTAGATTTTAATGTGGTGGGGTAAAGTGCTGCTTTTATCTCCCCCTGCCCCCACCTCGCCTCATGGTTTCAGCCCATCTGAAGCCACACTACCCCTGCTGTGGATCTGCCCCCCACTGTGACTGTTAACCTCCATCCCGGGGCTTTGGGACTGCTACTCCTCCTTTCTTCTTAATATCAAGCGTGTTGTGCTGAAAGTGACAGGAGGTGTCACTCTGAGGAAAAAAAAAAAAAACACTATCAATTTAATATGTTTGTTCATGTTGCACATTGTCCTCGTTGGAAAACAATAATCCTTCATACTGGCAGTGATGAATTTTTTCCCTCGTTCACCCTGTAGCCCGACTCCGCCCACTGCTCTGGTAGCACCAGGTAACAAGAGGTGGTGAGGGGGTTGACACACCTGAAAACTACTGCTTTATTCTTGCAAAATTTTAAAAGCATTTGTAACTTTAAATTGTTAGCAGCCAAAAAAAAAAAACAACAATAAACTAACCTGAAAGGGGTCAAGCGTCACTCATTTAACACTGTTGTTGTTTATCTCTAAAGATTCTGTTTACCTGTCAGCAAAAAATACTGCTAAGGTGTTGACAAAAAAGCTTTATCTGGTGAATCAGGCTTCCTGATCGTCCTGGAACCAGTCGACGGTGATTGGTCCGAGTCACGTTTTTAGAGGAACTACTGTCACCCAATCATGAATGAGCTTGATGGAAGGCCACACCCCTTACACTGAAAGAGGCCTCGGGAGAATCTATCAAACGTTGGAGGTGGGGCAGCCAGCACCACATGCTTACACTGAGCCATCCGATTCGTAATTCTGAAAAACTCAAGATAATAAAAAAATATTAAGAAAATTAGGATTAGAAAGAGGATGTTAAGAAGAATATATCAGAGTGTGAGCGGTTCACAATGAGTCAGTGGACAAAGATTTTGTTGCGAGATGTTTTATTGTTTTTTGTGTGTCTTTTAATTGTTAAAAACAAAATTTAGAAACCCAGTATGGTCCTTTAAAATAAATTAGAGGACTGATTAATAATTATTTATGGGATTTTTACCCTCTTGAAACCAACATCTACTTCCTGTTTGCAACACATGAGGGGTTGAAGTGTCCAGTGCTTATACAGTCGGTGGTCTCTAGTGGTCTTTTATTATGACCATTTAGCCAAACTCTAAAAGCCTGCATGTTTCTGCAGAGCAGCAGGATTTCATCAGAAATTTGCGCCTCCGTGTTGTGGGCGGGACTGTTGGCACAGAAGTTACCCAATCCCAGCATTCCTTTGTTTATACTTGTTTCCTTCTAGCTTACAGCCCTTCACAACCCCAACCTAACATTAGCATTTCAACAAAAATGTGTAATATTGAAGCTATCCAGATGTACAGTTTAGATCCAGATTCCAGCTCGGACGAGGAAAACAAAGACGTTCATGGATCTATTTGTCTGTAAGTGGATGCATCAGAATGGAGCGGAGCAGAGAGACTTCGGCCCGCCGACTCTGGCACTTACATATGTCACTGCTTATCACTGGAAGTAGCATCAGATGGTACACTGTCAGCAACGATACTGAGCTAGACTGTGGTGGAACCAGGATCAATTGGTACTAAGGGCTCCAAAGTGTGCTAAGAAATTATCCCCCACATCATGACACCACCACCACCAGCCTGAAGCATTGAGACAAGGCAGGAAGGATTCATGCTTTGTGCTTTCGACGCCAAATTCTGACCGAATGTTGAAGTAGAAATGGAAACTCATCAGATCAGACGACGTTTTTCCATCTTCTGTTCAGTTTTGTGAGTTTGTGGCCTCAGTTTCCTGTTCTTAGCTGACAGCAGTGATACCCGGCGTGTTCTTCTGCTGCTGCATCAAGGTTGGACGTGTTGCTCGTTCAGAGATGTTCCTGTTGTCTTTCTATCAGCTGGAACCAGTCTGGACATTCTCCTCTGACATCAACAAGAACTGCTGCTTACTGGATATTTTCTCTTTTTCTGACCATTCTCTGTAAAATAGAGGTGGTTGTGGGTGAAAATCCCCGTACATCACCAGTCTCTGACATACTCAGACCAGCCCGTCTGACACCTACAACCACAGTCACATTCCTTCCTCAATCTGATGATCTGCAGATTAAAGATTAATTTGCCCACAGTTGTGTCTGACAGGCGCGTTAAAAATTCATAAGGCTGTCTGCTCATTTCTGCTACCTGAATCAGCAAATCAGAGTGTCTTTCTGAAGGCAGAGCAACAGTGGAGCCAATGAGAGCAGAGTAGAAATCAGGTCAGACCTCAGAACCTGCACCTGATGGTAATCCTTATGTCCCTGTGACCTCGAGCTGCAGCCTTCTTCAAAACTCCACTTGAATCTAATGTTCTGCCCAGGTTGGTTGGTGATCCAGGTCTGCCTCACAGCAGTCAAACTGTACCGATCCGTGCCAGAAAACACTTCTCCAGGCCTGTTCCAGAAAGCTAGTAAGTTAGTTATTTCCACTATTAGTGGAGGAAACGGTTTGTAAGTAACTAATCAATCATATTTATTAATCCCAAAGGAAACTTGTGGACAAAACATACCAGACATATTGCCAAACAGTGCAAGAGAATTTGGCAACAGAGAAAAAATATGGCAGCCAAAAATAAACAAGCGGAAGTCCCTCCCCCTGCCTGAGCCGGCCGCAAGCAACATTTCATTTTAGGCTTTTGATTTTTTTCCATTTCTTCTCTTTTTATCGACCTTTTGTAGTTATTTTTTTCTCCGTGGCAGATTTTCACAGGGTGGGGGTCAGTCAAGGGAAAGGGTCATAGAGAAGGGAGGAATGTATGTTTCCATGGCAACGGGCTCTGCTTATTGGACCTTCAGCGGATTGTTTTGGTTCAGTGCAAGGGAGTGTGCCCTTGGCTCGGGGGTTCCTGACTAGAGATGTTTAGGCTCAGGCAGACACAGCTTTGCCTTTCTGCTGAATGTCCAGGTTCTGCTTTATGGTGGAATATTCACGGGTCAGGTCAATTTTCGGGGTCGAACCGTATTTCACTCCAAGATGGTTTCCAGCTTTCTAAAGTAGACTTCAATCCGATACACGCGGGCAAACAGAATCGACCATGGTCTCTAATCCATTCAGTTCATTCTGAGTCTGTACAGAACTGTATACTCTTACTCTGTGAACGTCTCTTTTGAAAGTAGAGCCACACATTGTACACGGCTTTTTTTAAGAGGGTACACTTATTGATGTGCTGTCTTATTCTGAAGATTATCTAAGAGAGCATTTCTGTTTTACTAAAACTAACCCTTGTGCTCTCTTATGGGGTCCAGATGACCCCACCATTGTGTTGATGTGTGACCCCTCCCATCAGACGTCAGTGAAGATAAAAAAAAAAAAATCCTTGAACATAAAAGGTTCAGCACGCTGTCTTGTGGGGTCCAGATGATCCCACTTTAAATGCACAAAATTCTGACAAACTTCACATTTCATGCATTCTTTATCAAAATATGTCTATTGATGATTAAAAGTAATTATTACATCAGTTACAAGTGGAACTGAATGGAAAGCCTTTAAGAATAAATATCTTTTACATTAATTTTTTAATCAAATTTGACTAATCACCTTCAGTTTGATGTTGTATAGATATATATAACCCCTAAGTTTGTCTACTATAGTGTTTTTGTTGATTGAAATAAATCAATTTCAAATTCAAAAGCTTTCATTTCTAAAGTCATAAACTTCAGGGTTGCTTCTCCGTTTGTTTGCTGCAGGGATTTTTCTTCACGTTGTGTTTGATGCGGAGAATGTGGAGAAAGCATCTGTGTGTAGAGTTGTTGTGTGTAGATTCTTACACACATCATACAATTCTCTGGACACAAGGATGGAATGATCTACTAAGTCTTGAAGTTTTAATATTTTCAGTTTGGGTCCCCGTAGCAACTCCAGGTGAGGATTCTTATTGCTCGTTTCTGTAATATAAATATGGAATTTATTCATTTCTTATTCGCATTTCCCCAAATTTCTATGCAATACATCAGATATGGAATAATCAACAAATAATATGTGAGGTATAATGATTTTTTTCATACAACACTGCTATTGTTTTTGCTATTTTTTGTTTTACTGTAGTTGATATGTCATTTTCAGTGTCTTTTTCATCTAAATTACTGCTAGAAACTTGGTTTCTTTCACTTAATAGTATTAATGTGCAGTATCAACTGAGTTTCTAGGCTTCAATGTGTGTTGAAGCCACAAACCTCAGTGCTGCCTTCCACTATAGCTTAACACATGGTGTGACTCACTCAAATGGGCGGGGTTTCTACATGATGCCAGAGTCTGTCTTTCTAACATTGCTTTATTCCTAAATGACAGAAGAAGGTTACTTAAAGTTAAATGTGTCTTTTGTATTTTTTCCATGTGTACAGAAAGATTTTTGACGTGAGAGGTGACACAATGACCCAACAGGAAGCAACTCAGCAGGAGGAAGTTGCTTTAACGGCCGGATGCTGCAGGGGTGTCAGGCTCAGTGGAGAAGGAAGCCTGAGAAGACTCGACTGTTTCCAGAGTTAGACTGAATTTTTTTTTTTTAAATAAATTGAAGGAATTCTGCACTATTTTAGCCGAGAGATTTAGATGGCCACTGCCACGACCATTAGGATCAGTAGCCTGTGACCCACAGTGACACACTTCAGTCCAGTAGAACTGGTTCTGATCAGAGCAGAACAGTCGTAAAACATAGAGAATTACAACAGATGAAGAGCAGTGACCAAACACAAGGATGATCCTTCATCCGCCCACCAATGAACTGATTTCATGTTCCTCATTCTGCAGGTGTCTGTCATGAAGCTGTTTCACAAACCGAAGAGGAAGCCAGCCAGCTTTAGCAGAGATGAAAGGTATTTTATAAAAAGTCTAAAACGGTGCAGGAAATAAGGCAAAATGTTGGATAATTTATTAGCATTCTGCCACTTTAATAAGTAAATGTTGGCAAAATGTCAAAGTGAAGGCTGTGTGTTAAAAAAGGCAAAAGCAAGATTAAACTATATCCATATATGATCATATATTACCTTCGAAACACAAAAATGAATTATTTATTAAATAAGTTAGTTTTGTTAACGATTTTTACACCCAATCTCTAAGGCTCCGCCTTTTCTCTCCCTGAAGGTTCCGCCCACTTCATGAATTCCTGACGTGTCACCTACGAAAAATTGATGGAAATTTATTATTTCTGGTTTTTTTTTTTTATTTAGTATAGATGTAGGTCCAATACAGTGCAACTCGGGCGTTTATTCCCCATATTTGGCACAGACAGAATGGAATGGGTTCATTTTGCTGTGAAATTCTATCAAAAAATGCAGACAACACAACCAGATGAACATTTTAGGATTTATTGAAATGATGAAAAGTAATCTCGTATCAAAAATCCTCTTTGCTTTCATGCGGATCCATTTACTTTTCTGCCATTGTCAACGGTTAAACCCGTTCTCCCAATTTGTTGCTCACTTTTTCTCCAAGAAATAGTCTGCTCCCTTTTTCCTGCCGTCTTCCCAATATCCCCCGTCTTTTTGGGCCATTCTTGGAGACATCCCAACATGTGTGCAGATTTCCCACCAGCAAATAAGCTCCTATATCTCTGCAGGAAGTTTGATCGCTAAAGAATGAGCTAACCGCTAGCTCAGCGGAGCTTCACGGAGAAAGGTTTGCGTTAGCCGTATCACTCTGTGACATCATGTCGTGAGAACCCGGTGTTTTCGTGGGTATGGGAGGGGCTGCTCTTGAGAGCGCAGGTTTTTAGAGGATTACCAATAATACTGATAATGCTAGTTTGAATGATCCTGAAGTTATTTACTTTAATTGTGAATTATGCCCTAAACATGCAAATATTTTGATACCAATATTGCGTATATTTTAAAGTGTAAAAGAACTTTGAGGAACTGATTGAAAAAATTTTTTAAAAAGTTGGGTAAAATGTTTAAAATGTGTAAAAGGTATGAATACCAGTGTAAATGTCCAGGGGCTGGTTTCAAGAAGTAGGTTTAACAAATTCAGAGTTCAAACCTCTACTCAGAGTTGACTGACTCAGAGTTTAGTTATTTGTTTCAGAACAACTGAAAATAGTTTGTTTGATCAACTCTGAGTAGTTGAACTCAGAATCAGGAGCGAGCGTCGCAACCATAAAAAGCCCTGAACAATGGAGCGAAGAACAAGAATTCTCCATGGCAACGGGAACAAACACCAATAGGGCTTCATACTTCATGGTGACAGAATCTGATGTGCTCCTACAAGCATATTCCAACTACGAACACATTTTTTGCAATTATTATTAATAGCGAGTCCCTGGAAAAACAGTATCGCTCAAATAAAAATAAATTGGGAAACGCCATGCAATTGACTCGTGTCCTCAAAATCCTTTCCCGGCGCAAATTACATTCCCTCTGGATGAATCCAGCCTCCTCGTCTACAGGATCCTCTATGAATGTACATGGAGTTTTGGTTTAATGCAGTCTCTAATGTGAATGTTTTTAAAATGTTAATGAGGAAGTTCTATTTGAACATCCTTCATTTTAAGAAGGGGCGGAGACCGCAGCAAACTCTGAGTTTCCTGAAGGAAACCCTTCTCCAGACCAGGTTAGGTTCACAGAGTCAGTTGGCATGATGATAAACTCTGAGTTTATCTTACCTCGCTTCATGAAAAGGGTTTAGTTTGACCCACTTTCACAGGTTTAAGTTACCTCACTTTCTGAAATCAAAAACTCGAGTCCGGGTTCAGGAACTTGACAAAACCTGCTTCTCGAAACAGATCAATAAAGGTGATGAACATTTCTATACCAAACTTTCATTATTTGAAAAAAGTTTACAAAAAATGCAAGAATTTCATGAAAAATTGCTTAAAATTTCAAAGAGGTAAAATGTACAAATACCAAAAGTATATAAATGAATGTGCTGAATATTTTTATTTGTTTCAAAGTCCATTTCTATGTAGCTGAAAAATTGCGTAATTTGCCAAAGAAATTAAAATGCGCACATCAAACTTTAGTTATTTTATTTATGTTTTTTAATTTTTTATTTTTTTTTACATGAAAAGAGTGGTGCATCAAACCGCCTAACAAAATAATAATAATAATAAAACAATAATAATATAGAACCATTGTGATTTGGTGCCCCCTCCAGAAGATTACGACTTAGGCGGCCGCCTATGCCCAGGCTCTCCTCGGGAGTCCAGCTGGGTCCAGTCTTCCGGGTCTTTGGTAAAGACGTGTATCTCTTCAGTTTAACCTTCAGCACCCGATGGACTGCTGGACTGTGCTGACGCTGGAGGATTCTCCTGGCTGCAGAGCTGAGTGACCCCTCGCCACAGGTCTTTGCGAATATTTTTACTGGTCAGGACATAAAGAATGGGGTTGACGGCGCTGTTCACGGTGGAGAGGCCGAGGGAGATGGTGTAAGGTGTGTACATGAAATCGCAGTCGATGCTGTCCAGAGAAAGGTGGAAAGTGATGGCCCGGGCCAGCAGGATCAGATGGTAGGGGGTGAAGCAAACCAGGAAGAGCAACACCACGGCCACCACCAGCAGACGCACACGCCGTTTCTGTTTCTCCTGCAAACCCGTGCTGCGCTGCACGCTGGCCAGCACCCTGTGGTTCGTGAGCACCAGCAGCAGCAGCGGCAGCAGGAAGCCCAGGATGAAGCGGGCGTAGTTGAAGCCAGCCACCATGGCGCTGCTTTGACTGGGCTCGAAGCAGCGCTTTAAGCCATCTGCAGCCCCTTCCTTCATTATGAAGACCGGGGTGTGCACAATCGCCACCACAAACACGATAACGACTAGGACCAGCACGGCGTGCCGGCGATGGCGCAGGCCCCGCACCTCCAGGCTGTGCACTACGGCTACGTAACGGTCGTAGGAGATGCAGCAGAGCAGGAAGATGCTGATGTACATGTTGGTGAAGAAGATGAAGCCAGTGACCTTGCAGGCGAAGGAGCTCCACTGCCAGATGTGACCTCTGCTCACGTAGTCCGCCCACATGGGGAGCGTGCCCAGGTACGTGAGGTCACACAGGGACAGGCCCCACAGGTACACGGCCAGCACGTTCTTCCTGCGCACCTGCAGCCAGTTCAGGAAGAGGGTCAGCAGGTTGGCAGGAAGTCCGACTACCATCACGGCGCTGTACAGCAGCGTCAGCGGCAGGCGGTCCTTCTGGTACGGGGGTTCGCAGTTCGTCTCTGTCATGTTGTCCAAAAGGGGGGCCTCATCAGGCAGCATGATGGCCAATCAGATTCTGAGAGGGGAAGAAAAAGCTTTAGACTTTGTGATTCATGTAAGTTTCAGAATGTTGTTGAGGTGGGCGGAGCTAAGTCCAGTAAACTCTGAAGTTGTGTCCAAATTCCCCCCTTACTCATTATATAGCAGAGGTGGGACCGAGTCATTGTTTTGCAAGTCTCAAGTCTTTGTCCTCAAGTCCAAGTCAATACCCAAGTCAAAAGCAGTCAAGTCTCAAGTTGAGTCACAAGTCCCACTGTTAATATGTCAAGTCCTTTCAAGTCATTAGATCAAGGGTGGGCAAACTACGGCCCGGGGGCCACATGTGGCCCCTTAAGCTACTTAATGTGGCCCTCCAAATTAAAAATACATTGATCAAAAATCCTTAATTATTGTTTTATTTTCATTGTATTTTCTGGTTTCTTCCATGAATGGTGTTGTTTCTCTGATGTTCGTGTGTGTTCTTTTCTGAGTCAGATGGTGATCTTTCGGATTATTCCTACACCACATTAAATGCAGCATTTCTTTGAGTTCACATTTTCCTCTGAAGAACATCACCATTGGATCACCCAAAAGAGAACAAAATGAAATTTAAAAATTAAACTACCAAAAATTTTCTGTTTTAAATGAATATATGTGAATTTTAATCCAAATTAAAGTATGTTTTTCTCTAAATTCCATATTATTTTTTTAGTTTATGAGGTTCATTACCAAATCACTCCTTCCATCTGCTCCTTGTCCGGCCCTTATGCCAAATTTTAGAACCCTTTGTGGCCCACGAGTCAAAACAATTGCCCACCCCTGCATTAGAGTAATATTAAGTCCACAGACCTTTTAGGAATAGTATTTTGCAAGCATATTTGGTAAATTTGTGAATTCTGTTTGCTGGATTTATATCAGGAACCAACCGAGCCCGGGTCACCAGCACCCCGACTGCTCCCGCTATGATCAGCTGTCCCGTCCAGATCCCAAGTAAAGATCTGAGCAGTGGAAAAGTCAAAATCACACGTGGCCGCTCACATCGCACTGTACCGCTAACAGGGAGGTTACTGTCCCAGTTATTTAACTGCAGCTAGCGGTTAGCCGCTAAGCTAGCGTCAGCTTTCACTCAGAACTGATTTTGCTGCTCCTTGAGTCAGATAGAGTTGGTCGTTGTTGAGTCTCTGTCAGGAATCCTTTTATCCACATGTTCTGCAAACTGTAAACTATTTTTTGCTGATAATCTCTTAACTTTTATGCCTGAACGTAAAAACAAACAGGAGCTTGAACTTTTAAGGAGAAGGGGGGATTGTGTTCCTGCAATTGGATTGGTTTGACTGTCGGATCAATCCAACGTGGCCCTAATTTGATTGGATGTTGGGCCGACACCACACACAGATGTAAACAGACAGAGACAGCGAGACCGCGGCGAGGGCTTTCTCAAGATACTTTTTAATCCTTGGATTTTGGGGAAGTCTTTCCGAGTCTAAGGGCCAAAGTGCGTGTAAGGTCACAAGTTATTTATATTAAAGTCTGAATCAAGTCACGAGTCATAGGTTTGAGAGTCCAAGTCAAGTCCAAAGTTGTCGAATTCATGATTCGAGTCCAAGTCATGTGACTCCAGTCCCTACATCTGCTATTTTCTAGTGCTATCCAAATCGATAAATTCAAAAATCGAGGAAACTCGAAATTTCCCAGAAGTCTTTGCAATGCATTGATGTTCTCTAGATTAGCAAATATAGACCACAACATCATCCTAAACAGTTGTGCTCTGTGGCGCTCCAGCAGCAGGACTTCCTCACAGCTGCTAAAGTCTGGAGGAGACGGCGGCGGTCAGGTTTTTAGTTTTTTTTTACTTTACTGAATAAAATGAAAGTATACAGCATGAAAAACAATCAATGTACTGTACAGAAACAATGTTAAATAACCAGGAGAATTCATTAATTAAATATTTGCAGAATGTTACAGATTTCAACAGTTTTTAGAGCATTTTTGATGATGAAACATGATATTGATTTATATAAAAATTTACATCTTTAATGAATGGAAGTGTGATGCTTTATTATAAAATTTAGATATATGTATGTAGAATTTTACCAGAAGAATTAATACATTAATTATTTAATTTTTTTTTTTTTATTTTTTTTGAGATCCTAAATAAAAAGTTAAATCATGTTCCCATTTCAGGGAGAAATCTGTAGATAAGAATAATGATGAATCGACTGAACCTTGAGGAGACTGCGGTCAGGTGTGACACCTTCACACTTCCTGCTCTGACAGGAAGCTCCCCAACAGAAAAAGGTCATCAGCAGTTCCCCTCAGTGATGGGTACTACCCCCCCACCCTCTTCACCCGTTTGCTCCTGATGGAACGGAACCACACAACCCTCCGTTCGTCTTTAACTCACCGGGTTCAAGTTGACTCAGCTGGACTCTGTCTTCATCTTCATCTTCATCCTCAAAGAACGTCAGGTCAACATCACCGAGAAACGCACGTGCTCCCGTCCATTGGTTAGAGAAGCTGGCACGCGCTCTGAATGGACCAGAACCGCGGGTTGTGCTGTGAAACCGGACCGTAAACTGAGAGGACTCGCGCGTCCTGGTGCTCGAATCCGTCCGGGTTCTGGCAGGCAGGAAGCGGCGCGCGACTACGTGACTCCCGCCGCGCGTGTGCGTGCAGTTTGCTGAACAAACCTCGCTTTTCAGTTTGTTCATGAGTGGGAGGAGTCTCCCCGCCGATGATTTCAATTTTTTCACACATTTTTTAATCTCTATGACCAAAACCAGGCAGGTGATTGACGCACGTGGCGCGCGCGCCCTCTGGCGGTGGCAGCCGGAACTGCAGGCTGCTCTGGAAGCAGGTAGAGTTCAAACTAAGTTCAAATCAATCAAATGAGCCGCCGTTCACATTTCTGCTGTCAAATCAGCCATCACTGGATTTCTTTTGGTGGGTTTCATACAATTCTTATGGTAGCAGGGCTGAGAACGCTGGGAAATCTTTAAGAATCCGGTGGAGAAACATGAAATTATTGCTCCTCGTGAATGCAATCATATTACTATTACTGCATATGATATTTATGTGAAACTGACAGACTTATGTTTTTTTTAATGCATTCACAAAATCTCTTGTATCACTGATATAAAATTGGTTAATTTTGGCAGTGAATGAATCCCAATCATCAGTTTATTACATTATAAATCCTTTAGTCGTCAATTTGTCGACTAATTAACCATTGAATTGGTCGAATTATTAAGTAGTCAACGACGTTTTCATGCATCGACCAATTCAACAGTAGTTTAGTCGATGACTCTGCCATTGAATTGGTCGCCAACCATTTAAATAATCGATTAATCAGAAGTCAAAGTTCTCTGGTCAGATTATCAACTTCTATCTCTAAAGTTTTTCTGCCTTCACTCCTGATCCGGACGGGGAGTAACAAGTCTTCAGGTTTCAGAGGATGTTCACGGTGATTCCACATCCTGTTTTCTGTCAGGTGTGTTGGTTCCCTTTAGTGTGTGTGTGGATGGTGACAAACAGGCTGAACTTTGATTTATTTGAATTTATTTTAGCTTTATTGGTACAAAAAGTCTCGGGAATGCAGTAATGGTGAGGACTTTCTCTGTGCTTTGTGTGAGGAGTCAACTGTCCGACTGGTGCAGAAGCGCTCCAGCACATCTGTCGTCTCGGTGACTGATGAGGGTGTTTTGGTTTTTTTAGTGTCCACTGTTGTCCAGCTTCATCAGTTTTTCCAGCGAATTTGCTGAAAAAAAGAGAAAAGGTTGATCTGACCCTCCTGATGAGACGGAACTGCGGCTTCGCTCCTCTTCCTCACCTGGTTGTTGAGCAGCTCATCAATCTTCCTCTCCGGCGCGGAGCCCGGCTCCACCTTTCCTCTGTATGCCAGCAGCATCTGCCGGTCCTTCATGTCGCGAAACGTCTGATCGAGACAGGAAAACTTAAACCGAGGGAGGGGGGGCCCTGGCTGATGACGATGAAGAGTGGACTTACGTTGATGACGATGTCGTGGCATTTCAGTTTCTGAGCCAAACTGATCCTCAGCTCTGCATCATCGATTAGGGCGACATAGTCCTGCAGCACCTGCCCGAGATCCAGAAACAGCACGCTCAGTGATCAGCCCGAAGACGGCTGAAACGTGGTCCCACCCCTCACCTGTGTAGGGGCGGAGTTTCTCTGCAATATATCCACGACCCGCTGGAAGCTCAGAGGGGACTTCTTTCTGGTAAAGCCAAACCAGTTCCTGCCGGTGAACAGCGCGTCCACATCCGACCAGGCCTTGAGCTTCGCCCTCGCCGCCAGTGCCGTCACAAAGTACTGCTTCTCCGAGATCTGAGGTGGGAGGGGCAAAGTCAGAACCTGGAAGTTCTGTGCTCAAACGGCCCCGAAGAAACGCTCTCACCTTGAAGGTGTGCCGCACATTCAGAGGGCTGCTGAAGGTCCCCTGCAGACGGAGAACAACCCCGCATTGTGGCTCGGAGCTCACCTGTGCAGGTGAGCTTCAGGACTTACCTCGGGCTCGCCATAGTGGTAGAAGCAGCAGTAGTACAACGTGGTGATCAGAGGCATGTTTAGGATTGAAGCTTTTCTGGGAAACCTCTGGAATAGTTCCACCTTCCCTCCACGCTCCGCATGCCGGTCTGCTGCCTAGCAACAACAACGACGCGTTTGGAAATTGGGCAGATCAGAACAGAACTAGAAATCAAGAATATGCATGAACAATTCCTAATTTACGCACAAATCAAGAACTACAAGCTCAAAAATCAGGAATATATACATTGAAAAATCAGGAATATATACATTGAAAAATCAGGAATTACACTTTGAAAAATCAGGAATTACACACACACAAATCAAGAATTACACACACAAATCAAGAATTACACACACACAAATCAGGAATTAACGACTCACAAATCAAGAATTACACACACACAAATCAAGAATTACACACACAAATCGAGAATTTACACACACACAAATCAAGAATTACACACACACACAAATCAGGAATTACGCACTAAAAAATCAGGAAAAATCAGGAATTACACATTGAAAAATCAGGAATTACACACAAATCAAGAATTACACACTAAAAAAATCAGGAAAAATCAGGAATTACACATTGAAAAATCAGGAATTACACACAAATCCTAATTTACACACAGATCAAGAATACGATCTGATCAGATCAGATCTGAGCTAGTGTCTCACCTCAACAATGATCTGCCTCTCCAGCAGTGTGTAGTGATCCTGGATGTGGACCGAGTCTTCAGCAGAAAACGGAAGGCTGACAAACAGAAGCCAGAATCATCACTGACTGTAATCAGATTACAAAAAGCGATCAGATCTTTGATCTCTGACCTGAGACAGCTCTTCAGGAAGTCTCGCTTCTTGTTCTCGTCTGTGAGGCTAAGGTGTTCATTATACTGCAGCAGCTGTTACCATGGAGACAGTGTAAGTACTACTACAGAAAAGAATCGGCGTCTACCGAGTAGCACGTACCGCCATGTCCTCCGTCCTGCCGAGAGCCCTGAGGACAACAAAGGTGTGAGATTGGCGACGTGCGTGCTGCTGCTGCTGTGTTCAGGTGAGTTCATACCTGAGCAGCTCAAGCAGCAGCTTCTGCTCTCTGCTCTCGCTCAGGTAGTGAATAAAATGCCTCAGAGCCGTCTGCCTGGACTGGAGCTCCCGAAACAGAACCTCTGAGCGGGAAACGAAGAGCGTCAGTCAGAAACCTGGATCCACCTGGACAGAACTCATGCAGGAAACCCACCTTTACTTAGAGACCGCTTTAGGAAGATTAGAACCTGGAGACAAACACATACATCAGCTGTAATTCTCTTATGAGAGCTTTCTGATCTGAAAATACTGAATGAACTATTAGAGTCTTGAAATTACTGCAGTTATGACGTTCCGTCATGAGCAGCAACCGCCAAGTCCAGCAGCAGCAGTTTGTCCTGCAGAGAACGGAACTTCTCCAGAGACGCGGCCTGGACACAAATCCAGAATATAAAATCTGCTTTTTAATCCACTTGATTATAGTTTAAGGTAGCTTTAATTCTGGTTATGCTTAATGACAATAAATTGATTTTCAAATTAAGTCCAAATGTGTCAGCATGATAGGGCTGGGTATCGATAATAATTCGATATCAATTTTTTTTCAATTCAATATAAGTTTGAGTTTACACATGTGTTTAGAAATATATCAATAATCTCCAACATGTTTTGAATATATTTATAATAATCTGATACAGTTCACATAATGTAAAATTTCTTGTTAATATCATCCAGTGTTACATGGATTCTCTAAAAGAGAAGTTCTAACGAAAATTATCAGATCATTAACATTGTAAAATTGTTCTGCTTCTCCTGGAGGACGTTTCAGTTTGGCCACTAGGTGGTGATCCTCCTATAGCATTACGCCCTACTCCAGAAGAAGAAGAAAGAATGAGCAAAAAACTATGTTTTAGACCACAAATGGTTACTTCAAACATATTTCCTTGAAAAAGTTTGTAAAATAAAGATGTTCATTTAGTCAGTAATGTATGTTTAGGTCAACCGAGTGTTAGCATTAGCCGTCCTGTGGGAAATTCCATTAAACGTTAGCGTCAAGCTAGCAGACATTTAGTTTTATGCACTAAATCAATTCATATTGTTATAAATCGATTACTGATCTTTTAAGTTCATATCGATTTTATCAACCCCGCCCTATAGTATGATGTTGATAAACTACAAAGGATTGATGGAAAATTACAGTTAGGATCCTCGTTGAATGATTAATTCCCTCCTTCAACTGTTTGTAAATGAGTTGAACAAAGTTCAAGTTCATTTACTTTTTTTTAAACTTAACTTACTATTTCCTTTACAGTTACATTTTAAACTTTTTTAACGCATTTAATCTTAAGCCGGAGCCGCATGTTGATTGCCTCAGATCTATCTGTTTGGGTAAATCACTTCAATTAAATCGACGTACCCCTGACTGAACCACTCTTAACTACGCTGAGGAATTCTAAAATACACCGGAATATAATGAATATAATTGAAGTATTCTTGACAGTAATGAATCCATGTCTGTGCAGTTCGTCACCTTTCCTTGCAGCAGCCTTTGAACCGTCTCCTCAGGCGACCAATCACAGACATAATCCTAACCAGACAGAGACATCATCAGAACCAGAGTACATACAATGTTTATATTTGTGATCAAATGACAGAAGTGCGTGCACCTTGTATTCAGATTTTGGTTTTCGTAACTCCGGAGCATAGATCCGGACGGAGTCACTGAGCGCTAAAAAAAGGAGTAGAGGTCACTTTAAATACAGTACACGCAAACTGAGCGAGGTTTTTGATTGGACCAGAGCTTAAGGGGCATGCGAGTGGACATAGCATTTGCTGAATGTAGCGAGGTGGGTGGAGTCAACTGTCCCAAAGTCTAACTCTTTAGTTTGGCGGAACCAGATGGGTTCATCAGAAATTTTGGTGTTTACATGTCTTTACATGAAACGCATCATCTCTGCATCGTTACTTTATGTTATATGGAGTCAGAGTGTAGTAAAGTTGAAAGTTATAATGGCGTTCTGCTAGCTTTTTGGACTGTTTTTGCATTTATTAAGATTTTTAGGCTATTTTGGAATTTAGCTAATTAGTTAGCTAGTTAGTTTTATGCTAATAATGGTTAAGATGTGTGCTTTACATCCAGTTAGCGCATTACACGATTACTCGAATAATCGTAAAAAATAATCGGTGATTAATCGACTGTTGAAACGTTTGTTTGTGGCAGGACTAATAAGAACACATCCTTGCTCCTGGGTCGTCACATGTTGACATTCTGGAACCCTCCATGTCACTTTTTGACGTTTTGGGTGTCCCCAACTCCACGCTTTTTAACATGCTGGCTATTCCAATTAAGTCACGGGTCCCCAACCTCCAGGCCGTGAGCCGGAACCAGTCCGGTGCCAGGACGCAGAGCGCACCGGTACCGTAGCCCGGTTTCGTCTAATACCAGATTGCATTCAGTACCGGCTCCCGAGGGCTGCAGACCCAGGATTTTCCGAACAGGTGGTGGATGATGAGTTGGGGACACCCAGGGGTTCGGGGCGTGATAGAGGGGTTCTGAACCAGGCGTTGGTGTATGACAACTTTGGAATGTGTTATCTGTAAACAAGTTCAATGCGTGTGTGATGGGGTGCGTTTGATTATTCGTTCTGGAGCATTCGATTCGTTCTGAACATTAATGCGTATGCTATGCTACACTGAGGAACAGCGGGACAAAAACAACAATAAACACCTCATCGCCATTCTGAACGACCAGTTTAAATAAAAGGTAAATTTAGGTCCAATAGAAAAAGTAAATGGTGTGAAATAAAGCAGCAAATCATTAAATGAAAAACTAAATAAAAAAGAAAACGTAGAGAAAAATGAATCCAATGTTTTAAAAGACGATCCAAAGTGAGAATGACGATGTGCAGACCAAATCTTCTAAAGGAGAGGATGAAGACGAGAACAGGGGAGATGCAAGTTGTATGTCAAATGTCATTGTGCCGGCAAGACAAAAATTTACTTTCACCCCTGGCTGTGACATCAAACAACCCAGTTTCTCTGATTTTTGATTCCTTAGAGCCCCTGACAGTCTTAAAATGAAGCGTGTTTCCATCACTGACCGTCGGAGAAGCTCTGGAAGTTTTCCGATTTGGTTTTTCCTGCAGGCAGATAGATTCAAGTCAGTGATCTCACCAGCTGAATTTCATTCTGGGTCACAAGACCCGTTCCCACCTCATACCTCTGAACAGAGAGCTCAGGGAGATTCGGACTGACTTTTGTTGAGGGTTGACGGTTCTGTTGGGATTCTGGGGAAGACGGGTTCTTTGTCTGTCTTCTGATTTGACCCTGCATTCTCTCCGATGGACCAGGAGATACCTGAAAAACCAAACCAAGGTTATATCCCTGCAGTCACAAAGCAGGACCCCCCGCCATTTAAATGACTTACTGCCAACTGGCTCTCCGGTCCAGCTGACCTTCTCCACGTCGTCATCATCATCTTCCTCCACCAGCTGCCGGATGCTGTTGACCGCCTGCTTTGACTCCTTCAGCTGTCACATCACAGCCCCGATTCAACCCACTTTATTCACAAACACTTCAGTAACACAACAGAGCGCCTTGACTTATTGACGGTTTACTTCTATAACTACTTAGTTCTCTCAGAGTTCACTGGTAAACCAGACACAGAAACCTAAGACCAGCTTGATTTACAGAGAACATTAGTGGGGTTGGGCTGGACTTTAGAGAAAACTGAGGGAAGATATCGAAGCAAATCTCCAATGAACCCCAAATGTATGGAGCTAAATTAAGGCCAATATTGTTTGCAACCCAAATAAAAAATATATTGGTGTTTGGCCAAAAAAAAAAGTAAAATGTCCGCAACTTTGTGCTATTCTAAAACGTCTAAATGTTATTTTCAACTTTTTTTTTTTTTTTACTTTCAATTCTTTATTTTCATTTTCGAATCTCAAAATTTCAAAAGCAAAATTAAAAAAAACAAAGAGTTTAAAGTAAAAAAGATTTGAGACTGAAAAAAAAGTTTGAAATTGACATTTTGAGTTTTAAAACTTAAAAAATGGAACATAAGGAGCTGAAAATATTTACGTTTATTTTAGAATGGCAAAAAAGTTTTTGGGCATTTTACACTCTTTTTAACTAAACACCAATATTTCTTTCAATTTGCTTTAATTAGGTTTCAAATAATATTGGCCTCAATTGAGCTCCATACAAAGAAGCAAGAAGAGCAAGATAGAAAACTGCTGGGGATCAAATCTCTGAACGAACCAAAGAAACAATAAAGCAACCAGAAGAATGACATTGAAAATCCTGAGGAACTCATCAGAACACATAAGAAAGAAGCCACACGAAGGCGTTCCAGTGATGTCATCTAAAGGCATCTTACCCTGCTGAACTCGTCATCTTCATCATCAAAAGTGAACGCCGTGAACTTGGAACTGTGCCAGTACTCCTCCTCATCCGCCCTGTTCTTCATCATCTATTCGCAGAGACACAAGGAAGTGGTCACAGACATCAATGAATGTACAGTGAACGGACGCAACAAATGACTGATTCAAACAGAAAGCTCAAGAGCGTCAGGACTTCTGATGAGCTGCAGCTATATGGAGCTAAACCGGGGCCATTCATTTGAAACCCAAATAAAACTAAAAATATTAGTGTTTGGCCAAAAAAAAGGAGAAAAAAAGAAAAATATCCATTTTGCTATTCTAAAATCAATCTAATTATGTTCAGCTTCGAATGTTCTATTCTTTAGGATTCTCAAAATTCAAAATTTCAATTTCAAAACTTTTTTTCAGTTTCAACTTTTGTTTTTCCTCGTTTATTAATCTGAAAATGTAACTATAAAACTTTAAGCTCCGTTATGGCACGTTGGGGCGGGGCTAACACGAATGAGTAATCAAAATTGGTGAGGGTGGTAACTTCAGTCTCAGTGCCTCAGAGAACTTGGGTAGTTACGGTCATAAAACGGTGTGTATTGTCTGTGCTGTCCCAAGATGGGTGTAAAAAGCAGAGTTTATCACATCCAAAATCCTCTTCTAAGCGCCAAACCTCTTGTTAAATACAAGAATCAAAACCGTCCTAATGCTTGGATAAAGTGGCTAAAACACCATAATGGCTAGCATGCCGGCACTTAAACTTTTTCTCATGCAGGAAATGTGAGTTCGATGATTTTACAATAACAAAAAAGTATTGCAAATTTTACCCTTTTTTTAAAAAAAAAAAATTTTATGGAGAAACCCAAATATTTTTTTCAATTTGTTTTATTTGGGTTTCAAATAATATTGGCTCTAATTTAGCTCCATACAGTCAGAGAATTGACTGTGTGTACATAGATGTTCAAAGATGTACATAGAAACCATGAGGAGCATCTGCGCCTGCACATCCAGGTGACAGCATTTTCCCGCGTCCCAGAACCTCTTTGACGTGTGGACGTGATTTTATTGTCTGTTGTAAGGTTAATAAAAAACAAATCTCATACGAAAATATTTGGGCGATTTAGATGCTAGCATGCTAAAACAGACATCTCCTGACGACGCGCGTGGTGATGTCATCCCCTAGACAGCTCACGGGAACGTCGGGACAACAGACGCGATCAAACAAATAGAAAACTGATCAGAACCTCTTCGATCCAAACAGTACCTTAGATTGTTGCTCCTCTTCCTTCTGACAGATTCTTCTTCTTTGAGCCTCCCCTCCTCAGGGCCAGAAACAGCGCCCCCTCCGGCCGGAGTACATGGAAGGCGTACAAGTCTACGCCTTTCAGAGTTGTAGCACCTTTCTAAAAACTTTATTGTGAATGAAGGTTTTAGTATGCGTGAAAAGCTTATGGTCATAGTTAAATAAGTCTTTTAAAAAAAAAAAATAGTATTTTTCGATCAAAATGCGGCGCGGTGGGAACTTCCGGTTCCTGCTAATGATGACCGGGCGCCATGTTGTCTTCCGTCAGGTCCTCTTAGAACTCTTCTCTTCTTCACCGCCCTGAGGGTTCAGCAGTGACCTATAAGATGCTCTTAGATAATCTTCCTCTGGTACAACTAATATTTATCAATAAAATTAATGGTTTGTTTTCATCTCCAATCTAAAACGCAAACGTTTCAGTGAAAAAAAAAACAATTAATACCCATAGACCTATATTCATTCACTGGACAAAGACAGGCGTAGACGTCACCCATAGAAAATGCCTTACCTCAGTCACCATTTTTTGACGATACTGACCTCACCATCTAGGAGCCAGACAACAGTCACTTTTCCAGGAAAACTATTGTTGCCAATCATGAAAACTATTGTTGCTATTATTCATGATAAGCTTCTTTGAAGTCCACACCCCTTTAACTGTTAGGAACTCTGGAGAAGCTGTCAATCAGACGTTCATGTTGGGGGTCAGTGGGCACCAGATGCTTTCACTGAGGCATCTGATTGGCCAATTAATAACTTGTGCAAAAAAAAAAAATATATATATATATTTACAAAAAGACGTGCTGACATTTTTTCCATAATGTTTCTATATCTTTAGATTTTTAGACACCTTTTTTATATTATTTATACCCACATTGAACGTGACTTTTTATTCTACCCTTCTGCAGTCTAAACTAAGACAGGAGAGGATAGACTATTTATTAGTTTAATACAGGGGTCACCAACACGGCGCCCGCGGGCGCCCGGTCGCCCTCGAGCACCACATTAGTCGCCGCGGGTCTTTCTAAAAATAGCACAACTCGTGAGCTGCTCAAATTTTATGGAGAGAGAGAGAGGGGCGGGCGGCGCGAGTTGCTCGTACGTGCACGCGCGCATGCGCAGTGTGTGTGGAGAGAGAGAGAGGAGAGCGAAAAGGAAAAAAAAGGAGCGGGCGTTGAGGGGAAAGTTCTAAAACAAAGCAATGTGCTGTTGATAAAACAAAAACTGAAAATAAAAAAAGGTGGATTCCAGCCCTCCAACGGGATAGTGAGTGTGTCTGCCTGCGTTCTTTGCTGCCGGCAAAACCAAACACCCGCGGGTTAACCACGAGGACGACCTCGCCCGAGGAGCTGCAGCGGTTCCCCTGTTTGCCCGACCACGGTCAGGACGAGGAAGCAGGAAAGGTTAACACCCGGCTGCTTTCACATTAACGCTGAATTTCGCGAATTGGATTTTGATTATTAATTTTCTTTAATGGAAACACAGTTTATTAAACAAAAACAAAAAAAAAAGACAAATGCATTTTTCGAAGAAAAAAAAGTATTTGCGCTTAGAGGAGCTGGTTTTGGGGGCGTATTGAAATTGATGGACATTTTTCGAAAAACGGTTATGGAAATGGACTTTTTTCTGATTAAATGCGCTTCTGGAGTGTCTGTCCAAGTACAGGCACAGCGGCGCCACAAGAGATCCACAGCGTCACTGCTAATCGTGCACTCCTCTGTAAAATCAATAGGATCCGTATAATTGACTGATGAAACAGTGTCGACGTTTTCTCTGAAGAACGGATTTGTTTTGCTGCGGATTGTATAAAAATTAAGTTTGTAGCGGACTGAGTTGAGCGGCTGTTTGGGTTGGTTTATTTCCAGAGCTCAGTGAACGCTCCATGCGCAGATTCTTGTCTGCAGTCAATCAATCTGTGCGGAGGTTTAAGGAGAATAAATGGACGGGTGCATGAGACTAAATTAAAGCGTTTAGGAGCGGTAGATCCACTAATAAAAAAAAACATTTAAAGAACAACTTGTTTGAAGTGTTCTTATGCTGTTTTTGTTGTAACGACTAAAAAAGAAACAGTTTTCTCGCTTTTCTTAAAAGATGTAATATCTCGTTTTCTCTCAAGAAAAAGATTTTAAAAAAGAAGTAGGGCAGGGCGTTTTTGGCTTCCTCACATTATACATGAACTTTAGATAAGCTTAGGTGACCTGGAACCTCGTGGATATACAGAGAAAAAAGTGCTGCACTTTCCTCCACGCAGTCGGTGCTGAAAGACAATGATTCTGCATCCCAGGCATTTGACAGAGTGGCAAAAAAATACTGTGATGTCATCAACAGACTTGAGCAAGAGTTTGAGAATAGGTTTTGTGACATTGATCAGCTCGAGCCATGTGTGGCATTCATATCCAACCCTTTCATGAATGTGGACACGACACGCTTTTCTGAGCAACTAAGTTCAACGTTTGACTTGGATGCTGGACAGGTGGAGATTGAAATCATAACACTGCAAAATGACCTCCACCTCAAAGCCCACCAGGGTGCACCAAACTTTTGGTGCCTTGTTGACTCAGAGAAGTACAGAGGAGTATGCACAGCAGCTATGAAGACTGCCAGCCTGTTTGGTTCAACCTATCTCTGTGAATCAGCATTTTCTGACATGAACTTCATCAAGTGCAAACACAGACACGCCTCACTGATGCACATCTGAAAGACTCGCTCACAGTTGCAGTATCAAGCACCAGATTACACTAACTGGTGAACAGCATGCAATGTCAGTCTTCCCACTAACAAAGAAACAGATACAGACATATGTGGTAACATGGCAAAGTTAAATTATAGTACTGGATTTAGTTCAATTCAAAAGTGTGTTCATAACACGTAGCAGTTGTAATTTTGTTAAAAACATTGCATTTGGTCATTACCTCAAAAATGTGACAAGATTTGTTGAGATTAATCAAGTTTTGAATATTCATATTTGTTTCCTGGCTTGTTGTTGTTATTGATAATTACAATGAGAAATCAGTGTCTTCACATAGAGGAGTATCATTATTCATTATTAATAATGTATAACTAAAAGGCAAACTAAGCAAATTTATTATTTTCAATTCGGTAGCCCTTCGTATGACTCAGTACCCATGAAGTAGCCCTCGGTTTCAAAAAGGTTGGTGACCCCTGGTTTAATAGTGTGGCTGAATTACATATTTTACCAGTGTTTTAAGGCTATTTTGGCATTTTGCTTATTAATCAGCTACATGCTAGCTGCTTCAGCTAATTTTTTCAGTTTTTTAGGATAGGTTGGAGTTTAGCTAATATTTTAGCTACATGCTAGCTGATTTGGTCAATTTAGGATGTTTTCCTTTTTCAGGCTTATTTGAAGTTTAGCTAATATTTTAGCTACACCTTAGCTGTTTTGGCTAATTTAGGATTTATTTAAATATTTTTTTTAAGATAAGTTAAAGTTTAGCTAAAATTTTAGTAACATGCTAGCTGTTTTGCTAATTTATGACTTTTTTTCGGTTTTTTATGCTATTTGAAGTTTAGATAATATTTTACCTATATGCTGGCTGTTTTGGCTATTTTATGGTTTTTTGTTTTCAGTTTTCGGGCTAATATGGAGTTTAGCTTATATTTGAGCTACATGCTAGCTGTTTTGGCTAATTTTGATTTTAGTTGATATTTTAGCTACATGCTAGCTGTTTAGGCTAATTTGTGATTTTTTTTCAGTTTTTTAGGCTGACTTGGAGATTAGAAATGAATTATTTAAAATTTGGCTATTTGTGGGTTTCTGGAAAACCGTAAATGTTTACCTTTAGCTTGTGATTGGTGCATTTTTTTTTGCTGGCCCCACATCAAAGAAGAAAACAGTTATGTGGCCCTCAAAAGAAAAAGTTTGAGGACTTCTGCTTTCAAGGAATGCATATGGTTGACATTACAATCATTTGACTAGAGAAGAGCTCACGATACACTCTATCAGTGAGAGATTTATTTTGAAAAGCCCCACTGGAAGTATAGGGTTCCTCTTTCAGCTGCTGTCAGTCTAGAAGTTACTCCATCTTGTGCTCTCAGCATACAGACAGTCTTTGCAGTATCAATTCTTTTTCTTCAGTCAAACTGATCACACATCTGCAGCCATGGCAAAATGGGGGGAAGGAGATCCTCGGTGGATTGTTGAGGAGAGAGCTGATGCAACAAATGTCAACAATTGGCACTGGTTAGTGGGCTTCTATTGTGGCTTGTGTTGTGATGAGTCTGGAAACTGTCAAGAGGAGGGGTACCAAATACTTATTGTTTAAAACATTGGGGAAGGAGGTTTAGTCACTAATTGGTTTATGACTTTTAGACTTTGACCATGAAGTCTCTGAAATGGGGAAGGGGGGTTTTAGAAGGCGAACCTCAGACCAAGCTCTGTATGAAACCAGAAATTAGCTTTTATCATGGAAACCCCGCCTGAGAGGATAAGAATTCTGGAAGTTCTGTGCGATTAATTGAAAAGAGTTATTACAGTGTGTTAGAGTATTATGTAACCCAGCAGTAGTCAGGGTACATGCACAGTTCTTTTTAAAGGCTCTGATGTCAGAAGTGGGCGGGTCTCCAGAACTCCTGGAACAGCTGAGACTTAAACTTCATCCTCCCCCTCCCTCCCGCAGGACAGAAAGGGATGTCTCTGCCTGGTCTTCAGATCGCCTACGTCAGCTCCTGCTAGGCTTTCGGGTGGAGGGACCTGAAGGTGTCTGTCAGATGACTGAGGTCAGCAAGCTGGAAGGAGAAGCTTCCATCAACAACCGCAAAGGAAAACTCTTCTTCTTCTATGAATGGCAGCTGAAGGCCAGCTGGCTGGGTCAGTGACGACACTGAGGACAAATATGCTCACCGTCACATTTATCCATCCGTTCGTCCATCCATCAATCAAAAAAACACAAAAAAAAATGTTCATTGGTGCAGAAAAATTAAAAAATCGGTTTGTCTCGGCCTGTGCCTAAATTTAAAAAAAAAGTAGACCAGATGACATTCCTCCATGTGGGCTCACTTTGAGTTGAATTGCAGACTGGCTGCGTGCTCTTCAGCTGCACTCCCCCCTCATGAGGGATTCTAATTCTCGCAGCTCATTCGGATTCACAAGTTTCACAAAAGTCAGTTCCTCCTGAATTTCGCGATGTTGCTGTGTTGTTGCTGGAGTCATGGGATGTATATGTGCTAACAGAGGGGAGGAGGGAGGGTTAAGGGTGGGTTGGATTTTTATTTGAACTTTTGTGTTTTCTGTTTTTAATTGTAAAGCCATTTGAGCTACGCATGTGGGAGAAGTGTTTTTTTTTTTTAATAAAGTTGGTTTGATTTGCGATCACAAGTATTAATGCAAATTCAAGCAAACCTGAGATTTGTTGCTCATGTTGCTACTTTACATTTTCATCGCAACTTTGACCAATTTACCGGACAACAGTCATGGGTGACGACGCAGCTTTACAACGGTTCCCTTCCGACTCCTTACCGAGAGCTGTACTCGTTTTTTATTATCTCTCTTTTAGCCCTCTGTCTTTTTTTCACGGTAAGCTGCGCGTGAACGGTCATTTGCGCTGAGTGTGAGTGGATGCGGAGGCTAGGTGGGGGGTAGCGCCGAGTGGGTGCAGGTCCGTCACATGGAGCACAACATGAAACAAGTATGAAAGGATTTGTGATCATTTCAGTATTATGTATAATTATTTATTTGTATTGAATCCTTTCTGTTAGTAAGGAAACAGACAGTTTGATGTAAGGGGCGAAAAGAAAACTACTAAGAATACTTGGCCTTAAAATACCTTTAATTCATTAAGTTTAGAAAAAAAATTGGAAAAATCAAAATTGTAACTTTAAAACTGAATCGAATCGTGACTTGACTTAATTGTTGCATCCATCCATCCATCCATCCATACTTCCAGTAATATCTACAACTGAGCTGGTACTCTTGTTTTCCCACTCCAGGAAAATCGGTCGGTGGGGTGAAGTACAGAGGTACCGTAGAGGTCTCCAACCTGTCCGACGAGAACGATGAAGATGACCTGGATGTGCGTCAGGCTCCTGGTGACTCAGCATATGCACAACTGTATTCATCTTGGTAATGATCGTGCTCCTGTCCAGATCAATGTTTCTCTGTGTAAGGATCAGTCCGACACGCCACTCCTTGGCCTCATGAAAAGGACAGGAGTTGCAGAGGTCCGCAGACTTCTGACCAAGTACGTTCAGGACCTTAAATCAGGTTTGTTTCTCAACTGTAACGAGGATTTGCTCTTCAGAGTAAAGTATACCAAATACTGTCGTAACAGTGACTTTTGAACCTACAGAGTTTAGTCAGGGAATGATTCTTCCGACTGCTGATGGGAAAGATCCACCAATTCCTGCAAAAGCCAAGAAGAACCTGGTCAAAAGCAGAACCCAGGTAGAAGTGGCTTGTGTGTCTAACCCGGTGTTTATTTATGGTGAAACTGCTAAGAGTATTGACATATCTATGCCTTTCTGAAGATGACGAAGAGCTCATCTGGCCCAACTCAAAGTTCCACAGGAGTCTTCATCCCAACTTGTGGGTTCAACCTTCAAGAAACCTTTCAGACTTCTGCTGATGAACTTTACCAGACCTTCATCAACCAAGAGGTACCAAACCAGACTGACCAAAAGTGCTTTGCTGTAAATTGCGTTAACTGGCAGCCATCACAGCTGCTGGGCTAGAAACACAAGTACTCATTCTAGACCAGGGGAATCCAATCAAGCATGTTTTCCTACATGTCCTGCACTGACATGTTCTAATTGGCTCACCTGAACCAGGTAACCAGTCATGAGTACGGATTGGATATCTGAAAATCATGCAGTCCCTGGAGTTCTGGAGTTACCAATTCTTGTTCTATTTGCAAAGCAAAAATTCTTTAAAAGTTTGATCTTTTATGAATTTAAAGCACATATATACTAGCTATCCAGAGCTGCTCTGAGATGATCCTTTATTTTGAAAATAAGTTATTTGAGCTTTTTTCACAAGTTAAAAAACACACACACAATTTGATAGATGCTATTTTCTTTCTATATTTTTGCTTTTGTCTGTGCAAAAATAGACATAATTCATATTAATTATTTTAAAAAAGAAGGTCATGAATGCAAATACAAATTTCTTAAGGGCTAAAATAAGACTGTAAGGCTCTTTCTACGTTTTGATCAGTAGAGAACGAGCCCAAATGGCTCTTTTATCTGTTAAAGGTTGCCGACCCCTGGTCTAGACAAAGAGAACAGTTGGGATGTGGCACTATTTGGGGCAAGGTTAGAAAGCGGGTTTGGGAAACACAGGTTTTGCAGAATGGAAAGCTCTCAAGACTGTTGCACTTCTCCTCCATGCCCACTGTGGCCTACGAGACAAGCTAGAGCTGGATCCTGGTCCACACTGGACTGAGATGGGCATGGAGGCGTGATATCTAGTATATTTCTCTCTGACTAACTTGAAGAAAGATTCCACCCAACCAATCCCAATGAACATTTCAATGGTTCCCCATATGGAGTCCCCACCTAAGCCAGTGTGGGCAAACACAGATGGGGCCCACACTGAAATGTTACAGCGGCACCAGAATGTGCTTGTGTGACGGCACTTGCAGACTGGAATGAGTCTCGACAGCACCCGTATCTGAGGCTTAATTTAAAAGCCAGAAGAGACCAGTAATGGGACAGTCCCGTGCACTGCTGCCTTTTCTCTGCACAGTTTGTGCAAGTTTTTACAAGACTGCCGGCAGCCGTGGACAGCAGGAGAGGCGGGAAGTTCCAGCATCTGGATGGAAGTGTCAGCGGAGAGTTCACAGAGCTGGTGAGGTCACCTAACCAACCAATCACAAGTCAGCATGTTCGAAGTGATCCGCTCACCGTGGCTGCTGTATGTTTAGGTGCCCCACCAACGCATTGGCATGAAGTGGCGCTTTAGGACGTGGCCCAGCGGTGAGTCCGCCTGCAGGATGTTGTGGTGGTTCAAACGCGCCCTCAGCTGACTGGGCTCTTCCTTCAGGACACTTTGCTGCCGTCAGTCTGGAGCTGGAGGATCGAGGGGATGAGACGGCGTTGAGAGTGGAGTGCCGGGGGGTCCCTGCAGGCGAAGAGGGGTCCACCGAGGAGGGCTGGAAGCGCTTCTACTTTAATGCTATCAAGCAAGCGTTTGGATACTGAGCTCTGAGCAGCATTTCATCTCGTTGCTGAACAGCAGGATGAAGTGCTGCTCCGTCGCTTCATCAGTAGCTGCAGTTAATCGGATCAAAGATCGGATTTGAATTTAACTGTGTACATACTCCCTGAAAAATGCCAAACGTTTGATTGGAATAAATCATTTTGACATGCGCAGAACTATCTAAAATACCGGAAACTGCAGCTTTGAGCGAGAATATCCTCTGAGCGTGCTTTTGTTATTAATACTTTTAAGTGACTGCTCGAACATCTTTTTCTAAATCCGTGTGGCCAGCGCTTCATTTTTGGTCAGAGGAATGTGGAGCTAAATTGGAGCCAATTTTATTTGAAACCCAAATGAAACAAATAGAAAAAAGTATTGATATTTGGCCTAAAAAAAGGTAAGCAATTTTTTTCAAGCTTGAAAATGTTTTTTTTTGCCTGTATGTAACACAATAAGGCGCTTTGAACCGGCTAGAACAGCGTTTTGGATGCGTGGTTTGTACGCATTAAAACTCTATTTTACACCCATCTTGGGACAATATCCGACTATGACAGTACAGACAATACAGACATTTTATGACCATAATTATCACTGTTCTTAGAGTCAGTGAATGCACCGGGACTGAAGTTACCACACTCATCGATTTGATTGGTTCTTCGTGTTAACCCCGCCCCAATGAGCCACAACGGGGCCAAAAGTTTTGAAACTCAAATTTTCAGATTCGAAAAAAAAAAAAAAGGTTTGAAAGTAAAACAAAAGTTTTCAAATTGGAGTAATGAAACCTAAAAAGCAAAACATTGGAAGCTGAAAATATTAAGTTTCTTTTAGAATAGGAAAAAGTTTTGGAAATGTTATCTTTTTTTGGCCAAATATTTTTTTCAATTTGTTTTATTTGGTTTTCAAATAATATTGGCCCCACTATAACTCCATAGAAAGAGTTAAGAGTTTGGTTAATGCAACATCAACATTTAGCCTTACGCAACCCATGCAGTTAATGCAGCCATGTGCATTTTAAACCAATATAAAGACGTGGGAAAAACACCAGCCTTCGTTTTGTCTGGACACAATTGTTAACACTAATTTGGAACACGGAGACAGTTCTCCCGGGAGACACGGTTCTCCAGAGTCCGGCAGAGAAGCCTCTTCTGGAGCTCACACCGTAACAACGTAGCTTGTGCATTTTTATTCTGATCAGGCATTTTTTTCCGATGACTTTTGTCCATGTAAACGCAGCTACTGTCAAAGTAAACTGAGTGTTATTCAGACTTGACAACAGATGTACATACAAGTACACGCTGCAGCCCTCCGCGTTCTCACTCTCCCATAACCGTTGTGCTCTCTTATGGGGTCCAGATGACCCCAGCCGTACATTTATATGTTCTCCATCCCATGATAAATGTGGATGAAGGTGGACAGGATTTTATGTATGCCACGGACACCAGTGAAAATCAAAGTGTGCTGTCTCGTGGGGTCCAGATGACCCCATTTCCAACGTTAACATACCTAGCATAGCACAAGGGTTAACTGGGATCAACAGTCAAACTGACACAAGGAGCACTTATTTGAACATTTAAGTTTGATTTTGACTGTACATTTATTTTTTCAATAATGATTTTTTTTAACTTTCTTTTTTAATATTTAAGAAGTGTTGCAACCAGCAACCCCTCTACTCGGACTTTGTCTGGCTTAACAGCTCAGAGTCTGATGAAAAAAACCTCCGCTTTATGAAGGACTGTTCTGACTGAGCTCTAAAAACACATGGTGTCATGTTGTTTAAAATTTACATTCAAACACTCAAGTTTACAAAAAAAAACACGATTCAGAATAAAATCAGGTTAAAACGAGTTCATCCGATAACTTAAAAAATATTTTCCAACACTTGAACTCGTGAACTTTGACCCCCCGCTGTATCCTCGGCCTGGACGGAGATTATTCCTACATCGGAGCGGGTTTGGGGCTAAAATACATCTTCCTCCTCTGCCTCACAGCCGTAATCTGCCGATCAAAGAAAAGCAGTCAGTGACGGTCCTGATGACCTCATGGTGAGACCCCCGCCCTGCACTGACCTCCTACAAGCTGCAGGGCACTGACACACTCTTTCTCCACCTCCTCCTCCTCTTCCTCCTCTTCTTCCTCCTCTTCTGCCGGAGGTGGAGCAGCTGAAGGGGCGTCTGGAACACTATCGAGGGGCTCAGTTGACTCTGTTGCCATGGTGACCGTTTGTTCAACCTGAAAGTATTTATGTACTTATATTAATTAATTCTTGTTAGTGATATAAAAAAAAAAAAAACAAGAGAGAGAGAAACTTCTGCTGTTCTTCAGAGAACTGAAGAGGCGGGACTGACGGTGAAGCAGCTTCAACAGTAATTCTGGTCTAAATTGTAACAATCTTCTGATTCATCAAGCTTAAATAAGGTTATATTTCATCAAAATGTTCTATATCAGTCCAGGAGTCCGTTTCTACTGTGCAGGGGCAGGAAGTAGGGTAGTAGTACAATGTAAAACACCAGGGTGATTTTCAAAATAAAAGAACCGTATTTATGGCGAGTTCATAGCTTCCTCACTTATAGGTTTGAAACTAAATTATTTGTTTAATGTCATGTTTTATGATTAAAATGACATTTTTTAAAATTCGGTTTCATTTAGTTTCTCATTTTTTTTGTTTTTCAAATCATGTCAAAATCATGTGTTTGGAGGACAGGATGCAAAAGACAGATTATCCAGCTGTGAATATAGAACAAGAGAGTTCAACTGTCAAAACCAGGAAAATGTGTTTAAATCCAAAATGCAGGAAACTGAACTTGGTGGCAGAAATGTAAACATTTTATAGATAAACTAAACAAGACAAAAACCCACTGAGAAAAAAGAGAGGAAAAGCAGATGACCTGAAAACCAGACACTTTTATCCACAGAGGACTAATGAAGCTGTAGATGATCAACATGAACCTGAAGTGACTGACAGAAACAGAGTGATAATGACAACAAATTATTATAATTTCAGCATTTTGGGATGAAAGTTGTTTAAAATGATATAATTTGTATGAAATGTGATTCATGTTGATTCTGCCTTCATCACAATGCCAAAATAAAGAGCCTCCAGTGTTTTCATGCTTTGGATGTTTTCCAACACGATAGAGTGAACTCATTTTTAAAATAATTTTTTTTTCAAAAAAAAATGACACTTGTAACATTTTCATTTACACGGTTCATAGTAGTTCTCTCTTAGTACTTTATTTTAAAATTTTCCTTTATTTTACATAATTTTTAAAGGACAAATAAAGTTTTTGCTGCCCTTCCACAATTTTGATCCCCTGCCCCCAAAAATTCTGTGCAGTGTTTCTTTCTCAATAGAACATCTGTATTCTTATTTTTGTGACCTGAATCAAGACAATCTCTTCCTATCATAAACCTCCTGTCAGTTTTTCATATTCTTTTTTGTTTTCATTTTGATGATGTTTTAAACTTTAGTTTGATACAATCTATAACAGCACAGTATATAAACTGTTAAATATGTTATTTAAATTTAAAAAAAGATATATTTGCACAAAAGGTTTTGTACAAGATGCCTTTTTTTTAGGTGTTTCTTTTCTTTTTTTTTCTTCCTGCAAGCAGAAGAAAGAAGTTTTTAATTCAATCACAAGGTGGCACAATCCACTCCTCTAATGTATTGTTCCCACAGCCAGGTAAATCAGTCATTCATGCAGTTCACAAACAAAACTTTCATACTGAATCTGTTATATCCCGATCTTATAATAAATCAGCTGGTTCTGCTGACCTACAGCAAAGTCGAGGCCCGGGGGCCAGATCCGGCCCTCCAGAACATCTTAGTTTGTTATTAATGGCCCCATGTTATCTATCAATTTCTAACTTGTATAATTTTGACATAATATATTTTTATGGAGGGTAAAATATTTAAAGTTATTTAGATTTAAATTGATTTATTCTGGAATAATATTCCTTCTTTTTTATTATTCATAATTATGTTAAAAAGTTAAAGGTTTAAAGTATAAAAAATTGGTATTCTGCTGGCTTTTTTGACTATTTTGAAGTTTAGCTAATATTTCAGCTACATGCTAACTGTTTTGGCTAATTTAGGCTTTTTTCAATCTTTAGGCTGTTAAAGTTTTATTATTTTTTCTGCAACATTCTAGCTGTTTTGCTTACCCTTTGTTTTCTTTTTTTCAGTATTTTAGGCTAACTAAGCATTTAGCTAATATTCTAGCTGGCTATCAGCTTCAGCGTTTTTAGCTCTCAACTTCAGCAGTAATCAGAACTAGCATCTTTAGAGGCCAAATTCAGCTTGCAGCATTCACACTAGAATTATCGTAGGTTATGTTATATTTCTAATTCATAATTATGTTAAAAGGTTACAGTTTTAAAGTTTTAAAAATCTAGTTTTAGATTGTTCAATAAATGTTTATCCTGTTCTGCCCGTGACTTAAGGTGAAGTGAAAGAAACAGAGGAGGAAATGTTTGTTTGCCGACAGAAAAGGGAAAGACAGGAGTGAAGGACTTTGAAAAATTTAGGAATTGGGAAAGGAAAATGATGGAAAGAAAAAAGGTTGATTTCCTAAGTATTCATAAGACCAGATGGAAAAAAAACCAAGGCTGGAAGCAGGAAGTACCATTTTTTGTTGCACCACTAAGGTTAAGTTTTGTGGGGGTCTCTCAGCTAGCAAGTGTGTAAACAAAAGGATCATGGGAAATGAGAGCTGGCTTGCTCCTGACACTCAACTTTGACTCATGGGCCGGGCAGAGCAAGAAATGATTTATGACTTTAGAGAAGGACATCAGGTCTGTGTTCTTACCTGGGCAGGTGTCTTCTTCTTCTTCTTCGTTGGTGTTGTGGATATTAGGTGGCGAAACCTGAAAGCACAGAGAGGACGTATGAGGACCATAGGATCATCAGACCTGCAGGTCTTCCGTGACCTCACCTTTTCCCCATGATGGTGGCGGTAACAGCCAGGTCTTGGCTGGCTTCACTAGTCTTCCTGCGGCGGCGTCGACTGAGTCGTTTCTGAGCAGAAGAGGCTTTGGCCGGCTCGGGGGACAAAGCACTGGGACTTCCAGCCCCAGTGTTCAAGTCTCTAAGAACATCGTAGTTGATTTTACTGGAGATTTTTTTCTTCTCCAGCATTTTCTCAATAGCTTCCCCTGCAGTCAGTGCCTCAATCTGCTCCCGCTTCTTGTATTTCTTCTTCTTCTGCAGAGAAGAAAAATCAGGAACTGTGTTGCAAACCTGAAGCTGGGACATCCCGGGCTTCACTGACCTTCTCTTTGTAGGTACCCATCTCCTTCTCCTTGTTGATCCTCTCCTCTTTCTCTGCACGCATAAACACCAGTTATCGTCAGCATCAATCAGACCCACATAATGGGACGGGGTTGGGGGGTGAGGGTTCCAACCCACCTTTCTGCTCCTGCAGATACTCTGCGTTCTGTTTCATCCACAACCCCGTCTTCACCTCCACCTCATAATCGTTCAGGATGTACTGTCCACAACCCCCCAGAAACAGGCGTGAGACACACCCAACCAGACTGTGCCCTTTCAAGTTATCATGAAAACAACACACCCTCTCCAATCTCACCTTTTCAATCTCCTGATCGTCAATGCCTTCCAGGTCCAGCTCTCCACCCGTCTCCATGGAACCTAAAAAGAGGAGAGATCCGGTGGAGGTTAGAGACTGAAACTATGATGAGGCTCCATTCTCTATTTTCTTTACTTCTCTTCTCCTGTAAAAACTTAATCCCACTTTTGTAATCTTGGTATCAAAATGTTCAGCTCATTCAGGACATAACTGGTTTTATTTTTGGTATTCATAAACTTCATAGTGTTGAAATATTGAGCAAAATATGCCCCATATGAAATGAATGAAAAAGGCTTCAAATAAAAAAAAAAATCAAATTTACCTAATATTTTAGCAACATGTTAACATTTTTGGCTAATCTGTTATTTACTGTTTTTATTTTACGCTAAGAACTTTTATGCTTTTGTAGTTTAGCTAGTATTTAAGCAATGCATTAGCTTTTTTTCTAAATTGGCATCTACTGAGGGTTTTTTATGCTAATTTTGAGTTTAGCCAATATTTTTAGCAAAATGCAAACATTTTGACTAATTTGTTATCTACTGAGGTTTTTTATAAGCTAATTTAGAGTTTAGCTTCTATTTACGTTACGCCTACATTATCAACAAGCTAACATTTTTGACTAATTTAGTTTACTGAAGAATTTTAAGGTATTTTGAAATTTAGCAAGTATTCAAGCTAGCTTTTTTGGAGTTTAGCTCATATTTTAGCAACACACTAAATATTTTGAAAAATTGGCATGTAGTAGTTTTTCAGAAATTTAGGTCAACTTCTAGGTCTTTCCTAGTTTTATAAAGATATTTCCAGCGTTTTAGCAAATTTAGCATTTTGCAAATAGCTTTGGAATTTACAGCAAACTCTTTCAGGAAAAAAAGTAAATTGCACCACCATTTTCAGCAAAGCTTCAGCCTCTTCAGCAATTCACATTATAGCAGGTAATGCAAGTTTCTGGTTTTAATTAGTTCTCTGTGCTTGTTTGGCGCAGTGCGATTCACGTGTTGTTCTGCTTTCCCACTCCCCTCCGGGGGAGCAGGAGAGTTTTCAGATTCCAGGTGGATTGTCTGTACTCCCGTTCTTGGCCGTGGACCTCGCCTCTGGCTCGTCTTGGCTGCACCCCCACTTGTCCCCCAGTCCTATCTGGCTGAACTCCATTCAAATATGCAGTTGTAGAGTTAGATAAAATTCCTCGTTAATAGTCCTGGCAAATTCCCTCTCCGTCCTGGGAGAGGATCTATCCTTCATGTGGGAATCCTAATAAAGTTTTTCTTTTTTTTTCCTGGAATCAGGTTTAAACAAATAAAACTCATTTTCATACCGCTTTATCCCTTTCGGGTCGCGGGATGCCAGAGCCTATCCCGCCTAATGGGCGAAGGCAGGTTTACCCTGGACAGTTCGCCAGTCTGTCGCAGGGCCACATTCGTGCACACAATCACTCACACATTCATACCTGTAGGCAATTTAGAGTAACCAATTAACCTATGAAGCATGTTTTTGACGGTGGGAGGAAGCCGAGTCCCCGTGAAACCCACGCATGCACGGGAGAACATGCAAAACTCCACACAGAAAGGTCCCAGTTGGTGTTTCTGATCCCCAGCCGGGATTTGAACCAGGGCCTTCTTGCTTGAGCAAGAGCGCTAACCACTGCGCCACCGTGCAGCCCAGAGGGCCATCCGATTGAAGGCTGGGCTGTCATGTACTTCAAATTTATTTATTTTCTAAATAAAACTGATTTAGAAAACAAAGAAATCCTCACTGTCTGCTGTTTGCTCCATCTCTGACTTCTCCAAGGTGTGAAAGGTTTCCTGGAGGCACAGGCTGGCAGTGTTCAGCAGTGCTTCTCGGACGGCGGAGAGGTGGGTGTCCTCTGACTCCACCTCCGGGGTGCAGGAGACTTGTGTCTCTCCTTGCGTCTCGCCTTGCGTCTCGCCTTGCGTCTCGCCTTGCTTCTCATTCACTTCCTGGATTACCTGGGACAGGAAGTCCTGAGTCAGGTGCTCACTGGCTGCCTGGAGCTCGGTGTCTTCTCCTTCTGCCTCCTCGGAGGTCGATGAGAGCACGTCTTCGTTCTCTGGAGCTGAAAGAGAGACAGGATCTCAGCGAGGAGGGTTCAGGAAGCCCTGCTCCAGCCGGGGTTTACCCACCTATTTCTTTGGAATAGGCAGCGTAGATTCCTCTTAGTTTGGGACGACTTTTCTCCAGCTCGGTCTCAATCTCATCTTTGAAGCAGCTGATTTCTCCTGCAGAAACCAGAGCGTCAGTTATTCTCCTGAAACCAGAGACGGCACAAAAGTGTGGAGAAAACAGGGAGTTCAAGACACACCTTCTACCTCATCCAGCTTCTTTGTCAGCTCCTGCTCAAGCTGTGAGAACAAAAAAAGACAGAATGAATCGGAAAATCCAGCAGAACTCCAGAAAACCTCCAAACTAACATTTCTCAAATTCAGATTTTTTTTTACACTTGACAGAAGTTCAAATAACTTATTTTCAAAATAAAAGACTCTGTGCCAAACAGGATCATCTCAGTGCAGCTAGTAACTTATGTTATGCAGCACAAGAAAATACATGCTTTTAACTCATAAAAGATCAAACTTTTTACCAAAGTTTTGCTTTGCATATACACTGAAGGTAGCGTTGAGTAAACAAAACGTCTTAGGTCAACAGGGATGTAAAAACCTACATAGTTTATCATCTATGTGCACCTCAGATATCAATTTATATTTATAAATGTAACTAATCTAAATTGAATAAATGCTAATTAAGTAATCCTTACTTTAAAAAAAAGCTATTTTCTTTTTTTGTTCTTTCCCCTCTTTGTCCTCAGCAGTCTTACACTGCTGGTTTTGTTATTTTAGTTTGGGGTTGGTAGTCTTAATTTGCAGGCTTTGTTTATTTGTTTTCTTTGGGTATTTTTGGTTAGGCAGCCATTATCAGGAAGCTGCTGACTCAGACGGTGGACATGGCTGGGTCAGCAGTCTCCATGACTTGTGTTTGGCCAAGGAGCCACAATGGAAAGCTAAAAGAGACACATGTGGATCTGGAGTTGAAGGTTGCTGACCCCTGGTCTATACAGTCAATGGTTCCCACAGTGACACATTTTGAGCTGATGCCTTTGTCCAATCCCAGGATGGTCTTTATGCCTAACTTTGACATCAGACTTACGAGAAGCCGAATAAGCAGAATCTGTTCCTAAAAAAGCAAATATTTTGTGACGTCCAAGATTGCTTATTCATGAGTATTATAACTATATTAGAGTATAGTAAAAAATACACATCAGGAAATGTATTTGTGGCTCTAAAATGCAGAATAATGTTGAAAATGTTGGTCTGCCTAACAACAAGGACAAAGCTACCGGCTCCAAAGAACAGAGCCAGAACTAAAGCCAGGAAACAAGAAGAACAGAAAGTTGACTTGATGTCATTTCTCCTTCTGTACCTTTTCTAGAAGATTCCTTCAAAGGAGACTCAACCCAAGCACATTTATACCAAAGGAAAAGTTACTGCAAAGACTGTCAAACCATACGGGACATTTACCTGGACCATCTTTGCTTTGTGCTGTCCAGCAGTGAAGGAGGGGGGGTCACACTCCTGCTCCAGATCCACCCGCATGAACTCATCAATTGTCAGCTGACTTGTGGGTGTTTCCTCAAACTCTATCAGTCTGTTAAAATGAATAGATGTTGATGAGGTCTACCGCGACTTCAATGTAATCTAACATTTAGGATCTGGACACTACCTCTTCCTCAAGGTGGTGTGGCAGACCTTCACCACACTGATCACATCCTTCACTGAACGCCGGAACTTGTGCATTCGAGCTGCCACCAGAAGCGCTGTGGAGAGAGAGGATTTCATGAAGTCCTGCTGTTCGTGTTTGAGCTCATGTTGCAGTCGTCGCGGAGTACCTGCTCCACAGAGTCCAGAAGGACGCCGGCCGGTGTGCATCCAGTCTCTTTTCATCCTCTGAAGGAGACGAAGAGCTGTCATGGAGACCTCGTGAGTCTTCAACCCAAACTCCAGCATGTGGGCAAAGCGAGGGATGTACAGGCAGGGGTCTTTTAGGGAGGGAGAGGAGACAATTATTGACACATAAACCTTTTGAAGTATTAAACCCAAAGCTACATGAAGCCTCTGCTCTGCATCTCTGCTCGGGCAGCTAGAATCCCCTTCACTGTGAGGTTGAGGTGCCTGTATCAGCGATGCCCAAACCCAGACTCAAGGTGCCGGTGTGCTGCTTGTTTTTCAGGCACAAAAGCTGCCGCAACATCAGGGCATTTTTTCATATAATAGCTGAAAATAAACTTTATTGTAGTATATCGTGATATAAAATATTTTATATAGTGACTTGCCTCTGGTTCTAACCTAATTAGGTCAAATTGATCGCCATTTTTTTCATGTGAACATTGACATGTTGGAGCCAGACACTGTCAGTAAGTGATCTCAGTCAATGTGTTTTGTGCCTCCCATCTTAAAGAATGACAATAAAAAGCTCAATTTATTCTAAATGTTTTGAGTTTTTCAAATTATTTTTTAATAAATAGATTCTATTAAATTTTGTTTATATCTGATAGTAAAAGGGAAACAAAATATTGGTACACATCATAATCCTAATTATTAAAATAAAAAACCATCATGCTTGACTGTCTTGCATTTTTAATTGAAGTAAAGCTGCTGCTGCAGCAGGAGGACTTTGTGACCCAGGATGCGTTTTATTTTGAAAGGAACTAGTGTGTGCTGTTACAACTGTAATATAAATCAACATATAGACACTGTAATTAAATTATTGTAATATTTAAGTTACATTTATAAGTAAATGCTTCATTGCCAAAAAACATAAATATTGTGTGTTTTTTTTTTTTTTTTTATCAATAAAGTGAGACCAGACCCCTGCGAGCGTTAGCGATGAAGGTCGCTCACAGTTGCTGTGCTTTGTCGCCCCCCAGCGGTCCGCGCCACGCACCGCAGCAGAGGCGCTAAGATGGCGGCAGGACACGAACGGCGTCGCTCGCGCTGATATGCAGGCGCGCGGCTGGAACAGCGGCGACGGAGACTCGAATAAGGTAATGCAGACGGCAATATTTACTAAACGGACCGGTTCGGCGGTGGGGACAACGACTAGAAACCTCCGCTTGCCGACTCTTGTAGCGGACTCTACCAGAATCCGACACGCAGGGCTTTAAAACCACAACAGCACTGTATGATCACGGTTTTCGGAATGAAACCAAATCTCTAGCTTCAAATTCTGGAGCTGCTGGGCCTCAAAAACCCAAACTGACCCGATTGGGCCTTCAACCAGCCTCAGCTGCTGACTCAGGCAGACAGAACAGGGTCAGCCTCTGCACTGCATTCGTTAGTGATGATGATGGGGGTGGGGGGTGCACTTGTGTGAGATGGGGGGCTTTAAATCGTCATCAGACATCACAAGTCAGATATATTTTCTGTACAGGAAGTGGTCATGCTGTAAATCTGGAAGCTCCGCCCACTCAGTGAGGAGGAGGAGATGGCAGCAGAGGTCTTCCCCACCAGCCTCCCCCACAGCGAGGAGGCTGAGGTGCTGGAAGCCAAAAAGAGTTTTATCCAGCAGAGCGAGCAGGAGCTGCCAGTGTATGAGGACGGCAATGGCCGGAGGGGTCCCGGCTTGCGAGGAGGGCGAGGAGGACAGAGAGAGCTGGCAGGCGGCCCACCCCACCCTGAGAGAGAGGTAAACACCATCAGCTGTGAGTGACAGCACACAGATGCCAGCCTGCTGAGGAGCAGCTAACAGACCCTTTTCACGTGACATCACACATCGACGGAAAGTGCAGAGTTGCTTCCAGAGTCGCAATTTTACATAAATAATAAAAGGTAACATAACCAATTTAACTGAAATTTGTACAATGTTTCTCAAACTTTTAAAACGATTATTTTAATAGTCGACTAATCACCGATAATTTTTTCCGATTAGTCGACTAATCGATCATGCATAAAGTAGATGTAAAACATACTTATTAACCATCATTAGATTTAAATTAACTAAAAACTAGATATATAGCATTACCTGAAATAATACTGTGAATGCTGTAAGATGAATTTGGCCACTGAAGATGCTAGTGCTGATGGCTAAAATGCTGAACTTCATAGCTGAAATCTCTGAAACTGAAACTAAAATATTAGTTAAATGACAATTTACCCCAAAAAACGGAAAAAAACTAAGTTAGCCAAAATAGCTAGCATGTAGCTGAAATATTAGTTAAACTCCAATATTGCCTGAAAAACAAAAAGCCTTAATTAGCCGAAATAGCTAGTATGCCACTAAAATATTAGCTAAATCCCAAAATAGCCTAAAAAAATTAAAAAATTGCCAAAATAGCAAGCATGTAGTTGAAATATTAGCTAAACTCCAAAATAGCCCAAAAAAGCCTAAATTAGCCAAAATAGCTAGCATATAGCTGAAAGATCAGCTAAAATCCAAAATGGCTTAAAAAAACTAAAGAAAGCCTACACAAAATGGCTTGTAAGCTAGCGTGTAGCTGAAATATTAGCAACTTCAAAATAGCTTTAAAAACCTTAATAAATGCCAAAATAGTTCAAAAGGCTAGAATAATGTCATATAACTTTCAACTTTAGAACACTCTGATTCCATATAATATAAATGAGCGACTAATCATGGCAGCCCCACTTGCAGCCCATGGGCTATTTGCAGCCCCCACCTTAATATAAAAGTTCAATGTCTACTAAGCAATATCTTCTGCATGTCCGCGATTCCTTGATGATAGCTCTGCATTCTCTTTATAGTGTTTCAGCACCTCACAGCGAGAAGGTCCTGGTTTAGACCCCAGGCTACCTCTCACAGTCCAAAAACCTGTCCTTAGTTGTGCATGTGAGTGTGATTGTGTCTCTATGACAAACAGTGCAGGGTATACCAAGGCAGTGGCTGGGATGGGCCCCGGCATAGCCATTACCCCATGAAAATGAATTTATGGTAAACTGGTTTTAAAATTTGCTTTGGTGTTGGGCACTAAAGATTTTTTCATGTTTCTGTTCTGCAGGAATGCCCTCATGTTCAACAACGAGCACATGGCTGATGTCCACTTCATTGTCGGTCCACCAGGAGATACTCAGACAGTCCCAGCTCATAAGGTAGAGAACTCTCTGGGTCCTGGACTCAGGTTTGTAGAAGTTCCCAATGTCTGCGTGGACCATCAGTCTGCTTTCTGAGCAGATATTAAGTCGTTGGGGACAACTGAAGGCCTTATGCCAAAAAAAAAAAAACTATTTGATTTAGAAAATCAAAAGTTTTTCAAAAGCAGAGCAATCTCAGTAGCTAATCACATCAGACTCTCAGCTAGAACAGCCTAAGGTGCGATTCTGTACCTGGAGTTGTTATGGTGCATTCATACCGAACACAGCAGGGACATCAAGTTTCAGTGTTAAGTCAGTGTTAAGACACGGCGCTGCGCGATTTCGGCAGCGGGCACAATGAGTTTGACGCAGTGCCTCAACCAATCAGGGACTCAGCTTTGGGCACCTAATGTCTTTGGTGACTAGATCAAAGAGTAGAAATAAACATTCAAGATGGCGGCTTGATGCGAGGATTTTTGTCATGAACTCCATCCATTTTCTTAACCCACTGGGGCCGCTAGGCTTCCCTGAAACTGTCCCAGTTAGGCCCAGTCTGAATACTTTCCTTCTCCCTTCCTTTAGCCCTACAAACGTAGAATTATAAAAAAAAAATAGTGTCTCCAGCGCTTGAATATCCATAACAGCAGTTTTATAATTTTAAATAGGTCATGCTATAACAAAAACTCATTAATTACATTTAATTATAAAAGTCTGTGGTTTGGAGCGCACCTACGTGAAGAAAAGCGCTTCTCAGCGGGACGCAGTTTAGCCTCGCCAAGGAGGACTTTGTAATCCTTCGCTTGGAGAGTGAAATAAAAAAAAATAATCTTTTTGGACACGTCTTGCACCTAAACTGCCCCTTCAAAAGGTGGGGAAGGGAGAAGGAAAGAATTAGGATTGGGCCTTACTTTTGAGCGACGGCGGGATTCACCCTGGACAGGTCGTCGGCCCGTCACAGAGCTCATTGAGGTTATGCTAGCCAGCTGCCCGGTGGATAGCTTGGTGAGCCAATGAGCTCCGCTCCTCATGCTCCGGCAGAGCTAATAGCTGTTGCCACTGCCCAGGCACCCGGCACATCTAAAGAGGTCTACTGCCCAGGCTGCGGACCTCACAGTGCTTGCCCACCAGCGGCTAACTCCCCAGTAACCCGAAGAGCCGCCGCAAGTGCCGTTATACTTATGATGATTTTCTTATTTTCATCAAGAAAATAATGAACAGATCCTCCAGTTTTATTTTTATTTCCACCTTCTTGGGTTAAAACTCAAACTGCACCTCAGACAGACGGAAGTAACGTTTAAAACGACCGTCATGTGCAGCTCTCACTGCAAGAGTGAAGCACACAGAACCCAGAGAGACTCTGAAAGATCTGGTGAAAACTGTGATATAAACATAAAAACCCAAGCTACTCGCTCAACATCATCCATGATGTGGCAACAAATTAATTCCAGAACAACTTTGGCGGTTGCTCCAGGGCAGATGTGTTGAGTAGTAAATTTGACAGGTGTCAAAAGAGAGGCGGCAGACGCGAATTTGACTCCCTCACCACCTTTGGTGTGACCATTAGACGTTCAGAATGATGTCAATCCTCTTAATTTCTTCACTAAAAACAGCTTCACGGGCCTCTTCTCGTTCGATGGTCCGGTCAGGCTACAGCGGTTTCTGTCTGTCTTGCAGTACGTCTTGGCAGTCGGCAGCTCTGTGTTTGGAGCCATGTTTTACGGAGATCTGGCAGAGGGGCAGTCTGTGATTCAGATTCCTGACGTGGAGCCGGCTGCCTTCCTCATCCTGTTGAAGTGAGTTCAAGCTGGTACTTGATCGTGGTACTGTATGTTTCTAGTGCCGTTTGCACGTTTTCACCAGCATGTGCTCTCTCTCAGGTACATGTATAGCGACGCAATCGAGCTGGAGGCGGATACCGTCCTTGCAACGCTCTACGCTGCAAAGAAGTACATCGTTCCCGCCCTGGCCAAAGCCTGTGTCAGCTTCCTAGAGACGAGCCTGGAGGCGAAGAATGCCTGCGTACTTTTGTCTCAGAGCCGGCTTTTTGAGGAGCCGGAGCTGACGCAGCGCTGCTGGGAGGTGATAGATGCCCAGGCTGAGCTGGCTCTGCTGTCCGAAGGCTTCTGTGAGATTGACAAGCCCACGCTAGAGATCATCCTGCAGAGAGAGACGCTCCACGTCCGTGAGCTGGTGGTGTTCCAGGCAGCGCTGAACTGGGCCACAGCAGAGTGCTGGCGGCAGGGCATGCCTGTGACCTCCCACAACCAGCGGGCGGTGCTGGGTAAGGCTCTGTATCTGGTTCGGATACCCTCCATGTCGCTCCAGGAGTTTGCAGACGGGCCTGCGCAGTCGGACCTGCTCATGCTAAAGGAGACCCACAGCATTTTCCTGTGGTTCACGGCCACCAACAAACCCCAGCTTAACTTTCCGGTGGTGAAGCGGCCTGGCCTGGTGCCGCAGAAGTGCCACAGGTTCCAGTCCGCTGCCTACAGGAGCAACCAGTGGCGCTACAGGGGTCGATGTGACAGCATCCAGTTTGCTGTGGACAGCCGGATCTTTATAGCCGGGCTAGGCCTGTATGGATCCAGTGGCGGGAAGGCCGAGTACAGTGTCAAGATTGAATTAAAGAGACATGGATCCGTTTTGGCCCAGAACCTAACAAAGTTCCTTTCAGACGGGTCGAGCAGTACCTTTCCAGTGTGGTTCGAGCACCCGGTCCAAGTGGAACAGGACACCTTCTACACGGTCAGCGCTGTGCTGGATGGGAACGAGCTGAGTTACTTTGGTCAGGAAGGAATGACCGAGGTGCAGTGTGGGAAAGTGACCTTCCAATTTCAGTGCTCATCAGACAGCACCAATGGTACTGGTGTACAGGGGGGGCAGATACCAGAACTGGTCTTTTTCTGCTAAAGAGCAGCAAAGAAACTGCAGCTTAGTGGTTTGCTGACAAACGTGAAGAACATTAAAATGTGTTTGACTCTAATGTGCTTTTGATTCTCTGTTGGTGTTGTAGTTTCGCACATGTGCCACTAGGTGGTTCATCACAACAGCGGTGTATACTGGGAGCTCCAGCCATGCAGAGGTTCAATAAGATTACAGTGTTAGGGTCAATGAGATGCTTCGATCAACATTTCAAACTTCCTGTATAAACTCAGTGAAGCAGACCAGAATGAAACTTTTCTGCCACATTCAGGAGTAGGGTCGGGCACCGAAATTTGTTATGATTTACGCGGTTCTACCGAAACTGAAAGAAGTTGCTGCATTTCGGTGCTTGGTTATATTGAAGGTCTATTTGTCTTAGGACATGTCAATCACTCTGTTCAGTACTTTGAAGTTCTAGCCAATCCATCTGCCTTTCCTACGATAGTGGGCGGTTCCCGTATGAGACCACTGGCTGCGTTTCTCAGCGGGTGACGGAGGTTTGACAGGAACTCATCTTTACGTTTTCAGTGACCCGATCAGCGGGTAAAATACGACTCCAAAACGAGCGTTTTTGTCCGGTCGCAGCGCGGCAGTTCTCTAACTGCAGCCAGACTTCAGCAGAACTCGCTCGCTCAATGCGACAGCAGACAGACAGCCGCTGCAGGGGGCGGCAGCAGCTCAGGTCTCCTGAACTGTTATATTTTACTTATTTTCGGCAAAAAAAAAAAACAAACAAACTCCCCTATTTTTCCCTCCTCTTGGGTTAATGCAAGACAGGCCTCAAACTCAGTCAAAGAGACACAGAAACACTGCGGAAGCGGCGTCATCCAGACAGCGCCTGTCACGTATGACAGGCGGCGTGCGGGGAAAGAGGGGCGGACAACTGGTTTGTGGTTTGAAGGTTCAGGAGCTCTGATATAATGGGAACAGCCAGCACGTTAAAAAACGACCACACCCAAAGACGTACATTTTTAACGCGGAGGTCTTAACCATACGTCAAAATGTGACTTGGGAAGGAAAATGTGTTGATTTTGGAAGATGTAGGCATTATTTTTATTGCTGAAGTACCAAATTGGCACCAATTAGGAACCAAAACCAAAGAACCGCTTTGGAACCGAACAAAACCCCATCGGGGCCCAACCCTCTTCAGGAGCATCACCAGCGATGTTCTTCAGGTGAGATGTAATGAAGAGGCTCACCGATGGCGGGCGCGTTGATACACAGCTCTCGGCCAGCAGCAGAAACGTCTTTCCCAGGATGTAAACATTCACCTGGAAACAGGACACGGGTGAATCCACCTGTGGGGGTGTCCAGCATGTAAGCAGTCAGACATACCTGCAGCAGGTCGCTCAGGTCCAGCAGCATGTCTGATGGACGGTTCAGGAGTTCTTTCACTAGCAACTGAACCTGGTAAGTTTAGAGTGACTGGACACTACGGTGTTGCTAGGATACGAGGCGTCCCCTCCGTGCGACACACCAGATAGAGGCATGCGGCGATGACGTGCTCCGTCTTGCGTCCTCGTGTTAGATGCTTGCTGACCGCCAGCTTGAAGAAGTTGAAGGCCGTTTCCAGGCAGTGCTGGTTGAGCTGAAGCTGACTGCCGAGCTTCTGGATCTGCCGCTTACCTGCAGACACCAGAACCTGCTTACACCTGGAGCCGGCACGGACACACCAGAACAGTAACCTCCACTCACCATTCTGCAGGGTCTGAGCACGCGACTCCTTCCCGACGCTGGTGTGGAAGCCAGAACCAAGCAAGGGAGCTTTGACCGGACCTGAGGACACAGACATCTGTTCAGTCCACATGGACGGACAATTGTACAATCACTGTGGTTCCAGTCTGTTTGTAGAAAAAGAAGATGCCTGATAAGAAGGAAGCGGACCTGTGTCACTGATCATGGCTTACCCTCACTTATCAAGAAAATTAAACCCAGGGTTGTCCTAATAGTTCACACCTCCCTGTCCTGGGGGGGGACAGGTAGGAATCTGGAATATAATACTGAATCTGATACAAGGAATCTGGAAAACTTTACCTGCACTGTTCAGAACCAGGTACTTACCTCAGAGTCACACTGATAGAAGTTTGGGATAAAGATATCCTGGATCTGTTTTAGGTCAGTGAATCGGATCGTTCAAAATGAACCAAAACGGACAATGAATTATATCAGTAACCAAAAAAAAAAAAAAATCCTTATACCCCATATATAATTCATTGATTGCTCCTTATCTGATATATTGCAAAGAAATTTACGAAAATGCGAACAAGAAATCAATAAACTCCACATTTATATTATAGAAATAAGCGATTGGGATCCATCTGCACCACTATATTTAAAGCTGAAAATATTAAAATTTAAAGACTTATTTGATCATTCCATCTTAAAAGTCGTGTATAGAGCACATCCCAAAAGTCTGCCACATAAATACAAAAACAGTTTGAAAAAGAAAGAGCAATTACAACTTAAAAGGACATTAAATTTTTAAAACCAAAAAATTCAGAACAAAAATGAAGGTAAAAAGTGTTCTGGTGCAGGGTATCAGATTATGGAATAATCTTGAAAAATCAATAAAAGAGTTCAGTTTAATTATTACATTTAAGGAAAACTGTGATTAAAAAAATGCTTACACAATGTAAATTTTAAGGTTGTTGGGAACAGGTTAAATTTAAAAAAGAGGTATTTGGTTTATTTTCTTGTTGCTTTTGCTGTTTGTTTGTTTTATTTGTCTGCTTTTGTTGCTTTTACCAGCAAGTTGACATATTTATGTTACAGAACAAATAAATAGATTTGGTTAAAATAGCTTGATTGATATAGTTAAATGGGGCAGAGACAATTATGGAATTGTGACTAATATTTCAAAAATAAAAGTCGATACTGGAAAGGATTTTTCATTTTCAAAATGTGCCTATTTATTGATTATTTGTCTCTTAAATGAAATGAGAGAGCAATTCTCCAAATGGCTTCTTCTTTTTCTTCCTCAACACATTTCTGTCAGTCAGTAACTTAATTAAAATGATAAAGAAAATGACATTTTATTTTCAAAAAGGTTTTTAGTCAATTTGTACCAAAATTAAATTAGAAATATTAAATTTAAAAATTAAAACGCACAAACAGAAATGCTTTTTCATTTTTCTCACAATGTAGCTGCAGTACTAGTCTCTTAGATAAAAAGAAATAGAAATTCTAACGATAACTCAGAAAAATAAATTTTAAAACTTGAGTGAAGTCAAATAATGAAAGATTGATTGATAACCCGATATATTGATGTTTCAGCAAATGCCCCTGCAGTTGTAACACTAAACAGTCAAAAAATAAACCTCTAAAAGTTTGTCTGCCATGGACACCAGTGAAGATGTCACCTTTTCTAGGAACAAATGTACACCACAGAGGTGAAGTTCAGAGAGGATTTTCCCTATTTATTTATTCATAATCACAATATGCTATCTTCATGCATCTGAGTGTTTTTTTCCATTGGTTTAATGTACTTTATTTCTGTAAGATCCCCGGATGTTGACTTCAGTTCGATACAGGTGAGGTCACTACCTGCTTCACGCCAGCAGGGATCTCCCTTCAGCTGTAATCAGACCAAACCAGCCTCACCTGGGTCCAGCTTCCCAGACAGCCAGGTGATAAGGTCACCTGGCTGCAGTGAATGGCTCTCCTCTGCACACAGATACACCTTCCAGAGTTTGTGTTTTCAGCCTCGGCATGACAACTGCTGTGATCGTCTTTGGGTGAGTTTCTCTGCAGGTTGATCTTGTTGGAGGGAAGCCCCTCCCACTTCTGCAGTTAACTGCTGAACTCTGTTTTCCAGCCTGGCATGGTTGTGCTGGGGATTTAAAGGAGTGGCTGCAGACCAACTGGAGGGTGAGCTGGTTTCTCTGCATCCAGGTGGCTGGTTTTTCAGACTGCTGACGTGGCGGATCTTTGGCCTCAGCAGGTTTTATTCAGTGGGAGTGTCGTGATCGACACCTGTGGATCCTGGTGGTCTCTGCTCAGACGCCACGCCTGGAAGCTGTCGGTCAGTTCCGGTCATTCGTTAGCTGCTGACTGTGGGGTCCGCGTATGATGGTGAGCTCTTCCTGCAGATGGAAGTGAGGTCCATCTGATTGACAAGCAGCTGGCCTCGCGCTGTGGCTACACCATCAGTTCCTTAAAGCCTGAGCCATTCTACTCCTTCAGAGCTTCCTACTATTCCTGCTTCACCCACAACCAGGTAAGGGCCTCCAGGTGAGGTTTGGGTACTAGAATCTAGTGTCTTTTGTGGTAAGAGGTTAAACCCACCCTCTGTGGTTTGTTGATTCTTATTTATTGCACAACCCTAATTTGAAGCCTGGATATTTTTTCCCCTCCCAATTCTCTTAATTAATTTTGATTCAACTTTCAGGTTACACATTTAGACACAATGTACAGATCATTAACATTGTAAACATTGTTCTGCCTCTCCTGGAGGGTATTTTAGTTTGGCCACTAGGTGACGATCGCATTATAGCGATACAAATATTTTTTCTCTCTCAGAAGAATAAGCAAAGTTTGAGCAAAAAACAGTTTTAGACCATGAATGATTACTTTAAAACTTTTCCTTGAAAGAGTTTAGAAAATTCATACCTGTGAATTTATAAAGATGTTCATTTAGACAGAAACCTTTATGTCGACAAAGTGTTAGCATTAGCCGTCCTATGGGAAATTCCATTAAACGTTAGCATCAAGCTAGCGGACTTTTGTTTTGTGTGCTGAATCTATCTATATTTTTATCAATTGATTATCGATCTATTAAGCTTAAATCGATTCTAATCAATTTCCTCAACCCTACCACTCCATCCCATTGGCAAGTCTCTTTGTGCATTAGGGGTGTCGGAAAAAATCGATTCACATTCGAATCTAGATTCTCATTTTTAACGATTCAGAATCGATTCTAAATATCCAAGAATCGATTCGCCCCCTCCCGCCATATTCCTGCATTTATATGTTTTATTTAATGGCTCGAACCTGCTAGCTTACTTGCAAGCCGTAATGTTTGTCCCGAAACGGCTACCGTAGTTTGTTTTCCCTGGAGGCGAGCGGAGTTTACTGAGCGCGCGCGCTACGCAGCATGAGAGAAAAAGAGATTCCTCCTGTCCCGTTATAAATTGGCAAATGTATGGGCTCACTTCGGATTCCACAAATCCCGGTGTAAGGAGCTTGACATGACGTGCAGTGTGTAAAATCTGCTAAATCAGACACTTCGGGAACACTTCAAATGCTCGCGCTCATATCTCGTCCATCACCGGAGCTTAAAGTTTGAAAAGTCTTTCTCTGCCTTCATACTGTTGAAATCATTCGTCCCTCCAGGATTTCCTGATGTTTCGATAACAACTTTTAATGCAAATCCAATCAAACCCCGAGATTTGTTGCGCACCTTGCAGCTTTTTATTTTCACCGCAACTTTATTGAGATCAATCTACCGTGACAACAGTCATGGATGACCACGTGACCGTTTCCCTTCCGACTCGGCCGTGCTCTCTTTAATTATCGTTCTATAGTCCTCTCACTTTTTCTCTTAATAACGCGCGTGAACGGTCACTCCGCAGGTGAGCATGCGCTGCGTGCACGCGGGGTGAAGGTGCGCTGTCCCCGGCCGCGCACGCGGCACGGGGGTCGCAGGTACAGAGAAGCTGAGAGAAGCTTCTTTAAAACAGAGCAGATCAATAAAACCAGATCAACTCCTCAAACCTTTGTCTTCCTCTACCAGCAACTCAGCAGTGATGCTTTAGAAATAGATAAAGAGAGGATTCTGAGAACATCTGAGGATTCATCTGTTTATCATGTTTTTAAGTTCATGATTTTTCACTGGAAATCTGGAAATATTTTATTCTAAAATATGTTTAAATCAACACATATTTGGGTTATTTAGCAGGAAAGACCAAAGTTCATTTTATGTTTGACAGTTCTATTCAAGTTCAATGACAGCTCAAGGATGATGCTGTGTTGTATCTACTTTGTGCATATTCATCATAAAAGAATTGGAACATGAGAATATGATTTGTATTTCATAATTAAATTTTTAGGCACTTTTAAAAATATGAATATTATCAAACACATTGCAACTTTTTACAAAAGCTGCTGCAACATCGGCCATTTCGGGCCAGAACAATCATAAAAATCTTCTGTGAAATCCTTGAGGGTCTGAATAATATAAGTTTGCACAGTATCATAAAATACATTCCCTTTTTTTATAAATTTTTCCTTTGTGTTTTAAATGTCTGAATCGAGAATCGAGAATCGTTTCAGAATCGAATCGGCACCCCAAGAATCGGAATCGAATCGAATCGTGACATGTTGTAAGATTCACATCCCTATTGTGCATGCATACACACAACTGGTAAAACACTTTAATTAGAAAAGTCTGCCCACTAAATGTCGTCATGGTAGCTCAAATCAGTTCGTAGGTCCTTATCTGGACTCGTTACTTAATAAAGAAAGGAGAGGGTTTTCCCACTCGAGTAAACCATAAAACCTTTAACACCTGAAGACTCGTATCTAAAAGCATGGAGTGCCAAGCAAAACCTAGGACTACAATGGTGACATCATAACTCCTACTCTAGTTACTTTCTCACTTCATAAATGTATCAAAGTATAGTTTCGATTCACAGCAGCCCCTTTGACGTCTGACTTTAATGATGCAGAACGATGAGGCGTTCGTGTTCAAATTCAATGTGATGGTGAGTGACCGCAGCGGCAGGTGGAGCAGCCGGTCGGTTTCTGCGCTCTGTCCCGGTCTGGTTTGGACCCACAGAGAGATCATCTGTGAGGAAGACTACATGGAGGTAAGGACGGCTGGACTTGGAACCCAGTGGAAACCCAACAAAGCCGCTTTGACGGCGCTGTGTCCGCAGGTGAATGTGAACAGGCAGTCCTCGTGTGGGAGCCAGGCGGGGGAGGCGGCACAGGTGTGGCAGGAGGCTCTCTTTCAGGTAAATCGCGACTACAGATAAAATCTAAAGTAAAACTTTTGTGCTGCAGCGGCGACTAAAGCAACCAATGTTTAAATGCAAAGAGTACCTAAATAGATAATTGCCGTCACAATGCTAACTAGATTTGTAATTCCTTTAAGGAAATTGTCTGATTGCTAAAAGCAATACTGTTTGTTTTAAAGCTTAACCACTGGGTGGCGCTAAAATTTTAACTTTACTTATAATATGGGACGATTTAGGTGACGAGATGCAAACTTTTTTTCTTTTATCTACTGTAGTTTCAGAGATCTCACTGATCATTTATAGCAGGGGTATCAAACTCGATTGCACAAGGGACCAAAATCCTAAACGCACCTTAAGTCGTAGGCCGAACATATTGTCAAAATTATGCAAGTTGGAAATGAGCACACGATAACCATTAATAATAATAAAATGATCTGGAGGGCCGGATAGAATTACCCAGGGGGCCGGACCTGGCACCTGGGCCTTGACTTGCATGTTATCTAGTCTTTAAACTTTCTGAATAAAAAATCTTTTAAAAGTAAATTCTAAACTTCTTTGGTTTTTGTTTTTTTTTTTTCTTCAATAAATAGCAGGAGGGACTTGTAAATCTTCCAGGAGATTACCTGTAACCCTTCCGTTCTCCTTAGCTTGTTTACATTAAAAGTGGGGTCATCTGGACACCACAGGACAGTGCGCTGAACTTTTTTTTTTTCACTGATTTCGGAGTTTCACTAATGTCCATGGCAGACATAAAATCCTGTCCCCCTTCGTCCACATTTGTCATGGAAAAAATCGCATAACAATATGTGGTTGGAGCCATCTGGACCCCAAGGAGAGCGGAAGGGTTAAAAGAATCAGCCACTTGCGGTATTGATAATTAAAGGGTAATGTTTGTTTCTTCTCATTTAGATTTTTAAATAACTTTTTTAGGTTTAAAATATCCTTTCAATTAAGCATTTTTCTAAAACTATTTTTAGTACTCTAAAGAGGTATCTTTTTAGTATTGTGTGCCATTTAACCCTTCATTATAACTTTTGTTGCTTTTAGCAATTTTTAAGTTTGATCTCCAGAAAGATTCATACCTTTATCTTTTCAACTTTAAAAGCTTCAATAATCTCTAAACTTCAATACATTTTGTAGCTTCTTGTAAGTTACCTTTAAAGCAGGCTCTTCGTACAAGGTTTTGAAGAACCAGTTTGAGGGATCATGGGTAATTTCTTGGTCTCATTAATTTCCTATGGGACATTTTTGTCAGAAAAATATTAACTATAGACTAATTTGGTGACTGCACAGTTCTTACAACTGAGTTTTACAAAGTAGTTTTGGTTGCATCTTTCTAGCTCTTTTTGTGGAGAAGGGTGCCAAAATGTTCTCCTACATATTTCTTAGTTTGGACCCCCCCCAACTCTTTCTTGCAGCACATAAGACTAAATCACAATTTGTAATTGTAGCATTGAGCTACCCAGCTCCACCTTTGCCCTTTGTTGCTCCCAAAACTTTGCACAGCAGCAAGTCTGCAGAACAACCCAGCGTCTTCTAACCTGGCACCAAAAATGGCCGAGCTGTATTTTGCACATCAGTGCAACTAATCTGCCTTTTTGTTTAAATTTTGCTCAGGCTCAGAAGACGGCTAGTTTTGCTTGGCAGCTAATGTTTCTACAAGAGGATGGACGATTTCCCTCAATGTCTCCCTCTGAGGGGCAGAGGTGGGGTTACAGCCTGACGGCCTCCACCCACAGGCTGGTACTTCGAGCTCCATATCAACGGCCGCATGCCACCCTTACAAAGGTGGGTGGTGTCCAAGAAGTTGACCTCTGAAAAGGACTGTGGTTAAGACGGTGCTGCTTTTCAGGTGGACGGGGTTCCTGTTGAGGTCCTTAAGGTGTTCCTGTTCTTCAAACAGAAGCTTCTGGTGGTGATGATCGACATGTCTATAGCCTGCCCCGTCAGTAAGTCCCTCGCTGCCTGTATGCACAAGCAACTGTCTTAGTTTTGGCTTATGCGGTTCGATTCCCACAGATTCTGCCACGTTTGACGGCACCCGATTACAGTGGGACATCCCCCAGATTATACCCCCACTGGTTGGGGATGGAGCAAAATTTGAAAGTCAGAACTTCAGTCTGGGAGTGGAGGGTCATCTGCTGGACAAGCCCACTGCGGCCGCCAGAGGACTGGGCCTGCTTCAACAAGGTGGACTGGTCAAAATTGGAGTTCCTTTTGGGGCAGAAGGTGGTTACACAAAGGTACAGCTTGTTGAGTCTTGTTTGAAAAATCACTCTGGAGCAGACCTGAAACTTTGTTCTCTTTCCAGAGTATAGTTCTGGACAACCTGTACAAGGAGGCGTATATGACAGAGCTCCTGTATGAACACGTCTTCTTGCTGGTTTTTGAAGATGGCAGCAGCTTCCACACCAAACACAGAATGTTGAAAGTGCTGGAAACGCCTCTGATCTGTCGCACGCCTTTCATCCTCAACAGTGAGCTTTTGGGTTGGCTAAAGTTGTAGGATGGTGTCAGGATAACTGACCCTCGTGTCTGTGTGCAGAGACCATCAGTGAGCAGCAGATGTTCAGCATCTACCTGGGAAACATTCCTGCTGACGTCGTCTTGGAAGAAGTTCGGATAAACGGAAAGCAGATGCTGGTGTCGGGGGAGCCGCGGCCGGGCCTGGGCATCAGGCCGGTCGTGCACCTCAACGGTAGCCGTGGTTATGAGCTTCAGCTGGCCTTTGATAATCCAGTTGTTCGCTGGACGGTGAGGCACAAGTGTTGACACTTCTGGCTGTGATGTCTCATTTGTATGACCAATTGGCTGAAAATGTTTTCTTGCCACACAGAACATGGGTGGAGGTGTGGTGCTGTACACCATAGATGCAAACTTCACACTCGTCGTGATGCCACATAGGCAGCCCTACCACTACAACACTGTCATCACAGCACAGGTGCTGAATGCATGTAAGTGGTCCTCAGAACTGTCTGGACTCCATGGTGCTTTTCCTGAGATCCGCTATTCTTCAAGTCCCTCCAGAAATCACAGCTCAGTGTTTGGAGGGAGGGATCTCCTTCAGTGTGGTGAGACCCACACTGAGTCTCTGGGAAGTCGGCATCGACCAGGAGCCGCTGACGGTGGAGCTAGTGGCACAAAGAGGGTACCGCCTTCTGAACGACAGCGTCCGAACGGTCCTGGAGGTCCCCATCTTCTCTGTTGGATACACTTATGAAGTAGGAGCCTCAAAGTCCGTCTGATGAATTAGCTGCTTCTATAACTGCTGTTTGTCCTCAGCTTCGGGGGGGGGGATTTCAAAAACACTTAAGACTTTTTAAAATCCCTTTTCTGTTCTGCAACTGGTTGTAATTTCTATTTTGCCAAGAATGCTTTGCTTAGTCATGTTTTAAGAAATCGGCCCATGTACGGCCCATTTACAAATATTTTAGTAGTTTTTGAGGTGGGTTGTAATCTCCGGGTTAGGGTTCAAATAGCAAACGACTTATTGACCATCATTAAACCAAAAAATCAAACACCTTTTCCTGCTTTTAATAAACTGATCCTCTCTTGAACATGATATGAAGATTCAAATATCTTAGAAAATGGGAATCGATTGTGCCATTTCTCATATCATTTCTATTTTTTTTTATTCTAAACTTTTGTGCAAACATTTGTTTTTCTTAAACTTGAAACACTTGTGCGCTTGAACGTTTCTCATTTGACTATTCAGTTACATGTTACTTAAAAAATAGTCAGGAAAGAATAACTCAGAATATACTTTGTGACGTATTGTTGATATAAAATTCATATAGTGATAGTTTTTTTTTTTTTTCTTTTTTAATATTGCCCAGCACTAGTCTTCATATTTAATGTGCTAAATTAACTCTGATTAAAATGGTGTGCTAACATATTCTGGATCTGTTCAACACCTCTTGTGCATTATGGAAAACTTTGATTAAATCTTCTCAAATTCTGCTTTACTTTTTAGGAAATAAACTTGTCAAACTTCTATGCAACATTCAAACTCCTTTTAAGAGACTCTAAAACACTGGAGATCCAAGCATCAACCTCCAAACGCTGCCTCTTCAAAGCCAGAGACATGATAGGTAAACTGCTGGTTCATGTTTGTGTCTCCTGATCCATCTCTGAGGGTTTCTGTGCGTTTCAGTCTGCTCGCCAGATGGGACAATGACGGTGGTGGCAACCCCGGCCTCCACCTGGCCCTCAGTACAGCCTGAGAGGACCAGTCTGCTAGACCGCCACTGCAGGCCTAAACAGACCGACGCAAGCAGAGCTCTGTTTGAGTTTAAGCTGGACTCCTGTGGGACCAGAGCTGTGGTAGGACTCTTCTTTAAGGATGGTGGCTTGCTAGGAGACAAATGCAAAACAAATACTGACAAATGAGTTGTTTGGGTTCAGCAGAACTTAATGGGTGTTAAATATTCACTAAAAAAGCAGATGATGATGATAAAAGATGGGCATTTCAAAGTTGACGAGTCATTTCAACAGACCGGGGACTGGTACGTGGTTTACGAGAATGAGATTCTACACGATCGGCAGCTGATCGCAGACGGCCCGAACTTCATCTCCAGGGAGCCTCAGTTCAAGTGAGAAGTCTGTGCAGCGGCATCAAAAAAGATCAGGACGGAGCAGTGAATACTGTCCTCTCTACAGGGTGACGGTGAGGTGCTTCTACCCCCTCAGCGCCATCAACAGATTATCTCTAGACCGGTTCTCAGCAGCTCCCGGAATTGGATCCATCAAAGTCTTTCAGAGCGACAAAGGTCAGTTCAGTGATGACAAGTCTGCCTTATTTAGGTTTTAATCTTTATCTTCTCTTGCAGACCCTGAGAACAAACGGTGTCCACATCAGCCAAACTCCCCCCTTGACCAGTTCCTCCCTGACCTAGCAGCAGGGGAAAACGTGCCCCAGAAAAGCCTTACCCTTCAACCTCAGAGTCACTTGATTCCAGAATTGTTGAATTCCAACCGGCTTGCCTCCTCAAATCCATTGAAGTCTGTAGAAACTCAAATGCAGCAAGTCCCAGAGTAGGTTCCTACTCGTGACCTTCTCGAGTGAATACAAAAGCTACTGTGTGTAACTTTTTGTTCTCTCTAGACCGAACAGGTTGCCAGACGGCAGATCGCAGTGGGTACGTTTCAAGATTCCAACCCAGAGCCGGCCGGGGCCAACTTGGGAAGGACCAAATGAAAACTTCTCAAAGTTATTTGGTGGGACTTCTGACACTTCAGGCAGTGGAGATCTAAGGGGGTGGGGTCAGAAAACTGAGCTATTTAGCTCCCCGGGTTATGACATATTTAACAAAGAGGGGGCAATCCACCAGCCTGCAAGTTCACATGAGCTGCCCCATGCCCCCGACCTCCTACCACCACCCCAGTACCACATTGGAGATCAGTTACTTGTGCCAAGCAGAGACAAAACACAGACTCCCACTTCTTCCTCCACATACAAGGTCACGGACTGGTCCAAGAAAGTACTGGAGCCTCTTGGGACCAGAGTAACGACACTGGTAAGTAGAGACGCCCAGCCCCCAAATGGAGCTGAGACTGAAAACCGGATCGTCCAGAACATAAGAGTAAAACCTCCAAGTAAATTTAAATATTCAAGCCCAAATCTCAACCAAAAACCTCTAGTCCAGAAAGTGAACCCTCAGACAGAAAACCTTCATGCCTCTGGGACCGCATCAAGCAGACAGAAGAACCTCTGGACACCCCAACAAATCTTTGACAACAGGAATTCAAACAGAAGGGAGGACCAAGTCTTTCAGAGGTCAAAGGTTTCACCACTCCAGGAACCAACTCTACACAGGATCAAACCAGATCAGTTGAGCACTGGTCCATCCCCAAAGCATACTACACAGCAGCAGAAATGGGTCCCATCCTTGGTGGAAACTGGCCAAAAAAAATGGGAGTTATTTGGGGGAGGTGACGTTCAAAGTGCAGGTGGGAACTAACAGTTATTAAATGACTGCTTTTCGGCAGTTGCTTTTGTTTGACCTCTCCTTCCATCAGGGATGCCTCATGTTGGATATGGAGCTCCAGGAAAGGTTCAATCTATGACCCAGAATCCAGAGACTACCAGGATGCACCTCCACAGCTCTGCGCACCAGATGGGCTTCAACACAAAAAACATGAACTCCTCAGTCGCATCCTGGTCGACTCTCCAAAACAGTTCAGGAGACTTGGACCAGAGGACGTCATTGAGCTGTGGAGGGGACTCTGACCTGCGAGGGACAAGTGTCCATCAAGGTCTTATCAGACGAAACGGTAAGTGCAATGAATTGACATTTAGATCCACCCCTTTTCACACATGATGCGTAACTTCTGTGACTAGTTTAAACTGAGTCCACGATACTGCTCTGGATTGTAAACAACATTGTACACACAATGGACCTTCTGAACAAATAATCAGACTCTTTTTGTTTCCTCTGCAGGCAAATGGATCAGCTGAAGGTTGACTGCAAACAATTAAAGATCATTTTTCCCACATCTACTGTCTGATCTGTTTCTAAAGCTGTAAGCTAAATGCCAGCAAAGATTCTGAACCCTTATGCATTAAAGTTCTGATTCTGGGCTCAGGTTTTGACCTGGCCCTCAGTTAAACTGTGCTGGGTCACATGCTGTTGTATGAGTCTTTCTGCTCGGGATGCATCACCGTACATCTCTACAGAACATGATGGAACGGACATCCAAGAATAAAGATGCGATTTGAGTTCATTTGACTAAGCTTCTGTGAATGGGATCTTCAGGAATTCAAAGATGGAGACAGAAGGTCAAAAGGTCTGATTTAAAATCAAACTTTTTGGACCTGTGCTGCTTCTTACCATCAGAAGACACAAACTGTCCCACTGCAGAAGACACGCCTCCGCTTCCCTCCACAAACTGGACCTCTGAGACGATGATGTTGTCCTCCAGAACAGACCCACAGCCTGTGCAAACAGCGCTGCCCCGAGCCTGGTCCACGTCTATGTCGCCCCCTCCACATGTCTTGCATACCCGGGAGCTCATGGTTGATCGAAGGGGGGTGTAATCTGAGGGGTGTGAAACAAGATGAGCTGATCACGTGATTGAATATTTGTTCAACCCTTTTTTTCATGTCGCGGGACATCTGTTCAGTCAATAAGTTGCTGTTCTAAAAAGAGCTCTTATAGCAATAAATCAATTTCCCTTCAGTTCTATTCTCCTAAAATTTCTCCTCTGCTGTAAACCCGACTTCCGGATTTTACCTGTGCCCACAAGTCCAGTACAGCTGGTTCCGTGGGGCCCTCGAGTACGCTCAAGCTCAGGTAGGGAGCGGGACTCGAACTTAGATCAAAATGTGTTCTGTATCTCCAGTCCAGGTACACCAAAGCAGACCCGAGGGCCCAGTTCGGCTCTTAACAAGATAACCACAACCTCCGCTTCATGTTCGGTTGGATTAAAATTATTTCTGCCCCGAACAAATACCGGCCCCGAGTTTATCTACAAAAGACTTAAATAAAAGTCGCTTAAAGCTTATACATTTATATTTACTAGCTTTGTTTTCTATGTCTGCGCAGAAATGTGACGTAGGCAAGTCGCACAGCTTGCGGGGGAGCGTGACTAAAGACAAGGGAGTAAATCTGTTAGAACCGAAGATAATTCTAATCTTTAGCAATAGTTCTGGTTCTGTAAATTTTCATCCGTCTCTTTGGTGTCAGTTAGAGACAAAGGCAATAAGTGGACTGTTTTAAAGATCTACGGGTAACCCTCCAAACCCCCCATAACACACAAATGATCCAACCCGCCGCGACTCTGGATGACGTCTCTGGTTTGGGCGGGAGGTTTTCACTGCGTTAAACAGAAACGGTGCAGGGGGACAGAACGGGACGTGCGTGTCATGGTGTGGGATCAACTATCGCTTCCCCCGAGGATCCGCTCTGCGCTCCAGAGAAGTACGAGTTTCTTCCACTGACTGTATATTCATGTATGGTAGATGCAGTGGCGGAATAAGCAGTTTAGGGGCCCAGGGCAAACACTATGGGAGGGGGGAGGTGTACTGCTGTGATTGTATTTACAATTTTTCCTACATATTTTTATTTATTTATTTATTTATTTATTTTTACCTAAGGTAAACGTTTGTAACACATGTAATTTCTTTAATTTGTCAGGTTTTACTAAAGAAGGCAAAATGAAAAATATATTCTAAAAATGACAATTTGTTTGCCCCTCCTTTTACCATTCCACTCTTCTTTTGTCTTTATCTTCTTTTTGAGATTCTGTTTTATTTTTTTCTATTTTGTCTGTCTTTATGCACTTTTGGTAGCGTAGCAAGATTTTTTTATTTTTTTTTTCGCAGCTTGATTATCCTATTTTTCTTCAATTTCTCTCTTTGCTAGCTAACTTGCTCTTGGCGGAACATCCCACTGCTGCAGGTTAACGGGGGGAGGATGAAACACTTTCGCATGAGCAATCTTATGTCATCTCCGTAGTATTTGTTCCTTTATTATGAGAGTCAAAAAATGGTGGCCATGAAAATTATTTTTGAAATACTTGGATTTTTTTTTTCTTCAGCTGGGGGTGCCAAAAGTCTTAGGGGGGACCAGGCAACTGTCTACCTTTGCCTAGCTAAGTCCACCCCTGGATAAATGTATATCTGAATTAGGGATGTAACAATATTCAATTAAAATAAAAGAAACAAACTGTTCAATACGTTCTTTACAATTCAGTACAACATTTTTCACTAGTCGCATTTTATTTATTCAGTAGCAGTCTGAGATGCCTTAAGGTTTACTGCTGCAAAAAAAAAAAAAAAAAAAAAAAAAACACCCACCCTCCCCCTCACGACTGAAAGTTTCAGCTAAATCCTAAAAACAACCCAGATACTTTTTTTTCCCCAAAAAAATGTAAAGGTGCATAAATAAAGGACTGACAGATAAGGAATACTGCACTTTACTCGTGTTGCTGTTGTTTATTTGGACGAGTAAGTCAGTTTTAAATATTTTTAAATTGGTTTATTTTAGATTGTGTATCACATCCAGCTGTCAAAACTTAAGAGAACTGCTGAAATTGTTGCACTTCTTACAAGTTGTAATGCTTACAAATATACAAGAGTTCTATTTAAATGTGATTCTGCAATTAGTACCAAGAACTCTTCCCTTAAAAGATTCTGAATTTTTGTTAGTGTATGTTTCTTTTCAAAACAAATCATCATCTGTGGAATAGTACGATTTCAGGGTTTATTTTTTCTTGCTCAAAATATTGAACCGTGATGCTCATATCGAGGTTCATATCGAAACTGTATTGTTGCATCCCTAAAATTAACATGTGTCAATGGTTATTTCTGTTTATTGGGAGTAAAAAACACCTTAAATTACCCCTCTAATAAAAATCATGTCTGTGTGGCATTTTTCTTATGAAAGAGAACAAATGTAATAAGAAATCATTTCGTGTTTGCATTTCTACCTTTAAATCTCTGTCAGTCAAACTGTCTTGGACAGACTATGTCTGAATGAATGATCTTCTTTCCATCACAACATCTATGCTGTATGTGCACTAAATCCTCATCTGGTCCGGCTAGCGTGTCTAGTTCAGGTTCTGGAGAAGAGAAGATGGTATCTTCACATTGACTGCAGTCAAATGAGCTGCCGTTCACATTTCTGTGGTCCAATCACCCGTCACTGGATTTTTGGTGTGAGTTTCATCCAATACTTACGGTAGCAGGGCTGAGAACGCTGGAAACTCTCCACCAGACTCCACGGAGCTTCTTGATGTGACCACGGAAATGTGAACGGCGGCTCATTTGACCGCAGTTGGAAAGGGTTGTAAATCAATGAAAGAGCATTTGGATGTTAGCTGAGCTCCAAAAGCCACGTCCCCTCAGAGGTGATTTGGAAACATAGCCTTCAGATCAACATGAAAAATATCTTTTTAAGACCTTAAGGTTGTGGGATTTTGGTTCAGTATGTTTGAAAACAATATATCGTAAATTATAGTTTGGGATTGTGAAAAGCTCAACTCCTTCAGCTTGTAACTCATGTAAAGTTTGAACGGTGCATCTATGAGCACTTTAGGTCCAGATGCTGTACTATGTGGTACTAGGGTGATTGTGTGACTCTAGTGGTGTGTAACACATTTATTATTATTATCTTTATTTAGAACAAAATCTGTTTCACTGTTCCTGGAATCCTTTTTCTAAATGCAATGTCCTCAGTCTTCAAGAACACCTGCATAACGAATTCTGCAAAATAAATCGGAATAAATTACCATTGATGTCATGGCATCAGCAAAAATGCAATCCTCTTTGCAAAGCTAACATGTGCTAGATGATGCCTTCAATACACTTAAGATCCTCAGTATTATTTGTCCCATCATCAACCCCATGTGATTCCTTGTGCAGCTCATCTGAAGTCCGTCCGTGAGGTTCTGTCCTTGCCTGCTGTGGATGTGCAGAGACTCACTGGGCTGGCCCATCCTGAGGTGCATCAGCTGCTGACAGCGGCTGCTGCCGCCTGCAGAAGACACGCCCCTCTCACAGGTGAGCAGCGAGTTCTAGGAAGACGTCGTAGTTCTGCAACCCATCAGAACCGGTGTTTCCTCTGTCTCTGCTCAGTGCTCCAGCTGCAGCGCGGTGAGTGTCGCAGGTGTGAGTCCGGACTCAGACTGAGCGTAAGTTGTCCCGTTCTTGATGGCCTGTTAAGAGGGGGTCTGCCTGTTGGGGGCATCACTGAGCTGTCGGGACCCAGTGGAGCTGGGAAGACCCAGCTGGCCCTGCAGATCTCCCTGTCTGTGCAGTACCCTGTTGAGCATGGAGGCCTTGGAGCAGGTGAATATATGGGATTTCTTTCTGTGAAGTCAGTGAACACATCATTTTCTCAGACAGGTCATTGAATGCAGCATGTCTTGCAGGAGCCCTCTACATTTGCACTGAGGACTCCTTCCCCATCCGGCGGCTGCAGCAGATGATCATGGAGCAGGTCATCCTCCGTTCTGAGGTTCCTCCCTCTGTGATCAGCGGCTTGCATTTCAGTGACCATGTTTACATCGAGCATGCAGCCGATCTGGTAAGTTTTCACTCTGTTTAGCTCAGCTTCTGGCATCACGGCTACCGGCTGAAGAGTCCATCTGCCCGCAGGATTCCCTGCAGGTGTGCCTGTCCCGTCGCGCCCCTGTCCTGCTGGCTGCAGGTCTTGTCCGGCTCATTGTGGTGGACTCGGTGGCAGCTTTGTTCAGGAGTGAGTTTCAGGCAGAAGACTGGCTGGAGAGGAACAAACAGCTGCTCGCCTTCTCCTCCATGCTGCACCAGCTGAGTCAGGAATTCACCACTCCCGTCCTCTGCATCAATCAGGTAAACGGACTGAAGAAAACATCCTGTCAGAAACATATCAGCTGTAGTTACATTTTCCCACTTACTGTCAAGAGAAGCAAGAAGTCCAGAAGTTGTTTCTGTAGAACTGAATCACATATTTGTGATTTTGATTGTCTTGAGATTTTCTAGTCATTTTGTTTTATCAAAAGCATTGACGGTGGATCGATTCATGAGGAGGTTATCTTCAGTTAGTGAAAGATGTCATAATTGAAAGAAAGAATATTTTAACAGCTTCTGTGTAGCTGTTTATCCACATGACTTGCAGACGCATGAAAACTGTGGATGAAGATGCTCACATTACAAACCATTCTTCTCATTTTGTGACTGAAAGACATGAAAGCAGCAAGAACCACATGGAGTCATTGGTTCTTCATCTGGTTGACATGGTTTTCATCAGAACTCCAGAAATCCCTAACACACGCCAATTTTGCAAAAATAATTAGATTGTTGCTTAATTATGTGCTAAACTCTGAATTAGCCCAAATAACCTCAGTAGATGCTAAATTAGCTAGCTTGCTGCTTAAATACTAGCTGAACTCAAAATAGCCTAAAATTCCTCAGTAAACTAAATTTGTCAAAAACCCTAAATTAGGTACAAAAACGTCAGATAACTAATTAGCTAAAGAAAACGTTAGCATGTTGCTAAAATATAAGCTAAACCTCAAATTAGCATAAAAAACACCAGTAGATGCCATATTAGCCAAAAAAGCAGCTTGTTGCTTAAATACTAGATAAACTCCAAAATAGCCTAAAATTCTTCTGTAAACTAAATTAGTCAAAAATGTTAGCCTGCTGCTAAAATAGAAGCTAAACTCTAAATTAGCTTAAAAAATCTCAGTAAATAACAAAATTAGCCAAAAAAGTTAGTATGTTGTTAAAATATTAGCTAAACTCCAATTTTTTTGAAAATTACTATAAAAGATGAAAACATAGCCCATATTTAAAAGTTTGATGCTAATCTACCTTAAAATTTGAAATTTGAACACTTTCTCTATTATTACTATGGGGCATATTTTGCTCAATATTTCAAAAACTATAAAGTGTATTAATAACAAAAATACAAGCAGTAAAGTCCTGAACGAGCTGAACGTTTTGATACCAAGATTGCTGAAATCGCTGAAAGTGTGATTAAATAATTACGTGCCAAAAACATACAGAAAGGAGCAGGAGAATCACTATAGTGTAAATGTTTACTTAGCATTCAATAATTTGCTTCCTCCTTTCTCTGCTTTAGACTCAGGCTCTCTACTGACGTCTGTTTTTGTTGTTGCAGGTCACGGATGTTTTGAAGGATGATGACAGTCTGGGGTAAGGATCTCTCCACCTTCTCATAAATTCTTCCTGATCCATCGTTGAGGTTCAAAACCAGCCGGTGTGCGTCCTTCTGTCTCAGACCGCTGTCCTCCTCCGTCACTCCTGCCCTCGGTCTGGCCTGGTCCAATCAGGTCATGATTCGGCTGATGATGCTGCGACTTCAGACGACAGTTTCCTGTGGCGACCAGAGCAGCACCCTCCGCCGGCTGGAGGTGGTGTTTGCTCCGCACCTGGCCCGCAGCAAACGAGATGTGGCTGTTTGGAGGGAGGGGGTCCGTGGAGTCCCGGTTCTGGAGTAATTTGAGACTTGGACTTGTTAGACTGCTGAGTGCACAGGGCTGTCAGCACTTCCTCAAGGACTGCTCCAAAAATGACTCTTACTGCTGTTCACTTTATTCAGTGCACCTGTGCTACAATTATATCACTTTCTGGTACTTCTGTGGTAGTTTCATACCAACAGTGCAATTTAATTCCACCTATAGTAGATTAAATGTATGTACAACAGTTTTACAAAATAAAATCCTCATTACCGACCTACAAAAGTACACTGGATTCTGTTTTGAGGACTAGTTACATCCTCAAGCTTTTAAATTAAGCTCATCCTTAGATTTTAATGAAAATAAGAAATGTCCGTTTATCATTCAACAGCTTCTGGATTTGAGTTTCTGTTAAATAATTTCAGAAATGCCGTCAGTCAGTCAGAAACAACAAACTCGTTCTTCGCGAGGCTTTTATTTTGAAAGGGCGGGCTGGGATGGTGCTGTTGCTTCCGGGAGATTAACGGACATGCGCAGTGCGTGTAGCGGCCAGCATCACGGCGGAGCAGCGTTTCTTCTGCACCAGTCAGCAGTGGTGAGTTTGTTTTCTGAAACCTGAACTATTGTACTCTTAAAGTGGAGTTAATTGGGTCGTAAACAAAAACAGATGACGTCATGGTGCGCACTGGGCGCGTCCCCGCTGACCGGATGTTTACCAGACGTCTAATTTTACGATGGCGGTCAGGAGCGGGTACTTGATGCATTTCAGCTTCATATCTATGATGAAGATGATCCAGAAGCGGTTCGCTCATTTTCTTTGGTTCTAGTTGATCTGGATTCACCGGGCCGGTTCGGTCCGGCTGTAGCGGATGGAGATGCAGGGGCGTGGCTTCTTCACATCTGGACTGTTTTGGGTGGTGGGGTCAGCTGTCTCAGTGCAGATGATCTAATCCAAATAACAGTCTTTTGGAGGGAATTCTGCATTTAGAAAGGAGCCAAATAAACAAAACACAACAACCAGAATTGTTGCTAATACATTCTGATCCCATTAAAAAAAAAAATCAGTTTATTAGGCCTGAAGATGTGTATTCTTCAGGCATCAAGGGGTTAACCCATTTATTCATAACATTTTTCTTTTAAATCTTTGCAATAATTGAAAAATAAAAGTGTAATACTTTTCTATAAATAACAACTTCAACTTTTGACCCACCACCATACATATAAGTTTTAAAATAATGTACACCCATTTTCAAATACAAGCAAGCAAACAAAACGATAATCCAGTCAAATATTAGTAGAACAACTAGATGCTTTTGTTCAGCATAGATTAGAATTTGTGCTTAAATTAACTAAAGTAATGCAAGTGATTTTTCTTTAAAACTGAGGAGCCACAATTGATTGACGAAAGAGCCCTTTGTGGCTCCGGAGACGGCCCCCCAGGTAATTCTATCCGGCCCTCCAGATCATTTTATTTTATTATTATTAATGGCCTGATATTATCTTGAGCTTTTTTTCTAACTTGTATAATTTTGACAAAATATATTTTATGGAGGGTAAAATAATGAAAGTTATTTAAGGTTTAAATTGATTTATTCTGGAACAATATTCCTGCCTTTTTATTTTTTATAATTGTGTTAAAAAGTTATAATTTTTAAAAACTGCATTTGGCTAGCTTTTTGGACTATTTTTTTCATTTACTAATTTATTTATTTTTTTGCTAGTTCAGTTAAGCGTTTTTGGCTAATTTAGGCTTTTTAAATGTTTTTTAGGCTATTTTGGAGTTTAGGTAATATTTACACATTAGCTGTTTTGGCTAATTCAGGAATTTTCTTTTTTTTTTTTTAAAGGTATTTCGAAGTTTAGCTATTTTTTCATCTATATGCTAGCTGTTTTGGCTAATCTAAGTTTTTTTTAGGCTAATTAGGTATTTAGCTAATATTTTAGCTGGCTCTCAGATTCAGCGTATTTAGCTATCAATTTTAGCATCTTCAGCTATCAGCACTAGCATGTTCAGCGTCCAAATTCAGCTTACAGCGTTCACACTAATAATAAAGCAGGCAATGCTATACAGTTGAAACCAACTGAAATTTACACACACCATTTAAAAACACACATATGCTTTTTTTTTCTCACTGTCAGAAATAAAAATGAAAATTTCCTGTTTTAGGTCAATTACAATTAACAAAATACTTGTATTTGCTAATTAGACTACAGTTTGTTTGGTTTTTTTTTTTTAGACAATTTTTTATTACTTTTACCAAAGTCAAAAGTTTACATACATTTCATTAATATTTGGTACTATTGCTTTTAAACTGTAGTACTTGGGTCAAACGTCTCGGATATCTTTTCACAAGACTTGGTAGGAGTTTTGGCTCACTCATCCTGACAGAACAGGTGTAACTGAGCCAAGTTTGTGGGTCACGTTGAATGTACTCGCCTTTTCAGCTCTGACCATAAATGTTTAATAGGATTTAAAACTGGGCCCTGTGATGGCCACTCCAGAACTTTGTTATCCTTAAGCCACTTTGTAACCAGTTTGGCGGTATGCTTTGGGTCATCGTCCATTTGGAAGATCCATTGTCGCCCTAGCTTCAACTTCCTGGCTGATGTCTTCAGATGTTGCTTCAATATTTCCACATACTGTTCTTTCCTCATGAAGCCGTCTATCTTGTGAAGTGCACCAGTCCCTGCAGCTGCAAAACAGCCCCACAACATGATGCTACCACCCCCATGTTTTACAGTTGGTGTTCTGAGGCCAGCAGGCTTCCCCCTTTTTCCTCCAAACATAACGATGGTCATTGTGGCCAAATAGTTCAATTTTAGTTTCGTCAGACCAGAGTACATGTTTCCAAAAATGAAAGTCTTTATCCTTGTGTGCATTGGCAAACTTTAATCTGGCTTTTACATGTTTCTTTTACAGGTTTATCTTGACTGATTTCTTTAGATTTTCCCATGATGTTTTACAAACAAACAAGTGTGTTTCAAATTCGCCCTAATATATATCCACAGGTGTGTTTCTAATTAACTTAATTGCTTTCAATAAATCTATCTAAAAACAAACCATAGTCTCATTATTCTGACATTTCGCATTATTTTGTTAATCGTAATTGACGTAAAACAGGAAAAGTTTAGTTTTATTTCATGTCTGACAGTGAGGAAAAAAAGCATATGTGTGTTTTTATTTGATGCATGTAAACTTCTGGTTTCAGCTTCACATATAGTTCACATTTATGTTTAAGATATATGGTGTTAAAGATTTAAAAATTTAGTGTTCAATAAATTTTTATCTTGCTCAGCCCACGACCTAATGCATGTTTTGATCTTTGGCCCCTTGTGCGATTGAGTTTGACACCCCTGGTTTGTACAATGTCACTTACTAGAGATTATTTTTAACCGTTATTGCAGCATTGTGATGACTGGTACCCAGTCATTCCCAGTCCTAGTTAGTACTTCGTTTACTACTCAGGTGACCTTATCGTCTCAATCTTCATTAAACTGAAGTTCTCTCTTCCTGTTACCTGGTTTGTCTGTTTGCAGAGGGGACCATGACTTCCTGTACCCCCTTCTCTCAAGTTATCCTCCTCCTTGTCCTCCTGCTCGGTCTATCTTCCCAAGAGACCATCAACACCGCTGTGGCTGATCTGATAACTAAGAATGCAGACTTTAGCGCCCGTGCGTACCGAGCTATCGCCAGCCGAACAGATGAAAATGTCCTCCTGTCGCCGTTCACGCTGTATACTGGACTGCTTGTGTTAATGAGCGGCACTGGTGGTTCAACCCAAGAGCAGCTCCTCCGGAGTCTCACACTCTCTGGGTTTGACCGTCAGAGCCTTCCAGGTATGTCAGGAGGCAGAAGACGCGGTGAGATGTCAGAATGTGGAGGCGTGTAAAACTGTTCTTCTGGTGTTCTCAGATCTGTTCCGGACTCTGAGGAATGTGGTCCTGAGGGGGGATGCAGCTAACTTACAACAGGGTGTGGCCATATTCCCTGGGCAGAGTTTCCAGCCGTCAACAGACTTCCAGGATCTAGTTCAGACCAAGTTTGGAGGGAAGACTCAGCTGTTATCCTACACCTCGCCTGCTGAATCTGAAGAAGCCATCAACCGCTGGGCTCAGGAGCAAACAGGAGGCAAAATCCAAGCGCTGGTGTCCAGCCTGGACCCCCAAACACAGCTGCTGCTGGGCTCTGTTGCTTCCTACCAAGGTATGTAACACCAGAGGTGTTTTTCTCAGAGGGATCCTCCACTCAGTGAACAGAGTCGCTGCAGTGGGATCTCCTTGCTTTGATCTTGGGGATCCTGTGGTAGCGTCCTCTGTGAACATGAGTGGGAGTTCACATGTGTGGATGGATCCCTGGAATATTGTTTCCCTGCTATAGTATCAAGCCAAGCATCTTACCATTTTAAGATTCATTTTGTTGTATTTGAGTGTTTGTTTGTGTGTTTTATAATTTTTCTTTTTGTTGTCTTGCTTTTGGTTTTCAAAATTAGAAAGAGTTTTTATGTGAACTAAATCGGGCCAAAATTATTTGAAACCCAAATAAAATAAATTGAAAAATATTGGGTAACACTTCAGATGAGGTGCTGCTAAACACACAATATAATGTTGACAAAGATAGTTAATACATGTATTAAGCTTGTAAGCAGTTTATTAGTGTGGACTTTGTTAACAATAGTCTCACTTTAGATATTAATAATTCTTACTGAGTATGTTAATGATCCTTATTTGGGTTATTGTGGTAATAGATGCTTTAATAACATCTTATAAACACATTATTAATGTGATCTGTAATAATAATATTATAAAGTGTTACCAAGAATTGCTGTTTGGCAAAAAAAAAAGTAAAATATCCAAATATTTTTGCTATTCTAAAATAAGCTTATTTGAAATTATTTTCAGCTTCAAATGTTCAATTTTTTTAGATTTAAAAACTCAAAATTTCTATTTCAAAACTTTTGTTCTTGTGACAAATCTTTTTTTACTTTCAACTCTTTTTTTTTTTTTTTCCATTTTCAAATCTGAAAATTTCCATTTTAAAACTGTTGGCCGCGTTGAGGGGACGCTAACACGAATGGGCCAGGACAGTGTTTTGGACGCGCGGTTTGTACATAATAAAACTCTGCTCTTTACACCCGTCTTGGGACAACCTCAACCTATGATGGTACGGACAATACAATCATTCTCTGACCGTAATCATCACAGTTCTCAGTGTCTGTGAATGCACCGGGACTGAAGATACCACCCTCATCACTTTTAATTGGTCTTTAGTGTTAGCCCCGCCCCAATGCGCCACAATGGGGACAAATGTTTTGAAACGGGAATTTTCAGATTAGAAAACAAAACAGAAAAAAGAATTGAAAGTGAAAAAAAATTTAAACTGAGAAAAGTTTGAGTTTTGAAAACTAAAATATTGAACATTTGAAGCTAAAAATAATCACGTTTATTTTAACATAGCTAAAAGTTTTGGACATTTAAAATTTTTCTGGCCAAACACAAACTTTTTTTAAATTTGTTGTATTTTGGTTTCAAATAACTTTGGCCCCAGGTTATCTCCATAAACCTTGTTACATCAGTTGGAAAAGCACTCTGCAAATACATCCTGGTTTGATTAGTCAAACTTTATATGTTTAGCCACGTTTTCTCACTAGTATTTTTTGATAAAATGAGGTTAAAGTGAAACTCTTCTGCGTCTTTCAGCCCGCTTTAATCCACCCTTCAACTCTTCGCTCACTCTGGATGAGCGCTTCTATGTGGATAAGTACCACGTGGTCATGGTTCCCATGATGTTCAGGGCTGATAAGTACTTTCTGGCGTATGACCGCTCGATGAAGGCCGGCGTGCTGAAGCTGCCCATGACAGACGGGGCAGCCATGTTGGTGGTGCTGCCCGATGAGGATGTTGACATCACTGCTGTGGAGGACGAAGTTACGGCTGAGAAGATCCAAGTTTGGATCCGACAGTTGAAGAAGACGTGAGGCTCCTCAATAGTCTTTTCTTATACGTCCTCCTCTTCATTTCTTCACTTCTTGCCACTCTCACAGTTTCTCTTTTCTGCTTTTTTCTCCTTTAAGTTCCCTTCTTTTTTACCCCATTCCCTTAGAGCACAGGTCTGCAACCTTTTGAGGAGCCATTTGGGCCGCTTTCTTACACATCAAAACCTAATAGTAGCCGCAAACCCTTTCTTTTTTTTTTTTTCCTTTTAGGAAAATTTGATACTACTTCCTACCATTACATTGTTGTTATATATAATAAACATAAATTAAATTTATGTTTTGATATGAATAAATATGAAGATAAACTGGGATTTTCTCAAAGTGTAAAGTTGTTTTTTTAGTTTTGACAGAAGCTCATATGTTTTCCTTTCAAAATAAAAGACTTCCTGTCACAAACAGGAAAATCATAGTAAAGTTTTAAATAATTTATACGTTAGGTCTACTTTGATCAGCTGTCATCATTTTTCCTACTTACTACTCCTGTTAACCAATGCATTACCCAGAACCAGATTACATAACTTTGCAAAACTGTAAAATGAGTTAACTATTTAATTGAATTGAACTTTATTAATATCCCAAGGGATAAATTTATCAAGGGATAAATTAATAAATAAATGCAATAAATAAATTTATTTAGGGGTGGGATTATATAAATTTGCTTCTTCCCTCTCCTTTTTAAGCAATCAATGAAACTCTACTTGACTTTAGTTAATATTTACTATATTTAATGAACCCAATGTAACATAAGTTTTTTTTTGTTTTCTATTTTCTAATCAACATATTTCATTATTTCTGTAATGAGTATGAAATATTTGTGTGTTTTGTCCTGTATTTTTCACAATCTATGCTCGAAATTCAATCAATCAATTAACAAGGAATATGAATGGTTAATGATCCGGTAGAAAACGTATATGAAGAATACACAAATCTTTACACTAAACAATTACTAACCATTGTTATGGACCATAAGACAAAATGTACTTTAAAGAAATAAAATACACTGAGAAATCAGAAAAGATGAGAATTTTACCAAATTTCTGCTTAGTATTTGAAATCTGTGAATTCTGGAGGAAACGTAGAGCAAACTAGGGCTAATGATGTCAGCAGGGATATAAAAACCATTACAGTTTATTTTCAAGTAACAAACTTTGCTAAACTAAATTAAATCAGTGCTAATTTAGCAACCCTTTCTTTTAAACATTTGGTATTATTTTCTTTTTCTTCTGTGGAGGAGCAGCAGGCGCATGTGGCTCCGGAGCCTTGGGTTGCAGACCTCTGCCTTAGAGTTTAATCTTCTTTTCCTCCATTTTTCCTCTTTCCTTTACATCTCGTCTTCTCTCTACGTCTGTGCGGCTCCCGCATTAACACATTTCCTTTCTCTGAAAACAGGAAGTTGGAGGTCCAGCTCCCTCGCTTTACGCTTGAGCGTTCCTACTGTCTGAAAGACACCCTCCAGACTCTTGATATAACTCAGGTGTTTGGGGATGACGCTGACATCACCAACATGGGAGGAGCTAAAGGCACGAAGCTTACACAGGTGGGTAAAGAAATTTTACACTTTAGCTAAAAATTTAAGGGCGGAATTTTCTCACAAACATAATAAAACAGCCACATTGCATGCTGGGTTCAAAACAGCTCAGTTTTAAAAAAATATGTAAAATAGTTCATGAGTTTTGGGTGAAAATACTTTACATTTGCATGCTTTAACTACAAAATCTCACATTCTCCTGTCCCTCAGGTTTACCATACATCGGTCATCTCCATCGATGAGACCACCGACGGCGGTCTTCAGGGCAGAGACGCTGTGTTCTCCACCCCTCCGCCCCGACTGACCATCAACAGACCTTTTATCTTCGTCATTTATCAGCAGAGCGCTGGCAGCCCGCTCTTCATGGGGCGGGTTACTAATCCACTCAAAAACTAAACTCCCCGCACAACATTCCTGTTCGAGTGACGTTAAAGTCCAAAAAACTAATGTAAATAGGATCTGTTTTGCTGTGTGCATGCTAATCTCATGTTAGCCTTGTGTTTTTGTTCTCACCGGCTCATATTTCAGCCTAATATACTAGTGCATAGTGTCTTTTAGAGTTTATGAAATGTTAAAGTAAAAGTTTTTTGATTGTTTAACTCTGATTAGTGGGGCTGGGTTGATAAAATTGATTTAAGCTTAACAACTCAATAATCGAATCATAAAAATATAGATTGGTTTAGCACAAAAAGCAGAAGTCTGCTAGCTTGATGCTAACGGTTAATGGAATTTTCCATGGAAGGCTCATGTGTTCAGGAACATGCAGCGTTCTGCAGAAGGTGACACAAGTGGAGCTCGGTAATGAGAAAAAAGAATGTTATTGAGGCTAATCTTAATCAATAAAACATGATAAAACATCACGTCATAAAGTCAATTATTCTTTCAAGCTTTTTCTTGGATATTATTTGTTAAATTAGCTCATGTTGGTTGATTTTACTAACAAAACGGATTAGTTAAATTAGTAGTTATGAGAAAGCAGATTTTCATATCTAAAGAAAAATTAGTTTGAAACAAAAAATTAGCTTCTTTTTTTTTGGCTAAAGCTTCATAAAACCAACAGAAATCTAATCTACTGATTAATTAAGATGTATTATAGAGCATATGATTATAGTATACAGCATACATTTGTACACGTTCTCTGTCTCAAAGTAAAAATTATATTAAAGGGAGCGTTGCCAGAATCATTCAAATGTATTTGAAAGCTGTTCGTCTAGATCAGGAGTGTGCAACATGAGGCTCTGGAGCCACATTTAACCCCTCCATTGTGGCTCTCTGGTTAAAGACAAATTCAATATTTTCAATTTGAACAAATACTTTAGTTTTTTTCTGTAAGTTTTATTAAGCAAAACAAAAAAGTCATAAAGGTCAAATGTTTTTCTACTCCTTTACAAACAGTTGAAGGATGTTATACATCAAGCCACCAGGATCCTGACGACATTACCCATAATGCTCCAACAAGCCATCAAGCAGTTTGGCTTCATAGTTTACCTAAACTGAATTATTTTGAAAGATGTTTAAGTGCTGTTTTCCACAAAAAATTAATTTGAAATCAGTTCACTCACCAGAATTTAAGGTCCACTTTCTATTTTTGAATAAAGAATTAAGTATTTTAATTATGAAAAACATGATAAAAGTCACTTCATTAGCTCTGATTTCTTTTTTTTTTTTTTTAGATTTATGCATTTAAGGTTGAGATGCCCCACAAACTGTGTTTTGTTGTGTGTTTATTTTTCATCACTACTGACATATCACTATCTACTACTACATTCTCTGCATTGAGGGGATTTTATGCGGTACCGGAAGTCTTGTATTTTGAAAGAAAGTCATGTAGAGCTCTAAAGAATTAAAATCTAATTCATACTTTGAAAAAAATGCTATTTTCTCTTTAAGTTTCTGTTTTATTTATGCTTGAAAAAAAAACAAATGTATTTTTATTTATCAAATTAGTAACAATATCACAAATACAAATCAGTATCTTCTTTTTCTAAAGGGTGAAATAAGACTTCGTGGCTCCTGGGATGTTGTCAGACAGAAATCTTCCAGACAGTCTCTTTAACTGTTGAGGGTTGCAGACCCCTGTAGGACTAGGGTCCGCAATCTTTAAAACCTGAAGAGCCATTTGGTTTGATTCTTCAGTGACCACAACCCAGCAGGAGCCACAAAGTCTTATCTCCCCCTTTAGACACTGATTTGTATTTATGTCAGAGTTCCTATTACGGTAAATATTAATCAACTGTTTTTTTTAGCATATAAAACATCAATAAAAATAGCCATGACAAAGGTTCCTTTGACTTCCTTTCAAAATAAAAGACTTCCTGTGTCATGTAGGATCATTTCAAAGCAGAAAATATAGGATGATATGATGAGTAAAAAGTTTTTTCTTCAGTTTGTGGTGCATCTCTGCCAGAAATGCATAAACCAAACAAACACATTAAATCAGAGCTGATTCATAGAACCTTGCTGTATTTTTGAACATAAAAACTTAAAATTTAGAAAATCTACCAAGCAATCCCAGGAATATCAATTTTAGTTGTGCGTACTGATCACAAATCTGTCAAAATGTTGTTGCTTTGTTCAACTACAAACCATTTTATAGATTATTGGAACATTATTTTCCATTCAGTAACATTGTCAGGATTGTCACCTTGCTGAGTTATTCTGTGCTTGTGAATGGTTAGAATAAAGTTTAAGTTTACCTGGTTTTTTTTTTCGCTTTACTACTTATTTTTTACTTAAATTTACAATTAAAAAATAAACAAAAAAATATTATTTTGTTATTTTAATTTTTTAAGTATTTACTTTATTTTAATTATTATACTTCTGGTCTATGATACCCACATAATTACCTGTTTCAGGTGGATCCTCGTCCTGACTGAGTTAGCTGAACGTTTCTGGAGCACTTCTTTATTCTGAGGGGGGCATGAAGCTGGACTGCTCTTTCAGTCGGATGAAGGCAATAAGCACATCATAGCAAAGAGTTCAGCCTGAAGGGTTTAATGATAAAGCTTTTCAAACACTGTTTCTGTGCCTGATGAAGAACTGGACCAGTGTGAAGTCAACAAAGAGGGCACACCAGTCAGCTGTTGGTTTGGTCTGTTGGTTTGGTGCCTCAGGAGTCGTCTGTCTGCTTCAGATGTCCTAAATAACGGAAGGTCTTCCACTGACATGCATGACTTCATGAGTATTTATTCAAACAGACTTCATTTCCGACACAGACTGTCTGACCTGACTGTTATGCTGTCCACATCTGAAATATTTGGAAAAATATGGAGCTTTTCTTTACAAATGTATACAGGAAGATTATTATAAGGATTTGTTATGGCAAAGATACACAACATGGGGGGTTATGCTCTCCTGCAGCAACCATACTGCAATCAAGAGTCAGTGGAGGAAGGATCTCAAAAGTCTGCCGATTGCATTTTGGGTAATTTTCTTTAGCTTCTGTTGGATGTAGTGATGCAGCAATGGTGACTCCGCCCTCGTTAGTCCTGTCCTGATTGGAGGAAGGAGCCTGACTTCCTGTTTAGGGGAAAACAAGATTGCTTAGACAAAAGCAGAAAAGTCGAGTTTTAATAGAGAGAAAGAAAGTAGGAGCTGGTTCTACATCCAGATTGGAGCCACAGCCTGAAAGTACCAGTTCTTGTTTTTCATCTTTAATCCTGATTGGGCTGAGAACCAATTTAGAATCAAGCGTTTAGATCAAGGGTGGGGAAACTTTTTGACATTTGGGCCATAAAAAGCTCTAAAATTTTGACAAAAGGGCCATACCAGGACCAGGTGCATGATGTGTCTTGGTAATAAATCCCATAAAAGAAAAACACAACATAATAATATCTGGAAAAAACATGTTTTGATTTTACAGTAGTTAAAAACTAAGATATATATTCTAAAACAGAATATTAAAAACTAAGATATATATTCTAAAACAGAATATTTTGGATTCTATATTTTACAACTGTCTGGCAGCGGCATGATTTGAGCGATGAAGCATTAATTGGGTGGCGCAGCCAAAATTGAGATATCTGAAGTTTGGCATTGCATCTGCCAATCAGGATTTCAGCTTTGGGCACGTGACGTTTTCAGTGACTCGATCAGCAGGTTGAATATTAATGAAAAAAGAGCGTCTTTGTCCTGAACTTCCATCTTTTTCTTTAACCCATTGGAGCCGTAGGGTTGCAGAACTCATCCAGCTACTTTGGGGTGAAGGTGAGATACACTCCGAACAGATTGCTAGCTTTCACTCTCGCAGTGGAGCTCATTTTCTCGATATGCTGGCAGACAGAGAGATGCTGCGGGGTATGGGGGCTGTTGGCTCGGGCCTCATCCAGACATTATAGGAAAAGGAAAAAGGTCTCCTAATTTAATTTTTTCCCTCTTGGGTTAATACGAGACAGTCAGCCTTTTGCTCAGCCACAGAGACGCAGAAACACAGTGGAAGTGGCTGTCATACAGACACAGACCCCTACCGGGAAAATCTTTAAATAATAATCATATAAACCCAAACATGGAGACATGATTACTGATGTTTTTGTAAATTATAAAGGTGATGAAAGAGGGGCGGGGCGCATGAATTTGTTGCGCGAATCGTGAGTTCATCTGAGTAGTGACATAACGTTAGCTCTACTGTAAGCTGACGGAAAACTGTTTTGGTCTTTGAATACACTGAGTGGAACAAGCCAAAGCAGAACAGTTCCATGCAGGATGGAAGTAGGGAATTGAAGTCCCCAAATTAAGTCTCTGTCAAACCACGATAACATCTGTTTTATACAGACATCAGAACATTCTAACCATCACAAGGATGCTCGTTCTACAGCAGATACAAGTCTGTTCTGGGTTTGTGAAAGATGCAGGAGAAACAAAGCAGTTGGAGAATCGGTCACTACTTACGTCAACAGTTTTCTGGACCGACTGTCCTTCGGCCCGCTGCTGCGCTCCATTGTTTTACTGCGCTGCTCCAAAGTGCTACTTCTATGCTCTCTATGGTCCAAAGTGCTGGTTCTGTGGTCTTTGGAATAGAAACCACTATTGCTGTGCTCCATCACACTTTTCTTGGAGTCCACGCTGGTAGTTCTGTGGTCTAAAGTGGTATTGGGTCTGTCCAGTACGCCTGTTAGGCTTTTATCACTTCGTATCAGAATTGGCATGAAGGGGGTGGTCTGGGTTGTCATGGTGAAGTGACCTGTTCTCAGGGACACATCTATGGAACACATAAAGTGATGTACTGTATATATCAGAAAAACATGCAGGATCCTGAGTGGCGGGAACCGTTACCTTTGCTAGCCGACGTGGAGGACTTCCCAAGTCGAAACGAGCCACTCAGATCTTTGACCTTCCTGAAAAAAAAAGGTTACATTTCAGTAATATTTGTTTAAAATTTAAAGGCAGAGACAGTCTGGGGTGTGTTTATGTTTGTTTGTGACTTACAGTGGTCTCTCTGAAATCACAGGTTTGCTTGTTGACGGCTGACTGCTGAGGGAACGACTGCGAGACAGTTTGGGCTTCCTCCTGTCTTTACCTGGAAGGAGAAAGGCCGTATCATCCAAATCCACATCTTTGTTCTCTTTCTCAGCATTATCATTTGTTCAGTTGTTTCAGCAGTGAGACAAAACAAACTCAAGCAGTAAAAAAAATTAAATATATACATAAATAAAACAAGAGAGCTGGAAACACCTGGATCAGTCTTCAAGACATTCTTGAAGTTCTGAAAAAAAGGGTTCTATTTATGTGACTAACAATTTTACCTACGTAATGGAAGTGAACCAAGTACAAAGCCCTGTGGTACACCAAGACAAATTGTTGAGTGAGGAAGACTAATACATGAACACACTGCAGTCAGATAAAAGGAAATGAAAGCAGCTTAAAGTCCCCCTCTGATAAAAATCCTGTTTTTTGAGTTTTTAACATGTATGAACGAACAGTAGCTCATTTAACTGCAGTTGGAAAGGATTGTAAATGAATGAAAGACCATTTTGATGTTAGCTTTCATTATTTTCTGCTCTGAGAAACCAATGGATTGAATGTATTGATCACAGCAACGTCAAGAAACATTAGAGAATGAGCTGAAAGAGTCTTTGGTGAACTGGAAGGAGAAAGAATCAGGATTTTGGAGGAAGTTCTGTCCATGAAGATCTAAGCTCACATCCGGATCAGAACCATACGGCTGGATATTAATGATGTGGTGAAGATTAACGCTAGTGAGAGACAGAGCTATCATAATCAGACAGGATGGGATCAACCCAGCTCCAAAAGCCATATCTTTTAATAAAAAAATGCTTATAGGGGTACTTTAAGAAACATTATTCCTACTATCATCTTTTTTATCATCATCTTACCGGAGGGTGGTGATGCTACCGTGGAGGACATGGACACAGATTTAGTGAAAGTCAGGCTGGGCTTGCTGTCTCTTCCTGTTGGAGGAAAAGGTTAACCAAAGCCTAGATCCAAAAATCTACTAAAAGGATGAAGGTTCGGCTCACGCTTTCTCTCTGTGTGCTTTTCAGAGGTCACTTTACCATCGCTGTCCTGTTCCAGCTGTTCCTGACAACACAGCGGAATGACATTAAAACCACGCCAAGTTCCAAGGTGGAGCCATATTCTGTGTTTTGACCCACCATTTCCAGCAGTACAGTCTCTTCCTTCTTCTTCTTCAGGTCCAGCAGGTCCACCTCCTGCCTCTTGTGAAACTGCACATACCCAGAAGATGTAGTGCTGAACAAATGTTTGCCTAATACATTTGAAGAACAAATGCTTTCCAGCTTACAGGTTCTGACAGGTCCAGTTTGTTCAGTTCCAGCACTGTCTGAAAATGATATTGATATAATTACATCACAGCTCACTCTGGACAGCTCATTGTGAGGTTTACCTTCCGGATTGTGGCCACCACATCTTTGTCTTTTTCTCTGCACAAAAGTTTCTGAACGCAGAAGTCCAATTTCTGCAGCAGAAGTTTGTCAGCCGGCAGGCGGAGAGATGAGCGCAACCTGGGCAACAGCTGGCACAGCTTGTATCTAAGAAATAGGTGAGCAGGACAAGCTGTTGTGTTGTTCTTAATATTAGTCAAATGTGAGCTTGTGGCTTCATAGAAGAGCACTTAAGTACCTCACATTAGCAATGGGGTCGTGGACGAGCTCCAGTGCTGGAACCAGGAAATGTTTATTGAAGTATTTTTTGGAGAAAATCTCTGTGGCAATTTCACAGACGTCAAGGAACCTAAGACGGTTCCAATAGCTTCGACCCAAAGCCAAATCTACAATCAGAAAAAGTCATCCTGAGACATCTGTTTCCATCTTTACTAATGCTGGAAAAAGCAGAAGATACTCTGACCTTGGATCAAATGTTCCATCATCTCCTGCCGTTGTTCCTGCTTGCGGTTGTAACGCATGATTGTGCAAAGTGTTCGAGCAGCCTCCTTCTGCACTGGAAGGACTTTCTGTAACCATGGAAACCAGAGCGGAGTTAGGTTTACTCTTCAGCTACAATGAACGTAGAGCATGGCGCATGGAGATGCTAACGTTGGTAATGAGGAGGCTGAAGATGCGATGGGAAAAGCTCTGATGCAGCAGCTCCCCAGAGAGCAGCCTCGCCAAGCAGCTGTACTGCTGCAGCAACTTCTCATGCAGCCGCCAACGCAGAGAACTTCCAACTTTTTGCTCAGCCAAAAGCAGCGCCGACATCAGCTCTGGCACCTGGTGAGAAAACAGAGAGAGAGAAGGAGAAATCAGTTTCAAACAGCGATGATACAAGGGACTGAACTTCTTTATGTCACCACGCCTTTACCATCAGGGAGTCTTCTCCCAACAGAAGCAGCTCAAGAGTTTCCTCCAGGTGGTTCATCAGAGCGTCCAGCACCTAAACAGCAACCAGGCATGTGAAGAACAACTCCAGGCACATCTTTTCACTTTGGTTTCACTTTCTCTGCTGCTTTTCCCCATGCAGTGGGGAACAGGGTCAGAAACAAACCAGGGTCAGGACCTGCCGCCTGCCCCGACCCTCGCCTGGATCCTGACTTCTCAAGGTTCTTCTCGATTCTCCCATGCTTGTTGATAACTTCAGCCTGCCTGACTCACATTTAAATTTATGGACTTTTAGCCGCACTAATAAACGTGCTGCAACTGGAACCAGCCGTCTGCCTGTTCTGTGACAATAGGTCTGTAGTTTTCAAGACAGACATATATTATCACAGGATGAAGTGGAGTGTGACGTCACCCATAGAAAGTGCCTTACCTCCAGCTCTCGCGAAATAAGGCCAAATCCATCAAGGATTTCTCCGACCCTGATTGGTCTGAGTCACGTTTTAAGAGGAACAGTCGCCAATCATGAGTGAGCTTGTTGGAAGTCCACAATGCTCCACTGAAAGGGGCCAGGGAGAATCTGTCCATCAAACTTTCAAGGTAGGGCCAACAGGCATCACATGCTTTTACTGAGGCAAATGATTGGCCAGTTTATAACTTGAGATACAGAAAAAAATATCGTGAAAAAAATAGGATTAGCAAACAAGTGTTATAAAAGGCATCATAGCAAGAATGGTTATTCTTATCAATAGAATGACTGAGTAACAACTGTCGATTTATCAGTGGAAGTCTTAGGGATCTTGGCTTCTTGGAGCCAGTAGATACTTCCTCTTTGGAACATGAGAGGGGAGGTGTTGCACTGTCCAGGATTATACAGTCAATGAAAATACCAATTAATAGATGACGGGCTTGAGATACGGTGGATTTCTGTCATCCAGAGCACACACCACTACATCAAGTTAGAAGAACGCAAAAGCTACTGCATGTGAGCCTCTCACCTCCAGGGAGTCGTCTTGCAGCAGCAGCAGAAACTCTTTGTGCACCAGGTGGCTGTTTGGACTGATAAGCTTCAGCACCTGACAGGAAGAGGCGTTACCGTCATGCAAACCACATGAGAACCAAGTATGACAAAGATAGGTTGTTGTGACAAAGTGGGTAAAGTTGCAACATCTTGTTCCTATTCTGTCTTTTGTAACAAATTTTTAACTTTCATGGTAGTTATTTTTACCATTAAAATATTAGCAAACATTGGAGCGGCCCCTTCCTCCTCCAACATAACTGTGCACCAGTGTACCAGTGCAGAGTCCTGACCTGAACCCCATAGAACACCTTTGGGATGAATTAGAGCACAGACTGATAGCCACATCTCCACCAATATCAGTGTGTGACCTGACTAATGCAAGGTTCCAATAAACAATCCTCAATCTTGTGGACAGCCTTCCCTGAATAGTTGAAGCTGCAATAGCTGCAAAAGGTCATATTGAACATCAATTGAATTCTACAAGTAAGGAATGGGTTGACATGTCAACTCTTGTGTGAGTTAAGGCAGGTGAGCCAATACTTTTGGTAAGAGAGTGCATCTCATTACTTTTGGTGTGAGAGTTAATGATCTGACCTGGTGAAAACTGGCAGCAGCACTTCGCCTGACGCTGACCTCAGGGTCAGCGCAGAGACTGGAGAAAGAGGAGTAGAGCTCAGAAGCGAAATGAGCAGGGTCCACAAACACCACCATGGCCTATACAAAACACAAAAGGAGAAAGACACCAGTTGCAAATGACACAAGTTAAGAGTTGCTTCTTTCTATTAAGAAGTCTAGATTCATAGTAGTGGTAGTAGTTGTAGCAGTAGTAGTAGTAGAAATAGGTTGTAGTTTTAGTAGTAGCAGTAGTAGTTGTTGTAGTTCTAGTAGTAGCAGTAGTAGCAGCAGTAGTAGTGGGAGTAGTAGTAGTAGCAATACTAGTAGCAGCACTACTAGTAGTAGTAGTAGTAGCAGCAGTAGTAGTAGTAGAAGTAGTAGTAATAGCAGTAGCAGTTGTTGTAGTTGTAGTAGTGTAGTAGTAGTAGTTGTCGTAGTTGCATTGGTAGCAGTGGTACTAGTAGCAGTAGTAGTAGCAGCACTAGTAGTAGTAATAGTACCAGTAGTAGTAGTAGCAGTATTAGAAGTAGTTGTAGTAGCAGTAGTAGTATCAATAGTAACAGTAGTTGTAGCACTAGTAGTAGAACTAGTGGTTGTTGCAGTTGTAGTAGTAGCAGCAGTAGCAGCAGTAGTAGTAGTAGGAGTTGTAGCAGTTATAGCACTAGTAGTAGTAGAATTGGTAGTAGACTTAATCTAGAGCAATAAATTAGCGCTTAAACCTTGTTGTTAAAACATTGAAGCATCACACAGCCTCTTATTGAGGTGGAAAACCCAGAGGACATCATGGACATTAAATCTGTGCATGTGTTTGTGTGTGAGTTACCGGCAGATTGTAGCAGCAGTTACAGCGGATCAAAACTGACTCGCTGCTGTCTGTCTGCTGTCTATCGTCCTGCAGTCCCACCACACACAAGAGCTTAAACTTCTGCAGAAGTTGACTCTTCTGCTCTTCGGACAGATACACTGGAAACAAATGTTAATCAGTACTTAGAGTGTCTGCTTGGAACAAGATTCTGTTAATAGTTCATTTTATTTTGTTTTCTTAATAAATAAATTCCTGGGTTGTAATTGAGGTTGACTCTTGCACTACACAAAAAGATCTGACAAAGCATTTTCAATTATTGTGTTCCAATTCTGTCCAGGTGGTTCCAATACAGACATATGATCTTAATGATATATTGACAGAAGATTACACTGAAGTGTTTTTAATGTAATCTGTGTACTGTGTACTTTTTTGGCTTAGGGGTTGGGGACCACTGTTTTAAGGTATCTGCAGAAGTTCTTGATCTATTAAACGAGCTTCGATTCCTTATGAAGATATTCATATTTAGTTCATTTGGGGCCTGAAAATCTGCATACAACCTCTGTTATATCTGTGAAGATTCAAGAAGGTGTAATAAACATATAAGTAGCGGATGGTCTCACCAGCCAATCCATTGCAAAGCTTCCCAAACTGGAATGACAAAGACACCACAACTGCTTCATCCACCTGTGCTGCGGTACTGCATACCACCATCACCATAGGAACCATGACGCGAAGTAGGTCCTCTGAAAAAAATATCAAAAGGTTCTACAGGGATTTGCTCTGCAAAGTTAGATTTCACTCTTAACTCACGGCCATCTATCATCTCCATCAGATTGATGATTGTGTCAAAGGTTGCCAGTTGGACACTGTTCTCCTCATCTCCAGCAAGCTCAACAAGTTCTGGCAAAAGCTCTGTCCTGATGTTGTCTTCACTGAAGAACAAACCAAAGATAAAGTTTCTGTTAGGTCTGCCTAATATGGTCCGCCTGTTGTTTAGTTCATCATTAGTTTGTTACCCAATGGCTCTGGCAATGCTCTCCAAGTGATTGCACATGCAGGCACGGACCTCAGGTTCCACATCCTGAAGCAAAGAACGAGCCAGTGGCAACAGCTCCTTTATCACCCTGACAAGCAGACAATGTACCTGTTCAGGTTTTCACAATACCATGTAGGTGTGATGAACAAGGGGTATTGTGCTTCTGATTGTGAACTCCACATGCTGAGCAATTAAAATACGAAAGCGAACCTTCCTTAAGGATGAGACGATACACAAGAGAAAAGGGAATGAGACATCTGGGTCTGATACACAAGAGAGTTCAACACCTGGAAGGATGGACAGGTGTAAAGAGACAGGAAGAGCTGTTAAAGACATTATAATATTGAACATCCACTGAGTTCTTTACATCAGCAAACAAACAGCAAGAAAAAAACAATCCCAACTAGAACAGGAAGTTAGAGTTGGAGCTAACCTCTTGTTTGATGGTCTCCTTGGGAAGAGCATTTATGGCTGACAGCAGGGTCTCCAACCAGGCACAGCTCACCACTGTGACATACAAAGCAATGTCAGTAACACTTAAGGCAATATTAGACTTTACAGATAGTTTATCTCATATCTAGATATAATCATTTCTACCCAGCCAGCGAGCCAAGTGGGTCCATTATGGTTTAAAGTGGACCCCAAATTGGTTTGTCCACAGTTTCTGTGGTAGCCCCACCTGTGTTTCCCACATTGGCTTAAGTGGGATCTCCTTGGACTACGCCAGCCACCCAGTCTAGCCGACCAAGAGAGTGCTGGGGCCAGCAGAGTGTGGTCACCCCCAAGGCTGGCGGTCCCTGAGCAACGGCGCCAATGTGGGCAAACACAGGTGAGGACACCACGGAAACTGTGGACAAATCCATTTGAGGCCCACATTTTCTGCCCACTTTTAAACCATATGGCGCCCACTTGGCCTTGTTGGCTGGGTTACCATATGAGTCTTGTCAGTAAAGTTGTGTGATATTTAGATTTGTAGAAGTCTCAAGGTGCATTTACACCGAACACAATTTGCTCGTTGGAGGGGGCCAGTTTCAATGTTAAGTCAATGGAACAGACGTGACATGGACATGAGGTGACATCAAGTCCCATGGCGCGATTTGAGCAGCGGGCATGGCGTGAGGGCTTGGCAGTAGCTCAATTTGAATGAGGCGCAAATCGCAAATATCTGAAGTTTGACAGGTCACCGCATCACATCTACCAATCAGTACTCAGCTTTGGGCATGTAACATATTCAGTGGCTTTCGCTCCCGCGGCGAAGCTCACGGTCGATATGCCGGCAGACAGAGAGCTGCTACGGGGTCAGGAGACTGCCGGCTCAGGCCTCATAGGGGCATTACAAAAAAAGGTCTCCTAATTCTGTGTTTCCCCCCTCAGGTTAATACGAGACAGAGAGCCCATAGCTGAGTTCCTGATTGGCAGATGTGATGCGGCCACCTGTCAAACTTTAGTTATTCAAATTTTGGGCTGCTGCCAAACAGTGGTTCCTCCCTTAAATCACGTCGCAGGACTTCAGATCACCTCATGTCTCGTCTGTTCCATTGACTTAACATTGAAACTTGTCGCCTCCGCCGCATGAATCGCATTCAGAATCAGAATCAGCTTTATTGGCCAAGTATAGGATATGTACAAGTAATTTGGTTCCAGTGACCTGTGCTCCTATGCAAAAAAAGATAAAAAAAAAAAATATAATAAGATAAAATAGGCAATTTGTATATATATATACACATCTGAAAATAACAATGGGGGATGAAGATATATACAACAGTGTCCAGTTAAAACAGATCCCATGTTGTGTTCCGTACAAGAGTTCATCAGAGTGACAGCTCCGAGGGTAGAAGGTGTCTTTGTGGCGAGTGGTTTTTGTGCACAAAGTCCTGAACCGCCATCCTGAGGAGGCTGAAGAGACCGTGTCCTGGATGTGAAGGGTCTGAAGGGTCAGTGTGAATGGACCTTTACTCTGCTTTCGGGAACCTCTTTGTGTTTCATGGTCACACTGTGTTGTTTTCACAGACGTTTTCCATTTTCATAGACAATTTTCCAACTTTTTCCAGATTACCAATGTTTATGCCCAGATTTGGGTTTCTCCAACTTTTTGACCCCCTTCATCTATGAGGCTTCAGGTACACAAGGGTGATTTGGATAACCTGATTACCTTGTGTCTTAGGTTAGTTTACTTTTCTCTCTGTTGCTCAGGTAAGTTTACCTGTGCCTTTGTGGTTTATATGAGTTTACTTGAGTCAATAGTGTTTATTGCTTTTCTGGTTTTGAAACATACTTCAAAAAGATAATCCCTGTTGGATAAATCAAACATAAAAGCTGTTTTTCTGGTTTACACACTTTATTTTATCAATCCACACTTATAAATTGTTTGACCTTATTGATTTTTACGCTATGTAACTCCTAACCAGAGCCAGAAGAAAAACAATACAATGTGTGTTCCCCATTGAAATTCCCATTCACTTTAATGGGGGTGAAAAATCGCATAAATTGTGTTATATCTTTAAAACCATAACATTTACGAAAACAAAAAATACAAGCGAAAATGTCCTGAACAAACTGAACGTTTTGATACCAAGATTTCAGAAATTTCTGAAAGTTTGATTGCGTTTTTATGTGCCAAAAAGCATATGGAGGAAAAATGAAATAGTAGGAAAGAGAAACAGAATCACTATAGTGTGAAGCTTTGAAGCATTCACACAATTAATCTAACATGTCTTGTGTGTGAACTGTATGCTTAGGTGTAAATATGTCTATTTATGGTCATGAGTAATTACACTGTCAAGAAAATGGAATTTGCTTTCATCTTCATGTAACTTTTCTTATTTTCTAAAAAATAATTTACTTTCTATCTGAAATAGGTTTAATATGGCTATGCTTTTTATTTTCTTATCGTATTATTCCAATAAATGAATGCTTGAAACAATTCAATAAAATCAAATCCAAGCTGTTTCTTTTGGTTTAGGCAAGTTTACTTGTCTTCCTGTAGTTCAGGTGAGTTTACCTGTGTCTCTGTGGTTCAGTTGCTGAAGGACAGTCTTTAGAATGGAATAGGTGTGAGTGTGGATCAGAATGATGTCATCCTGCAAGATGGTTAAAAACGAAGCTGCTGCTGCCAGCTGGATTTCAACACCTGCTCCATTTAGGACCTCCTGAAGAAAACAAGCATGCCAGGTGAAAACTTGTCACTTCTTGACCTCTGAAGCGGTCTTGACATGCTCTTTACATACCCTAACTTTTGGTACCACCCGGCGGAAGGTCTCAGCAGGGTTCTGGCGTACTAGACTGGGTAAGTTACTGATAACGCAGGCCCTCTGCATCTCCTGACCCTGGCTAGAAAATAGAGACAGAAAGCATGAGAGTTATTGAGAGCACTAGCTTAGACTTTAGAAACTCTCCAACCAGTCTATGTGGTTTTCGTTTCTAACAGTATAGTCTAGACTGCTGCAACTGCAGACAGAAGAATCGGTTCAGTGAACTAGTTTGGATCTTCTGGGACCAGACTGAGGATTAGCACAAGTGACAAATTAGTCGCAGAACTTATTGGGCCACGACACAGGAGAATGGAAAATACCCTTCTACTAAATACCTATCACAGGTTTGTTTGGTGCAGTAAAGCACGCACAGAGTCATGACTTCTTGTTTTTCAGTTCGGTTTATTTCCAGAGCACCAATTCAGAACAGTGGATACCTCAAAGCACTGCAAAAAAAAAGCCAAGAAAATCAATGTAAATTCATTAAGATTTATTACAGATGTAACATTCCAGTTTAGTCCAAACATTGCAATGTAATTAGATTAACTTCCTTGAATACTAATGGCCCATGAGTGCGACCAAAGATAGCAGAATGTTATCTCTGTCCCGAGCAAGCAAAAAGAGACAGTGAAGGGGAAAATTCCCCCAAAATGGAAGAATAAAATGACATCTGCAGCATAATCAGATTCAATAACACCGTCTTTTAGGGCTGGGTATCGATTCTAATTTTGATTCTTCCACTCAATTCAATTTGATTCAATTCATTAATAATCTACTATATGTTAAGGATATATCTATATTAATCTGATCCAGTTCACATTCTGTAAAATGTATCAGTGAAATAATGAGATTGTTAATATCATCCAGTGTTACATGGATTCTCTAAAGGAGAAGTTCTAACTAAAATCACTAACATTGTAAACATTGTTCTGCCTCTCATGGAGGATATTTCAGTTTGGCCACTAGGTGGCGATTGTGCTTTAGAAGTACACCTTAAACCGAAAGAAGAAGAAGAAAGAATGAACAAAAATTAAACTTCAGTTTAGACAACGAATTTCTTTAAAATTGTTTCCCTTGAAAGAATTTGGAATAGTCACGCCTATACGTTTATAAAGATGTTACTTTAGTCAGATATGTATTTTAAGGTTGACCAAGCGTTAGCATTAGCCGTCCAATGGGAAATTCCATTAAATGTTAGCATCAAGCTAGGAGACTTTAACTTTAAGTGCTAAATCGATCTATATTTTCATGAATCGATAATTGATCTGTTCAATTTAAATCAATTTTTTCTACCCAGCCCTACTTTTTGTCGACTGTGTATCATTGCTGCACGCGTGGTGATTTTGTAAGAATAATACAAGTTACATGTTGTCATCCAGTGCTCTTGACGCAGCTCTCCAGTCGTCAGGATGATATGCGTCTTACTGAGTCCAAACAATTCTGCAAGCTCTGAGTGTCGACATTGGATTTCAGTGCCCATAGGATGCCCACATCATTTATGCTTTGATTGTTTAAATCATGTATCAAAGTCAAGGCCCTCCAGATCATTTTATTTTATTGTTATTAATGGCCCGATGTTATCTTGCGTTTATTTTTAATTTGTATAATTTTGACAAAATTAGTTTTTATGGAGAGTTCATTCTGAAATATTACTCCTGCCTGCTTTTTATGTTAAGATGTTACATTTTTAAAGTAAGTGTGTTCAAAAAATGTTTATCCGTATTTAAGGTGTGTTTGACACCCCTGATGTGGAGCTGGGACATGGTTCACAACTCACCTGAGCAGGTACACGGCTCTTTCAACTTCATTCAGGCCTTCATCCACCGTCAGCTGATCAATCTCCTCTGCAGTCTGAGGACAAACAAACCAGCGTGAGGGGGGCGGGTCACACCTCTGCCCCCACATCTTCAGTGTCTTCACGTGACAGGTGAAGTGATAGGCAGGAGAACGCGGTTCTGGCTCCGGAGGCGCGCGCCCGGCCCGTCAGCAGAACTCCGTCTCTGTATGGACAGGCTGAGGAACTGCGTCACGCTGCGGGTCTCCCTCTGCTTCTGCCCATCCTTCTCCCCCCGCTTCTTCATAGAACTAGCATATTTCATCAACATACTCCCCACGCACCTATACGTGCACGTGTGTGCTCCACCTGTCCACCTGCGCGTGGACGGGACGCGCGTGCATTCCTACCTTGAGGCTCCTGCGAATCGGCCGCTCGATGAAGGCGAGCTCCTGCAGCTCCTCCGGGGGCCCGCTCAGCAGGCTGGGGGGGCTCAGAGCCATCCTGCCGGGAAACATCTGCTCAATGGAAGCGGCCCAGTGGTTCCCGTGGAAGAGCGGGCAGCAAGCTCAGCACCAACCGAGGAGGGGGGGAGAGGGGGGGCTGCCAGCATCCGTTTCCAAGGAGATCCCTGTTCGCGGAAGTGAGACGTCACGCCAGTCGAACCGAATCCTCCGAGCCCGCAGTGCGTCCACCATCCATCCTGGATCAGAACCGGTCTCGGGAGGGCGGTATCAGCTATTAGGTCCAACAGCAGAGCAAGTCTGCTGTGGATGCCTGCTCCTGCTCATGTCATGGCATCACCCCCTCAATTCTGCCTACGTTGTGCAAGCACGCACGCGAGCACGCACAGCGTCAACAGAAGCCTTTTCCGCTCACTGAATTAACATAAATCCTACGCAAGTTTTAGCGCTGAGGCAAGCAGGGGAGCCCGGGGTTGGTTAACACAATTTGTGGTAATCCATGCATTGTTCATGTTAAAAAAACACTTTCAGCAGTGATGGCAAGCTAGAAGTTTAGTCTTTAAGAGTGTATCTCTTTTGCTTTAAAAAGTAAACTATCCAGGGCCGGTCCTGGGGATAGGCGACACAGGCGGCTGCCTAGGGTGACATCTGCTGGAAGGGGCAACAAATTACAAATAAAAAGTTTTTCTTTTTTTTTCTTTTAAACTTGCTCTGTCCAACAGCTGAGCCAACAGCTGAAAGCCTCTGGTGTCACAACTGTCAAAACAAATGTTTATTGAGTATAAACTCCTGTTATATTTTGTGCTAAACTTTATTTATATTGATTATTTTTGTATCTCTTCTTTTTTGGACTGGACGGAAAACAAGAGAAGGGAGGTTGTGGAAGATGGGGGCAAAAAAAAAAAAAAAAGAAAGGTACCAGAGGGGGGTTTAGAAAAAAAGATGATGGTAACAGAGTACTAACAACATAAAACAACCAGGTAAAAATGATTAACTGGAATGGGCGGGACCTGTCTACACAGACACTCAATAGTTACGAACATCCCTGTTGGCTAAAATAGTCTTTACGCTTAAACTAGTCAAAATGTACACAATACAACTGCAGCTCACACACACTTAATCATACAAACCAACACAAATAAAGCCTTTCATTCTATCATGCATACTATTGGTTTGAAGATTAGCTGACACCTGTGATCAGGTGAGTGTTTATGTTTTGCTGTGGTGGATGATGATGTAATGTACAAAGGGGTAGAGCGCCCGGCCATCCCCACGCAAAACCTCCCGCCAGGGCAGCAGCAGCAGCGTGCGCCCCCCCCAACACCTGCCATGGGGCTGCGGAGAGAATACTCCTGTCAGGCAATCCCGCCAGGCACCCAGACCAGGGGACGCAGGTCTGCCGCAGAGGCCCCCCACGCCCGAGAGTGGGACAGAGAGTGCAGGCCCCAGCCCAGTCAGAAGAGCAGCCCCCCACTGCGCCAGGAGGGTCAGCACTATGCCCCACCCCCGGAGAGCCCCCCAAACCCAGAAAGGTAGCCCACCACCACCCAGCAGCCCCGAGCATCCCCCCGCCCCACCCCAGGTATGAACCTGGGCCCCCCAAGGGAGACCCGCTCCCATGCTCCAGACAACCACCCCACCGGAGGTCCGGGGCGGGTCACCCACTGATGGAGTTTTTGGAGATGTACAAGTCTCGAGAGCAAGGACCTGAATCTGCACTATCGAGACATGGACACCCCCAGGCTGTGATGTAGTTTGATCCCCTGCTCTAGATCTTAAATCTTGGTCGACAACCAAGAGACAAGACCAACAGGCCGAGGGTCTCCCCCCCGCCAGGGTTGGGGTAGGGGACAGAAGGTCGAAGGTCCCACCTTCCTTATGTGATGTATGTGTGTTTGTTTGTTGTTTGTCAGAGTGTGTATTTTGAGTTGTTAGAGGTGTGTGTACTAAAGGTTTTAGTTAAAATTGGTGAGTAGGGCCATGACAGGACATCTCCTGATTGCTCACAGTGGTGCCCCGTCACCCTCTCACCAATTGCCCTACATGTCCATGGTGCGGTTAAAATTGGCGGGAAGGGCACTGAGAGGATATCTACTGTTTGCTGGCAATGATGTCAAAGTACTCCCCCACCAAGGTCCTACATGTCTAAAGTGAAAATAAAACCGGGGGGGGTCCATTTAGTGGCTACAGGAGGGGGGCCACTCCCACCGCAGTGCACTGCAATGCAACCACCAGACTGACCCCTGATGGTGGACCACTGTCCCCCTGCCCCCCCAGCATTGGGCCCAAGTTCCCCCAGCCCAGGGGCTCAACCCCCCAAAGGTTGACCCTCAAGGCCCCCCCACTCCACGCAAGGAGAGAGGAGCCAAGAAGGACCGAGTCCCAGGGACAAATCCCAGCCCTGCTCCAAAGCACCTCTCTTGTGGGTACACTGGTCAGGCACCAACGGGACCGAGGCAGCTGGACCAGTCGCGGCCCCCACCTGTTGTCTCAGTAGAGACCACAACACGACAGACCCCTAAGGCCTCGTATCTGAAGGGACCCCCAATCCCCACCAGACGGGGCCAACTGTTCACTGCGATAAATTCCCTTGTAAACCCACAGCCCTCAACCATCACAGACGCCTCTACAGCCACCTGTGAGAATTTTCTTAATTTCTTTATTGATAAAGTTCATTCTGTCAGACAAATCATTACTCCAGATGTTAGCAGAGACTTTTCAATAGTACCTGTTGTTTCTGATGTGCTTGATCATTTTGAGTTGATTTCTCTTCCTGCTCTTTCTGAAACTGTCAAATCACTCAAACCCACAAACTGCAGTCTTGATGTGATCCCTGCTAAAATTCTGAAGGAAGCATTTGACATTGTAGGGCCTGGTCTTCTGAACTTTATCAACACCTCCTTAAGCTCTGGAGTGGTTCCGTCTGCTTTTAAACATGCTGAGGTTAAGCCTCTTCTTAAAAAACCTCATCTGGACACCTCTGTTTTATCTAATTTTAGGCCTGTTTCTCATTTGTCTTTCTTATCTAAGTTATTAGAAAAAGTTGTTTTTAAGCAGCTGCAGTCCTTTTTAGAACACAATTTTATTTTTGAGAAGTTTCAGTCAGGTTTTAGATCTCGGCACAGCACTGAGTCCGCCCTTCTGAAGGTCCATAATGACATTGCAGTGTCTGTTGATGCCAAGCAGCCTGTGGTTCTGGTGCTATTGGACCTCACGGCAGCCTTTGACACGGTGGACCACACAGTCCTCCTGTCTCGACTAGAACATCACATTGGCATTCACGGCGCTGCACTTGGCTGGTTTAAGTCCTATTTAACAGGGAGAAGCTTTTCTGTTAAAATTAGTGAGGCCTCCTCCTCTGTGGCTCCTCTCTCTTGTGGGGTACCTCAAGGCTCTGTTCTTGGTCCCGCCCTTTTTTCTTTATATCTGCTGCCTCTTGGTTCCATCATTGCACGGCACAATGTCTCATTTCACTGCTATGCTGATGATCTGCAGATATATTTGCCCCTCAGTGCAGGACAGAACACTTCACCAAACGTTTTAACAGAATGCATCCAGGATGTAAAACAGTGGCTGAGCCAGAATTTTCTATATTTAAACGAGTCAAAGACGGAGAGCATTGTGTTCGGTGACACCTCTACAGCTGACCACACTGCTGTTAGAAATCTGGGAGTGATCTTTGACAGCGGTTTTAAATTTGACAAGCAGATTGACAATGTTGTCAAAATGAGTTTTTATCACCTGCGTCTTTTAGCTAAAGCCAAACCTTCCTTGAGCCGCAGTGATTTAGAAACAGCTATCCACGCCATGATCACGTCCCGCATAGATTATTGTAACTCCCTGTACTTTGGTGTCACTCAGCGATCACTCAACCGTCTCCAGTTAGTTCAGAATGCAGCAGCAAGACTGTTAACTGGAACATCCAGAAGAGAACACATCACTCCGGTTCTCAAGGCTCTTCACTGGCTCCCTGTTCATTTTAGAATTCAATTTAAACTTTTACTGTTTGTTTTTAAGGCTCTTCATGGTCTCGCCCCTGTTTATTTAACTGAGCTTTTAAACGTCCGTAGCCATTCCAGAGCTTTAAGGTCTGCCAGTCAGTTTCTGCTTGAGGTGCCCAGGTCGCGACAGAAACGCTGGGGTGACCGTGCATTCTCTGTTGCCGGCCCTCAGCTATGGAATAGTCTCCCAGCAGAACTGCGCATGATGTCGGACCTTAACAGTTTTAAATGTTATTTAAAAACACACCTTTTTAGAATGGCTTTTAATGCTCAGTAGTTGGTGGCATTTTATTTTATTCTATTTTTATTTGTTTTATTGTTTTCGTATTGATGTTTTATATATTTTACTGCAGACTGCTTTTGTAATTTTATGTTGTTTTTATTATTTTTTTTAATTTGTCTAATTTTTAAACTCTCTTCCTTCTTTTAATGTGAAGCACTTTGGCCTGCTATAAGCAGTTGTAAAGTGCTATAGAAATAAAGTTTCATTCATTCATTCATTCAACTGCCTTATTTATGGTACTTTATTAAACATTAAAGTTTAAATCAACCAAAGACAATATCTATAAGTCTGAAATAATGAATTAAAGTTGTGACTTTCTCTTTAACTTCTTCATTGTGTTCAATGATACATACTAACTACACCAAAACAAAAACATTTTAAAAAACGTACACCACAACATTGATAAACATGGAGTTTGGTTACCCTTTAAGTATCTGATTAAGGCTTTTTACTTTGCTTTCCTCACCAGGTTAGCCATTTTATTAAAAAAAAAAAAAAGTACAAACTGTGTGAAGAAATGTGTAAATATTTAATTTAATTTAAATTAGCCCGTTTTGCTCATGGAGTGTACATTGTGTCATCTTAGTGGATCAAAGGGGCTAGGAATATCTCTCAGCGTTTTTTAGGTTTTGATTGATATCTATGTTCACGCTGTCTGTGTATCCTAAAGAAAGCCACTGTTTACTATATGAGGGTGTCTGGGTCGGTGGGTGTCATGTGACCCCAGTTCCCCCCTGCAACATTTGAGTGACATAACAGGTCCTTTAGAAAAGGAGGTCCCTAAAATAAACCTTACATAACCTCTCCCCCACGCGAGCATGGTTTTTGACTGACACAGACCACGTAGAACACATGACAGTCTGGACTGACGGAGGAGGGCGCTTCTAGCTGTCCTGTTTACAAGATTTGGGGGACTTTGCGATTCGGTGAGACAGTTTTTCTGAATTTCAAAGTTTCACTTGTTGTGTTGTTTGCATTACATTGGGATCCAAAACAAAGCCTTACATCACTGGAACCGCATTGAGCTTAACATCACTGAGTCTTTGATGTTCAGTTATTGAGTGGGTGGTCAGAACTCGGTTTCTAAAAAGATGTGGCAGCGTCTCCACCTGTTTTGTGATCTATAAAACTGTTGCTTTGTCCGAATTCCAACAACTAAAAAAACTACATAGTGCAGGACTTTCTAGAGCCATGGATTTTAAAAGTAATTCGGACGCCATGCTCACCACTTTTTTTTTTTTAAACCCCAGATAGGATGTCACCGATTTCATAAACAGAAAATCTAATCAATGCAAACATTTCCTGACATCTATTTGTGACTCCACTGTGTTCTGATGAGGAAAATGTGTTAAAAATTACATTTAAACACGTTTCTTTTTTGCAAAAACTGTTTGACCGTAATGCATTGTGGTCTGTATTCGCTAATGCAGTGAGCATCAATGCACGCTAGCTTTTCAGGGAAATTACTAGGGCACTACAAAATGACGAACCCACCATGTAGTGAGTTGGAAAAAAACTTCAGACATAGCCGTTGACTCAAAAAACTTAATTTGACCTTTGACCCTTAGAGCTCTGAAGAATGAAAAGGGTTGTTTCTAGGGCTGGGTTGATAAAATTGATTAATCGATTGTTCATATTTATCAGGTTTTTACTTTGGGAAATTGTTAACGCCCTATTTAATGTAAAAAAAATAGTGAGCATAGTGCCTGAATTGCTTTTGAAATCCAGGGCAGTAGATAATCCCACACTATAGTTCTTTAGTAGTTGAGGAGTCTGGAGGGAATTTGGACATCTCCCAGGAATAAAACCATAAACTTTGTGTATGCCCTTTTCCAACAGCCCCCCCCCTCATTGCATCATGTTGTTGGCATCGAGTAGATATTACAAAACCCCAAGGAATGAAAAGTCATTACTAAATCTTCAAAGGCATCTGCATTGAGTGACATTAATGTTAGGCGTATTAAATCTACTTTTATCTTATATGTTCAAGGCTGATTTGTTTAGGAGCTCCTTTTAAAGACACCTTTAAGTATAGTTATTATCATATACCTTTGTATAGTACAGGCAGTGGAGTTTTCTGTTCTGAAAAGTCTCTCGGTAACCTTCCTGCTACTCCTTCAGGCTCTCAAACCTCCAGCTCGGACATGGCGGCTGCCGGCACATCGCACTCGGGTTCGTCTCCCAGCCTGACCTTAGAGGATTACTCTCTCTACAATAATCTCAGTGATGACGAATTGCTGCAGCTCGCCATTGAACGCAGCCTGAGCGATATGCAATGCTCCTCCACCAACACTCCACAGCCCCCCCACAGCCATGACAGCAGACACAGCGGTGCTGACAGAAAATCGGACCATCCCAGCCACACTCCTCACGTTATGCCAAACTGCAGTTCCCATGATCCTCCAGCCGGCCAGACCCCAGCACACTACAGCTCGCCCAACCCACCGAGCGAGAAGCCTCCTGATTTGTAAGCAGTTCAGTCTGAAGGTTTTCTTTGTGTTTTAGATGTGAATAGTGTTTTTTAGAGTTTGCTTAGTGTAAACCTCCTAGCCAGCAAAACCAAGTGGGCCCCTTATGGTTTAACAGTGGGCAGAAAATGTGGGGCTACCTGTGTTTGCCCACACTAACTTAAGAGGGGCACTCAGTGGGTAGGCTCACTATGCTAGCCAGCTTCCCGTTGGACAGCGTAGCGAGCTAGCGAGCTCTGCTGTAGCTTGCTCTACAGTAGCACGGTAGCAAACTTCACTGTAGCAAGCTCCATTGTATCAAGCTAGAGAGCTCCACTGTAGAATGGTAGAAAGCTTCGATGTAGCGAGCTCTGTATTATTGAGCTAGTGAAATTGGTTGTATCGACCTGGTGAGCTCTCCTGTAACCAGCTGGCGAGCTCTGCCATATCAAGCTAGCGAGCTCTACTGTAGCATGGTAGCGAGCTCCGCTGTATGGAGCTAGCGAGCTCTGCTATATCAAGCTAACGAGCTCTGCTGTAGCAAGCAGACCTGCTGTCCACAGCATAGCGTAGTGATCCACACCCACTGGGTAAATAAAATCCATTAATAGATTTTAATCGATTCGAGCTTAATAGATATATAATCGATTCATAAAAAATATAAATCAATTTAGCAAAAAAAGATCAAGTCCACTAGCTTGATGCTAATGGGATTTCCCACAGTTATAGCTATAGGCTAATGCTAACGCTTGGTCCACCTTATCATACATTGTTGACTTAGTGAACATCTTTATAAACTCAGAGGTATGAATTTTCCAAACTCTTTTCAGGGAATATTTTTAAAGGAACCATTTGAGGTCTGAAGCACGTTTTTTTCCTCACATTGCCTTCTTCTTCTTGTGGAATAAGGTTTAATGCTATAGCACGATCACCACCTAGTGGCCAAACAGAAACGTCTTCCAGGAGAAGCAGAACAATGTTTTTGATCAGAATTTTTTTGTCAGAACTTCTTTAGAAAATCCATGTAACTCTGTAGGATAGTAACAATCTCATTATTTTACTTGTAAATTTACACTATATGAACTGTATCAGATTAATAGGAATATATTCAAAACATATAGTAGATTGTTAATGAATTTCTAAACAAATGTGTAAACTCAAAATTGTTTTGAATTAAAGAATCAAAAAAAAAAAAATCAGAATTGAATAGATTCAGGGTCTTGTGAATGGAATAATTTCTGTAAACCATAATTGATACCCAGCTCCTACCACTAAGTGTCCACTTAATTCAATGTGGATAAACACAGGTGGGGCCAACTGTAAATAAACCCATTCTGGGCACACATTTTCTGCCCCTTTTAAACCATATGGGGCCCACTTCGCTGTGCTGCTCTGGTTCTAACAATTATAGCAGTGTTGCCTACTCACCCTCCTTCATCCAGCTCTAGCATGTTGGCTAAACCGATGGGGTTGAGTCTGGTTGAAGCTCCACAGTAGTGGTACCACCAACTGAAGAGCTTGCAACTGCCAAAAGCCAGCAACCCAGAGCTGCTGCTGCTCCTTGGTCGGATTTGGTGGGTTCAAATGATGAACCACAGCCGAATGCTTATGCAGCTCCTACCTGGTTGGTTTCTGGGAACATCTCTGTCCTATTTGATTTGCTACTGAGCCTGGTTCTGGGTTCCTGTCTTTGTGTTGGCAGAAAAACCTTTGATGGGACTGTAAGCCGATTCATGACTGGATCTGGAAAGAGAATGGTGGCCTACCGCAGAGCAGATGGTTTCCTGGTCTATATTGCTCCAGAACCTGAGGAGTGAGTATACTGTGCTTTTGTGTGTGAAAGTATTTCATTTACCTGTAAATATGTATCTATGTGTGTGTTTGTATGTGTGGATTGGTGACTAAGTGTTGATATAAAACATTCCAGTTTTCCTGTTTAACTGAGCGGGGTTCAGTTGTAGGAGATTGAAGACCAACAAGCTTTTCTTTGCAGAGAGGAGGAACCTCTGTTCAGTGCAATCCGTGAAGGAAATGCAAGCAAGGTGAGGGCACTGGCAATGTGTCCAGAAGTGAACCTGATGCTTCCCAGCAAGCCCGGCTGGCTGGCAGTTCACCAGGCTGCGTGGTACGGCCAAGACTCCTGTTTGCAGATGCTGCTGACAGGTGCGGACGCTACGAAACCACCAGACGAACATGCCATGATGATGTCATAACTTTCTCTGTCTTGATGTGAGCAGCTCAGCCAGGGATGATCAACAAGAGGACGACACGTGGAGAGACTCCCCTGCTGATCGCAGTCAGCAGAGTTCACCTCAGATGTGTTGAAGTTCTGCTTGAAGGGGGAGCTGAAACTGACATCCCAAACTCCGATAGAGAGACTCCACTCTACAAAGGTATTGGGGGTTACAGGTGTGGCAGCACCATTTTACAGCAGGAAAAAAAATTGAATTTGGAAGAAGCAGATTCTAAACCTTCCACAAGGAATAGGATGACAAGATTTCATGTTTGAGCATTCAGATCTTTTCAGAGGAATGGTGTCCTCTCTATTGTCTGTGAGTTAAAAAAAAAGTTGAGTATATGTAAAAAGTTGCATAACAAAAATGTTTTCTTTAAATGACAAGTTTTTTTATTACAATTTTTTTAACCAAAATCCCACAACATAAATATCTTAAAAAGCCATTTTTCATGTTGAGCTGAAGCCTGTTAGTAGCCCCTGTTGTCAAAGCTTGACCATAAAACATAGATTATGCAAATACATCTGGTTATCAATGGAATTTAATTTAAAACTCTGGACACGTGTCTATAAACAAATACCTTTTTAAAAGAACGATGAAGTCTTGTTGCTAGAAGGGAAAATAGCCTTGCCTTTAACCACTGGCCAGTGTGAAGCTGAACTTCCACCTCCTATCTGAAATTCTCTGTTTCCGTGCAGCATGTGAGAGGAATAACCCTGCGATAGTGGCCGCCTTGCTAAACCACGGAGCGGCAGTGAACACTCTCTGCATTCAGGGTTGGACAGCTCTTCAGGAAGCGGTTGCCCGAAACAACGTGGAGATTTGTGAGATGCTCGTGAAGGCTGGAGCCAAACACAACCTTCGCAACATCTACGGCATCACACCGCTGTTCACGGCAGCTCAGACTGGGCAGCTGGCCACATTGCGCTTCCTCCTCAGACACGGTATCCCAAAAGTTCTTTCAGCTCCATCCGGAGCTTCATCTTACCACTATCGTCACAACTCACCAACTTCTAATTTGCTAACTAGCACATCTACTGTGCAGAATAAAAACTTCTGGAGTTTTCTTTTTGCATGCATCTCACACCTTTCTGTAATCTGTTAAGACAGTTTGGGATCCAGATGAATCTAAAACAGGAAGTTGACATAGAAGGAATCTACTTCTGAACTGGTAGAAAGAAATTATGTGACTGAAGTCTAAATACGGAGAAGACACCTTAAGTCTCAGTTGAGAAGGCTTTACCGTTTTTTTTTTTTGTTTTGCTAGGTTTCATGTTGTCTATAGCATCTTTACGTCTCTTACTTGTGTGGCACCTTAGAATGATCCTAACTCTTTGCAACTTAAAGCTGCACAGATAAATGAATGCTGTGTCATTCCATTGTTTCATACTTCTCCCTATGGTTCAGTTCCTATATTGCTATATCAGGCGTCGCTGTCTCCCTCCAGGTGCAGACATCAACACACAGGCAGCAGACGGGGCCACAGCTCTTTGTGAAGCTGCAAAAAATGGACACCAGCAAGTAATTGAGCTCCTTCTGTCCCAAAACGCTGATGCCAACAAGCCGGGGAAGAAAGGACTATTACCAATTCACATCGCTACTCAAAAGGGGTATAAAAAGTAAGTATTCTATATTTAAGAAGGTACCAGAAAAAAGAAAGAAAGAAAATAAAAAACATTTTTATTTTATTTATTGGACAACATGGTTTCTAACAGACAGCAGGCAGACAGTTTATTGAGACCTGAAGTCTTAATCAGGACAAGAGGCTGGACTGGACTCGGATGGTTGGCAGTGGGGTGGCTGGTTTGTCTCTTCAGGAGCTGGAGATCAGGACTTGAACTGAGAGCGTGAGCCACAAGGCAGGCAGGAACAAATGCCATATACCTGTATTGCACTTAAGGACCTTTCTTGAAGGCCCAAAGTGCAGCAAATCTCCCCCCAACTCCTGCAGCGAGAGAGAGAGAGGCAGAAAGAGAGCGACAGACGGGAACAGACAGAGATTCTGACAGTACTACCCATCCCAGGGATGCCTCCTAACACACAACCAAGCCGGTCAGAATGAGAGGTGTGGAAAGACCAGATCATGTTGGGGTCCAGGATCTGAACCTTGGGCACCCAAGATGGCTCCTCCAGGCCATGACCCTTCCAATCGACAAGTGACTGGATCCCTCGCTGCCAGATATCAACCAGTCGGTGCATGATAAAGGCAGAATGGCCATTCACAGTCCGGACGTGAGGAGGGAGGTTGGCAGGAGGCAATGGTCACTAGGAAACATGGTCATGTTTTAAGTGGAAAACATGTGAAGTAGGATGAATGTAGAAGGAAGCTTCAAACGTACCGCAGAGGGAGCAATCCCTCTCTCAAGAAGCGAGCAAATAGTTTCTAGGTGTCAGTTTTTAGAAGAATAGTTTTGTAGGAAAGCCCAACCTGGCAGATATTGGGGCTATTTATCTGCAAATGAATTGGTCCTCTCTGCAGAGGGCTGAATGGATCTTGTTCTTGACATTCTGTCAATGTTGAATATGAAGCTGGACCGAGGGCGCTGCCAACTCCAGTTCTTTACTTGGAAATATTGATGCCTGAGAACCCAGAGAGGCTTCAAAAGGTAACACGGCTGTAGCAGAGGAAACTCGTGAGTCATGTGGATACTCCATCCTGGGAAGGTAAAAGGACCAGGACCATGGGGTAGAAGAAGTCCTGCAGCACAGAGTAGATTTCAGGTCTTGATTTGTGCACTCAGCCTGGCCATTGGTTTAGGGATGGTGACAAGATATCAGACTAGCTGTAGTGCTCAGGGCTTCACAAAAAGACACCATACCTTAAGCTGTGGGTTTAAAAAAGCTCAGAAAAGTTCAACAAGGACAACTCTACCCAACGGAGAAAAAATATCTCTGCTGGTCTGGGAATGCCTCTGTGTTCTCTCGTAAATGTCAATGGAGTTGGAAAGAGAGTAATCTTGACAGGTGTTCCTGTTCTCTGACCCAGTATAGTAGTGACCATAGCAGCTTTTCATGCTGTCATAGATCAGCTTCTCCTGTAGAGATGTTGATTACTGACACTTAAGAAGAAGCTTTTAAAGCTTGGAGTTTTTGCTCATCTTAAGAATCTTGTGTGTTTGTTGGACTCCCATTCACTTGTAACTATTAAGCAGTTGTTAGTCTTTTCTGTCTTGTCCATCTAGCTAACACATCATGATGCAAAGTCTCTTTCTCACTTTGTTACTCACTCCTGTGTACCTCTTGTTTCAAGGATTGTCACCATGTTGATCCCAGTCACCAGTAAGACAAGAGTTCGGCGGACGGGGATCAGCCCACTGCACCTGGCAGCAGAGTACAACCGTGATGACACACTGGTCATGCTGATCAACGCAGACTTTGAAGTCAATGCTCAGCTGTCTGAGGAGCGGTCCATGCTGTATGAGGATCGCCGCAGCACGGCCCTCTACTTCTCTGTCATCAACAACAACATTGGAGCCGTGCAGACACTGCTGGCTAATGGTGCTGACCCAAACCTGGATGTATTTAGGCCTCTTATGGTGGCTGCCAGGCAGGGCTGCATACAGACCATCACCCTGCTGGTCGAGCACGGTGCCAACATTAATGCCAGCATCCCCACCCACCCCACCACCTTCCCTGCTGTCTTCATGTTTTCTATGAAGTACCTTCCAATGTTCAAGTACCTGCTTGACCAAGGAGGTGATGCTCAGTCCTGTTTCAACTGTGTGTATGGCAGTCAGCCTCATCCTGCTCTCAAAACCACCAGATCAGACGGGAATGTGCTACATGAGCAACACCTACCAGAGACAAACCAAACAAAAGGAGTTCAGGTAAGAGTGTACACACAAAAGCGTGCTCTCTAAACTATGTTTACAATACTATTTGCTTGGCAGAGGCGTCCAGTTTTAATGTTAGGACAATGTACAGACGCAATCAGAAGTTCTATAATGCGATTTGGGCTGTGTGACACAACCTAAGTTAAAATATCTGAACTTTGGTGAAGACATCCACTGATGGGGGCGGCTAATAGAAGGTTTAATTCCAAGCCTTTGGAGGATCCTACACCTTGATGTTGGTGGGACTCTAGAGCAGGGGTATTCAACTCCAGGCCTCGAGGGCCACAGTGTCTGCATAATTTCCAGATATCCAAACTCTACTCATGACTGATTACCTGGTTCAGGTGTGTCCAACCAATTGGAGCATGCCAGATCCGGGTATGTTGGAAAACCTGCAGGAATGCGGCCCTCGTGGCCTGGAGTTGAATACCCCTGCTCTAGAGACCTGCAGTTTCGAATATATGCTGCTGCTTTGTGATGGTAAAATAGTGTGACCAGTGGGATCTCTGTGGATTGTTGTCGGGTCCAAAAGGAGTTGCAGGCGGAGGAGAGTATGTAGATAAAAGCAAGGCTGCTGGACCAAGGAAGTATGTCCAGCTTCCTTGGCTGGAGGGAGGCTAAGGAAGCAACCATTCAGTATTAATATCCATTCAGCTGCAGGAATTTGGGTGAGCCACTTGGAGGGGCTTGAACGCAGCACCTCAAAGAGTGATGAACCCACTTGGATCAGTGGTACAATGTTTGAAAGATGAAAGACTTTAAGTTCAGATCCCATGATTCAACTTCAAGATGTCTCTTGGATGAGTGAGAATCTTCATCGACATGTGGATGGTGTCACGTCCAATTGCTACTGCTGGACTTTTTCCATCCAGTCCTTCTTCTCACCTGGCAGGTGTGGCCAATGTTCCTTAATTGGCACCTGCTGGCTCCCTGCCTCACCAAGGCAGGCAGGGAGCAGAGTAACAGGCTGAGGAGCTGGTTAGGTTTTTAGTTGGTGTGGTGCTGATTTGTTTCATTTTTGTCCTCAGCAGTCCTACACTACTGGGTTTTGTTATTTTAGTTTGGGTTGGATCTTGGTAGTCTCAGTCTGTGGGATTTGTTCATTTGTTTTTCGTTAGGTAGTTTTGGTTAGGCAGCCCTAAGCAGGGAGCTGTTGATTCTAACGGTCGACATGGCTGGGTTAGCGGTCTCCCTGACTTTTTTTGTTTGGCCAAGGTTCAAATTCCCTTTGTTTTGCCTTTTTGTTTCAAACAGTATACTAATTGTTTTTCCCTTTTGCTTTTCAGGAAATAGTTTCTTTGTTTCCCTTATTTACCAAACTGAGTTCCTTTTTCTCACTGGTGTCCAGTTTTTGCTGTGGTCCAATTTTTGGTTTTCCTCCTAGGCTTGAGCCAGGTCTGCACACTGGGGCCCTAATTGTCAATACCATATTCAGTTCAGCAGAAAATTGAAAAGAACAACACACCTGAGACTTCAGTTTTTAAACAACTCTTCCTCACTGACCAGTTTCTCCTGATAAGAGTGAGACTTTAATGGATACTTCACAACAAATACATTTTTTAATTTAAAAAGTACACGCATTTATATATAAGTATCTTGTACATGAGAAAAGGAAAAAACGCAGTGAGATCGACGGGAGGATAGGAACTGCATCTGATGTTGTATGGTCGCTGTGGTCTGTTGTGGTAAAGAAGGGCTGAACCAGAAAGCAAAGCTCTCAATTTACCGATCAATCTTCGTTCTAGTACTCACCTATGGTCATGAGCTCTGGGCTGTGACTGAAAGAATGAGGTACAGACTACAGGTGGCTAAAATGAGCTTTCTCTGTGGGGTGGCTGGGTGCTCCCTTAGAGATGGGGTGAGAAGCTCGGTCACTCGGAGAGAGCTCGGAGTAGATCCGCTGCTCCTCCACATCGAGAGCAGCTAGTTGAGGTAGCTCTGGTATCTGGTCCGGATGGCTCCCAGGAGAGGTGTTCTGGACATGTCCCACTGGGAGGGCCAGGAGAAGACCTCGGACGTGCTGGAGAGACTATGTCTCTCAGCTGCCCAGGGAACACCTTGAGGTCCCGCCAGAGGAGCTGGACGAAGTGGCTGGGGAGAGGGAAGTCTGGGCATCTTTGCTTAGACTGTTGCCCCCGTAATCCAGACAGTCTTTGCTTCATTAAAACTGTTGCAAATATAAAGTTCCACTTATTGTTTTTAGTAGCAGAGATGTTTTTACATCTCCTACCTTCAGTGAGATTTTTTCATTCTTCTTTTACTAACTGATCCGTTCATTGATTGACAGTTCTGTGAGATGATATCTGCTCCAAGCATCTCCCGGTGGGCAGGGCCAATCATTGACATCCTACTGGATTACGTTGGGGATGTGGCGCTGTGCTCCAGACTGATGGAGCACCTGGACAGCTACTCAGAATGGAGCAACATCAAAGAGAAAGCAGGTGACCTGGTTCCTGACAGTTGCTAGTTTTGCCGTCCTAGTCCTGATGTGACCTGTGCTGTGTCTTGTAGCCCCCCCACGCCCTTTGTTGCAGCTTTGCAGAATGCAGATTCTACAGATGGTCGGATACCGGCAGCTGAAGAGGTTACCGCTTCCTGGAAGTCTGATATGCTTCCTTCAGCATCAAGAGAGGTGTCTGGATGACTGATGATCATTCTCCAGTTGGACTGCAGGGAGAACAACTGGAAGGATGTGGCACATGGATGCTGCTGCAGATGATGATGATGATCGGCCCCCCAACTCGACTCCGTTTTGCTCTGATAGACTGATGATTGACATCATCAGCGGATGTTTAATGTTTGCATCATTAGACAGCTCTCCTTGTCCTGCTGCATAGACCCTCTACCTGAGGGTCCCCTTCAGGGAGGGGTCTGTTCCGACGTGAAGCAGGTGGGGTGACGGTTTGGGACTTTTCTGCTGTCTGAAGCTGGCTTCCTGTTTGTGACTTTGACCTGGAAAAGAGCTCTGTCAATAAAGTTGTTTTTGAAAATGGCAGTTCTCCGTGTTTTGCCTGAAGGTTGGAGATCAGGGTTCATTTCATCAGGTAGCCTGCATGGTGGCGCAGTGGTTAGCGTACTTGCCTCACAGCAGGAATGTCCCCGGATCAAGTCCTGGCTGGGGATGTGAAAGAGAGTTTGCATGTTTTCCCTGTGCATGTGTGGGTTTCTCTGGGGACTCTAACTAAAACAGCAATAAACACATCAGTGGTGTCAAAAAATAGAATTATTTTCATTGAATCTGGAACAACATACACGTCAGAGAAGAAGGAAACTATTATCAGCACGGATGTAAAAGATATTTGATACGTATTGAAAAATCGATTGGGCAACTGCAGTCTAACCAAGATATGTTGGCTAACAGATATAATATCAAGAGGTAAATAATCGATTTCTGTCAAACTAGTTACTGTTTTTTTGTCTTTTTATGTACATGCGATACAAACAAAAAGATGTTCAAACATAAGCTTGCTTCTTCCAAGTCATTACCTGAAGAAATGTCTTTATCAATTGCAATGCATTGTTATTTATAGCTTTAAATGCCATATGAATAAAAACATTCTAGATTTTAGTGTTTTTTGGTAAAAGAATTGGTCTGTCGTGTCGCCTAAAAGTTAGTTGAATCTTTTATGTATCGATTCGTGGACCATATCGAGATGCGTATCGAATCGTGTGAAAGTGAAAGATACAAACCTCTAATTATCAGGATGAAGCTCCTCTGTCTCTCCTGTCCAACAGAGGTGGCCCCTCCTACTTTAGGTGAAGGTTCTGAGCTGATGCTGCTTCTTCTTGCTGCTTTTGTTCTCCTTGCTGTTAGCATTCACATAAGCAGTGATTCTCCGGCACCTTTCCGTATATTTTTGGCACTTAAAAACTCAATCACACTTTAAGAAATTTCAACAATCTTGGTGTTGTTTTCCAGGACATTACTGCTTGTATTTTTGGTCTTCAACTTAATAGTTTTTGAAAAAAATGAGCAAAATAAGCCGTATTGCAAATAAACGAGAAGTCTTCAAATGTCAAAATATTTGGTCGATTATCTTCAAATATATTCATGAGCTATGTTTTCATCTTTTATGGTAATTTTCAAAAAAATTGGAGTCTAACTAATATTTTAGCAACATGCTAACATTTTTGGCTAATTTTTTTTATCTACTGGGGTTTTTAAGGCTAACTTAGAGTTTAGCTTCTATTTTAGCAACAGGCCAACGTTTTTGACTAACTTAGTTTTCCATGGAATTTTGGACTATTTTGGAGTTTATCCAGTATTAAAGTAATGTGCTAGCTTTTTTTTTTGGCTAATTTGGCATCTACTGAGGTTTTTAGGGTTAATTTGGAACTTATCTCATATTTAAGTAACACACAACAAATATTTTTTGCAAAATTGGCATGTATTTGGGATTTTTTAAAGCAGTTTTAATTTCAGGAAAAAGCTTTAGCATCTTCAGCGACTACTTTAATCAAAAAGCATTCACACTGACAATATCGCAGGTGATGCAACTATTTTTTAGTTTAAACTGCAGGTCTTACATGTTGCCCATAATCATTCTCCATTATATTGACTTCTCAAATGACACCAATGTTTTCAGGGATGGGCAAACTACAGCCCGGCAGCCCGGGGGCCATGTGCAGCTCTTTTAACCATTTAGTCTGACCTGCCAAATGTGATTAAATAATATGTTATTTATCCTTAATAATGTTTTATTTTACCTGTAATTCTGGTCTTTCCTTGATGGCACATATTGATCTTTGTTTATAGGTGCGGAAAGTTAATCTGTATTCATGTAGAGTTGGATGATTGTTTTTTTTTCTGACGTTCATGTGTGATTTTCAAGTTTCATTTTAACACCACAGGTAGACAGCATTTCTGTAATTTTTCATGTTTTCCCGAAGGACATGAATCAGTGGGTATAAAATGAGAGCAAACGCCACAGATTTAGAAATAAAACTCCAAAATGTTTGGTTAAAAGTATTTTTCAATCATATTAAAGCTGTGATTTCATCCCGATTTCATGTAATTTCTTTCTCTTATGAGGTGGATTACAAAAATACTCATCTACTTTTGGTACAGCCTTACTGTAAAATATCATGGCCCACAAGTCTAAAAGTTTGCCCACTCCTGCTGTAGATGTTACTGTTGTTGACGGTGGTTTCTCAGACTCTGTAAATATTGCTGCAAATATTTCTCAGATGTCAAAGTTGAAGGTGTGATGCCGGAGATGCTGCTAAGGAAGGCTTCCTGTCTCCATTTTTTTCTGTGAGAACCATAATATTCAAACAGGAAGTGCTTAACTTTGTAGCAACAACAGAGCAAAGTAAACAAGCAAAGATATTCCGCTAGAACACACAAGCTGCAGAGCGGCACACAAATCTTCACATCCTTTATTTTGTTTTGATGAAATAGTGTGAAATATTGAAAATAAATTTTCCCACTGAAGCTTTCAGAATAAAAGCATTGATCCGAGGTCACATTAGATATTTTAGCAAGTGGACACAGGAGAAAATTTGGGTGTGGACGAGGAGGGGCGGACCGGTGAATGAGGTCCTCAGGTTCTGGGTCTCTGTTGGGCGCGCTGCCTGTACTCCGGTAGGTGATGGAGGATCCAGGCTGCAGGGGTCAGCATGGCTGCTGCAAACACCATCATGACAAAGAAGCTTTGCTGTCAGACACAAAACAAAGATGGAGAAACTCAATCGAACAGAAGAAGCTGCAGTGTGAAAGTAGAACTTGCTGAGCGCTATCAGCTTATACTACAGTTAGTCTGCAAACCACGGAGAACTAAAGACAGAAGTTTTTAAAGTAATGGATGATTATAACAGACTAACCGCTAGTTAGTGGGCTTCTAGTAACTAGTTACTTCAAGGTCACTTACTGCGGCTCCAATCCGGTGTCGAGGAGGTTTGCTGTAGATGGTCCTCCTGGATTCTTTTAGGACTTCTCCTAACGTCATGGCTTCTCCCATCATCTTAAAGACGGCGCGGGACATTGTCTGAGCTGAACCACGTCTGAACTGCTGCACTCCTTCACTAGACTAAGCTCTGCAGAGCTGAGGAGGAGGAGACTGACAGCTGAGGGGTCAGCTCAGACCAAAACCCCAATCGGAGATCTGACTTTTCCTGATTGATAATAGGACCTGCGTCTGCTTGGCTAGAGAAATAATACAGAACAAGGCGCAACCATGACGTGATTGATGTTTGAACCTGTGCAGGTGCACCAGAGACACATCAAAGGGGCCTTAATCACTGATGTGAGCTCTGGTGAGGATGACAAACCACAGGAGTCTTCAGAAACATGACATTTTTATTTTTTTTCATAGGGAAAAGGTCTGACAAACTCAACACCGACAGCTGCAGGATCAACAGAGAGTTGCAGAGCATGGCACTGCACTGAAGAAAGGGGGAGGAGCACAAGGGGGTCGAGGTGATCAGGAGAAGGAGAACGCACCGGCGTCCATGCGGCGTCTTTTACTACTTTGTTGCTCGAAGAACTGACGGATATCTTCAGATGTCACAACCTGGAAGAAGGAGGAAGCCAATGCTTAGTATCCGTTCTCACTCCCAAGTAGTGCTGCCTCAAACAATTATTTCAAAACTAATTGATTATTTTTTCATGTGCAAAGTGGCTGTAAAACACACATCTTAACCATTATTAGCTTTAAAACTAATTAAAAATAAAGATGATTAAGATGATAGTTTATTAAACTTTTAATGAATCGTGCATCTTCTGTTTCTGGTACTTAAACACGATTAAATCATATGAGTTCGGCATCTGAAACAAGGAACTATTTTTCACAAAAGATTAAACTCTCCTCTTACCGGCTGCATCTTCTACAGATGGATGAGAATTGCGCACAGGTAGACATGCTTTACACACGCGCATGTATCTCGCCGGTGCTTTTTCCTGAATAAAGTGCGTGCGTCGCCATAAAATGTCCGACGCAGCTGCTCAACAGTTCAGCGTCATTCAAACGCTCAGCGCAACAGCCATCGGGAGATTTTTTTTTTTTTCAGTAGAGGCAGAGAGTTGGTCCAAGTTGGCATCCATTCTCCATAAAACTCAAGCACTCTGCACAATTGGAGGCATAGTGTTTTTGATCAGTTTGGGGCAGTTTTTCCAGCCCAAACGCCTCTCAGTGTTTGCAGAGTGCACGACTGGCTGATAAATCCAAAATTCTTCAGTGACTTCCACAGACACACCACCCTGTATTTGCTCCAAGGGTTGTTGGCGTTTCTAGCCACATACGTTTTTTCTAAGGAGGAGGGATCTGCTTTTCCTGTTGCTTAGCGTGGAAAATGTGTCTATCGACTACAAATACTATCTTATCAAATCTGTTTTCAGATTGAGAAATGTATAAAATAGAACAAAAGTTGTAGGAGTAACATGAGGAGAGAAAAAAGGATCTCTGGCTTCGGCAAGAAGAGGACCATTGAAGTGAACACATGTTCTATAGAATAAACTAATGAATGTAACCAGGACCTGACCAGCTTGAAGGATGAAGAGGAGAAGACAGAGAAGAAGAATAGAAACAGAGAAGAGACAAAGTCAGGTCTTTGACTCACCTTTCCTTCTGCTGCAAACCTCTGGAGAAAGTCCTTCAGCTCCGTCTTCATGTCATTGTACCCTGAGAGAAACACAAACAGCATCAGCTTTAGCTGCGGGGATCCAGGGGAGCTGTGGTTCTAGGTTCCAGCTCGGCACACCATGGATGATCTCCAACTGCTGCACGCGGCTCAGGTTGTCCAGCGCCGACATCAGAGGGTCCGTTCCCGGCTGTTCGCGCTCTCTGCTCTTTCCTTTGTTCTCGTATTCCAGAACAGTGTCGGTCTCGTCCAGCAGGAAGGACAGACCGGCTTCAGACAGCATCAGCTGTGGGAGGGGAATGCAGACTGGGGTCACCTAGTGAAGGCTCTAGAAGGCCATTCTGGAACGTGTCTGGCCTCACTTACACATGGAATTCAGTCAGTCAATAAAAAGGGACCTATGGCAGGCTGTCAGTACAGGAAACAAAGTGTTCTAGGTTACCTGGCAGGGAGTACAGGAACACAGTTTAGAGCGCCATCCGGATGGCCAAAAGACGGCTCCCGATTGGACCCTTTTCTGCCCCCCCGCCTGCAGTTCCTTCAGCCGGCAGCAAGGCTCCCCCTCCTCACGGCTTCGCTTACAGCTAGGCTTCGTAACACTCTCCTCCTGTGAAGAGAGGAGACGAGGGTCATATTGATGCGCACAAACTGATGCACAAACACAACAGAATTGAAGATTTGAACCTTCTTCATGCAAACACTCGTCTTTGTTCCAGGATTCTCAGTTTACAAACTGGTGTGACGCAGCAGGAAGTGAACCGTTTGATTTCTGCCATTTGTGGTTCAGCTAAGGCGTGGCAGTTAGACACTGGCCTTCCAATTTCCTCACTTGGCATTTTTTTTTTTTTTTATTTGGTCGGAGAAATATGAAGCCCGGCTGTTAACTGGATTTTGAAAAACTCAATTCTGAGAATGTCCTCAAATGTAGATCGACCTACAGAGACACACATCCTCTAAACGTGTCTCCTAATGTTTGGAAAACTCTCTCAACGCAACTCTGTTTAATAAAGTTATAAAATGACCAATCAGGTGCCTCAGTAAAAGCACGTGATGCCCTTTGACCCCACCTTAAATGTTTGATTGACAGATTCTCCTGAGCAGCTTTCAGTGGAAGGGGTGTGGTCTTCCAACAAGCACACTCATGATTGGCTACAAAAGCTGCTATAGAAGCGATGGATACGAAATCGGCTTCATGACGTTGGAGGAAAGGCATTTTCTGTAGGTGATGTCACACTCACTCGGTCCAGTTCTCTATATACAGTCAGTACTTATATCCCGTGCTTAAAGGGTAACTAAGCAGGACAGTTGGAGGCTGACTCCACTCTCAACCCAGATTTGAAAAATGTATTAAAGGGGTGAGGCTAGTAGAAGCGGGATGAGCGGAGGAGGTGTGGTCTGGATGTGTGATTGACAATGAGTTTAGCTTGAGGTAATTATAGGATCTTTTTATTATGGTCTTGATTAAAAACAAAAAAAAAAAAATCATACGGTTTAGAAGGCCCAAGCAGGCTCCCTCCTCATCCCACAGCCGCTCTTTGTCTGCTGGTCAGCCAGCTTTCCAAGGGCAAACAAGTTCTGCTGTTCTTTGCGTCGTGGGGAGAGCTCAAATGGTCGCATGGTGAGTTTTAACTCTTGAGCAGGTCAAGTGTTCAAATATGGTTGGGGCTTTTATACAGGAGCTTAGAGCATGATGACGTGAACTTCTGGAACTTACAACAGCTGACCAATCACGAAATTCAACTGTAATATCTTGTTTTAACCTGTAGGGGGCAGCACATAGATGGTTTTAAACCATAATTTCAGGAAATTTTAAATTGTAAAGAAATTGGCAAGAACCAACAGACAGCACTTTTAAGGTCCCAGTTGATTTTCTGTTTGGTTACCCTTTAAGATGTGGCCACACCTGTCAGCAACCCTCGACAGCAGGGTTATCAAACTCAATTGACCTTTTTACTGAAGGCAGAGTCTGGTTGAGGCTGGGCCGTATGGGGTTCCATTTGTGCCAAAAATAGGTTTTTGCGTTCACTCTCTATCTTTGGTCCTTTGTCCATGTCTACTGAACAACTTTATTGAACATTTGTTCATGTCTATGAACTATTAAGCAAAATCTTCTGCATGTCCTATAAAACGACAGCAACTGTTGCTAAGGACTTTTCTGAAAACCAGATCCAATAACAATAGCAAATAAAAAGTTTTAATCGGACAACCCAAAATCTGGCATGTGACCAAGGCTCTAGTTCAGTCCCATACCTCCAAAGGTCTGTGATAGAGTGCTGTCATGTGCCATGATGAAGTCATCAACAGCAAGGTTTATTCTTAGCTCTAACACAACACATGCTGATGTATAATACTAGGCAAAAATATCCATCAACTGTGTTACTTTCTGACACTTAGTCGTGCAAAGCTTTTTTAAGTTCTCATCTCGTGTTAATCCATGTTTGGACTCCTTTCTTACAAAAAACTTCATCAGAGCGACTCCTATCTTCTGTCTTTAGACTGAATAGTTTGTCTCTGAATCATTCCTCCAACATTCTCAGGTGTCTCACCTGGCTCTCTGGCTTCTCAGGGATAGCTTCAGCTCCAGGCTCCTCCCCTTTTGGTTCTTCCGGACCTGCAGCTGCAAACGAGCAAATAAAAGCTCAAAGACAACAATCACTGCAAAAAGATGAAACTTAAGTCAGGTTTAAAATGACTTCAAAACAGAAACAAAAAGGCTTTTAGCAGCTTTAAAATGAGGTAAGGAGAAGAGTTTAAAAACACTTATAACTGCAATCTTCCAATCAGAATCGGGCATTCTGCCTCTCCACCACAGGCACCCTGACAGGAAGTGGCCCTTCTTATTAGTTTTAGCAGACTTACCTGCCAGGTGAGCTGCGTACACCCATAGGACAGGACTTGTCTTCATGCAGGCCTCACAGATCATCTCTTGGAGCTCGACGCAGTCTGGAACCACGCAGCCCAGGTGCTGCAAACACACACAGCTCACCTGTCAGCAGACCACACTGATCCCAAAAAGCTCAGGAGAATGGGACTCACCCTGCTGTGAAGCCAGTCTTCGCACACAACACACTGAATCATCTCGTCCTCCACCTGCACAGACAGCAATCAGAGCATGGCGCAGCGATGATTTTTCAATATTTTCAATATTCCTCCACATTTTACCTCGGTATACGGTATTGCCTTGACTAATTAAGAACTTCATAAGCACCACTTAAGTCGCTTTACTAAACTGCTGGGTTTTCCTCCATCATAGGAAATGGAATTCCACAATTATTAAAAGATTAACAACATTAAATGGTTGGGTCAAACACTTTTATTTTAAAATAATGGGACAACTGCGGGAATTGCCCCAGGAGGAGAGCGCAATTGAACACGGCAGCCCCTGCACGCACACACACACGGGGAGCTGAATTTGGCCGCTGAAGATGCTAGCGCTGATAGCTGAAGATGATAAAATTGAAAACTCTGAAGCTGGTAGATGAAAACGCTGCAAATGTTAGCCAGCTAATATATTAGCTGAATGTCAAATTAGCCTAAAAAAAATAAAAAAATAGTTTAGCCAAAACAGCAAGCATGTAGCTGAAAAAATAGCTAAACTTCAAAATCTTTTTTAGTAAATACCAAAATAGTCCAAAAAGCTAGCAGAATGTCCATTTTTAAAACTCTAAAATTGTAACTTTTGAACATAATTATGAATAATAAAAAGGCAGGAAAATTATTCCAGAATAAATAAACTTTAACCTTAAATAACTTAATATTTTACCCACAAAAATATATTTTATCAAAATTCTACAAGGTAGTAAAAATTTATGCAAGATAACATCGGTCATTAAAAAAAATAAAATAATATGATCTGGAGGGCCGAATATAATTATTTGGAGGACAGGATCCGGCCCCCGGGCCTCGACTTTGACACGTGTGGTATACAGTATTACCTTAATACCGCACAAGCTGAGCTGTATGCGAGACTCACCTGGTCATCCGGGTCTGGATACGGCCGTCTGCAGGTGCAGTACACCCCAAAGAAGTTATGACTGTACTTATTTAGACTGTTGACGTCGTCCTTCTCCTGAAACACACACAGAGCGTCAAGGGGGGGTGGGAGGAGCGGCGGCAACAGGTGAGCCAGGTGAACTCACAGGCTGAAGTTTACACTGCAGATCTGAGAACTTCCTGTTTCCACAGTCACAGCGGAAGTTCCTGCAGCAGGAGAGTGAGCGTGCGTGAGAGGGAGTTGTTGTGACATCTCCGATTTAAGGGAGACTTCTTAATCACCTTTTGGTGTACAGCTCGAACAGTTCGTGGCCCTCGTGACATTTGTAGGAGCAGGCCAAGCACACCCCTGCGGCCTCACCCCCCTTCGGCGTGCAGGTGTTGCACGCGTACAGCGCCTGCCTCTTCACGTATCCCTGAAACACAGCAATGAGAAGGTGAGCCCCCCGCCTGTTTACAAGACGCCTGCTGGAGGACACACCCACCAGTGGGTACGAGCAGTGATCCGAGTCGCTTCCTGCCAGGACGGCTGAAGCCTCTTCCTCCAGCTCCTCATCCTCTTCCAGAACGTCCACCAGAGAGATGGTCTGCTCCTCACACATGCTGCCCCCCTCCTGGAGGAGAGGGACACCTCAGTAAGAGCAGTCACCCCTGGAAACTCTAAAACCTCTATAACTGGGGCAAAATGTTACTGAGACAAGCTCTGTTGTTAGACAGGTACAAAGACTTGCACGTGATGTCAGACAGGTGTTCCAAAAGGGGGAGGAGTCAGAACGTTACCTACATGTCAGGTGCTTGACGTGGTTGGCTACTATTCAAAGGAGACGGTTACCGTAGTTACCTGAGAGGATGCTTCTGACGTCATCAATGATAAAGCGTCGTCTAACCTGCGGCGAAATGTTGGTTTTTATAAGACAAAACCGTTTTCACAAAGTTTCCCGAGCCGCCATCTGCCAGCCGAGAAACTGTCAAACTTTTATCTGATTCTCTGTTAGTTGCAGCTAGCTTCTAGCTGCGGGACGCTCACGCACAAACTCACCGGAGTCACGCGGGGCTGCAGCTTTAATTAAACAGCTTTCAGCGCGTGAGTCACGCAAACAGGCCGCGCGCCGATCAGCAAGCAGCAGCACGAAAGTCCAGTCTCCGTCCGAGCTAGCTGCTCCTAGCAAGCGACAACTTCCGGCCGACAACGGAGATTGTATTTTGGCGGCTTCCTGACACGTGACGTCACCGCCTCTGATGTTTTGAATCCGATTTGGAATGTTTGTTTGGCATTCTCATTGTTCTACTTTCCCTACATTGAATTTTACTCTTTTGCGAGATTGTTTACTGTTATTTGTTTCTCTTATTTTGATTTGTTTGTGCTTGCTGCTTTGTTCTAAGCCATTTATATACTATAATAACTGTATTTTTGAGATTTTCATGCTGTATTGTTGGAATATTTTGTCAATAACAAAATTTACAACAAAAATGTATTTTTAGGAAAACAAATAAATAAATAATTCACAACCCCATAGGACAAAACTTGTCCTTCGTTGTTCTGTATGGACAATAAAGTTGTTTTTAATCTGAACATTCTGTTAAACTTATTTTAAAAGAATTAAACCCAACATTCACACATTGTGTAAATTTTTGAAAATGTTCTCAAGAAACAGTGACTCACCTTTTTTGGCATTTCTCCTTTTTACATTCTTTCTGGCAAATCTTCTTTGATTTATTTTGTTACAAGTTTTCTCTGTCCTTTTTGTTACTTTGGGAGCATGTTGTTGTTTGGCTTTCACCAGCATAAGAATTTGGCCTTTCAATCTTTGTTAAGAATATTAATTGGCAGAATTGTGTGGATCTGTGTGTGTCTTGAAGCAACCCCTCCCCCTAAAGACTGAAGCTGCTGGAATGTCTTTGTGCTGGCCCACATGGGCTGAGGATTTGTGATCTCGGACACAGGAAGTCCCACCTCTGACACAGGAAGTCCTTCCTGTCCCAGGAAAAGTATAAAGGCGTTGGCCTGGGAGGAGTTTGCTGAGAACTCTCACTGACGTGACTCGGTTCGGTTCGGTTCTGTCTGTGAGATTTTTCCCTTTTGCAAAAGTGTAATAAACAACTGTGATCGATGAGACCTGGTCCTTGGCTTTTTCTTAAGAACATTTTGAGTAATTTTTAGTAGACAGAAAAAGTCATTCTTAACAATCTTTAATCAATTTATTCATTTTACTTTCTAAATTTTACATCCACAAATGTGAATTTTCTATTTAAAATTCCTAAGCTTTCCTTATTTCTGGTTTAGGCCAAACTATATTGTATCAATATTTTTGTTTTTACACTTTTTTTAAATATAAAATCATTTAAGAATGTAAACTCTGCAATTTCTTTGATCCTATTAACTCATTTTAGATTATTTTAAACCCTGGCATTTTATGTTATTTTATTTTGATTACATTTCTTTTATATTGTTTGTATAAATGTATAGTAATGGCTATTTTGCAGTTTTTCTGTACTGAAACTTATGTTTAGGATATACTAAAAAAAGAATTCTGAACACCGTTTGGTTTACTAGTTATGCTGTTTTCATATTTATTTCTGACAATCCTCCCTATCTAATTAATAAAAGACTAAATTGTTCAAATTTGTAAAACAAATCACAATTTCTTTGTTTTAATTGCTCAAATCAGACATTATATATACACAATTTCTCCTAGTAGCAAAAATAGCTATAAATATATATGAAGGTCGTCTGTCTCTGAACATTTTCAAATTATTGTGATTTAATTTAATTAAATGAAATGTAAGGTAATGCATGCATACATGTATTTTTACATACATGCAAACTCACATATACAGAACATATTTATATAAATGTAATGTATTTACGTAAGATATTTCAGGCCTGGTGGCTGCATGCACCCTTGGCCTGAAGTCAATCAAATCTTCAGGTAATTGGAAAACTACTTCTAAGTATTGGCAGTACTTTTGTGGAGCTTCGTTTTTGGTTTGTGTTTTGGTTTATCTTTAAACTTTATTGATTGAAGGCAAAACAAATTACAGAACATTTAGACAAATGCATTTGAAACAAGTAATGACTATAATTATAATAATAATAATATTCCAACACAGAATCATTACAGTAAAAAAATTATGAGTAAAAAAATATATAAGTTAAAAAAAGAGACAATAATAAAAAAAAATACACATGAGTAAACAATTTAGTCATCAAGTAGGAAGGCACAAAGTTCAAATGTATAAAGGTATACTTTGGTGGTATGGGTCATTTTTATGGTGCCAAAGAAATTATTTAATTCAGCTATACAACTAAAAAAATTGGGAGAAGTTTTTCTAACTTTGCATTTGTGTAAATAAAACTAGGTTTTAAATAATAGTATATTGACAATATTTTCTGTTTTTATTATCAAAGCTAAAACAAGTAATAGGTTCAAAAATTATCATACAATTAGGCTTTAATGATCAAAAGAAAATGCACAATTAGAAAAAGATGATGGGTATATATTATGTATAATTTTTATGCAAACTTTTTCAATTAATGTCAATGCTTTATTCCAATTAATATTTCTAAATATATTAGTCCAATAAAGCACTTTTCTGGGGAGCTTGTGAAAACGGCACGCCCCCTTACGTGATGACGACAGCAAACGTGAAGGATGGCGGCTGTTGTGTCGGCGGAGCTCCGGTACAGGGACGGGAAGAGACAGAACCTATGCGTACGGGTGGATAACAGCCTGAGCTCCCTCATCAGTGGGATTTCCGAGCTGACAGTGAACTCCTCTGTTATTCTGAACGAATTGGTGGAGCAGGAAAAGCAGCACGGAGGCCGAGCACACGGTGAGCTTCTGACTGCTGCAGCACAGCATAGAGGTGTGCGTGATGACGGCATGAACGCTGAGAGTATCCAGACTCTCGAGCCACCGCTTTCAATGAAGTCTGTGTAAACTCACTTAAACCCGCGTTCCAACTATGTACGCCAAGCTGCATTTACACCGTCGACTCGAGTTCAAGAGGCCACTTTCATTGAAAAGTCAATGCAAACCCACGTCGTCTCCAACTTTGGGCTTCCTAGTACGGCATGCCAAAAGGGTCAAAAATCGCCAGGAAAAGCGCCGTAAAAAAAAAGTTGCGTATTGGCCATACAAAACGCAGCTTTCAAATTAGGCTGATGTTATGTTATTCACCCGTATTTATGTCCGACCCGCATAGAAAGTGATAGAAATTCATATTTGCCACACGTAATACATGCAGCCAAGATCACATTGCTGCATTGCCCGCACGCATTTTAAGTGTGTCCACGGCTGGATTTTTTTTTTGGCCACACATATTTAAAATGAAACTTAAAGTCCCACTAACTGTCCCGCTCCTAAATGTATAAATGTGTTCTCCACATTTGACCCATCCACTGGTGAAGCAGTGAGCTGCAGAGACAGCCGCACTTAGGAGTAATTTGCTTGTTTAACCCAAAACATGCGACTAAAAAAAAAAAATTAGCACTGGCCGCACGTTTTTCAAAAATTACGTGCAAATACACTTTCTTTAAAGTTAGCATGTAAATTATTGTCCCAAAACAACTGTTAAAGCACCGTTCAAGCGCTTTTATTACTGCCCGGGTTCAAATCCCACGGTTGCTTTCTTTTAAAAAATATATATCGATCTCTTTTTCTCAAACAACTATTAACCCAATGGTTTTCCGAATTGTAAAATTCCAGTCACTATTGGAGCTTCTGGGAACTTGTGGTGTTTGATGTTAGCAAAGGACATCAATCCAGAAATGCTCAGTGCAGTCAATAAACCCTTGGTTCTTAATTGTCGTTTTTAATGTTTTTCACATTATTTAAAAATATAGCTTTTTAAGTCGAATGTAGTGTAACTATGTATTTAAAAAAAATTGGGACTGTTGTCACTTGCTAGGAGCAGCTAGCTCAGACGAAGACTGGATTTTCATGCTGCCTTGGTCTGCTGCTTGCTGATTGGTACGCGGCCTGTTTGCGTGACTTTGGGTCTTTTTGTGCACCGAGCCTGTACAAATTGTAAGTAGCTGTCAACTGGGAGTAAACAGTCAAAACAACAAAAGAAGAATTCCCGTCCCTACCGCTACCTGCTGTATGCATGTCCATGAAAACATGCATAGCGCGTTCTTGAACGCGCACCATGAGGCTGATTTAAACGTAGTTATAGTCACAACATAAAAGGGAAAAATGCTGTCACGATCATCTGATCTCTGCACTTTGGTTTGTGTTTTCGGCTGCTGACACTTGGGAGCACTAGGATAGCCCGAGTATTTGTACATTAAGAAAGACAACAAACTAGAATATGCTGGGTGAAAAGATCGCATAAAAGTAAAAGATTTGTTCATTCATGGATTTTTCTCTATTTTTCAATAAAAATCAAGTGTTTCTGTTGCAACAGTAAAATAGTTTGGTAATTTAACCACTACATTTTTTTTTTATATTTTCAAAGACAGCTTGTTTTGATCTTTTTAACAGTTTATTTAAAAAAATATTTAATTAAAAATTAGTTAAAATTTGTTTTTGTTTAATAAGAGGGGAAATACTAACTACAATTGGAACAAAACTGTCGCTAAAAGTAAAAAAAAAATAAACTATAAGAATCTCCTGTGTATGTCCTGGATTTCAACTCACAATTCCTGCCTGATAAAAATATAAAGTTTATTGGTCTAAACTCAAAGTACGACTACATACCTTCGTTTTTAGCCTTTTTATTCAAATATAACAATTTTCTATGCCCATATGCGAGACAACAAAACAGAATTTTGGACGGTTTCGAACGCACCACAACAACGTTTTGGATGCACTGTTTAGTACACAATAAAAAACAGCTTTTTACGCCCATTTTGGGACAACACAAGATGGTGTAAATTATGTGCCACTTTTAGTATGTGCTTAAAAACATTTTTAATGGGAAAAACACCCTTCTTTCACTGGTGATTTATGATACCTTTTGCTTGCCATACACACACCTCTACCCAAGTATTTTGAAAGATACATTCAAGACCCTTTCATCAAAATTCCATTTAAGATCAAATACTTTTTTAGGACCTGTAGAAACCCTGTTACAACCTGACCAATCAGATAGCCCTATAAAAGTAGGTGGCCCTGCGACTAAGTTTTAAAGGGGCCCTACCATGAAAATTTTTGATGATTTAAATGCATTTTACTGTTCATTCCTCACAATAATGAACCCCAAAACGGTATTTTGATTTGTTCATGCATTTAAGAGTAATCTTCTAAAAACCTACACTGTCTGCAGCAGCCCCTCCCATACCCACAAAAGCGAGCGGTTGTAAACGTGCTGACGTAAGATCGACGCCAACATTTCTGTCCAGGAAGAGTCTGTGCTGGAAGCTCCGCCCCTAGACTACTACAAACACACGCCCATATTCTCCACGGAGCTGTGGCAGGGGATAACTACCTTCCTGTACCAGGAACCGCTCTCAACCCATCTTTCAAGGTGGTCTCGGTTATATATGAAACGAACCGAGAGCGGAACAACTAAACCATAATAACCACCGTACCTGACAGTCACGTGATGTAAACACGTTAGAAAAGAGGTGATTGGTGAGCCGCGGACAAATATTTTGCATTAATTGTCATGTTATCCAAAAGGAAATAATTGTTCCAACGGTTTACTTGTTGGAACGTTTATTTTAATAGCACCAAAAAACGTATAACTCTTTTCTGTGTCTCTTATGCGGCTCGCGTGCGGGCGGCTGCCGTGAAAGCTCTATTGTAGTTTCAACAGAATTCTCTTAAACAAACCATAAAATCACAATGATGAGACACGGAAACTCATTAAAATGTGGTCGCATGAATTCATGCTCAATAAAAAAACTATTAACGTGATCCACATTGATTCTACCGAGGTGTCTTTTAGCGTGTGTATCTGTCGTATCTCTAGTAACCGTCATGCAGGATTCCTCCGCGGTACCAAACCGTGTTGAGTCTGGCCTTCATACAGACGATCTAAATCCATCAGCGAAATAAAAAGTTTGATAAAAGGGAAACGTTCTGACAAGATTTTGTAGACTGCAGCACATCCATTTTTAGTCACACGGTTTTGTTTCCAAAGTTTGCCCACAGGAGGCTGGTTTAAGGATAACGTCGTGAAATGGGTGGGTCCGACAAGAAGCGAAAGGCGGAGCCTCCGAAATCGAGTCGTTTTACTTCTGGGTATTAAAACGGGCCACAAAAATGACTCGTAATTCATAATTTATTTTTTAGTGCTCCCAATATATAATCATACATATGGATATAGTTTACTCTGAAAGGCTGAAGAGAATCATGGTAGGGCTGGGCACCTTTAAAGTGTTTGATTCTCCTGAACCGCTTTCAATGGAAGAGGTGTGGCCTTTTTACATGCTCACTACAAATTGGAGAGAGGGGTTTCCATAGAAATGTGGAATAAGACCAACAATTTACTGTAAATTTCATTTACTGTACAGCACTCACATGAATTGATTTTCCTTTGTGGAAATGTCACAACGTATTTATTCTGTTTCTAATTTACAAATCTGTTTAAAAATTCCAGCTTATGAATCACAGATGTAACAGTTTAACTAAATTCTTCTGTTGGGGAATCTGTCAAGTGACTTTGAAAGAACAGAAAAATGTTACCGACCGCCTGGTAGCCAGCACCACAGTGCCTTCAGAGACCAAACAGTCTCATTACTGGCTAAGTTTTTTTTTTTTTTGATACAGGTGAAGAGGAGAGCAGTGATGAGGAGGATGATGAAGACGAGCTGAAGTCAGATCTGCGGCCTCCTGCCAAAAGATCTAAAACCTGAATCACCAGTGGACATTAACCTCTGCTGCTCAACTGGACCTTTTTTTTGTCATAATTTCACTGCATTTCTGCTGTTATGGTAACCAGTTTTTCATGTTATTAAACACACAAGAGACTGCTGCTCACTGGTTGGTTTATAAGGTCTTGGATCATCAAAAAGACAGGGAAGTCGGTCCATCTCTGAGGTGTTGCGAGATAATCGACACTTTAACACCTGAAGGAGTGTTCATTTAAAGGCACACAGGAAGTGACATCACAAACATCGAAACTAGCACCCCCACCCCTCCACCCCCCCACCCTCATGTGTCAATAAGAGTTCCCGCTCTGTGATTGGTTGGTTTGGCTGCTTGACGGCGGCTGCACAGCAGGACGATGCAGACGGGGAGCACACAGTACCCGACGGCTCGGGGGTCTGCCCTGGTGCACGAGAACAGGAACAGGAAGAGCTGCAGGTACGGCAGCAAGAAGACCGACGCCAGCATCCACACGGGTAGCGACGACAGGTGGGTGGAGACAAAGGGGGGCATTACCAAAGACCCCATGCTGCCTTTCTGCACGTGCTCCAGGCTGAAGCGGTGCACCTCAAAGATGTAGTAGGCTGCCATCATGCTGAGCAGCAGGAAGAGGACCACGCCCACCCATCCCATCCTCTGGCGAAAGTTCATCATCCTCCATCCTGTGGAGAGAGGGGCATCATGAGGGCAGTTAAAGACAAAAGGAGGGGTTGCATAAGGTTGGGGTTAGTTAGTGGGGCAGGGAAGTAGCTTTGGAGCTCCTCCGATTCCAAAAAGCAAGCCGTTCAGTTCCTTCTAAAGCTGGTTTCAAAACTGACAGAGGAGCCAACACAGTGTTACCAACTTTAATTTTTACATGATTCAGTTGGATCCCACTTACCGGTATTGTAAAATAGACTAACTTCACAACTCAAGTATATATACATACCAGGGATGTAAGAAAACTAGATAAAATCAAATGGATTTTAATACTTTTAAGTTCAACAGATCAATAATTGATTCCCAAAAATATAGATCAATATAGCAGATAAAGCTAAAGTCTGCTATCTTACAGCTAAGGTTTAATGGAATTCTCCATAGGAGGGCTAATGCATTCTTCAAATTAACTTTGTGGTCCAAAACACAATTTTTTGCTTATATTTCTTCTTCTCCTGGAATGAGGTGTAATCCTATAGCATGATCGCCACCTAGTGGCCAAACTGAAACGTCCTCCAGGAGAAGCAGAACAATGTTTACAATATTAATGATCTGGGGCCCGTTTCAAGAAGCAGGTTTTGTTGGAACTCTGAGTTTGCGAACTCCAAATTCAGCAAAACTCAGAGTTTTCGGTTTCAGAAAGAGAGATAACTCAAACCCGTGAAAGTGGGCGAAACCAAGCCTGTTTCAAGAAGCGGGTTAAGGTGAACTCAGAATCAATCACTGTGGCAACTGAGTCTGTGAACGTAACCTGGTCTGGAGCAGGTTTTCTTCAGGAAACTTAGAGTTCTCTGCGGTCTCCGCCCCTTTTTTAAAGTGAAAGATGTTCAAATCTGAGTTCTTCATTAATATTTAGAGAATATTCACATTAGAGACGTCATGTTTCCACCAGCAGAAACCAAAATGACATGTTCATTCATAGAGGATCATGTAGAGAGGAGGCTGGATTAATCCAGAGGAAATGTTATTTATGTCTGGAGAGGATTTGAGGACACGAGTCGATTGATGCAGTTTCCCCGATTCATTTTTATTTGAGCGACATTTTAAATAGTGAGTTATTCCAGGGATTTGCTATTAATAATAAAGAGTTTTATTTTTATCATTTGAAACCCTCAAAAACCGAAATCAATAAATATCAAAAACCGGTAGGGGTTTTCAACTCGTATACAACAGACAATACAGAATTGCTATTAGCTCGGTAGTCAGCGACGCTGCCTCTGCTTCTGATGCCCCAAGTTCAATTCCCAGTCCGGACACATTGCATTTAAAAAATAATTTAATACTTTTCAGCTAAAATTTTTGAAGTCTTGAGAATTAAATTTAAATAAATGCTTATATTTAACATATCTCAGGCAGCTACAGTGTTTCTTTTTATTGTGCAGTGATATCCGTGTGTGTATGTGGTGTGTGTGTGGGGGGGGGGGGTAAGGAAAACGGTCATTCATGCGATTACGGAGATGACTGGTTAAATTATTAACAGATCAAGAACCATTCCTTACTTTACAAGTGACAAAATAACCTTCCTGATATTATTTATTCGTTATTTGAAAGGATTCAAATGTAAACGTATGCATTAACTCTGCAGATATTTTCTCTGTTTTATCGCTGCAGCTGGGTTTATTATTTTGCTGAAAATGTTCTTGTAGTCTCATATGCTTTAGGAATTTATCAATTTCCGTCGCCGGAAGTTTGTTCCCGTTGCCATGGTGAATCGTGCTGTCCTTTGCTCATTGTCAGGGCTTTTAATGCTCACGACGCTCGCACCTGATTCTGGTTCCAACAACTTCAAGTTAATTGAATCAAACATTTTCAGCTGTTCTGAAACCGAAAACTCTAAGTTCGCGAATCTTGAGTCCAGTGACTCTAAGTTCAGGTTTCAACTCTAAATTTGTTGAACCTGCTTCTTGAAACGGGCCCCTGAACATTTTGTTAGAACTTCTCCTTTAGAGAATCCATGTAACACTGGATGATAATAATCTCATTATTTCACTGATACATTTACAGTATGTGAACTGTATCAGATTAATATAAATATATTCAAAACATATAGTAGATTAATGTATTTCTAAACAAATGTGAATTTTATGACAATATGCACATTTTAAACAAAAGCACGCCGTGAAAGCAGAACTCTGAGGCAAAGCAACAGACTGCTGCTCCTTGAGGTGCAATTAATTTATGTTAATGAATACTAACGCATCAATTCTGGTCGATTAATCGCGTTCGTTAACGTGTTAATGTTCACAACCCTTATTTATATTTTGTTTTTGACAGCCCGATGTTATCTTGCATCACATTCTCATTCCCAACTCACCACATATCGATACATAGTTAAGTATCCTCCGGGTCAAAAATGTACGTTCTGGGTGTCCCGTTTCTTCGTTTTTTTGACGTCCAATTAAACTGAGGCTCCCCAACCTTTGGGTCGCAAACTGGTACAGGTCCGGTATGGTACTGGGACGTGGACTGAACTGGTATCTTAACCCGGTACCAGACGTGGATCAGACTAGGGTTAGGGTACCGGCCGAGTCCCAAGGTTCAGTTTGTGTCAAAAAGTTCAATTTTTAAAGTTTTAAAAATTTAGTTTTAGTGTGTTAATAAATAAATCAATTTTTATCCCATTCAGCCTACGACCTTGAGTGTGTTTTGGATTTTGACCCCCTGTGTGATAAAGTTTGACACCCCTGGTCTAAACATTTTTGACAAATACTTGAGTCATATAATAGATTTACATTTCCTCCAACACAAAACTAACAATTCTTTTGTGGTTTTGGTAAAAGTTGATTTTATTTTCAGTCTTGCAGGCCAGTATGTGTTCTTCTTCAGGCCTGTTTTTGTTTTGTTTTTTCAGCAGCTCAAAAGTCCACTTCCGTCCCACAGGGTCATCAGGACAACAACTGTGTGATTGGTCCAAATGTAGCTGGGCTGCATTTACCTTTGTTTGCACAATGGATGGCTACACGAGGAGAACCATTTCTAAATCCTCTCTGTCGTTGTTACTTCCTGGTGTTCTGGAGAAAGATCTCGAATCGAATAATCGATATTAGATTTATAAAATGCCCTAATCTGGTTTCAGAAATGAAGCGGATTAGTGGAGAGACGTGACCTGACTAATGAAACCACACATACACACGCACGTCGAAAGGTATCAGTCCGCCATTCACAAGGTAAGAGCAGTCTCTCAGAGGACAATTACAGGTATTTATCGCCACTCATCCGCGCACGCGCAGTAGGCTCCGGCGCTCGTTTATCTCCCGCTCTTACCTTCCGTACCGCAGATTATTCCCGTGTGGATCTCATCGGAAAACCCAGGTTTAAACCACACTCGATCCCGAAGACTCCGGCACTCACTTCCTGTTTTGTCACCTGACCTGCTTTAATGGCGCCGTGAGTGACGTCTCATCCAATAGGACGTGATGTCTCGGCGTGAAATGAATACTTGGTTAATTTTAGGTCTACCAACCACTCCAAAACGTTCTAATCTCTCGGAATAATGTTTACAGGATTCAAATATGTTGATTTATTTTATATAGAGGACTAAATGAGACAAATTCAAATAAATATGTATGTAAGTATTTATTTATTAATTTAATAATTATTAAATAAATGTCAGTAGTTATTTAAAATTGGTATCAAATAAATCTTTCAATCAAAATGTGAGAAAAGCACAAGTAGAACCTCTGACGGGTGAAAGTGGATCCAATGGATCCTATTTGACAATATAATAATTGTATAACAGAGATAAATGAAATATTCTCAGTACAAGCAGTTCATTGTAAGTCATTGCCGTGTTTATTGACTTTATCTTTGACATCCGTGGTGAGGTTTTGCCCGTTTATGTAACATCAACTGTGGGAAATTTGTGTTAATGATTTCTTCAGGTATTAAAAGATTTCATGTTGTTGATGTGGCAACACAAGTGGTTCAGGCACACTAAAACGGGGAACTGCAACCAAGTGGAGATTTAAAAAAAGAGTATTTGTTATGAAGAATTTGTCCAAAATGTTGAACTATTAAAAGACCTGTGAAAAAACCAGTATGGGCCTAGAACCCACCTGCAACAGAGACTTGGTTCCTCAAGCAAAACAAACAAAAAAAAGAGAAAATGAACTGAATCCTTTCTAGGTGAACACATCACTGAAATAAAACCAACAAAACGGTCAACTTGAGTACCAGTCACACGTAGCAGCAAAATAAAAAACAATAAAGCAAAAGAAAACATGCAAACAGTCCCTGATTTGGCACGTAAAATCAACAAGTTGAAAACAATCCATCATCTTCTCCAGCAGGAATCCACGGAGATGTAGAAGCACGAGTCCTAAAAGCAGCGGTCCAACCTGCTGTGAGGTTCCAATTCCAACAAAATTGACATTTAATGGATTAAAGATTTTGTTTACCTGTTAAGTATTTATTTGACCATGAGATGGTGCTGTCAGGGCCAATGCTCTTTATTGACCTGTCTGTTACTCCTCAACATATTTTTGGCAAAAATGGAACCCCATAGCAGCGGGTTCCACATCAACGACCCCGCTGTAAAAGGAAGGGAGCAATGCGCTCTGTTCCAATTCACTTTACAAGTCGCACGCCGATCTACTGGGACAAGGGATTATGACCACCAGTAGTAGAGCCCAGAATCAGGAAGAGTCAGCTCAGTCCTATTTCTATAGCTGGCCAGGTGCTTGTTAGCTGCACTGGGTGGGAGTGACTACATCTGGGAATCATACTATAGCTCGTCCTGCCACAATCACATTGATGTATAATTTACTGAAATTGTTAGCATTTTAATTCAAAGCCAAAGAGACACAATGGAGGGATGAAGGAGCCGCATGAGGCTCCGCAGCAGACCCACGGGGTAGACCATGTGAGGGAGGAAGTCTTTTTTCTGACCCTCCACCACCCCTACCCTATTTAGGTTCAGATTTGTGCTAAAGAGGTGAAGATAATAATGGTGGTCCGTCTTCTTGGATATTCTGCAGCAGCAGAAGGGTTCTGCAGTGGAAACCTCATGAATGATTCTGTCTGTGCAGAGCGAGTGTGTTTCTCGACTGCAGCTCTGTTTGCTTCAACCTCCTTGTCAGATTTGGAATGTTGACGGTTCTATCGACATTTTCTCATCCAAGAAAACTGGGTTTGAGGTCCAAGGATTTCCTGAAGGGAGAGTGGGAATTCAGTAGTGGGGGCTCGATTGACAGTTCATTTAGACCGCGCACACACACACACACACATCCATAAGTTACGGCCTGAAACTGGCGGCATGTCCTCATGTACAGCTGAGGCAGGCTGCAGGGGGAGGGCGTATGTGCATCCATGTGTGGAGACGCTATAATGGGAAGCCAGAGAACATCATTACCTCTTTTCACACAGCACTGCTCCTCCACCAACCCCCCCACCACCTTCGGTTGTAGTTATCTTCAAGTCCCATTTCTGTTGGTTTTATGATGCAAGATCTGTTCCTCTTTGTGAAAAACATGTTTTATTTTGAAGGCAGAGTGACGTGTGCCCGGTTTGGCATGCTGATTCTTTGTTTTAGTTTACACGTGATCTTTTGTTCAACATCTTTCTCCACTTTGACTTCTACTGATTTGAAACTCTTCTTCAGACTCTCCGATTTATCTTGGAGTTTTAAACCGTGTGGTTCACAAGGAACTACAGAAGTCTGTGTTTTGAGACCTGCTGTTGTGTGTGTCCACGTGTATGTGTGCATGCTAGGGTTCATCGCAATAATTGAGACTTTGGCTCCGCCCTCAAACAGCGTTTCAGTTTGTATGAGTGTTTTCTCAGTTCAGCAGAGCTGCAGCAGTGATGCGGATGGTTTCTTTAGCCTCCCCCCTCCCATACGTTTTAGTTCCTCTCTTTTGCCTTTGAGTTCTTTAGTTATTTACAGTATTTTCTAACTATCCGCCCCCCCCACCACCTCTTCTCATTCCAGCAGTCAGACAGCCTTGTGGGGGGGTCACACGTATTCCTGGAGACTGTAGCTGTCCTTGAGGTCTTCTCGGGGGAGTCTGCAGGGGGGCGGGTGCTCTAGCCGCTCCAGTTTGGACTCGTCCGTCTGCAGCTTGACATTTTTCTTTTGCTTCTGGCGCAGGCCCCCCCTTCTTTGGTCGCTCCTGTCAGAGGAGGTGGCCCGGTCCGGCCACCTTGATCTCTTTCCGGGACAGGACAGGCAGAAAATGACCCCTCCAGCCAAGAGAAATCCAGCAGAGACGAATGTGATGCACAGAGCCCCCCCGGGTTGGTACTTGCTGCTGTCTGGCAGGTCTGTGGTCAGGAAGGCAGTGATGACTTCATTGGTGAACCAGGATGCAGGAACCAGGCAGAGAAGGCTGGACAGGACGAAACTTCCCCCCGCTGCGATGGACGTGTGCCCCTTGGCTCGGTGGCTGCCCCCCCAACGGGTACATTTGAGCCCAAGGGAGGCAAGGCAGAGTCCGAATGTGGCCAGCATGCAGCATAGAACCATGGCGGCTCGCATGGCCTGAAAGGAGCCGGGCAGCGACAGCGGCGAGTTCTTCATGGTGCAGCTGAACACCCCCGCGCTGTAGCACACGCAGTCCATCCACAGCCCCTGCATCTGCGAGGTGGGGGTCATGATGCTCGTCCACACGCTCATGCTCACCTTCCAGTTGGGCATCAGAGTGGCCACCGTGGCGCCGAGGACGCCCAGCAGCGCCAGGCCGAATGCCAGAATCTGAATGTCTGCGGGCAGCATGGCTGAGCCCCCCCCTCATCCAGTGGGCCCCCCAACAAATGGGGTCTCGGCAGTTGATAATTCCTTAGCTCAAGCTCCGGTGAGCTGAAACCAGAGGAGAAATGGGAATGAAGGAGAGCGTGACGGCTTCACAGCTGAGGCTGCCCCCCCCAGACTGATGAACTGATCATTGACACTGATGCTGCAGCTGCAGCGCCGCTCCCCAGGATATCCAAGAGGTTGTGAGCGGATCCAGGAGGTCCTCAGCCAACTTGCAGCAGTTCTGAACTGTTCTCACCTGGGGGGTGCATCTCCTGAGCGTGAAGAAGCTTGAAGGGAGCTCCTGAAAACAGAAAGGATGAAACGGGCGATGACAGGAGAGCTCCGTCTCCTTTGGAACGCCCGTACGACACAGATTCTGCATCCTGAAAAAAGAAGTGTTCGTCATTCCGATCCGGAGAACCGAAAACCTCCAGGAACCAGGTTCTGGTCTCTGAAGGTCATCAAAGGAGCCGCAGAGCAGCACTCTCATCCGATGGCTTGATGGTGGGGGTACGTGGGCTCTGCAGCACCCAAACCTGAAGCCTATGTTCGGTTGAAAAGCAGCCGCTTACCTCGCATTACGTCTGCAGACTCGCTTTGTCTTCTTGACTTTTATGTACATTTGAAAAACGGGGCGCCAAAAAAAAAAAAAAACCAAGGAGGAGGAGGAGTCTCATTAGCGATGATCACTGATAGTATCCCAATCAACCGAGCCGCAAACCGCTCCTGGTTTTGGAGATAAAGCCGCGGTGGTGAGTGGAGTTGTAAAGAAGTGGCCACTGCAACGTGCTGATAAAAGTCCGCAGCCCGCCCACCCGGCTGAGTGACGGGACCCGGCAGCCTGTTATTACCATAATCCTGCAGCCCAGTGCTGTCTCCAGCTGGAAACTGTAAACACACATTTGAGAGTGGGAGGCTCTGCAGGTAAACAGGAGTTTAGGAGGCGAAGGTTTTGTTTCACGGCCGTCTGAGCCGTCCCGTGTTTGCAGAGGAGAAATTCAGCAGAGCATTTCCCAGGCCCTGACGTCAGAACCGGAGCTGGTTCTGTTTCAGCCCAAAGTACTGGAAGAGGACCCGTCAAAATAAAAAAGAACACTTCAGGTTAGTTTGGATCTTAAAATGAAAAAATCCAGAAATGATTTGAAACAGAGAATAACTGCATAAAATGTATATTTAATATAAAGAATCCTCACTGGCTGATATTTTATACATTTGTTTTTGGCTAAAATCTTTTGTCAGCGTAAAAATGATTTATTTTGATAATTGTATTGCTTTTTTTTCAACATACATCTATGGTCATTTGTTCACATTCTAGCAGTTTGTGCTGAAAATATGAACATTTATGTGTTTAAATGCATAAATTTAGAGTTGTGAAATATTCGGATCTGTCTGTATGTGGTTCTGCTGCGTTCGAGGTCATAAGGTTAACCTACATCCTGAGCGGTCTATTTGAGAGCTTTTGAACGCATCAGTCAGCGTCGCCGGGCGCAGCGGTGCTTTGTCCCAGCGGGTCTCTAGGGGTTTGGCTGTGGGTCCTGGAGCTAAATGCTGCAGAACACACAGAGGACAAGCTCCCACCTCCCCCTGAAAACATCATAAATGTCTGAACACTGTAACATTTGTTCTTATGTTCTAAAAGGTTATGTTGTTGTAATTATTGATGTTATCAATATTACCAATTTTATAAAAAAATGTAAGTCTTTTGTTTTTATTTGTAGACTTTTCATATTTTTCAAACATTCTGATGTTTAAATATTTAAATATTTGTATTTCTTTTTGTGGTTCAAACCAGTTTGTCCCCTTTTTCTCCTTTTATGTAAAGCAGGTTCAACATTAACGGAAAAATAAAGTTTTTTTTTAAATTGGTATTCAACTTTTACACCACCATTTTTTTTCTCTTCTGACAAGAGATAGTAAAAAATCATAGTACATTAAGATTAATGTGTGTCTATACATGTGCGTGTTTGTTTGTGTTACCATATTAGGACCCTCTTTTGCATACATGGACTGATATTGAAATAGAAACGGCAGTTTTGTTGCTCCTGGTGATATTTAGGAATAAGATAAGACCATAGACTTAAAATGGAGGGAAATGCACAAAACAATAAATAAACACAATTAAGTCATTATTTAAACAAGAGTTTCGCTTACTCAAAACGAATTGACCAAAAACATCTACTTAAAATTGAACTCCATGAAATGAACCAAAATACATATTAAAAATCTCAAACCCTCCCCTTTCTGGTAGGGGTGGTTGTGTGCTTCCACTGAGCATCAGCATAAATAGCACCTCAGCTACATTAAAAATAAAAAATAAAATAAATTTTATTATACACAACAGAGTTCCATAACATTTAATGGATTCCAAAGAACTGAAAATGGTCATTTGTTAAATCTGCTGGATTAGGGGGTCATATTTACTGAAATTTAAATCTATTCTAATTGAAAACATCTTCATGGGTCAAATTTTATGTGAACATTGGACTCTTATTTTGTAGCAACTTCACAATTCTTGCATCAATTGAGCTTTTTTTATATAGAGTGGGGTATAGGTGGGTTTGCTGGGTGGGTGTTAGGATGAATATGTGCATACTCTGGGTGGTGGTGGGCGGAGTTGAGGTGGGGTATTAGTAAAATTAATTTTTGAACGTACTTTGCTTGTTTGTTTTTGGCTTTAATATTTTTGGAAACCAAACAAAAGAGTAAAAACAAAATCATAAACACATAAAAAACACACACATAGCAGTACAGGCGCTCAAAATCCACCACCACCCAAGATAACATCTCAAAAAGTTTGAATAAACACATTTGCAAAAGTATTTAAATAATGTGCTAGCTTTTTTGGCTAATTTGTTATCCATTTAGGTTTTTTATGCTAATTTGGAGTTTAGCTTCCATTTTAGAAACAGGCTAATGTTTTTGGCTAATTTGTTATGTACTGAAGTTTTTTTTTAGGCTAATTTAGAGTTTAGCTTCTATTTTAACAACAGGCAAATGTTTTTGACCAACTTATTTCACAGAAGAATTTGGGGCTATTTTAGAGTTCAGCTAGTTAGTAATTAAGAAATGTGCTAGCTTTTTTTGGCTAATTTTTATAATTTTATAATCTTTTTATAATTTATTAAGAATTTTTTGGACTAGTTTTGAGTTTAGCTCATTTTACACCAACAAAATATTTTCCAAAATTAGCATGGATTAGAGATTTTTAATTTACAACACATTTTTCAGACATGTAAGATAACTTCAGAGCTCTTTCACAGTTCTTTAATGAGGTTTCCAGTCTTATAGCAAATTTAACAAACATTTTTCGATTTTCAGCAAATCCCTTCAGAAATTGAAATAAATTGTGTCACCATTTTCATCAAAACGCTTCAGCATCTTCAGCGACTACTTTCAGCAAAAAGCATTCACAAAACTTTTCTAGTTTTATAAACCTCTTTTTTATTTTAAGATGAGTTCTTTTTTTGATAATTATGGGGAGACAAAAGCAGGGAGGTGGGGGGATTTGATAATACAATCATAGCATAAGAGTGTCATAAGTAAATCGCATTAGTCATCACATACCCTCTCTTACACACACTAGCAAATAGTACACACACAACTATTTACAGGTTTTAAGTATATCTGCACATAAATGATAGAAGACTTATCTCACAGGACGCATCGACTGAAATCAACTTGTGCACACATACAACAAGATTTACACAACCAACATTCATGGGCATAAGAACATTACCCATGACCATGTTTGTGCAAAAGTGAGTATGCAGATGGGTTGAATGAATGTGTGTTTCTTAGAGTGAACAATAAAGGCAGGAGGCCCGGCATCCCACACCCCGGCAGCCCGGCTGATCCAGACACCTGGCCCCACTCCAATCGTCTTTGGGTCCATTGTAAATTTATTCCCAGTGGTTTTTTTTGTTTTTTAATAATGATTATGCTGTTTTTAGTTAAATTTTAAAAACTGTTGTTTAATAGGACGATGTTTCTCCAGAATGGAAGAATTCATAAGAAACTCACCTCTGAGTTGTGGGTGGGACGGTGTTACGGCCGTGGCCGTATTTGGGTTTGTTTGTTCTCTTTTGTTTTGTGTGTTTCCGTCAGAGTGGGACTTCTGTGTGTTTTTGGATGTTTGTGTGTCTGTCTCTGTTCATTTATTTCAAAATGGAGGGTGTGACTCTTATTGAACCCAAGCAGCTAGAGTCACCTTTAATTTAACCCTTCCGTTCTCCTTAGCTTGTTTACATTAAAAGTGGGGTCATCTGGACACCACAGGACAGTGCGCTGAACTTTTTTTTTCACTGATTTCGGAGTTTCACTAATGTCCATGGCAGACATAAAATCCTGTCCACCTTCGTCCACATTTGTCATGGAAGAAATCGCATAACAATATGTGGTTGGAGCCATCTGGACCCCAAGGAGAGCGGAAGGGTTAAAACCACCATGAGGACCTCCAGCCCACGAGAAGGAAGCTGGGCTGCAACCAGTCTCCACTACAGCTTGACGCTATTCTCCACCTGTTTTCTTCTCCGAGTTGCACTTTGTAGTTGATTTAGTGGTATTTTGTTTGGTCCCACTCTGTTTTAGTATTTGGTGTAGTTAATTTTTGGTGAAGGTGTAGGGGTGACCTGCCATTTTCTTTAGCATGTTTTCTCCAGTTTAGGTTAGTCCAGGGAGGTTTGTTATTCTTTTACCTTTAGTTTTGCAGGTAAGCTCTCTGGGTTCAGTTAAGTTGGGTTTTGTTTGTTGTTTTGGCCTTGGTTCACCCTGAGACCTTTTTCCTTCACATTTGGATTATTGGTAATTTTATTTATTGTAAAGAAATATGTTATCTATCTTCTGGAGACAACATTTTTGTGCTTCTTGTTACACATTTTTCTTTATTAACTTATATGTTATGCCCCAGATCCCATAGACAAAACCAGGTGGAACAGACAGTTACTGTGGTGTAACTCTGGGCTCCCACAGCAAGAGTCGTGGGAGTGGTCTAGCTACGGCAGATGTCTCCTATTGGGTAGCTCAATAGTGGCAAGGTGTAGCTCAGTACTGGCAAGGTTTATCTCTGTACTACAAGGTGTAGCTCGCTACTAGCAAAGTGTAGCTCAGTACTAGCAAGGTGTAGCTCAGTACTGGCAAAGTATAGCTTGGTATTAGCAAAGTATAGCTCGGTACTAGCAAGGAGTAGCTAATAATGGGGCTGGCGAGTGTGTGAGTATTTATGCAGATTCAGACTTTCTACGGGGAAAGGGGGAGCACAGCAGCTGAAACATGTACTAAACTTCATCATGTTTCAAAGCAGACGTCTGCGCAACAGTCGTGTTTGCAGAGCAGGAAAAACAGCGACTCTGATTCCTGTTCACAAACAGTGGAAACAAGTGACAGCAGCGTTTCCTCTAAACAAGTCCATGTATGTTTAATGAACACAGCTGTGACAGTGACACATCAAAAAGAACACATTTAGATCCAAACACCTGGTTCAGGGTCCATGTGGGTCCATAAACTCCTTCATATCTCAATGCTTAGAGTCCAGTGATGGAGCTTGAACTTCACAGATTCTTAGAAAAGCTCTCAGTCCAGAATCTGATGATGGAGCTAGATTGGTAACAGAGTAGTCCTGTAGACCTGGAAAAGCAACCAAAAAGATCCGGATCACTTGGACTTGAACACAGAATCCCAGTCTATTGGTTCTGAGGCAGAAGCCGCCTGCGAGGTCTTTGGGACGGACGGGAAGAAGGTCTGCATCTTCTGCCTGAACTCTGCGGCCTGAGAGGAACACAAGAGCGTCAGAGACGGAGGAACCCCCACACCGTCTAGACTTTCCCCACATAAACTGTAAAGAATAGACGATTCAGTTCATTCTGGAGGTTGGACTTCCAACCGTAACCACAGAATGAGGAAGTGAACGTACACTGTGCACCCCAAGGGCTTTCCACGCTGTGATGCTGAGCAGACCGACTCCACACCAGGCCAGCAGGGAGCCCCAACCCAGCGCTCGGAGCGCCAGAGAGGCGCCGCTATCTTGTGCTGCCATGCCCTGCAGAAAGATCAAAAGCATCACATGACCACCCAGAGACCGCCACCGTGGCGACGGCAGCCCTCGCACAGAAAACACAGAGACATCTTTAAGGGAAACGGCACAACATTGCCCCCACTTCTGCCCCGCTCACCTTACTGAACCAATTCGGACTTTTCTTTTTGGCCATCGCTAGTGTGGAGCCGAAACCAGCGATCATCCCCGCAGAGGCTGCCATAGTCAGGAACACCACGCCTGCGCAGACAGCTGCATGAGCACAGACAGACACGCCCCCTACCGCCCACTAACTGTGGCGTTCACCAAAATGGAGGGTGAAGAATGTGAGCAACCAATCTGTTAATAATATTGCTAAGTTTCAGATTTCATAAGAAGTGTGTTCGCTACAGGAGTGATGGCGTCCGGCTCTGCGCAGCTCTGTGCACCGGAGCGTGCCGCTGCAACAGCTGACCGAAGTAGAGACATTTTTTTTTGTTTGGGTCTTAAAAGCACGTGTACTGATGATTTCAGTGAGTTTATGTCGTTGTGTGTTTTTCTTTGGTTATTTACTTTTTGTTAAATTAGTATTGTGCTGCTAGATGAGCGCTAACAGACCTTTTTCATGGTAACATCTGACAAAACGGTGACATCGCCAACTATGTGTAAAATGACTTCTATGGAGAGAAAATAGACTCACTCAGATTTGTGCGTGCATAATTCTCAATTTGTAACGCATATAACTCATTTTGAGCAAAAATTTAAAAAATTAAAAAGATTACAAAATACAATTTACATATGCTCACATTAAAATCACAACAGTTTGAAACGAGTTACACACAAAAATCTTTTAAAAAACACGCACAAATCACCTCTTACGCACACACAACACATCAGTTACGCACAAATCTTTGTGAGACTCTTTTCACGTCTCACAAATTCGTCCATGAGGGATGGGTTCAAGTATTACTAGAATGCTCGTTCGCCATAGTTCTCTTGTCATCCGTTTTAAACTTCGATTGTGAATAATATCCGGTTAAACTTGACATTTTCCGGCTTTCTTAAAAATATATTCCTGATAATTAATATAAAAAGTCTAAATATGCGTTTTTAAAACACTTAAATAATATTTAAAGAGCGCTTTCGATCGGCAGCAGCTCCTCTGACAGCGCCTCTGGTCTGATCCTCCCGTGGATCCTGGGCGGGGGAGAATGGCGGTGGGTTACAAATTAGAGTTAGGGTTATCAGTTACAAATTAAGAATACGCACGCAAAAATCAGAGTGAGTCTATTTTCTCTCCATAAACTTCGGAGTACAGAACGGCAAAACGGAGAATTGAACGCTGTTGAACACAATTTTACGTAAATAATAAAAGGTAACCATACCAATTTAAACAGAAAAATGTACAATATTTATTTTATAATGTCCTGCTAAACTGTATTTTCATTTCCTGTCTTAGATCGTTCACAAATCTGAATACGGTTCTGAGCACCAGCAAAGAGGAGCTACGTCAGAAAATAATGATAAAATTAATATTTTTTCTTCATCGTAAAACATGTTGAAATTGTCTTACTTTAGCTGTTTTTGTGATTTTGTGAACACAGAAATTTAATCAACTTTAACTGGACAGAAAAGATCTTCTGCAGATCTACGTCTCATCCCCGTCGCGGAAAGCTAGAGTTACCATAAGAATAAATCAGAAGAAGAGAATTTGAATTACCTTCATAATCAAACACGCAGCATTAGGTGAAGTTCCTGTAACCTTCATCTAATTTTAACCAGATTGTCAGAGAGAAATAATCCACTACTGGTTTAATATCATCCATAGCATTCTGGGGAAGCAGCTGTGGAGCATTCTGCAGGAGGAATGCAATACAACCAGGTAGGATATTTACAAAATAAATATTGTACAAATTTCTGTTACAGTTAGTTAGATTACCTTTTATTATTTACGTAAAATTGCTTTAAACAGCGTTCAGCTGTTCTGATCAGTTTTTAGTTTTTTTGGTCAAAATTAATCACTTTTTAACTTGTGGATCAATGATTAGTAAAGTACAAAACGATGCTTCCAGTCGTCAGTGCAAAGTTTTGTTGTTTCAGTTACTTTGTTTTTCTTCACAGTTTATTATTCATAAATTAACTAACAAATGTCAAAGAAACGACAGCACTTTAACGTGATGCTGTTTTCCATTTCAACACAGATGGTTACAGAAACCTCGTTGCAGCCGTCAGCTGTGTTTACATGTCCCCAGTGTTTGGGGAGCTGCACCGCCCCCTTTCGGTTTGGAGTAACGAATTTGTGACCTCATGAAAATCCAAACTACAGAGGCCCGTGCACGCAGCTGCTATAGTTTACCGTGGTCCGCGTTGGGAAAAACCCTTACCTGCGCACATATGGCTCACCTGAGAGCGTCTGCATGTCGGTTTCTCCCTCGTTGACCGCTCTTTTTCGCGACTCAGTGCTCCCGTCTTCCTCTACCATCGGCATGGTGATGTTGTCCGTCTGCATAAACACACCGGTCAGAAACAAATCAACTAGGAACGAAAGTACTTCCTTTTTTCTTCCTTTTTTTAAGTACAAATTTTATACAATGTAATTAAAAAAAAGAAAAAAATGGACTTCAAGGGCAATTTAGATTTATGACTCAGACTTTTGGTTACCGGTATATTTGATAAGTGCTGTGAATTTTTGTTTAAAATATTAACAACTGTGATAAAAGAAATTCTAATACCATTAAAAATATTAACAATGGGACTTTTTTTCTCATAAATACTACAAACTATATGTTCAGTTTTTAGTAGTTGGGTTGTATCAAGCTGATTGTTTCTAAACGGGGATATGTCCTCATTTAGAGTGTCTGAGTATCCGAGCAGTTCCTGAAAAATTTAAGATTAGGGTTTTAGTTTCCTCAAGGCAAACACATAAAAAACAAAAGACGGTCTAAATGTCCACAATATCTGAGACAACTGAGTGTGTTTACATTCCCACAAACATTGGATAACTAAGTAATCCGATATTTGTAAAAACAAACTACAGGATCCCACTCCCATCGTGTTTTGAGTGATTTTAAAAGCTTTCCCTGTGGTCTTATGATTATGGTTATGCTGCTTTAAGTTTAAAAAAGGGAATTAAAAAAAACAGAGTGGTTTTGTAGGACGCATTTTTTGCTGAGCTGCATGAGTTTGTTAGATATTCACTTCTGGCTCTTTCTTGGCTCCTCTCTCTTTGTGTGGGGTGGCCTGGGGTGTTGGCTCTACTGCGATGGGGCCCCTGGGTTGGGTAGGCTTGAGCCCAACACAAGGAGGGGCTGGAGGGTCAGTCTGGGTCCCCCCCTTGTTTTAATGCCCCATTCATCAAGTTTACCTGTACCCTTTATTACACACACCCTTTATGCCTCAACAATCTACACCCAACATACACTTACACATTACACAAGCAAGGTGGGATTTCTGATCTTCTGTCCCCTACCCCATCCATGGTAGGAGGAATCAAACCCTAAGCAATTGGGGCCGTGTCCCTGGAATGCTGGCCTCCAGGGCCGGGCGCCCTTTCTCCACGCAGAGAGAGGGATTCCCGAGTTCTCAAGCAAGACCATGAGCTGGTGGTCGCATCCCATCTGAGCCTGGGGGTGTCAGTGTCTCTGGTGCTAGCTTTGGTCCTTGCCTTAAGTGCTGGGCCTCTCCAAAATTCCACCTTGCGGGTAAACCTGGTTGGCACATGTTTACAATGTTTTCCCTCATTTCCTTTGGGTGTCCTCCTGGTGGGTGACCGCTGCTCCTTCAGGAGGGATGTTGGTGTGGGGATGGCCGGTCACTCCGCCTCTTTTTACGTTCTATCATACACCTCCGCAGAACATAAACACCCACCTGAGCACAGGTGTCAGCTCACCTTAGAGTATGCATGAGATGCTTTACATGTGTTGGTTTGTATGCAAAATTTCTGTAATCATTCAATGTTATAAACCCCTTTTGTGCCCAAATATAAAAATATTTTTAGTCACACAAAGTGTTTTAATAAAGAGAAAAATTATCAATAAAAAAAAATAAACATTACACTCTAACATGAGCAAAGACACATTAAATCAAACACAGAGATGAAAACTAAAGAACAACTGAGAACAAAAAAAACACACTAATTAGTGTAAAATAAACTAGAAAATAATTTTAAAGTATTTTTTTAAAAGGTTTACATCATGATTTTGTGAAATAATTTTTGTTGGTTATGTTTAATGTTTTCCTCTGAATAGATGACCTCATAGCCCTCACATTTGCGTTATCAATAAACAACCAAAACTAATTATTTTGTTTCAAATCGATTCCAGTGAAAATTAAAAATTTAACTTACCAGCTAGACCTCCTCGCCGGTAGGAGGCGCTGTGATATTGTTGTTGCTGCTGACCGGTCAGTGCGCCTGCGCAGTAAGGACATTTGCCCGGAAGCAGTTGCCGTGTTTACCCCGCCAGCTGTGACTGTTGTCGGATTAGACTGATCAAATGTCTGATTTGAGAGGGAAATCCGAACACCTGGGTCTCACACCGGGTGAGAAAAGGTTTTGACTTTTTAAAGGCTCCGAATCTTACAGAAACTAAACAGAAGAGCGAAGTTTTCCTTCAAAAGCGCAGAGCAGACATGCGCCGATCCTGTGTTCAGATCACTGCGCCTTTGTTCTACATGGGAAATTTCCATCAAAAAAACTCGTTAAAACCCTTTGAATCCCCCAATTTCAAATCCATCATGACATTAGCAGCTGCGCCGAGTCAATAATTGTGTTGTAGAACACATTTTGTTACGTTTATTCTATTCATAACGCCCACAAATGACTAAGCGAAAAGCGCGGCGGCGGGAAAACACCAAAAACTGTCATTCTAAAGTTTATCGTTCATTCTATCTACGTTTTTTCATTAAAAATTATTTAATACGTCGTTCTATCATGATTTATCTGTACCCACAAGATCTTTAATTAACGATGAATCAACATTTTAAAATACTGTGTTCTCTCAACAAATCATAAATGTGTCTTCCAAACGTTTTCTGTTTTCATTTTTAGTTTTTATATCTAAGAAGTACATTTGTTTTTAGTTTTGAATTGTTTGGTAATATTATGACGTTTAAATTTTTGTTTTGTAACCTGTTTTAAATCCGTTTCGTAACTTCAAACGTTAGAATTTCCCGCTGTAGTTAACTACCATGTGACTTCCTGTCTCTCTCTGATTGGCTGATCCCGTACGCCTCTTTAAAGAGACTCGAGAAGTCGCGTTTCTATTGGCTCAGTCGGTTCACGCGCCAACATTTCAATAAAAAGGGTGACCCGCTTTCAGAGAGCGCTTTATTCTTCTCTGCCGCCCGTGTCTTCGTCTTGTCGCCGTGTTTCTGCTTCACGCGCGCTAACTTTTAATTTTTGCTTCTCCTTTTATTTTTTTAATCCTCCTCTCGTGAAGTCAACATGCTGTCCGCGCGCTCCCCTCTCTCAGTGAAGACTGACAACAGCTTAAATGTGAAGATGGGCAACATGGCGCTGAACAAAGAGAACACGGTAAGTGAAGCGTCTCTCCCGCGTCCCTCTGCCCTGCTGCTGCTGCTGCTTCTTTACGGGTCTTTGTTCCTCTCCAGCCGCCCAGTCTGAGCAGCAGCCGGGTGCTGGGGTCCAAAACTGCGCGGAAGATTTTCAACGACGCTGTAAGTCTGAAAAATCGTGTTTAGAAATGAATGAAGTTGTATTTTATTGTGAAAAAAAAACAAATCAAATTCATGCACAGTGCTGCATTTCCCTCTCATAAAGTAGCCACCAACTGCATTTAGAAGTCTCTGCATCAACTACTGTTGAGGAACTGCAATAATTTAATATAATTTTTTTACTTGAACCCCAGAAAAGCAGCAGAACAGAGGAGGAGCCACTCCTCCAGGAGAACCCCCGCCGCTTCGTCATCTTCCCCATCCAGTATCACGACATCTGGCAGATGTACAAGAAGGCCGAGGCCTCTTTCTGGACGGCAGAGGAGGTACGTGTTCTGCTGCTTTACATCTGTGATTTTGAACGTTCTGAACAAACACTTTTGTCTGTTCAGGTGGATCTGTCCAAAGATCTGCAGCACTGGGAGACTTTAAAGGATGATGAGCGCTTCTTCATCTCTCACGTGCTGGCCTTCTTTGCAGCCAGCGATGGGATAGTTAACGAGAACCTGGTGAGAAATCTGCAGCTGCTCGTCAGATTGTTCTTTATTCAGCTCCATGTCTCAGTTGAATCTCTCTTTCGCCACCAGGTGGAGCGGTTCACACAGGAAGTTCAGGTGACAGAGGCCAGGTGTTTCTATGGTTTCCAAATAGCAATGGAGAACATTCACTCTGAGATGTACAGCCTCCTGATCGACACCTACATCAAGGATCCAAAGGAGAGGTGAGAGGCGGGACTCTTGGTAACTTACTTTGATGGCGTTAGTGTTGACCTCACCGTACGCTCCTCTCCCCTTCAGAGAATACCTGTTTAACGCCATCGAGACTCTGCCGTGCGTGAAGAAGAAGGCGGACTGGGCCCTCAACTGGATCGGTAACAAGAGCGCTGCCTACGGTGAGCCAGCTAAAGGTGTGGCGCCCGATGCCTCAGACCGCCATACTGACGGCGTGTTTCTCCACCTTCAGGGGAGAGAGTGGTGGCCTTTGCAGCGGTGGAGGGGATCTTCTTCTCTGGCTCCTTTGCTGCCATCTTCTGGCTGAAGAAGAGGGGCCTGATGCCCGGCCTGACCTTCAGTAATGAGCTCATTAGCAGAGACGAGGTGAGTGCTGCTTGCGCTCGCACGGGAGCAGCTGGAGGTCTGGATCAGCCCTCCGGATGATAATAATATACGGCTCTCCAGATTATTTTATTTAGCATTTCAAACTTCTATAATATTTGACCAAATATTTTTTAGTCAAATATTGAAAGTTACTTAAGGTTTAGGTTAATTTATTCTACAATAATATTCCTGTCTTTTATTATTATTGACAATATGTTAAAGTTATGGCTTTAAAAATTTGACATTCTGTTAATTTTTTGGACTATTTTGGCATCTACTAAAAAATTTTAGGCTATATTTCAACTTAGCCAATTTTTCAGCTACGTTGCTAACTGTAATGGCCGATTTAGACTCATTTTCATTATTTTGAGGCTATGACGAAGTTAAGCTATTATTTTCAGCTTCATGCTAGCTGTTTTGGATAACATGGGTCTTCTTTTTTTCTACTTTCGTGTTTAGCTAATACTTTACCTGGTTATCAGCTTCAGCGTTTCCATGCTTAATTATTTTCAGATTTCAGTTTCAGCTTTTTTATCTATTATTTTTATTATCTTTAGCTATCAGCACCAGCACTGTCAACGGCCAAATTCAGCATTCACACTAGAATTATTGCAGGTAATGACATATATCTAGTTCATAATTATTTTTGTAAAGTTGTGGTTTTAAAGTCTAGTTTTAGGTTCATGAATGTATTTGTGACTGAGTTTGAGGCTCCTCTGTAAACGCTGTGTGCTGCTTGCCGTCAGGGACTCCACTGCGACTTTGCCTGCTTGATGTTCAAACACCTGGTGAACAAGCCCTCTGCAGAAAACCGTCACAGAGATCATCAGGAACGCCGTTTGAGATCGAGCAGGTTGGTCCGGGAGCGCTCTGCTGTCCTGCTGTCGTTCCCTTCAGCCGCTTAACCTTCTGCTCTGTGCAGGAGTTCCTGACCGAGGCTCTGCCCGTCAAGCTGATCGGGATGAACTGCGAGCTGATGAAGCAGTACATCCAGTTTGTAGCCGACAGCTGCTGCTGGAGCTGGGCTTCTCCAGGTGAGCAGAGTGGGCGGGCTTGAATGTGGGGGTGCAGGCATGATGAGAGGCGCAGGGGTACGACCTCAGCGCTGATGGGGCTGAGCGCTGCTGCAGAGGCCGTCAGGAACATGTGGTTCACTGTCAGGCCAGCAGCAGCAGCGCGACACAGACGCCACGCTGACCTGCAGCGGGACGCCACCTGCAGCACCAGCCGGCTCTGCCGGGCCGCTCTGAACGCCTTTTTGTCTGTCCACAGATCTACCGAGCAGAGAACCTTTTGACTTCATGGAGAACATCTCTCTGGAAGGAAAGACCAACTTCTTTGAGAAGCGGGTGGGAGAGTACCAGAGGATGGGGGTCATGGCGGGCCCCACGGACAACACCTTCAGGCTGGACGCCGACTTCTGAGTCAGAATGAAATATGGAACCTAAAGTTTTAACCAATCAGATGACTTCAGTCTCTTTAGGAACTGAAAATCTGCATTAAAGTGAGAACTGATTTGTAAATCAGTCTCCAATGTGTACATAGTTTTTTATTTTTTGTACTTTATTTTATGAATAAACTTTATTGTGTCTATTATTCGGGTCATTTGATTCAAACAGCTCCTTATGTATTTACACACGACATACTTTTTGAAGTACCAAACATTCAATGTAAAGTTAAAATCATTGATCAAATTTTTTGTAAGTCAACTAAAGGAATCAAACTATTGTCTAATATGTACATATAGTCAATCATATCTTATATTAATCTGATATTCAGAATATGTCTAATGCGCCTCGTCAATTATGCTTTGACCTGACTTTTTTTTTTTTTTTTTAATATTTTTATCTTTATTTTGCAGGTATGCACTCGCTACAATACATACATAGTACAAACATACAATACATAGTTACAACAAAACAGCAAAAGCAAATGGTGTACCCTTAAAACAAAACAGAACACAAACAAAAAAGTAAAGTTTCAGTCTTTCTGTTCACTTCAGTATTTTAAATTCAGATAAAGTCTGATCTTACTGGTTTGACATACTCAGTCCATTTTGTCCATTCTTCGTAATAGGTAGCACTTTGGATTTTGAGGGCAGAAGTTAGTTTTTCCATTGTATATATATCATGAATTATATTGATCCATTCCTCCACTGAGGGCGGTTCCACTTTTAGCCATTTCCTTGTGATTGCTTTTTTTACTAGCAACCAAGAGAATTGCTAGGAGTTTTTTATCTAATTTCTCCAGGTTCTCCACATCAACCTCTCCCAGATACATGTGTTGGAATGAACATGGAATTTTGGAACAAAAACATTGTTTACATGATTTGCAATTTGTACCCAGAATATCTTTATAGCTGGACATTCCCAAAAAATATGATTTGCCACAGTTGAACCACAGATTCTCCAACATGTTTCGCTCCTTCCTAGATAACTTTTTTGGATGGGTGTAATAAAAAACCGCATCAAGTTTTTCCATGAAAATTCGCGCCACGTATTAGATCTAGTTATATTCCATTGTGTTTTACAGATTTTTTCCCAGCTATCTTTTGAAATGGACAAATTTCCTTCTATTTCCCATCTTCTCCTTATGTAGTCAGTATTTTCCCGTTTACCTTGTTGAATTGATTTATATAATTTAGAAATAATATTACTTTTTGAAGGAGATGTAATTAGTGATAGAAATACATGCACTAGACTACATTCACTCGTTTCCCACGTCTCCTTAATGTTTTGACCTGATTCTATCTTTGACTGAATATAAGTGTATATATTTTGGCTTACTTGTTAAACAGTCATTTATCTTCAAATCTCTATAAAAGTTATTTTTATGTAGGTTTGAGTTTGAGACTTTGTGATATTTTAGATCTGTCAATATGAAATTACCCAAATATAATTAATTTTCTATTGCTCGTGTAGGCTACATAAGGCAAAATGTGTGAAATCTTTTATTGAACTTTATAAACATACACTATAATGTGGACAACACGTTTGAATGCTAAAGGGAAGTAGAAGACAAGGAAAACAAGCGTAAACTATATAAACTTCAAATACAGGAATGAGCTACAGAGCTTATTTAAAACAATTAACCTCATCAAAAATTGTATACGTTGAGATTACCTTTCTTTTTATTTTAATATGTTTGTTACCTAAATGCATTATTTCGTCCAAAAGGTACTGAAAATTAGGTTTGGAGTTCAACCATTTCCTTCTGTAAGTGAAATTTCCCACAAAGCAAAATCAGTTGTTACAAAAATATGTCCATAACAGCCCAGGATGATGTCCTTTTCTGATAGTTTGACTATTTTTCCAGTTTTAGCGAAAACGCCGTTTTTTTAAAAAAAAAAAAAAAACTTTATTGAACATCACACATTTACAAATCACAACAATAAAAAGTCCGTAAGCAATCAATAACTTATGTCATTTTTCAAAAAGGTTAATCAATAACGGTATACATTAAGGTAATGGGATCATGGCAAGTAAGAAAAAAACATGATATTAAGCGAAAACGCAGTCTGTGACTACGCGGGCTTTACCCGTGACACCACCGCCCCGCCCTTCAGTGTCGCTGACGTCATATACGGAAGTAAACACCGAAAAGACGCGAATGCCAGCTTTTCCGACCGAAAATGTCAATTTCCAGCACAAGACAAGTGTTTTCTGATCTGGTAAGAGCTTTCCCCGCCCGTGTCGATCATCTGTTCAGACTGTTGTAGAACCCACGATCTACCTGTACTCCTGTGGAGCTGAGCTCACCTGTTAGCTCAACTCTTTACTGTAAATTCTTGAATTCATGCGGTTTGACATTGTAAAATCTTTAACATGATCCTATGTGGAACCATCTGTGAAAAGTCAAAGAATTAATCAGAAATCGGCCTGTTTAAATTGCCTCTATAAACGGGGCTTTAAATGTGCTGTCTTTTGGTTGAATTAAAATTATTTTGAAAATTGTTTAATTCTTGAAAATATAGTATAAAACCGCTGCTTTCACGTAAGGGTTAAATCGAGGTATTACATTTGAATTTCATAATTGGTCAAAACATTTAAGTCCCACTCCAAAATTCATTTCAAATTTCCCAGTTGGATCTCACTTTAAGTGGTAAAACACAGTGGCTGTTTTTTGCTCTGATGGTAGTTTAGGTTTCACTGAAGTCTGGAACCACTCTGTGAGGAGTTCTGACGCACAGAGCCGAATGTGTCACATTGGATCCGCCATTCTACTTGGCAACATTTCTTTCTTTGATTAATTTTTTGAAGCATCCAAAACATTTTCAAAGTTCAAGCTCAGGTTTTAAGAATTTGAATCCTCCAACATACTTGATTCTTTGACATAAACCCAGTTTCAAAGAGTTCTGGTGTGATCTCACCTTGGACAACTTCACTATATTGAGCCATTTGTGAAATTTTCTTTTGCAAGTTTAGATTTTCTTGTTGATTTTTTCTAATCAGACTTCTTTCAGCTTCTCACTCTTGGGGAAATGTTTTGTGGATTTCTTCACTCTGAAAGACGATTATCGAGCAATAAGTGATCCCAATCAAGTGTTTGAATGATGTTTCCATCTTTTACCAGATCATCCCCTTCGCCGGGACCATTCTGGGAGGGCTGGTTCCGGGAGAAATGGTGGTCTTGCAGGGTTCTGTGCCGCCCGGTGCCGACAGGTGAGGTGGATGGGCGTGTTGACCTATACCACGTTCTTGTCTTGAGCTTAAAAGATGACGGATCCATTTGTGCAGGTTCCAGGTGGACTTTACCTGCGGCAGCAGCGTGAAGCCTCGAGCTGATGTGGCGTTCCACTTCAACCCCAGACTGAAGAAGACGTGCGTTGTATGCAACACTCTGCAGAAGGAGCGGTGGGGCCGCGAGGAGATCCTGTACAAGATGCCCTTCAGGCAAGGAGCGGACTTCGAGGTCGTCATCCTCATCTTGAAAGACACGTTCAAAGTGAGAGTTTGTCTGACGGGATGATCCTTCATGTTGTTTTAGCAGCTGCAGATAAATGTGAACAAGCTGAAGAAAATAGGAAATATATATTAAAAAAAAAAAAAATGTAACACAAAGTCTTAACATACTGCAACTTTTCAACCCGTCATTCCAGCAGATTGTTTAGGGTTGAAATGTTACAGCAAATCAAAGAACATAAACACTCGAGGTCCGGTGTTAAAAGGATCATTTAAAATATACATCTATGAATGGGAATTCTTCCAAAAAACTGAAGAAAAAAAGTCTAGATTGAGTTTAAAATCCCTTGTTCTGCTCACAGGTGGCTGTGAACGGGTCTCACCTGTTGGAATACAAACATCGGATGGAGCTGGATCGGGTGGACACCATTTGCATCTCGGGAAAAGTTCAAGTTCAGGCTTTGGGCATCGTCCCTCCAGACTCAGTCAGTTTCTGTGTAGTTTTTCTTTTTCAGTCAACAGAAGTACAGAAAAACTCAGCTTGTTTTCCACTTGCAGGGTTCCACTTCTACATCTGTCAGTGGGAGCAGCAAGGACTCACAGGTGAGGAGAGGTTCTGATGTCCTCTACTGTTCTGTGAAATGCAATCCTCTGATTCTTGGCTTGGTCTTTTCCAGGACGTTTTGTCTGCATCGGGTGACCTGGTGAGTTCCTCTGGGGTTCGTGCTTCCAAACTCTCTCTACAGGTCTTTGCTGAAGCTAAAAATGCCACAAGTCACAATTCTTAACAGTAAAAAAGGAAGCCATATTGATCAGTGTGTTCTGCCCACATCAATATTTTTCCAATTGGTAAAAGTCAGCCCTCTTTTGGAATTTACAAATTTGACTCAAACTACAGAAGTTGTTTTTTTTTTTTTTTTGGGATCATTTTCTCATCTAGTTATCATCTCGTTATAACAAGAAAACTAAGTTTGTTTTCTCGTTATAGCAAGAAAATATCTCCTGATAACAAGATGATATCTCGATATGATTAGAAAATAACTAATTATAACAAAAAAAAATATTTTCTCGTTATAAGGAGATGATAATTTGCTATAACGAAAAATGGAGTTTGCTTTTCATTATAGAGATACAATATCTCGTATAATAACTCATTATAATCAATACCATATTGTTATAACAAAATAATAACTCCTAGCAGATAATAACTCATTATAATGAGATAACTTATAACGAGATAACAACTATTTATAACAAGAAAATAAAGCTTGTTTTATTGTTTTAGTGAGATAATGTCTCAGTATAACAAGATGATGACTCGATATAATTAGATAATACCTTGTTATAACGAGAAACAAAGTTTGTTTTCTCGTATTAAGAGATCATATCTCATGTAACAACTCGGCCCAACTCATTCAGCCACAACGCTTTAGTCATTTTTATACAACCCACATTGAAGCAAAGCAGTAAAAAAAAGAAAAAGCTCAGTTATGCGCCATCCGAAAACGCTTGGCAGCTCTGGGTTCTGTCAATCAACCCGTTTGTTCAGAGGTTTTGGGGATATAAAAGGAAGAGGGCTAATGAATAAGATGGAATCGAGATGTTTAAAGTGATTGTTTATGTCCGTTAATGTCTGGAGCTGAATGAAGGCGTGTGAGGGGCGTAGATCCACAAATAAATCAAAAATAGACTAAAAACAACTTTTGTGAAGTGTCTTTCTGCTGTTTTTGTTGTTAACCACAAAATAAAGAGACTTAAAACACGGATAGTCTCGGCATGTCCTCCTAAAGACAGATTTGTCAAGCAACACCCCAAGGTTTCTGACACTCAACTGGACAAAGGATCTCAGGGAACCAAGACGCTGTTTGATGGAAGGGATGTTGTCTGGGGTAAAAATCACTGTCTCTGTCTCTGAGCATTTAAGTGTAAGTTGTTATTAGATAACCATAACTAAACAACAGATAAACAATCCATTAAACTGGTCAGGATATTAAAATCTGTTTCAGGAAAAGAGCAATATATGTAAATGTCGTCTGCATACAGATGGTAGGACATGTGACTGAATTTACTAATTAGTTTCCCAAAAAGAATCATATATAAAATGAATAAAATAGGGCCCAGAACTGAACCCTGGGGTACGCCACAAGATATTTTTTTCAATTTTAGAGGTTAATTAACCTACAGTGATATTAAAAGTTCTTCCACTAAGGTAAGAGACAAACCAATCTAAAACAGACCCAGACAGACCATAATAATCTCAAAGACGTGATCAACAATATCAAATGCAGATTTAAGGTACAGACGCACCATAACAATGAACCGGCCAAAATCTGCTGCCATGGGCACGTCATTAAAGACCTTTAGGAAAGCTGTTTTGGTAGAATGATTCTTTTAAAAATTTGACTGGAAAATATTGGAGATGTTATGTTTTTCCAAATATAAATTTAGTTGCTCTTCAACTACCTTCTCCAAAATTTCACAGATAAAGGGAAGCTTTGAAATTGGTCTAAAATATTTTTGGTCAGGCTTTTTTTTTTAGATGGGAGTGATAACGGCATACTTTAAAAAAAGAGGACACAGATCCTGACTTCAATGAGAGGTTAACAACAGTCTTACCAATACTTTGAAGTACTTTTAGTAAAATACTATTTGGGATTACATCAAAGGGCATGGAGATTGTTTGATCTTCTTCAGTAAATAATGAGCATCCATCACAGTTACTGGAGAGAAGTTAGACCATGAAAATTCTACTTTATGAGGTTTTAAGTGTATTATAATGTTCATTTCTCTCTATAAAGAGCTCCAAAGTGATATTTTGATCCGGTCATACATTTAAGAGTAATTATCTAAAAACCTGTGCTGTCTGCAGTGCAGCAGCCCCTCCCATACCCATGAAAACGAGCGGTTGGAAACGTGCTGACATAAGCACAAGGCCAACAGCTCCCGCAAGGAAAAGCCTGTTCTGACAGCACCGCCCCCAGTCTAACAACACTCAATTTCTCCTCTGAGCTAGCACTGATCAGCAAAATAAACTTTTATTTTAGAGGCAGAATTCCGTATATCTTCTAGTTGTATCGTGTCTTCAATAAATTCTAGCTCAAACAGGTGTTTGTTACTTTAAACGCAGGGCTCCTTTAAGAACCCCCCCAACCCCCGGTCAGTTGTGCAGAAGTCGCATTTGTTGTTCGGTGAAGAAGAGTAGAGATGGTCAGGGATACTAAAGGCAGATATGTGCATCCATTTTTGAAGAAATTTTGATTATTTTTGTGGGAGAAATGCAGACACACGGCTCTCTCTGACATGACGTCATGAAATGGACGCCAGCCAAATGCAGCAGCAGGCGGAGCTTCAGGAGTCGAGTCGTTTTACTTCCGGGTAGGAAAAATCTCACGAAATATGACTAATATTTTATAAATAATTTGTTTTTTAGTGTTTCAAATGTAATATATGATTATATATTATATATATATATATAATTGCAAAAATCTCACGAAATATAACTAATATTTTATACATAATTTGTTTTTTAGTGTTTCAAATGTAATATATGATTATATATATGGATATAGTTAACTCTGAAAGTCTTTAAGTTTTAAGGAAGCACCACAAGCGACCACATCGCGTGCCCTTCCCCCACCTAGTTTCAACAGGGGCTGCGTCAGGAAAGGAGGCGGGCGCAGCACCAGGCAAAATCATTCATAATGTCAAACTTTTGGTTTATTTGATTCATTGTTTTAATTATTACCTTTTAACAAAAAAAGTCAAAGCAATTTGGTGCCTCCTCCTGCATATGGGACCCTAGGCAGTGGCCCAGCTCGCCTATGCCCAGGTCCGGCCCTGGTGTGAGGAGTCTGTGAAGCTGGCTGAGTCTGAGCAGGTCTTCTGTTTGCAGACTGTCCCCTTCAGAGGCCAGCTGGTCCAAGGACTCAAGGTGGGAAACAGCATCGTCCTCCAGGGAGAAACCAGTCCATCCTCAAAGAGGTAGTTGGTTGCAAGGGACTGGGAGTGGATGAGGTCATCTTCAAGGCTTTGGATGTGTGGCGGGGGGGCTTTCTGCAAACTTTGCTCTTCATATTTCTGTAATCAGAACTATTTTCCTTTTTAGAAATGACAGACCCCAAACTCTCTCCCCCTGATGTCTTGCTGGTTTCTAGTTTCACTGTGAACCTGCGGGGGCGGAGCCACAGCGACATTGCTCTGCACCTGAACATTCATCTAAACAGGGGCGTCTTCGTCAGGAACTCCTTCCTGTCTGAGTGCTGGGGCCCTGAGGAGACCGAGCTGGACTCCTTTCCCTTTGTTGCAGGACAGTTTTTCGAGGTGAACTCCGCCCCCCCACCCCTTCCCCTCCCAGCTGTTGCCGTTCCTGCTGTGAATTTACTGACCCTCGTCTCTGTGCAGATGATCATCCTCTGTGACTCTAAGCACTTCAGGGTGGCCGTGAACGGGCAGCACCAGCTGCAGTACCGGCACCGCGTGCAGGACCCGAGTGCCATCGACATGCTGGAGGTGCTGGGCGATGTCCGGCTGCTCTCCGTCAGGATGCTGTGAGTCCAGGTGGCGTCACAAACAGTGTTGCGGTCTTCCTGATTGGATCAGAGCCGCTCTGCCTCTTTCCGCTCACTTTATCAAACCTTTTGCGTTGATTCCATTCAGACAGGACACTATTTCTGTCAAATATTTTGTAATGGGGAGAGGGGGAAAGTATTCCAACTAACCAGTGTTTAATGGGAACAGAGATTTAACTGTGAGCCACATCTGAGCTCATGGTGATGGACCGGAATTGGGCTCAAGCATCTGGTCGTCCTTTGGTAGCGAGGCTAAAAAATATCCTGATAGTTCTACTCTGCACACACCTAACCACCTTTTACCTGCACTGACCAATGTTGTATTCTGTTTTTCAAACCATGTACATTCAAATAAACCAAGTAATTTACCCTGTAACTCTTTGTTCACGTTTTGTTATGTTGGGGGTATCGTGAATTAAAATTCATGAATGAGAAAATCTTTTGACTTCTGCAGACTCACATCCAAACACTGATAATGCACAAATACTTTCAAATACACACAAATCATTCTTCCACGTCTCAGTTTAAAAGTCCACGTATGACTATTTTTATTTTAAAAACGTTCCCAGAAGTGTTTTAATTCTGATGGGGCGAACTTCCTCCAAAATCCTGATTCTTTCTCCTTCCAGTTCACCAAAGACTCTTTGATGTTTATTGACGTTGCTGTGATCAATCCATTCAATCCATTGGTTTCTCAGAGCAGAAAATAATGAAAGCTAACATCCAAATGCTCTTTCATTCATTTACAATCCTTTCCAACTGCGGTCAAATGAGCCGCCGTTCACATTTCCGTGGTCACATCAAGAAGCTCAGTGGAGTCTGGTGGAGATTTTCCAGCGTTCTCAGGACTGCTACCGTAAGTATTGGATGAAACTCAAACCAAAAATACAGTGATGCTGATTGGACCACAGAAATGTGAACGGCGGCTCATTTGACTGCAGTCAATGTGAAGATACCATCTTCTCTTCTCCAGAAGCTGAACTAGACACGCTAGCCGGACGAGATGAGGGTTTAGTGCATGTGCAGCAGAAAGAAGATCATTCATGAAAAACAGAGTGTACTAAATGATTTCTTATTACATTAATTCTAATTCATAAGAAAAATGCCACACAGACATGGTTTATAAAAAAAAAAATAAAAAAAACACAAAGGCAGTCTGGACACAACTCTACCACTACAAAAAGACAAAACAAAATTAACATTTCTTTATTAAAAATAGAAGTTAAAAGAATAAAATTGACATTTAAAACTCCTTACATTTCTCTTGTGTCTAAAACTGCACTGAGGATTTAGTGCATATCAGAGTAGTCCAACCACGCTTCCACATTTCGTTCCGACTCAGAAGTCGGCGTCCAGCCTGAAGGTGTTGTCCGTGGGGCCCGCCATGACCCCCATCCTCTGGTACTCTCCCACCCGCTTCTCAAAGAAGTTGGTCTTTCCTTCCAGAGAGATGTTCTCCATGAAGTCAAAAGGGTTCTCTGCTCGGTAGATCTGTGGACAGACAAAAAGGCGTTCAGAGCGGCCCGGCAGAGTCGGCTGCTGCTGCAGGTGGCGTCCCGCTGCAGGTCAGCGTGGCGTCTGTGTCGCGCTGCTGCTGCTGGCCTGACAGTGAACCACATGTTCCTGACGGCCTCTGCAGCAGCGCTCAGCCCCCATCAGCGGCTGAGGTCCGTACCCCTGCGCCTCTCATCATGCCTGCACCCCCACATTCAAGCCCCGCCCACTCTGCTCACCTTGGAGAAGCCTAGCTCCAGCAGCAGCCTGTCGGCTACAAACTGGATGTACTGCTTCATCAGCTCGCAGTTCATCCCGATCAGCTTGACGGGCAGAGCCTCGGTCAGGAACTCCTGCACAGAGCAGAAGGTTAAGCGGCTGAAGGGAACGACAGCAGGACAGCAGAGCCGCTCCCGGACCAACCTGCTCGATCTCAACGGCGTTCCTGATGATCTCTGTGACGGTTTCTGCAGAGGGCTTGTTCACCAGGTGTTTGAACATCAAGCAGGCAAAGTCGCAGTGGAGTCCCTGAAGGCAGCAGCACACAGCGTTACAGCAGGAGCCTCAAACTCAGTCACAAATAAGCATTCATTGAACTCTAAAACTAGATTTTAAAACCACAACTTTACAAAAATAATTATGAACTAGATATACATCATTACCTGCAATAATTCTAGTGTGAATGCTGAATTTTGCCGTTGACAGTGTTGATAGCTAAAGGTAATAAAAATAATAGCTAAAAAAGCTGAAACTGAAATCTGAAAATAATTAAGCATGGAAACGCTGAAGCTGATAGCCAGGTAAAGCCTAAAGTCTAATGTTAAGTCATGGATAAATCAAAGAGGCTAAATCAATACACATTTTCCAAGTTAAACATTACAAAACAATGACAATTGTTGGTTGTTTTGTTTATATTTCATAGTGAAATTTTGTACTTAAACTATGTAATCCACATTTGTGTTCACACTGAGTATGTGACACTTTTTGAAAACGTGTTTAGCTTTTTAGTGGAGCAGGTTGGTAAAATATTTGTGGATTTATGGGAAAAAAAAAGCACCAAAAATGGCATGAATGTATTTTAGGATCCTCTCTTTCAGAAAAGCACCTTAATAAGGGTGTAATGATCCATTTTAACAACGATTTGACTTGATATTTATGTGCAATTTTGGTTTATTTTGAACAATCTGATTCAATTCACATCATTATGATCATTTTTTGCTGCCATCATGTGTTGTCTTCTGTGATTTTTATGTTTATAGTACAATAAACCGTCATGTCTCAATCCTAACTGTGTTTTCCAACATCGATTCACTTATCAGTTTATCTAACTTTGAAACATTTTTTAATGGTAATGCCTCATCAATCTGGTTGGATTGTCAGAATATATATATATATATATATATTAATATATAATACTTTTCTGTAGGTACCCATTAAGTTTTAGATTAGATTAGAATTATTTCAAGCAATAAAGAAAAAATAATTAATGTGCGTATCAATCAATCAACAGAAGTATATTTACAAAAACATGTCAAACATAAAATACTAACCAATCAAAGATAGATTTCCTGAAGGAAGTGAGAAAAAAAGCGAACTTATATAATACTACCCCAGCTGGACATGACCATTTCCTTTATGTGTATTATCATTATTCGGTTTTTAATTTAATATCAGATATTTGTATCTTTCCGTAATCCGAAACTGGAAAAAAAGAAAAAAGAATTAATAAAAAAAAAATAAAAAAATGTGCATGAACAGCTCATATTGTATAGACTGGGCCAAATAGATAATAAATATTTTTGTAACAATCGAGTGTATGGCTTCCATCTTTACAAAAGGCCATTATTTTGGATTTTTCCAAACCTGTTTTTTTTTTTTAAAGAGAGAATTCTAAGATACATTAATCCATGCCAAATTTGGTGCTTGTTCAATTCAATGAACCATTTGTTGAAAATATCAACTTAACTGGCTCCACCGGGCTTATATGGTGGCCAACGAATGTCCGCTCCCTCCAGATAAAAGAGGCTTTGTGGTAAATGTCAAAGTGATACAATTCTCATGAAAATTCCTCCAGGCCTTTTCTTTTAACATTCTATTCCAATATATGAAAGATTTATAATTCTGGCCAGGAACAAATCACAATTAATAATTTCTCCTTCATAATTAATTTTCAAACTTCCATGATTTGAGGGGGACGCCGTCCATGTGTCACTACCAAATGAGTCCCTGATTTGGTGAAGTTCAACCTGGTTTAACTTTCAATATGCGTTTAAAGGCTGAACGTTTTGTACGTAGAGCCCAGAAAAGGTCTTAAAAATGTGTGCATTCACACTGATGTGGTGCGTTCAAGAACGCACATCCAGTCGGTGGCATTTACACCGGACTAGTGTATGGCAAGCTAAAACAGACATAAATCATCAGGAAAGGTGTCATAAAGAACTGCATATAGGCCATCAAAAGCATCACTTTTTATGTACGTTCTAAAAGGAGTACATCTTTTTAAATGTATTAAAGAGTTTTAAATGCAGAACTTGGGTAAGAATATTTCTTGTAGACGTGGTTGCTTGAACGTGCAAGGACAGTGTGAACATCAACTCCTCTAAATGTGAAAGGAAAACAAACATACATAAACTGTCCCACATGTACAGATCCAGATCAGCATCTTTAACAGGAAACAAATCAGAAAAAACTCAAATCCTAATTTGCGTATTTTTATTTCTCTTCCCAAAGTTGTACGGAAGTTTTAAACCTTAATGTGAGTTTACAGAAGCTGACATCAATAAAACTGCAGATAAGACTTATTTTTACAAATTTATTTATGAATCTTAGTAATTATCACAGGACATTTATTAGGAGAAACAACACATGGAAATGGAAAAATCGAACCTTTAAATGGGAAATTTGTAAAAAATAAAGGATTACATTGCATTGGATCACGAGGAAACAGCAGGAAGCATAAAAAGTCTGGTTTAACCTTGTGTATTGACATCTATTGTTAGTTGGCATCAGTGACAGACTATCACATAGATATATTTTCTGTTACCTGGCAGTTTAAAGATGCGCACAAATTCTGTAACAAATGTTTGGCACAAACTGTTCCCTAAAACCTGAGATGGAGTTTATGTAAATGTTGCTGCCAGGAAAGACTCAATCCATTTTCTATTAAAGATGAATAATTCATGATGATGCCAACAATGCTCAAACATGGAGCCATGTTAGGAGAATAAACATACTTACAGCTGTTTGAGGCCGGGTATTTCTACAAACGCAGATTTGCCGACCTCCGTTTTATAAAAACGGTTTCGTCCACACGTGATCGTTTTCAAAATAATTCCGTCCACACGTCCCCGCATACTTGCGCTGCTGGGCGATGTAATGAGCATGCCAGAACAGTAGTTGGCAGTGTTTTCCTAAAAGTCAGTGAAAATCTCCGAGCAGGAGGAAGCGATATTTGTTGTAAAATAGCCGACTGCAAAGCGCTTATTCTCCTTTGTTCCTCGACAAGAAGCAGTAATTGTGTTTGTAAAAAAAAGCAAGTATGAAGCATCTGCACCAGCGTAATAATTAACACACTCCTCGGGTCCATGCTGAGCACTTGTAAACCGGCGCATCTATGACGTGTATGCACTAATTTCGCAAAGAGTGACGGTTAAAAACGTACTCCTCTGTTTGCTCATTTACAAAGTTTTCAAACGCGAAAGCCAGGAAAAAAAGAATCAGCCAGTTGACTTAAATTCCATTTACGCTCTGCCGAGAAGAAAATAAAATATAATTCAAATCAAACGTGTGGAGCAAAGGAAAAAGAAAAATTTCAGCTAAATACCAAAACTACACTGAAACATTTCAGGTACTGAATTCAACCCATTTCCTTTTTGCTTAAAAATCAATCTGTAATCACTAAAGCTTCTTCTTCATCTTATGGTTTCACAATCTTTTAAACAGGAATACAAGAGTTTTGACCACAACAGCATGCTAGTTGGTATATTGAAACTACAAAAAAAGTTAAGAGCCCAGGAGTCCTGATCAAAGTCTGGAAGCTGGTGGACGACTGCCGGCATCGGTGTGATGTCGTCTAAGCCAACGGTCTGCGCATCAACGCAGCTGCTTCTCGGTGCTCCACTCACCGTGCTGGAGAGCGCCGACCGCCAGTTGTTGGAGCAGAAGACAGCTGGGATGCTGAAAAGACAAAGAAGATTTCATTTCCATGAAAAATGTACTTCTGACGGATATCTTAAAACAGAAGTTGCATTGGTTGTGCAAAAGTAAAAACCAATCTGGTCTTTTTACTTGTTACCAATGCATCCAGAGGTTGCTATGGCAACCCTAACAGGGAACAGCCAAAACACTTCTCCATGCATCTATAACACCGAATGCAAATGCCGTGGGAGGGGCGTTCAGTCAAATGTCAAATATCTGAACTTTGGCAAAGAATTTGTGTCCCGTCAACCAATCAGGAACTCAGCTTTGGTCGTACTGATGATTGGATCAGTGGGAGGAGTCCAAAATCAAAATGAAGGGGAATCTGATTGTTCTCCTCCTAAACTTAATGATATCTGAACCAAAACAATAAAAAAAAAAATCCTTTAATTTCATTTGAATTTTTCCCGCCCCGGACTACAGCATGTCATCAAACTGGGAGACAGCAGTACCACAGGAAGCATCCGTCATTCAGTAAAAGCTCCTTCAGTAGACGGTGAACCTCACAAATACACTCAATGTTTCAACGTCGCGGTTTTGACAGTAGCTCCTCCCACACGCGTCTAGAACGTCAAGTTTATGAACACACTTTTGGACTCTTTTACAGCAAAATTGACCCAGGAATGGCGTTTGGTGTGAAGGCAGCACATGTACAGTATCCTTCCTCCACTTATATTCTAGGGATCCCCCCACTTTTTCTTGTGAAAGTCACAAAATATGTTCTTCTGTGGTGACAAGTGTTGCTAGGCAGTTTGTAGGCTAACAGAAAAAGTTTAACAATGGCAGGATGTTTCAAAATGTAAACATTTATGATTTTCCAGAAAGCTGTACATAACCAAATATCAATGACCCTTTCTGTGATCTTCACACAAAAAGTAAATAAGTAAATATTAATTTAAATTAAACTATATCATATATATATATATATATATATATATATATATATATTCAAAGAATAAAAATGTAAAAGTCCCAGGGCTTCTATAACTTTTTAACACACTTAAAAGTTTCAGTTATTTGAACATGTTTGCTACACATTGTGACTTATTTTCCCACTTTATTCTAAAACAGAATATATATGTATATATATATATATGATTCAGAAATAAAAAAAATAGAGACCAAACAACTGAGACATTGCGTGTTTATCCATTCAGCACCAGCTTCACTAAATTTAATTTGCATAAAAATCCAATTTTGATGTTACCTTTTAGTAATAATCAAATTAGAAAAAATGCTAATCTATCCGCTTCTATCAAACTTTTATTTTTATTTATCTGAGCATAGTCATGAAAGTTGAGAAAAACAAAATGTACATGGAAACGCTATTTATTTCTAACAATTTAAAAAGATCTTAAAGTTTGAAATGTAAATAGCCATACTTAAAAAAACTACACATTTTATTCATCAATAAATTACAAACTTTGTTTTTTATTGTTGTACATATTTTATTGCTTTTACCTCTTATTTATGTATTTCCCTGCTTTTTATTGTACAAGTAAACGCTGCTAATTTTCATTGTATTCTGTACAATGACAATAAAGCTATTCTGGTTCTGATTCTAAAGTGATTCTGTGTTTGGACTGTTCTTTACTGTCACAAAGCTGACAGAACACTTATCAACAGAAAAAATCTCTTAAAAAGTAAAAGACACCAAAAAAAAAAAAACTCTATTTGACAAATTGTCAGGAAAAAAATAATAAAAATAAATTAAAAAATGAACTAATAAATAGGCTTTCCTCTCTTGTCATTGTTCCTCATAGGTAAAAAAAAACCAAAACAATGTGGCCGGACTGAAAAAATAAATCAATTAAAAAAATCACGCGTCTCTGATATTGTTCAGGGGCTAAATGTGGAGTTTAGGGATCCCTGTTCTAAACAAAGACTTATACTTCCATGAAGTTGCAGTAAAAACTTGTGTTCATTTTATCTGCATTTATTTGAGTTTTTCTAGTTTGTAAATGAGGTAAAACCGACCTTGCGAGGTGTTTCTGAAGCTCTTGAGCATGTTGGTTGCACTCAGCAAAGTAAGAGGCCTGAGCGTCCATGAAATCTGTCAAGCTGCACATGTGGTTGATCTGAGGAAGACGATAGAAATCCCAAACTCAAAGAGGCATAAAGTAAGAGAACGTTAGCACAGGCTTCTGTGTTTCCATGCATGTGTGTGCGTACTTACGTGAGTACTGCTCAGTCCTTCCAGAAGCCGTTGAGTAATCTCTGCCTGTCGATCGAACAGACTCTGGCAGATCCTCAGCTCCATCTCTGCCTACACACATCCAGACCTTATTAGCTCATCGCTCTTCCTCTTTCCACAGATTACCTCCCAGCAATTCGGTTTGAAAAGCCCCAAACAGAAAACACAGAGAGGCTTTTGGAGCTGAAAATAAAAGCCTCTGTGATTGCTCTCATTGTGTACGGAGATCTTTGTGGCATTTGGAGGAACAAAGACAAACAAAGTGAGGAGGATTTTTAGATGATTCCTCTTTTCCTTGCAGCTTTTCTCTTCAAAGTTCGCCACAGCAAATCATAAAAAATAAATAAAAATAAAGAAGGAATGTTTCTGAAGTGTGCACCCACACATCTGCATTTTGCAAAGTTGAGTAATTTCATAACAAAACGTAAGATCTGATGCTACAATACAATTTATTTAATTAGCAAAATCTGCATTTTTTGACTTGAAAACAGCAGCATTTCCTAAACAAACTATAAACTTTGCAAAAACTGAAACTAAAGAAAGTATAAAAATCCTTATTATCTGTCTTGCAAGAAAAATAATCTTAGAAAGAAAATTTTTAACAGAAAAATAATCTTAGTTTGAGAAAATATGTCTTAGAGGCTTTAATTTTTTTCTTCTTATTAAAAAAAAAATCTCTATTTAAATACTTTTTCAGTTTTTATTTATATGTGTTTTGACAGTTTTTCAACTGTATTTATTTTCTTACCTGAGAGATTTCCTGAGCCCACATCTGTAGAGGAGATAAAAACAAATCATGAATGTTTTATTTGTTTTCTGAAAGTGTTTTCTGCAGTTTTACAGAAGCCCTGACCTTCAGCCAATTAACACGCAGGAAGCTGAACATGTAAGACACCTGAGACAGGTAGTCGTCCTCCAGCAGGTTTGCATTCAGGTTCTGATAAAAACAGGAGAGATGACGATAAAAACACATTTTCAGCTTCTATTCATGAATAAAAAAGATAAATATTCTCTTTTTTAAGGAGTTTAAACTCACTCTGGCCTCTCTGTCAGCTTGATGAGCTTTCATTACTCTGTTCTTTGCTATGTCCAAGTCCAGGCGCTTGTTCACCAACATCTTGCGTTCTTCCTACAATATTTTCACACAAAACCAGCAATTCTTTTAATTATTTTTTTAAACATTTTTTTCCCTTTTTTTTTCAAATCTCACTGTGTCCATTAACTCATAATTATGCGACTAAACACAAACAAACTCTTAAGTCATCCAAAAACATGTGAACAATACTTTGATTTACAGCACATACATTCACTTTCCTGCCACAGCACCAGCATCTATCATCTATCAAACAAGACGTCAGCGTCTTATTCAGGAAACAGCTACAGATGTAGGGAAAACAGTCCATCTTAAAAAACAAATTAAATTCTGGTTATCAGAGAAACAGCAGTGCAAACACATGCAGTAAAATATTTTATTTGGCTTTGTGAGTAGGAATGAGTGCATTTTCTACTTATTTTATAAGGTTATTAATGAATTTCTACAGTTTTTAGATGGTTTCTAGTGTGTGTATGCTTTGTATTTTTATTTTTTTTTACAGTTTACCTTTGTTCAGTAAAAACTCCAATAGGGAAAGGTGTCACGAATTAGCCACAGCTATAAACACTGATACAAGCATTAGATTGTTCTAATGCAATCTGTGTTTTTCCATATTTGTCCACATCAAATAAACAACAGGGGGAAATCGTGGCAGTTGATTTTATAGAGGAGCTGTGGATCCTTATGACACGCTAAACTTTTGATTGGCTGTGTGATGCTGTGGGACATCGCTGTGAAGCGCCTTAGCTGCAGTTGATGGTCGTGTCACTCATTTAGTTAAAAAAATAATAAAAAGAGTTTTCATTGCAGTTTGCGAAATGTGCCAATTTCAATATGCCTCAAAAACCTCATCATCCAAGCACAAAAAAAACTTTGTCTTTAAAAATACATATATATTTTTTATTGCTGTTTCCATGAGCTTGTGGGCTATAAACGGTTCTAAAATTTGACAGAAAGGCCGGACAAGGAGTAACCGGGAGTGTTTCAGGAACCACCTCATAAAAGAAAGAAAAAGAAATGATGTATTACTGGGAGCAGAGTGGATGTGGAGCCTTTACCTGTATGGCTCTGTACTCCCTCTCAGTGAAACTGCGCAGTGGAGTGAGGAAATGAATGTTGGTGCTTTGCACAAACTTCCTCTCTGTTTCTCCAAGCTGCTTCTGGGTCTCTCCGCACCTCATCAGCGCCGTTCCTGGTCCAAAACATGAACCCGTGATCCCCACGGCACTGAAATCTTTCATAATCGTTACTCGCTGACCACCTGCCTCAAAATAAATCAGGTGAATGCAAACTAACCGCAAGGTGTAGTGGATCCAACCTCCAGACCAGCCCGGATCATTTCCTCTCCCAGCAGTTCGTGAGCCCGCAGTCAGGGTGGGGCGCTCCACTCCAGGTGTTCGTAGAGACGGTCCTCCAAACGGGCTCCTATAGACATATAGAGTGGGATTTTAAGAAGAGCTGTTTTTTTTATAGTTTACCAGAAATTTAGAAGATTTTAAAAAGTAACACTCCACACCTTAAAAAATGTTCAATTACAAACATTTTAGAACATTTGCTCAGATTTTACAGTGAAGGAAAAGGGTAGATGTATGGTAGATGTATAGATTCATTTATCTGAAAACTTAAAACGATTGTCTGCTTTTCTTAACTGTATTTTGTGAGCATATTAGCTAAATTGCCTCTGATCCCCACTTCAAAAATCCAAAGAGATTTCACTATAACAAAAACCCAGTTTTCTACATTTGAAATGTGGTAAGATGGAGATGGCAGGAAACCAGGGTATTCTGGGTATTTCATGATTTTCTAAAACCTTTCAGAGTGAAATATGTCCACATATATGATCATATATTACCCTTTGAACACTAAAAAACAAATTATTTATTAAATTTTACCAGTAGTTATTTTTAAAGGTGTTTTTTTTCCTAACCGCAATTAAACGACTCGACTCCACCTGTCGCTGCGTGTGGGTGCCGCCCATTTCATGATGTCATCCCAGAGCCAGCGGCGTGTTTTCATTTTTTCCACAAAAATAAATATTACATTTTTTTTAAGGATGGATGCACATTCCATATATCTGCCCTAAGTAGACCCAGGCACTGGTTCACAACACAAATACACGCGGCATCTGCATGACTGTGCCGGACAGGGGGTGGGAGATGGGGGTCTTAAAGGAGACCTGCCCACACCTAAAGTTACAAACACCTGTTTGAGCTGGAATTTATTCAAGACACAGGTGGAAGATATACAGAATTCTGCATCTAAAATTAAAAAATTTTTCCTGGTCACCACTAGCTCCGTGGAGAAATTGAGTGTTGGTGTTAGTCTGGGGGCGGAGCTGTCAGAGCAGACTCTTCCCGAAGGGGGCGGTCTAACTCTGCGACATCAGATCGTGAGGAAACGTTGGTTTTCGAGGATATGAGAGGTGCTGCTGCTGAAAGAGCATGAGATTACATGAGAAATGCTGGAATGCTCCCAGCTAGATCTTATCCAGTCTTATAGACACCTCGAAAGAGAGCGTCATCTACTCAGAAAATGCCCCAGAAACAGGGTTGTTTTTTCATGGTATGGCCCTTTAAAAATCCCTCCCACTACAGACCAGTGATGTCTAAGTTTGTGTCCGATGAAGCACAAACTCTTTCAGTCTGAATTACAAAGCAATATATTTATCAACTAAAGATTTGGTTTCATATCAGCATCTTTTTATAAACACAAAAGATACATATTGGATTGAGGAAGAATGTAAAATGCATAGTGGTTTAGTTTGACTCCAAAAAACTAAACAAAATATTTTAATAGTACATCTAGTTTTATCTTTTTACATTTCTGTTGAGATCTGGAATAGGATTTTACTTTGTTTTGGATAGAAATTTTGATGGTAATCAGTACAAACATTTCTGTCAGCTTAATATCAAAATATCTCTCAGAAAGACAAATGAAAAATGATGTATACAAGGCAAAGAAAAAGCAGGATTCAAAACGAACATGTAGTATAATAAAATCATATTTAGAAAGTGATGATTCAAATAAAATGTTATACATAAATATATATAGCAAAGTTGTGCAGAAAATATTACTTTGTTCATGATGTAATTGAACAGGAAATACACAAAACACAGAGAATATTTGTATATTAATAAATAAATTGATTAGAATTAAATAAATTGCATTTATGGATGTCATTTTAATCTCTTTTATCAAAAGTAAAACATCATCTCATGATAAGCAGTGTGAAACACTAATACAGACATTTACACGTTCATATGCAGACTAAAAACCCTTAAAACAGTTACAAAATTAAAAAATATATGAAAAACGGAGGAAAACAGCAAACAGGGACTGAGACCTCCAGAGAAAGAGGAGGATTTTTGTTAAAACACGCCACCACGAAGCATAAAGCAGCAAAACAGAAAATAAGTGAAAGAAAAAAAAATCGTTCTTAGCTGCTCTGTGAATGGCCGGATTTCTCTCGAAAACAACCGAGAACAGTCCACCCCGGGTCACCAGCAGCTGCTGCTCCAGCTATGGTCGCTCGCGTCCCGCCCAGATCCCAGGTAAAGATCTGAGCGGTGGAAAAGTCAAAATCACCTGCGGTCACTCTGTGACTATAGCCAGCTGCAGATTCACACAGTGTCCTGTTAACGAAGAGGTTACTGTCCCATTCTTTTAACTGCAGCTAGCTGTTAGCCGCTATGCTAGCGCTAGCTTTCACTCAGAACTTACTTGATTTTGCTGATCCTGGATCAGATGAAGTTGGTTGTTGTTGAGTTTCTGTCAGTAATCCTTTTATCCACATGTTCTGCAAATCGTTTTTTATTGACGACACTTTTATGCCAGAAATAAAAACATCGGCAAGCAGGGACCCGTGCTTTGAAGAGGAGGGCGGGGCTATGTTTTTTCCTGCAATTTGATTGGTTGGACTGTCAGATCAATCAAAATGGCTCTGATTTGATTGGATGTTAGGCCGACACAAAACACGGAAGTAAACGAGAACAGAGAGAGACCGCGGCGCGGCTTTCTCAATATACTTTTTAATCCTTGGATTAAAAATCACGAATCGGGAGGTTAAAAGTCCAAGTCAATTCTAAAGTCATCAAATTCATGACGAGTCTGACTCGAGTCCAAGTCACGTGACTTAGGTGACGTCATGACTGGTGACGTCAAATTACGTCACTGTCAAGAGTCTATAAATATCGTTGTTCGCCTGCGAGATTCATCTTTGAGATTCAAAGACAGCTCTAGCAAGCATCGACAGACAACAAGCATCAACGTACAAGCATCCACTGATCGTTTGGAAACAAAATGTACGGAAATCAAAGATACAACGCGACTTACCCAAATCAAGAATTCTACCAGCCTCATGGAAATGCTGGTTTTGGACAAAGACACGTCCAATTTAACCACCCATTTCCATTCGCTGGAATGAACGCCCCACATCCTGCCCCCCAAAGACACCCAAATTGGGGGCAACAAAGCCTCCCGTATCCACCCCCTGGAATGAATCCCCAACATCATAAAGTCCATACAAACCATGGAAATCCAAACTGGGGACACCAACAACGTCAGGTCCCCTTCCACCCCGTTCCTCCCCAACCCGCTCAACACAGAAATCCAAACTGGGGACACCAACAACGTCAGGTCCCCTTCCACCCCGTTCCTCCCCAACCCGCTCAACACAGAAATCCAAACTGGGGACACCAACAACGTCAGGTCCCCTTCCACCCTGTTCCTCCCCAACCCACTCAACACAGAAATCCAAACTGGGGACACCAACAACGTCAGGTCCCCTTCCACCCTGTTCCTCCCCGACCCACTCAACTCAGAAACTACAATCTGAGAAACCAATATCAGCATGTCCCTGTAAACCCTGCAACACCGAGGCCATATCAAAACTGCCATCCCAATTTCCAGATTTGACAGTCCAAGATACACCAGCTCCTGCGCTTGATACAAAGCCGGATCTGGAACAAAAGGATTTTAGTCAACTCTTTAATCCTGCATTGCGTTTCATTCCCAGGGTAATTGAATTCAAGCAAAGAACCAAACAATTTAAACCTGTGGAAAACACTAACCCTCAGTCAGCCAATCAAAGTCCTCAGCTGGAAGTACAAGATGCAAATCCAGCAACTGTGTCTGCCAGCGAGGACATGTCAAGCAATAATGTAAATGACATAAAAGAAAATATAGCTGATTTAAAAGAACAACTGAAGAACAAAGACTTGTATCTGTCTGAATTGAGCGAACAAATACAGACGAACAAGAAGGATTGTCAGTTTGAGCAGCAAGACCTTGAAGCTAAAAGGAAAACGCTGCATACGGAGTTTGAGTTTAAGAAGAAGTGTGGACATGAAGTTGCCGTTCTCACAGACAAACTGGAGAAACTAAATCAAGCAGCTCAAGCAAAGCAGGCAGCAGGTGAGAAGAGAAAGACAGAGGCTCACAAGCTGGCACTGCAAAAACTTGAAATGCTGAAGAAAGAGCTTCAAGAAAAAACAAGATATAATCTGGAACTGAACCAGAGACTAAAACTGGAAGAGGAAGCAGAAAATGACATTCAACAGTTAATTCCTTTGGTGTTAGAACCAGAAGTCATGAATGAACAGGTGGAGACTGATCTCGACATGATCTCAGCAGCTCAGGACCTCAATGTAAAGGCACCAAATGATCATTCAGAATCAGAAGGGATCTTGAATCAGACAGAAGCTGAGGAAACGGACTCCATCATAGCCCCTCAGACGGAAAAAGAAGAACAGGTGGAGGTTGATGAAACCAACACCACCATGATAGACCTCGAGGTTTCTGAAGATCTTTCTCAAAAAGAAGTGGACCCACCATCAACCCCTGAGTCTGGACATCAGGACAGTGAAGAACCAGACGCTTTGCTGCCTGAACAGACAAAACCTAAAAAACTTTCACTGTGGAAGCGCTTCAAAAAATTCTTCACACCACGCCACAGACAGAAAAACAAAGAAAAACCAAAGATGTAGATGGTGGTGATACAGCTCTTGTTGTTGTAGCTGCTGCAACCTGTGGCTTCAAAAAAAAAAAAAAAAAAAAGAAAAATAGCCCATGAAGCTTGACTCACCTCAGTCAGTCTAATAAAAATGTTTATAAAAAATAAAAAAAAAATAGCTGACAAAAAAAATAAAATAAAAAAAAAAATAGCCTATGAAGCTTGACTCACCTCAGTCAGTCTAATAAAAATGTTTATAAAAAAATAGCTGACAAAAAAAAAAAAATACAAAAAATAAAGACACACACACACAAAACACACACAAATCACCCCCCACACACACATACAACACACACATATCAACCCCCCCATGCACACATACAACACACACATATCACCCCCCCACACACATACAACACACACATATCACCCCCCCACACACATACAACACACACATATCACCCCCCACACATACACAACACACACATTACCCCCCCCCCAACCCCACCCAACACACACACACACCCCCTTCGTGAGCCACCACCTTAACGTGGTGATGGGGTTTGAGGGCTTGATTGATCCTAGAAGCTGTTCTCGTTGGGTTAACCCTCTTGTTAGGGTCTCCCTTTGAAAACAGGTCCTAGGTGACAAGCCGGACTAAGAGTGGTTCAGAAAGTCATTATGGAAAACATTCCATCTCGGCTAACTTTTTCTTTTCTTTTTTTGCAGGATTTATACCCATTGTACCAGATGCCCTCTACTGGATTAAGGAGACGAGATCACACTCACCAGACGCTCAAAGCATTGAATGAATTTATCTTTCCTGTTCTAATTATTGTGCTTTGTGGGGCTTTACACAAAACCAGTCATGTACTTGTATGCTTTTTCTGTTCTTTTTTTAAGTTTACTAAATACCTGTAGGGTGAGTGGTGATCATCTTTGGTCGTCCCACCTGTTACTTTTTTTAAAGTTTATTTTTATTATGCGTTTCCATTTGTTATCATTATTCTAAAACTGAGATCTAAGGGATAAGTTGTCAATTTTTGTAGATCTTTTTCATGTTTTGTCCAATTGGGTAAAAATGTGTTTCACATATTTTGTCTGTTTCTTTAGTAAGTATGACACCCAGATATTTGATAGTCTTACTTTCCCATTTCAAAGTGTAGCTTTCTTTAATCTGTTTAGACGGAGAGTAGTTTAGCGGACTGGGGTGGCTACTTTGAGTAGGTCAGAGAGATAAGGCGGGGTGAGGTTATGAATTGCTTTGTGGGTTAGGAGAAGGATTTTGGATGTGATGAGGCTGTGGATCAGTACGGCGGTGGAATGAGGGCTGAGAGAAGGGCGAAGACGGCGGATGTTCCGGAGGTGGAAGTAGGCAGTCCGAGTGATATTGTTGATGTGAGAAGTGTAGGAAAGTGTGCTGTCCAGGATGACACCCAGGCTTTTAACTTGAGGGGAGGGGAGAATGAGGGAGTTGTCCAGAGGGATGACACAATTATTTATTTTACTCAGAGTGAACTTGGTGCCAACCAGTAGAAGTTTTGTTTTATTGCTGTTTAGTTTGAAGAAATTGGAGGTGAACCAGGATTTTACTGAGAGATGGCAGCTGGTAAGGGAGGCAGGTGGGAGGGCGGAGTCTGGTTTGCTGGAAATGTATAGCTGGGTGTCATCTGCGTAGCAGTGAAAATTTATTTGATGTTGACGGAAGATATTTCCAAGGGGAAGAAGGTAAATGGTAAACAGCAGGGGTCCGAGGACAGAGCCCTGAGGCACCTCTGTGGTGACAGCAACTGCAGGGGAAGTGAATGACTTTAGTTGAACAGTCTGCGTACGGCCAGAAAGATAGGAGTGGAACCAGTTGAGAGGAGTATTTGAGACGCCGATGGTTAAAAGCCTGTCCAGGAGGATTGGGTGAGAAATGGTGTTGAGGGCTGAACTCAGGTCTAACAGGAGAAGAATGGAGAGTGAGCCAGAATCAGCAGCCAGGAGGAGGTCATTGGTGATTTTAAGAAGAGCTGTTTCAGTACTGTGAAGTGGGCGGAAGCCAGACTGGAATTGTTCATATAACTTATTGCTGGAAAGGTGTGAATGAAGTTGAGTGGCAACAGTTTTTTCAAGGATTTTGGAAATGAACGGAAGATTTGAGATTGGACAGAAGTTATTGAGGTCAGTGGGATCGGAGCCAGGTTTTTTCAGAATGGGGTGACAGATGCTGGTTTAAAGGCAGGGGGACTGTTCCAGTCAGGAGGGAAGACTGGATGATACTGGTGATAAGAGAGGACAGTGAAGAGAGAGTAGCCTTGACAAGGGGAGTGGGAAATGGGTCCTGTTGACATGTTGTAGTTTTAGATTTTTGGATGAGTTTGGAGATTTGGCTGATTGAGGGTATGTCAAATACTGAAAGTATACTGTGAGGAGGGGATGAAAATGCCAGGGGTAGGTTAGGGCCAGCAGTTGGTTTGAGCTGCTGGTGGATGAGCTCTATCTTTGAGGTGAGAAAGGATGCGAGGGTGTTGCAGAAATCCGAGGAGTATAGGTGAGGAGGAAGTGAATTTGGAGGTTCTGTAATCTTAGAGAGTACTGAGAAGAGGGCCTTGGAGTTCCCTTCACTTGAGTTTATTAAGCTGGAGAAATATGCAGCTTTGGCAATGGCGATGGAGTCTTTGTAATGGAGAAGGTGGCTGAAGTACATTTCTTTATGGATAGAGAGTCCGGTTTTCCTATACAGTCTTTCCAGCTGGCGCCCTTTTGATTTTAATTTCCTGAGGAAGGCAGTGAACCAGGGGGCAGTAACATTAAAAGAGACAGTTCTTGTTTTAAGAGGGGCGTGGATGTCCAGGAGGTTACGGAGGTGGTTATTGTAATATGAAATGAGTTCATCAGGTGCATGAAGATTGACAGGACTGGAGAGGTTGTCAATGTCTAAAGATAGGCAGTCCATATTGATGTCATTTATTTTACGATAGCTTATGTTGCGAGGAGGGTTTGATCTGGAGACTGAAATGTTGGCCTGAAAAGTTAGTAGCATGTGATCTGAGAATGGAAGGGAGTCCGCTTTACAGGTTGCTGGCGAAACACCTGAACAGCAGATAAGATCTAGTACATGCCCTTTGATGTGGGTGGGAAAGCTGACGTATTGGGTGAGGCCAAAACCATTCAGGCAGGATATGAAGTCCTTTGTGAGAGTGTTACTTAGGGCCTGTTTACACTGGAACGGGAACGCGTTTTGCTCTCTGATCCGGTAAGCAAGATATCGGGTACACACCAGAACGTTCCTGAATGATATTGCGTTCACGGTTAAAACGAATGCTGACGGAAAACGATGTAATTCACACGCCACGCCGCTATGCGCTATGTGCGCACAATGTTGAACCGTTCCTGCTCTATTTCCCCCTCAACCGTAGTCGAGGAGCAGGGGAGATCTTCTCCAAGGTTGCTTTTCCTCCGGGGTTCACATCCCTTCTTTGGATCATGCGAAGCCGAATAATTACACTTAGCTATTGTAGAGGAACTGAACTTTTATTACTTTAACTTGCAGACAAACTCGAGAACAACTCTCCGCACGCTGCTGCTCTCTCTCTGCGGCACGCTCTCTCTCTCTCGCTCCTCTCAGAGCGCGCTGCTCCTCACATACACATGCTCCCCCCAGCTTCGTAACAAGCTGAGATGCAGAAGTTGGAGCACACACTCATCTCACAACAACAAGAAAGTAAATAGATAGGCTGAATCGTAAAAAATCAGAAGAACCGAACTTCGGTGCCCAACCCTACTCCCACCGGATGGAAAAGAACAATAGGAGAAGTACTGCGCTTTACACCCTGACACCGTTCCTGACCGTACACACTAGAATGGGAGGGCGGTGGGAACGGGAACGTTTCGCAACGCTCCACTCTGGAAGGCGTTCTCCAAAGTTGTCGTTTTGGGGGCCCTAAAACGCCGTTTTGGTCTAAACGAGAGGCCCAAACGATAACCAAGTTGTCGGAACGCACGCGAAAACGTTGTAATGTAAACGGGCCCTTAGACAGTCAATGTGAACATTAAAGTCCCCCAGAAGTATTAAGTTTGGAGTGAGCAATAAGAGATGTGTGAGGAAAGCAGAGAAGTCTGCGATAAAGTCCTTGTTTGGTTTTGGGGGCCGATATAAAGTGGCAACAATGGTTGGTGTAGATCCAGAGAACTGACAGACAGATGATTCAAATGAATTGTAAGCCGGCGCAGACACAGGCGCTATCCTCCAGTTCTAGTGCCGGAAGCACGAGGTTCGGCGATGTAAACAAACCCTGGAGGAGTAGCTTCATTTAGTGATATAAAGTTCTGCGGCTGCTGCCAGGTTTTTGTCAAACACATAAAATCCAACTTGCGGTCATTGAGGATATCTTGGATGAGATGTCCCTTGCTCGAGAGAGAGCGGATGTTAAAAAGACCAAAGTTAACAGTTGTGGAGGAGTGTATGCTAGCGGTGTTGTTAGCCGACCGAGCTAGGTGAGCTAAAACACTGTGATCTGTGCGGCGGCGAGTATATCGGGATGGTCGGCGGACAGAGGACCAGAATGACCTGATGGAGTTGGAGTCGTTGTACTGCAGGATCCGACAAGAGCCCCACTGGCCAAGAGCTGGCTTCTTTAAACAGATCTTTGAGATCATCTTTATGGAAACGGAAGGGGTTTTGATTTTGGGAGGGGATCTTAATCAAAAACTAAATCCAAAGATGGACTACTCTGGAAAGATCCAGGAAAAAAGTAATACTTCCAAAAAGATCTGCGAAATGATGTCTGAGCAGGGACTTCTGGATATTTGGAGGGAACTTAACTCTACAAGGAGAAATTACACATACTTCTCAACTCCCCAACTCAGTGTATTCAAGGACTGATTATTTTCTTATGTTCAACAGAGATCGCATGGTAGAAAATTGTAAAATTGGAGTGATGGATTTGTCAGATCATTTTCCTTTATATCTGAAGAGGGAAAAGAAAACAACAACTTGGAGGCTAAACTCAAGTTTGCTTAATAGTCATATCAGAGACGAAATTGAAATGGAAATCAGAGAATATGTGGAGCTGAATGATAATGGAGAGGTCTCGTAATGTGGGATGCATGTAAAGCCGTAATGAGGGGGAAGTTAATAGCCAAATCAACACATTTAAAAAATATGAAAAACTGAAAACCTTAGAAGTAGAACTTAGGAAGTTGGAAAATGAACATAAGAATACTGTTGATACAAAGATTCTTAATGAAATTAAAGGGAAACAAGCAGAGAAGAACAATATCCAATCACAAGAAATCCAAAATAATCTGATCTTTACCAAACAAAGATATTATGAGGCTGGGAGTAAATCATCAAAACTGTTGGCATATATATAGGCTCAAAAATCAACAAAAAAAATAGATATGTTTATAGAATCAGAGACCAGGAAACAAAATTAATGCATTATAGGACAGATGAAATCCAGAAATGTTTTGAAAATTACTATCAAAAATGATATTCTCAAATTGAAAATAACACTGAACTCTTGATTGTTGAATTCTGGGATGAGCTAAAACTACCCAAAATAACAGAAGCACATAATAATATATTGATATCGGAAGTAACAGAAGAGGAAATTAATTCGCAGATTTCAAAACTAAAACATAATAAAAGCCCTGGTGCTGATGGGTATACGTCAGAGGGGTATAAAATTTACAGGGCCACACTAACTCCACTACTGCATAAAGTATATAATTGGATATTGAGAGGGGGAGAGATCCCAGTTTCTTGGAAGGAAGCCATCATATCTACAATTGCAAAGGAGGGGAAAGATGAAACAAAATGTTCAAATTACCAGCCAATAATTGTACTAAATGTAGATTATAGACTTTTTACTGCAATACTGGTAAGACGAATAGAGAAAATTCTCCCAGATATTACAAGTTTGGACCAAACATGACAATATTCGTAGGACGTTACATATAATGCAGCATATTAAGAGAAATAAGTTGGAAGCTCTGATCATGGGGATGGACGCAAAAAAAGTATTCGATTCAGTCAGTTGGGAATTTTTGTTTAAGGTAATGCATGAGTTTAATTTTCAGGAAAACATCATTAGGACGATCAAAAACCTATACGCAAACCCTACAGCAAGAATTAAGATATACTGGAGTTTTTCAAATGAAATCAAATTAGAAAGGGGTTGTAGACGGGGATGTTCGGTGAGTGGATCCCATTGAAGGGATAAAAATCAAAGGGGTAGAGGAGAAGATATTTGCAGACGATATTTTGATTTATATAGAAAATCCAAATATATCCCTACCAGTACTCAGGAAAACCTTCTCAGAATTTGGTAAAATCTCAGGATACAAAATAAATGCGCAGAAGATGCAGGTCATTACTTTTAATTATGAACCAAACCAGGATATTAGACAAAACTATGAGATAAAATGGGACCAGAAATCAATCAAGTATTTAGGTATTAACCTCACAAAAGAACTGGAAAAAATAAAATCTATAAATTATGAACCAAGTATATCAAACATAAAAAAAGTTCTGGGAAAGGTGATCTTAATACCATTCTTAAGCCTAACCTCATGAATTGAGGTGATAAAAGTGTTATATTTATTTCAAAATCTCCCGGTCGATGTAAAAGATACAGAATTTAAGGAGTGGGATAAAGTGATATCTAGACATATTTGGCAAGGGGCAAAACCTAGAATTAAATATAGGACATTGCAACTGACAAAAGGTAAGGGAGGTTTGGCTTTACCTTGCCTAAAAAGTTATTATCAAGCGGCACAGTTGAAAATATGAACGAATTTAGCTGACCCTGGACACAGGGCTAAATGGAAGGATATATATCTGAGATTAGTTGAAGGTCTTCCGCTACAGGCAATAATATATGATAGTAATATAGACAAGTACATAAGTGAAGGTGTAAATCCATGGCTTAAAGTACCTCTAAAGAGTTGGGCTAATATAGCAAAGAAATACAACTTAACGGCAGTGCAAACTTCCGAGATGGACAGGATATGACGTGGATTCCACATCAAACAAATTAGATAGTACATTTAGACAGTGGAAGAATGGACCAAAGATGTTTTGGGAGTTGATTAAAAAAAAAAAAAGAAAAAAAAAAAGATGAGTTTTCAGGAAGTGAAAGATCGGTATAGGCTAGAAAATTTTGATTTCCATCAATATTTACAATTAAGACACTATCTGGGACAGACTTTAATTATTCTTATAAACTTATTTCTTTTTTTTTCTTTTAAAATATTTTTAAGGTCAGCAGCAGACTATCAGTAAAAGTGACCTGGATTTGGCTGCAGTAAAACCTCCGTTTGGGAGATTATCTGGTCTGTCCAGACAGAGTCTCCAAAGTTTCACAAGCACAGATAAAGACGGACACCCGGTGGATTCACGTTTATGATTATATTCAGGAGAGACCCGTTTTATGATGGTTGTGTCGTTTTATTTTGCTTTAGTTATCCATTACACCTTCAAATTCAGACACAGCTAAAGTTAGCAGTCTGGTTTGCATCTCCTTAGAAGTGAAGGGGGAAATATAACCACAACTTTAAGTTCAAACATTTAGACTTCTTAAAACCATTGAATTAGCCCCACGCATATGTTTTTTTTTTTTCTGTCTGTGGCGCGGTATCAAGTGACACACGGGCCGATATTGGTACCGGTCAGCGGCCCGAGGGTTGCGGACCGCTGCTGTCTGAAGTTCACTGCAGCCCTGAAGATTCTCTCCAAAATCTCTTTTAGTGCTGTCACACAGCGGCTGAAGTGCAAGTTCTCCAGATAGAAGCTAAATCTTTAGCAGATAGAAGCTAGCATTCTCTCCTTTAACCTCCGACACCAAACAACTCCATTGGTTAGTTGAGTAAGGAAGTGGGGGCGGGATTTAGGTAATGTTGGGAGGTGGAAGGCCCCGCCCTGATGAGCGTTTGACAGAATGCAAAACGATTTGAATTTTTGACCGACTTGAAGCGCCTGGATAAAACTGAGAATGCATTACAGCAGGGGTATGGAGTAATATTTGTGTCATGGTTCTGCTCTGCTCCTTCACCCCTCCCTTCCTTCCTCCACTCTAATTTCATTCACCTGTGTTAATTAAGTTCTCATTGTGCTCCAGTTGGTGTTCACACTATTTAAGATCCTCACTTTCCCCTCTTCACTGCCAGTTCGTTGAATCAGTCACGTTCCAGCTAGAGTAACAAACCTTGCAATCCTAGTCTTTTCATGTTTTTGACCCTTTTCTGGCCTGGTAACGAGTTTAAGCCTGTCCCCTGTCTGGAGTTTTCTGCCCTGGTTTTTCCTCCTCCGTTTCCATCCTGAAGAGGCGTGACGTTTCCAGTTCCCTCATCTCAACACGGAGTAAAGCTGCCCCAACCCTGGTCTTCACCCTCTGGTGGATCCTCATCCTGTACACAGCAGCAGTGGAGGAATCTTCCATCATTCCTGACACCATCCGCCCTGCACTCGAACACTTCAAAGGCTCTTCTCTCACGTCTGCTTCTGGAGTTCTAAGTAAGAGATCACCATCACCCCAAGCGTGGAACCAGGGTCTCTAAATAACTCTGTTTATCTGACTTTCAGGCTCACCTGTGCATCTGGCGGCCCACTGATTAATACTACCTCCCTAATAAACACTCTGTTACCTGTGTTTGCTCTGTTTGGGTTGTCCTCACTATTTTCTAACAATTTGTGCCACCATATTGCAAGCAAAAGTCATAGTTTTGAGATCAAAATTTTTTAAGTTGCAAACAAAATGTTAAGTTTTGCAAATAAAAAAAAAAACTTTTTTTGCTTTGCAAAAATTTTTTTTGCTCTCAAAAAAATATATTTTTTGCTTGCAACTTTTTTTTGCCTTTGCAACTTTTTTTTTTTTGTCCTCTGAGAAAAGACAGATTCCATCACTACTGTGGAGAGAAACAAGGAAAGATTTGTTTTTATAATTTGTCTGAAAGTTTTAAGCATTCTAAAAAAAAGAGACAATTAAAACAATTTATATATTATATTCTTTAATGATAAAACAAAAGTACAATATTTTGAGGAGATATACGTTGACTTGAGCAATTAACTGATACTGATGATGCTTGGAGCTGGAAAGTGTGTGTGTGTGGGGGGGGTGTGTGTGTGTGTGGGGGGGGGGGGGGGGGGTCTAAGAGAAAATACCTGAGAAACACTGGACAAGAGAAAACTATTTTTATTCAGTTTCAAACGTCTGTATTTACAGAACCTCCTTCATTTCTGAGCTGAGAGCAGCGCGCTCACTCAAAGGTTGGAGCGCGCGTTGATACGTAAGTTTTTAAATCTGATCGCACAAAATCGGGCACGCGCGCTGAGTCTTCAACCTGGTTCAATATTTCACGCACAGTCGCAGCAGCGCTAATGAACGGTAAAAACACCATAGAAGAAGAATCTCCTCTCTACTGCTGCGTGCGTGACCGCGCTGCTCCGGTGTGGATACCACCTGCTGAGCGTGCGTTCATAAACCCGCGCAGACATGCGGCCGGTGTGGAAGAACTGTGGCTGCATTTTCTGTATGCGGAAGCAAAATGGTTGCACCGCTATCCCGCATGCGCGAACCATACGTCACTTCCGCTAAAGCATTTTACGGTCTTCGGACGGTACCAACAATAATAACCTCGTAGGATGTTAATATAGCACTTAAAATGTTTATCATAGTGAAAACATTCACTTATTGTTGAATAAACGAAAGGAAAAAGACACGTTAAGGATAATAACCTTACGATCTTGCAGTGACTACCACGGACTACAAATGTTTTCTTCTTCTGCAGTTTTACATGACGGCAGTTTACTCCCTAGGCTAAGAGGAAACAGCGCCACTTCAAAACACTTTATTTTATACGGTAATCCAAATTCGTTTTTAACGGTAACTCTGTGGCTTGTTTTTGCACAGTAATCCAGTCAGGAGAAGCTCTCGGTTGTTGAGAAAAACATGAATTCTTGTGATCAAGGAGTTTTGCTATTTGGAAATGACTCTGTCGTATAGTGGGCGAAGAGCGGAAGTGACGTATGGTTCGCAAGTTTGAGACCCCTGATTTAGTGAAATCCATTTTATTTGAAATACTTTGGACTCAGTGAATGAAAATGTAATAAGTGATTAGACTATTAGGTTGTTTTTGCAACTAAGAAATAAACAAAAGAAAAATAAAGCTAAAGATAACACGTTAATCAAAGGTTATTTTGATGTTATGTTTCTGGTCCGGCCCACTTGAGATCAGACGGGTTGAATGCAGCCCCCGAACCAAAATGAGTTTGACATCCCTGAATTAAAGGAAATAGAAGTCAAATATCTAAATGTTCTTCATGTTTTCCAGGAGGATGAAGATCTGCGGCCGTCTTTCAACATGTTTGCATCACCTGTTGCAGTTCCTCAAACCACCACTGGGGGCAGGTTTTCTTGACACATTTTTCGTGTGTCCCGTAAACAGACTCTTGTTTTGTTGGTTTTAACGCGTCTTGTGTTACTCAGTTATTTCACTAATATATTTAACATTATGTGAACTGTACCAGATTAATATAAGTATATTCAAAACATGAAAGATTATAAATGTATTTTGAAACAAATATGTCAAAATAATGTAAACTCAAAATTGACTTGATTTGAAGAAAGAATCGAAAAAAGAATCGCTTTTAAAAAATTAAAATCCAGGCTTTATGTATAATTGAATCAAACCATTTTTCTGAAGATTAAATAACCTACAATCCTGATACCAAAGTCCTAGTAATCAACCATTAATTCACCAACACCATTTTAGTATATAAACCACTGCGTCTGCTGCCATAAACTGTGAAACATAAGTGGTATTATATGTAAAATAAAGTTTGACAAGACCCTAAAACATTTTTTTCTTAAACTGCTATCCAAGACTGACAGGTGTTTTCGTTTCAGTCATACTGACAAATGAAAGTTCACTAATAAATGCATTTTGGATAATTTATGTGAAAAAGGCATCAAGTTCCCAAACTGAGGTTTGGAATTCATTTGCTTTCTTATAAACTATTGGTTGCCACGGCAGCCACAGATGAATTCCATATAGAAAAGAAAAAAATAGAATCTGTTCTATGCCAATCTAGTTGATGCAGGTTTAAACAGAATTTTGACAAAACAGTGGTTGACTTGGTGACCACGTTCTATTTTTATTTAAAGGATCCATTCATAAAAATCCCCAGTTTGTGCTCGGACTTCGAAGTGACAGCTTCTATTTTCCAAGGCTAACAACCTTTTTCAAAAAGCGATTGCAAAAGTAAGTTTACAGCATTTTTAGAGTTTAACTGGTTTTATTTATGTGTTTTCACTAAACCTCATTAAGGTCGTGGCTGTACAACAGAAGTTCAAGTTTGTATTCTACAACTAGCTCCTATAATACCTAAACATTTGGAAATTCTTGACATTTTTCCTCTTTTACAGATGTATCAGTGTTCTCCTAACCCGGAGGACCACAACAATGGCAGGAAGAGGGGGCAGAAGGTAGGCAGACTTCTTCTGGTGATATTAGCGCAGAAATGATGCCAAATGCTAATCAAATCCTATAATCTGCATGTTATATGTAATATACAATCTAAAAGTCATATAAAATATACAATATGCATATTATCAAATGGTTTTATCTCGTTGTAAGTATGGTAAAATGCTGCTAGCATCACTGCTAATAGCGGCTAACGTTTTAAGCTAACAATTCCGAGTGAAATGTTGATTGCAAATCCATCACCAGGACGGAGTTTGCTCCGTTTGATTACAGTTTCACTCAACCACTGTTTTCTAACCTCCAAATCCACTGGAAAGTTGTTTTCCCAGGCAGTAGATCTTTGACAATCGAAGGCTATACATCTATTAGCCATGCTAAAGCTCACACGAGAACAACAACCGTTAGAGAATCAGAGGAAAGCAGGGCGGGTTTTTTTCTCTCTCAAACTTTATTGACAAACAATATAACAACAGTGAACGTCTCGGGGGGGCGGAAATGTGTAGAAATTGCAGAAAAAACAACAACAACAACAACAAAAAAAAAAGATACACATAAGACATTAGAAAAAGCATCAATCCAATAAACTTTGTGGTTAAATTTTACATTTTTCAAAAATCTAATTTTTTCGAATTACCATTTTGTTTGAAGTAGTCTGATGATTTTACAGTACTGAATGATTTAATTAACCCTTCCGCTCTCCTTGGGGTCCAGATGGCTCCAACCACATATTGTTATGCGATTTCTTCCATGACAAATGTGGACGAAGTGGGACAGGTTTTTACGTCTGTCATGGACATTAGTGAAACTCGAAAATCAGTGAAAAAAAAAAAGTTCAGCGCACTGTCCTGTGGTGTCCAGATAACCCCACTTTTAATGTAAACAAGCTAAGGAGAACGGAAGGGTTACAACAATGTTGGAATCTAAATATGGAGTTAGACCATTTGGTTTATGAAAAATGAATTTTGCCAATAATAAAAACAACTGTATAATTAAAATAAAATCTTTGCCTGCTTTGTCAGTAAGGTAATCCAGATTAATTTCTTTATCCCAAAAAAAAAAAAATTGTTTTTGTTATATTTCCAATATAATTTCCAACTTCATCCAAAACATATTTGTAAGTAGGTCTTGCATCAGCTGACCAATCACAAAAGTCAACTGTAATACATAGTTTTAACCTGTAGAGGGCAGCACACAGAACATCATGTCAAGAAGTTTATTTTAAATGTCAGAATGTGGCAAAGACCAACAGACAGCACTTTTAATGTCCCTTTAAATGATTTCTTTAGACGAGATCCTCAAACTCTCTGAGTTGTTTCTCTAAGATGAGATCTTTGACTGTTTGCTTTGTGTTCATTTGTGTTACAGAGACGGCGGCAGCAACAGGACAGCAGTTCTGACAGCGAGGAGGAACCTGGGCCGTCTAGGCCGCGTTCATCAGCCACTGCACCCCCGCCTGCTGTGAGTATTCCAGATGTTTGTAGAAATGTTTCTACATGTTTAACATCATATCATCTACATGTAATTGAACATTTTTATCTTCCTGAGACTTGATACTTAAATGATCAGTTTTATAGTTGAGACCCTCAAACTCTGAGGATCCAGATCTGTCAGTGGTGTTTCTCTAAGATGAGACGTTTGACTGTTTGCTTGTGTTGGTTTGTGTTACAGAGTCTGTGGGTGCAGCTGGACAGCAGCTCCGACAGCGAGGAGGAACCTGGGCCGTCTAGGCCGCGTCCATCAGCCGCTGCACCCCCGCCTGCTGTGAGTATTCCAGATGTTTGTTTCTTCATGTTAAATATCATATAATCTACATGTTATAGAGTAGCTTTGTGTCACGAAGATACTTGATAAATGATCAGTTTCTATAGTTGGGATGTTTCTCTAAGATGAGACTTTTGACTGTTTGCTTGTGTTGGTTTGTGTTACAGAGTCTGTGGGTGCAGCTGGACAGCAGCTCCGACAGCGAGGAGGAATCTGGTCCTTCTAGGCCGCGTCCATCAGCTGCTGCACCCCCGCCTGCTGTGAGTATTCCAGATGTTTTTAGAAATGTTTCTACATGTTTAACATCATATCATCTACATGTAATTGAACATTTTTATCTTCCTGAGACTTGATACTTAAATGATCAGTTTTATAGTTGAGATCCTCAAACTCTGAGGATCCAGATCTGTCAGTGGTGTTTCTCTAAGATGAGACGTTTGACTGTTTGCTTGTGTTGGTTTGTGTTACAGAGTCTGTGGGTGCAGCTGGACAGCAGTTCTGACAGCGAGGAGGAACCTGGGCCGTCTAGGCCGCGTCCATCAGCCGCTGCACCCCCGCCTGCTGTGAGTATTCCAGATGTTTGTTTCTTCATGTTAAATATCATATAATATACATGTTAGAGAGTAGCTTTGTGTCACGAAGATACTTGATAAATGATCAGTTTCTATAGTTGGGATGTTTCTCTAAGATGAGATTCTTGACTGTTTGCTTGTGTTGGTTTGTGTTACAGAGGTTGTGGGTGCAGCTGGACAGCAGTTCTGACAGCGAGGAGGAAACTCCTCTGCTGAGGATGCGGCGTCTGGCAGCCGCTGCTCGTCCGTCGGATGTGAGTATTCCAAAAAAGCTTTACTGTCAGTGGCGTCTCCACGTTGCTGCATGAGCGTACAGATGCAGGTGAAGGATTCTCTGACTCCTCCTTCTCTGTCTGTCAAAGGTTCTACCTCCAGCCCCCCAGGAGCCGCTGTCCCTCTTGGAGAGTCTGCTCCTGCTGGTTGCAGAGGCTCACGTGCTCGTGGATCCGTTCACTGGTGTGGTGATGAGCGACCCTCTCTACAACCCCGAGATGTAACACACACGCACACACACACCCACACACACACAGAAAATCTCTTTTTACTGATTCTGTGAAATAACTTGTGTTTTTATTTAATGTTTTCTTGATCAACAGAGACAACTTGTAATTGTTTTTATTTTTAGTGTTTTAGACTTTCCCTCTTCTTCTTTTTCTAGAAACAAAAAAAACAAAAAAAATCCACTTTCCTTCTCTCTTTTACGCTTCCTACTTTCCTTGTAGAACTAGATGATTTTTAGTATTTTTGCTAAGTTTCCTTTATTTAATTATTTAAATAGTTATTTTTTAAGTTTTTAGTTTGTAAATGTGCTTTAATTATTTCTAACGTAAGTATTATCTTAGTTTTGAAGTTAAAATAATTTCTTCCTTTTTTAGATGAGTTAAAATAATAATAACTGTTTTAAACTAATTTTTCAGCAGTTTGTTTTTCTTTTTCAGTAGCAGAAACACAAACTTCTTTAAAAAATCAGTAAGTTTTTCTCTCTAACTTTAATCAGTTTTATGCAAAATAACAACCAAAAACAACAATATTAACAAACTATTTTTCCAACTTAAAGGATCATCTTCATGAAAAAGGTGAGTCATACTTGAATGATTTAAATCAGTTTTGGAGGATGATTACAGGAAATGTTATGTTATGTAATGTTATCATGGAATGACTCATTAAGGAAATATTTTGTTTTATTTCTTGTTTTCTCCTCTGTGTTGGTGAGAAAAAACACCACACTGAGCGTCTACAGAAAAACTGCAGAAACACAAACTTCTTAAAACAAATCAGTAAGTTCCTCATGTAACTTTTATCAGTTTTATTTAACATAATGAACAAAAACAACAATACTAACAAATTATTTTTCCAACTAGGATCATTTTCATGAAAAGGTGAGTCAAACTTGAATGATTTAAATCAGTTTTGGAGATTGATTACAAGATAGATAAATCAGATTCTTTCTTACCAAAAGAAAACTGCAGATTTTTCTTATTTCATTTAATTTAAATGACTAACATGAACTTTTTAATCTTTTGTTTTTTATGTTTCCTGTTTGGAATGAGACTAACCAAGTTATGGTAAGAAGAAACAGTTTCTGTCAACATTCAGCTTTTATTCTGAAATGTTCTCGCTGTTATTGTGGAATGAATCACTAAGGAGATGTTTTGTGATGTTTCTTGTTTTCTTCTCTGTGTTGGAGAGGAAAACATCAACACTGAGCGTCTAAAGAAAAGCTGCAGAAACGACTCCATATTTGAAACATGCTGTAAGTGCAGCAGCCTTTATTTTGAAATCCTACAGACTCAAAGACACAGAGAGTTCTATGTTTGTGTTGAATGAGAGTTTGGTTTCAGGCAGACATCAGCTGGAGCTGGAGAGAAGATGGTGGGATGTTTGGAACCAATCCAGAGGACCAGAGAGCAGAAAACCAACCCGGATGGACCGCCTCAGACCGGATCTTCTGCAGCTTCAACAAACACCAAAAATGTGGCGACTTTCACAAGTGAGAACTAACATTTTCTTTCTGACACGACTCCAAGACTAATTAAAGGAAATAGAAGTCAAATATCTAAATGTTCTTCATGTTTTCCAGGAGGATGAAGATCTGCGGCCGTCTTTCAACATGTCTGCATCACCTGTTGCAGGTTCCTCCAAACCACCACTGGGGGCAGGTTTCTTGACACATTTTTCGTGTGTCCCGTAAACAGACTCTTGTTTTGTTGGTTTTAACGCGTCTTGTGTTACTCAGTTATTTCACTAATATATTTAACATTATGTGAACTGTACCAGATTAATATAAGTATATTCAAAACATGAAAGATTATAAATGTATTTTGAAACAAATATGTCAAAATATGTAAACTCAAAATTGACTTGATTTGAAGAATTGAAAGAATCGTAAAAAATTGGATCCAGGCTTTTGTGAATTGAATCAAATTGTTTCTGGATATTATAATTGATACCCAGTCCTAGTTAAACCATTTTCAATTCAATTTTTAGTCAATAACACTGCGTCTGCTGCCATAAACTGTGAAACATAAGTGGTATTATATGTAAAATAAAGTTTGACAAGACCCTAAAACATTTTTTTCTTAAACTGCTATCCAAGACTGACAGGTGTTTTCGTTTCAGTCATACTGACAAATGAAAGTTCACTAATAAATGCATTTTGGATAATTTATGTGAAAAAGGCATCAAGTTCCCAAACTGAGGTTTGGAATTCATTTGCTTTCTTATAAACTATTGGTTGCCACGGCAGCCACAGATGAATTCCATATAGAAAAAAAAAAAATAGAATCTGTTCTATGCCAATCTAGTTGATGCAGGTTTAAACGGAATTTTGACAAAACAGTGGTTGACTTGGTGACCACGTTCTATTGTTATTTAAAGGATCCATTCATAAAAATCCCCAGTTTGTGCTCGGACTTCGAAGTGACAGCTTCTATTTTCCAAGGCTAACAACCTTTTTCAAAAAGCGATTGCAAAAGTAAGTTTACAGCATTTTTAGAGTTTAACTTGTTTTATTTATGTGTTTTCACTAAACCTCATTAAAGGTCGTGGCTGTACAACAGAAGTTCAAGTTTGTATTCTACAACTAGCTCCTATAATACCTAAACATTTGGAAATTCTTGACATTTTTCCTCTTTTACAGATGTATCAGTGTTCTCCTAACCCGGAGGACCACAACAATGGCAGGAAGAGGGGGCAGAAGGTAGGCAGACTTCTTCTGTTGATATTAGCGCAGAAATGATGCCAAATGCTAATCAAATCCTATAATCTGCATGTTATATGTAATATACAATCTAAAAGTCATATAAAATATACAATATACATATTATCAAATGGTTTTATCTCGTTGTAAGCAGGGGTGAAAGTAAGCCGGAACGGTCCGGAGCGGCGTTCCGGTAAATGATTTGAAGACGGAACGCCGTTCCGGCTGGAGAGATCAGCTGTGCGGCCAGTTTTAACTATATAACACATGACAGAAGCCGCGGTCGCTCTTATGGAAGAAAAATAAGAAAATTGACATTCGAGCTGAGAGCAGGCAGCGCTTTATTTGAATGTTTGCATTGTTTTTGCGGCGCATCAGACAGTTATTAAAATCCGCCTCTCTCTCTCTCTCTCTCCTGGTCTGCGCTCTCCTGCGTGCGTCAAGTCTGTCTTGCGTCCCGAGCGCTGCGGACTCCCGACTTTCTGAACAGCAGGCGCACCAGAGAACTGGAGCTCTGCAGCTGATGATACTAATAATAAATAATTAAATTATTTAAATGAAAAAATAAACAAAAAAGATGCAGAGAAAAGTGAATCAGATTTTTAAGAGGACGATCCAAAACTGAGGATGACGATGTGCAGAACAAATCTTCTAAAGGAGCGGATGAAGAAGAGAAAAGGAGAGATGGAAGTTGAATGGAAAATGCCATTGAGACACCAGGTCCATCAATCACATGATGATTTCTATGTGGCCAGATTATTCTTCAATCTGGACAACTGACAATATGATCTGTTTAAAGTCCCCTCCCAAAAAAAGAAAACTATTTTTTGAGTTTACATGCCTGTGTGTCATTATTCTTCTGAAGAGAACAAATGTAATCATTTTGTTTTTGCATTTCCTTTTAATCTCTGTTAATGTCAAACTGTCACAGACAGACTCTGTGTGCAATGAATGGATGTTCTTATCATCACAAACAGCTCTGCTACACTAAACCCTCATCTGGTCCGGCTAGCGTGTCTAGTTCAGGTTCTGGAGAAGAGAAGATGCTATCTTCACATTGACTGCAGTCGTTCACATTTCTGTGGTCCAATCAGCATCACTGGATTTTTTGGTGTGAGTTTCATCCAATACTGACGGTAGCAGGGCTGAGAACGCTGGAAAATCTCCACCAGACTCCACGGAGCTTCTTGATGTGACCACGGAAATGTGAATGGCGGCTCGTTTGACCGCAGCTGTAAAAGATCTGTGAAAGTTCACTCCATGAAGCTCTTCCTTGTCCGAACTGATGTTCAGCTCAAAACAAAACTACTAGACATTATTGTGGTGCAGCGGTGAAGACTCAAAGCCACCATAATCAGACAGGGGAGGGTCCAAGATGTAGCAGGTCAGCTTCGCTCAGCTCCAGAAGCCACGCCCCCACAGAGGAGTTTTCACAGACCAACATTAAAAAATGACTTTTTAAGACGTTAAGGGTCTGCGATTTTGGTTAAAAACAACATAAACATAAATAAAACACTCCTGAGAACTTATTCTTTTTGAATAAAAGTAAAAATTACCACATATGGGGACAACTTGCGTAAAGGTATTGGACTGTGTGTGTGTTGTGTGTGTGTAGTGTGTGTGTGGGGGGGGGGGGGGCATAATAGTACGGCAAAACAAAAAATCTACTTTCACCCCTGGTTGTAGTATGGTAAAATGCTGCTAGCATCACTGCTAATAGCGGCTAACGTTTTAAGCTAACAATTCCGAATGAAATTTTGATTGCAAATCCATCACCAGGACGGAGTTTGCTCCGTTTGATTACAGTTTCACTCAACCACTGTTTTGTCTCGTTGTACAATATTCCACGACGAGTATTTCATATTTCATGTTTTTTATCTTAATGTAGCTAAAAAAACTCAATTCTTGTGAATAATCTTCGCCGGTGCAACCCCGGCGTCTGATGCTAGCGCTAGTTAGCTAGCGCTAGCATCACGTTCCAGACATTTGGGGGACGTCGCGAGCTCCGTCACTAACATTCTGACAATATAGTTCAAAAAAGAGGAGACACTGCTGATTAGTGCTTTTCATTAAATGTACAGCCAACAACTTTTCATATTTAATCACATAATAATCCATGACCGGACTCTGTGCAGCTAGCTTGTCAAAGTAGCAAACTCACGTCGTCAGAGACATGTGACTGAAAAACTATAATACAACAGATTCTTACCTGGAACGGATGTATTTTCATGTCCTTTGGTCTTGGATTATCTCTTTACAGTCACACACAATAATAAATCGATCCATTTCCCTTAAAGAAAGACAGTTACTGTCCGAGCAATGCAGCTGTTTTCACAATAAGAATCTTGGCAAACTACTTCCGGGGACCCCCCGTTCTTGCGCTACGCTCATTGACCGTTTAACATGGCAGCGGTCTCTGCCGGTCGGGGTCCTGTCTACCTAGAGACCCATTGAATGCACGGCATTTTATTGGATAGAATCTAGACCAATCAGGAGGCTGGCACAAATGTAACACTGAGAAAAAAAGTTAAACGCAAAGCCCAAAGATGGGGTGAATGGAAGATGAGCACTACGCATCTAAAAACGTTGTTTCGCACTTTTTTTTTGTGTCAAAGGACAAAAAAAAGTTGCAAAGGCAAAAAAAAAATTACAAACAAAAAAAAAAGTTGCAAGCAAAAATATATTTTTTGAGAGCAAAAAAAATTTTTGCAAAGCAAAAAAAAGTTTGCTACGACGGAGTATTAGGGTCACCTAAAAAAAAAAAAAAAAAAATGTAATATTACAAGTTTTTTTTCTCGTAGATATACGACTTTAAATCTCGTAAATTTATGAGTTTAGTAATATTACAAGTTTTTTCCGTTAAGTATCGACTTTAAATCTCATAAATTATGAGTTTTAATCTCGTAGATTTACGACTTTTTTCTCGTAATGTATTAAAGTCGAGGGAGTCTACATTCCAGCGAATTTATGCTGAACTGAAGCAGACCAACCAAACTGTGAAAAGCGTCTTGGATTTTATCAGGTAAACTGAATGTTTAAAATATTTCAAATATTTGGAAGTTCCTTTATTTGATTCACAGTTTATTAATGTTTTATTCGTTGATGCTGCTTGCAGGATCTCTGCAGATCCCGTTTATGAAGCGGTCCATATCCTCCAGCTGTCCACTTCAGTCATTTCTTCCTCTACGACAGACCAGATCTCCTCCAACTCTGTGATGCTTCCGTCTGAAGAGGATCAGTTTTTGGAATTTTCAATGTTCTTGTGCTAACGTGACAGACTATTGTCATTTCTCAATGTTGTTTTGTGTTGAGACGGTCGAGACGGGACGTTTCATTTGGGGAAGGAGGCGTCCGGAGCTCTGTTTACGTTCTCTTTTGGTTTCTGAGCATGACAGAGACATGACGTAGGTGTGCGAAAGGAAATGAAAAGATGTAATAAAGTGACGATCCTGATGAACGTGTATCTCTGAGCTCTTTATTTTACATATGAAACTCTGCACTGTTGTGTATTGAAGTTAGCTGTTTACGAACTGCATTACCCAGAAGGCCAAGCGACTGGTCACATGTTCGGTGCACGGCAAGTAGTAAACTAGCAGATGAGCGCTAGTCATGCACAGTGCAGCAGTAAGAAGAGACTGTTAATAAAAAGTCTGTTTAACACAATAATAGCGCCTCTTTTGCTTACTTGAAGATACGCAAGACAACACACGCACTACCGAACCCGGAAATAATTTGATTTTGAATCACCAAAAGGTTCAGAACTTCGTTGCTTTTAACACAGATCTGGACATAATCTACACCAGATTCTCCACGTCTTTCATCTTCAAGCACGGCTCTGATAAACAGACAACTTTGGTTCTCTCATTAAATTACGACTTTTAATCTAGTATAGATTTACGACTTTAAATCCCGTAGATTTACACGTTTTTTTCTCATAAATTTACGACTTTAAAAGTTGTAAATGTAACCTATGACTTTTAAAGTCATAAATATACGACTTTATTCTCATAATTTAGCAGTTACGACTTTTTTCTCATAAATTTACGAGATTTAAAGTCGTATATCTACGAGAAAAAAACTTGCAATATTACTTTTTTTTTTTTTTCGGGTGACCCTAATACTCCGTCGTAGTTTGCAAAGCAAGAAAAAGTTTTTTTTTTATTTGCAAAACTTAACATTTTGTTTGCAACTTAAAAAATTTTGATCTCAAAACTATGACTTTTGCTTGCAATATGGTGGCACAAATATTACTCCATACAGGGGGCGCTGTTTTGCAAGTTGGAATGAGTTTTGACACAAACAGAGCATGGGGGATTTTAATACGCAATAGATTTTAAGTTATTTGAAGCAAGCCATGTATTGAAATGTCATTTTAAAATATTGAATTGTCAATTGTAAAATGCATTTCAAAATGAAAGGTCAAACTGCATATTGAATGGTCAATTACAAAATGCATTGTCATTTGAATTATGACATCAAAAACCCATGGCAATATGCAATGCAATTGATTTTGTTTTTATTCAATATTTTGTTTTAAAAAATTGTGATATTGAATTGTAAATTTTAATATTGAATTGTAAATTGCAAAATGAATTGTCATTTTGCAAGCCTGAAATTAATAATGAATTGCAAATTGAAAAATGCATTGTCAAATTGAAGACTGCATTTTAAAATTGCATGATGAATTTGCAAACTGAATTGTCAATTGAACAATGCATAATACTTTGAATTTTGACATAAAAAAAACTTCCATATAAAATGGCCAAAGTCCATGTCTTATTAGCATTTGTTGAACTAATTTCTGAAATAAGTAATTGTTCATTGATTTGTAGGAGAAACTGTAGGCTATATAGTAACGTAACGCACATCTATATTCTCGTAAGAAAAATATGATACTACATACTTAAATATTTTACTGTTGTACAGCACTTATTTTTTTCTCTTATTCTAAATTTAAAATCTTATTCATGTTTACTGACTTGTTCTTAGCCATTTATACTCAATAATAATTGCATTCTGAGATATTCATGTTGTATTGTTGAAAGATTTTGTCCATTTAATTTATATATATATATAAAATTTTTTTTAAAAAAGCCAGGCTTTCAGCCATCTTCTACTGCGCATGCTCCCTCACCTCACAGGTTGAGGTGAGGGTCCAGACGCCGGAAGTCTGTTTTCCCGGTTTGGAGACTGGACGGAAACACGTGCATCAAACAAACAAACCACCATGGCTTTTTCGTTCAGCTGCACGGATTGAGCATGCGCGGTTCTTACCACGATGCGAAGCCACCCTGTGGACAAACATAGCAGAAACAATGATAGTCATACATCTGACGTGAAGATGAGAGCTTTATACTCCCATGGCGCATACGCTTAACTAACAAATCAATCAGGGAGGCAGATAATACCCACCTGAGCAAAAAAATGACAGGTGTGAAAAATCCACCAGAATACTGAAACTAACAAATGTTTTATATTAATTAATATTTTATTAAAAAATAATTTATTTTATATTGCGTTTTTTTTTTATTCTTTCATTGGCTGCTCAAACTTTATTAATGAATGTTGCTTGTATCATGGCACATTGCCCTTTGTTATTTAATTTTCATTGTGACATTTAATGTGAATTTGCTAATAAAAAAATAAAAAAATAAAAAAAAGAAACTGTGGATCCAACTTCATAAAATGGATCAAGATAATGTATAAAAACTCAACAGCTAAAATTTTGACAAATAAACAGTTTTCAAAACCAATTAAAATTCAGAGAGGATGTCGTCAGGGATGTCCCTCTCTCCTTTGCTTTTTATTTTATCAATAGAACCCCTCGCAGCAGCAATTCGTACACACACCCAGATAACTGGAATCACAATAGGGCCCACAGAACACGAAATCTCCTTGTTCGCAGATGATGTTATTCTGTTTTTAAGTAATCTTACTTCATCGATCCCGGCGGTGCTGGAAGTGATTCAATCCTTAGGGAATATATCAGGATATAAAGTCAATAATTCAAAATCCTCAATTTTATTGTTAAATTCTATGGAGAGACAAAACCCCACTTCAAAAACATCGCACTTCCAAGTAGTAGAAAATTTTGAATACTTGGGAGTCATAATTGTGCCAAAGCTGGATCAAGTTGTCCAACTTAACTACGATTATTTAAAAGAAAAAAATCAAAGACTCAATTGATAGGTGGATGAGGCTGCCCATAAACTATACTAGGCAAGTATATAAGTCCTTTATTTGGAACAACAGAAAACCCAGACTCCGCCTTACCTTACTCTATTTACCATTTGACCGAGGGGGGCTAAAATGCCCTAACTTTGAATTTTACTTTTGGGCCACACAATTGCGCTCTGTTATGTTTTATTTCTCTGACGAGAATAACCCACACTGGGTAGAAATCGAATCCCACACTTTAAATATACCTTTACCTTCATTCATATATTCTGATAAAATAAAAAAATTACAAAAACAAACCAAAAACCCCTTCTTAAAACACATGCTGAAGGTCTGGTACAATGTAAAAAAATACTTAAAAGAAGAAACCCCTTTGTCACAGTTTAGCCCAATCTGGGGAAATCATCTCTTCACGCCAGGAAGATCAGATGCAACATTTAAAATGTGGGCATCCAAAGGACTAAAAACAATTAATAATCTATACCCATCGCAGTCAAATACTTTTATGTCCTTTGGGGAACTAAAATCCATCTTCAATCTTAATAATAAACACTACTTTAAATATCTTCAGTTAAGAAGCTTTGTGAATACAAACCAAAAGAATCTTAACAAGGTACCTCTCTCACAGTTAGAAACTTTAATGATTAAAAATAAATTAAGAAAAGGCATTATTTCAGACCTTTATAACCTGTTGATATCTAATGCATCAGAGAACTCAAAAGGTAGATTAAAATCATGGAAGGATGATTTGTCACTCAATATTAATGAAAGTGATTGGACAAGGTCATGTGTCAAGGTACACACTATGTCTATTAATAGTCGATTGGGAGAACTACAGTTTAAATGGGTAATGCGTCTATATACTACTCCAGGGCAATTAAATAAATATAATAAGAACGTACCAGATGTTTGTGTAAAGTGTGGAGAAAAAGGAACATTAAAACATTGTATGTGGGAGTGTCACCAAATACAAAGTTTTTTGGAAGAAGTTAGAATCACTGTAGAAAAAATAATCTCAAAACAACTTAGATTGAGTCCTGCCTTATTCCTATTGGCTATGTATCCAGCGAAACACAATTTTAGAAAAACAGAGACTACGTTTATAGATATCAGTTTATTAACTGCTAAAAGATGTATTGCGCAGGCTTGGAAAAATATCAACCGACCCAGCATCAACCAGTGGTTTAAGCAAATGTTATATTGCCTTCCCTTAGAAAGAATAATGTATATTCAAAAAACCAAACAACACCTTTTTGAGGAAATTTGGGGACCCTTTATCAATTATATTAAAAATCTAGACCTAACAGAAGATCCAACAGATTTTTGAATTTTTTTTTTAATTTCAACTGCTTAAAATTTTAAGATGTCAGATTATAAGTTTTTTGTTAAAGTCTGCTGTAACAGTATCATATATTAGTTAAGAGAAGCTGTGTTTATTGTTAAGTTATTATGTTGTTTGTTTTAGTTTGTGTATGTTGTGCTTTTGTAGGTGTGGTTTATAGCGAAAAGTCATATGATTCAGTCTCTTGTATTCACAAGAAAAATGTAACTAACATTGCCGAAGTTGCTGTACAATGACTGATTCTTTAATAAAATTTTGTGGTTAAAAAAAAAAAAAAAAAAAAAAAACTGATACCAAAAAACCCCCAGGACTTAAAATTTCACTTACCAGCAGGTGGCGCCTTTTACTTTACAATGAGAGTACAGTAAATCCATTGATGTCTTAGGCTGTGACTCAGTGCTTTATCATCCTAATTTCCAAGAATCCAAAGAACTGCTTTGAAGATGGATTACTGAACAAAGACAGAGAGGTGAGCGTGTTTCTGGGAAACTGATCCGCAAAGAAGATTTTTGATACAGCGATTGATGATGATGGCTCACAGAGAACAGAAATGTTCACAGCCAGGGATAATCACAAAATTTTGATCTTTTCAATAAACCCTGAAATGTCATATTTTGTGTCCCCTTAATATTAAAGCCCAGACTCTGCCTTCAGTGGCCCCAAAGTAAATCGAGTGAGAATCCTGGTGTATGATGACAATATATTTTATTTTCTACGACTTTATTGTCATTTTTGTTTTCCTCTTGAGGCCAATTTCTACCTCCCAAGTTCTGCATAAATTCTGCCCAGCCTTCTCATTCATTAGAAATTGGGCTGTCCTAGGTTACAAAAATGAGGGAATCTAAGGGATGTAAGGTGAAATGCTCAACAAAAAATGTATCATTGCATGCATGGGAATTTTCAGCGTGAATTCCTGTAGCATTTTATTATCAGTTTACACTGATACTCCTTCAGGGTTTCCCAGGTCTTCCTTCCTTCAGATGGCAAACAGCAAAACAGATTTTGATGTGCAGGTCAAGCAGAGTTTAATTTTAGGTTTAAAAATCAGTTAGAATAATAATAAATAAAATATATACGCTCTTAATTTTGCATAGAACATGCGGTAAAAAAAATATATAAATGTGACAGAAAACTCACAACAGCCCTAGAATAAAGTATATTGTAATCGTCCACATTCTTTTTACGCTTTTTGGGGCAAATTATGATTGTAACAAAACAAATCGCGATGTCTGAGAGAGACCAGCCAGCAAAGCAAATCAGGGCCCATATGGTTCAAATATGGACAGAAAATGTGGAACCAAATGGGTTTGTCCACATTTACTAAAGTGGGGATTCAGTGGGTTAGCTTGATACGCCATCCAGATGCCCAGTGGACAGCATAGCATGCTAGCAAGCTCCGTTGTAGCAAGCTAGTGAGCTCCAATGCTGCATGCTATTGAGCTCTGCTCTAGTGAACTTACAAGCTCTGTTATAGCAAGCTAACGAGCTCCACTGTTGGATGCTGTAGCAAGCTCCTCTGTAGCATGCTAGTAAGCTCTTGTGCAACAAGCTAGCACGCTCCGCTGTGAGCTCTGTTGAAGCATGCTAGTGAGCTCTTCTGTAGCAAACTGGCAAGCTCCACTCTAGAAAACTAGCGAGCTACACTGTAGCATACTAGCGAGCTCCATTGTTGCATGGTAGTGAGCCCTGCTGTAGCATACTAGCAAGCTCCACTGTTTCATGCTAGCGAGCTCTATTGTAGCATGCTAGCAAACTTCACTGTTGCATGCTAGCGAGCTCTATTGTAGCATGCTAGCAAACTTCACTGTTGCATGCTAGCAAGCTCCACTGTAGCATGCAAACAAGCTCTATTGTATCATGCTAGCAAGCTCCACTGTTGCATGCAAGCAAGTTCTATTATAGCTTGCTGGCAAGCTCCACTGTTGCATGCAAGCAGGCTCCATTGAAGCATGCTAGTGAGCTCTATTGTAGCATGCTATGGATCTCTCCTGTAGCGAGCTCCTCTGTATCAAGCTAGCGAGTGCTGCTGTAGCAAGCTAGCATGCTTCGCTACATTGATCTAGCAAACTCCTCTGTTGTGAGCTAGCGAGCTCCGCTGTCCACCGCTTAGTTGGGTAACATAGCAAGCTAATCCACTGAGTGTCCAAGCTAATATGGGCAAACACAGGTGGAGCCACCATGGAAGCTGTGGACAAACCCATTTGAAGTACACATTTTCTGCCAACTTTTAAACCATATGGGGCCCAGTGGATTTTGCTGGCTGGGAGGGTCTCACATTTTGACAGCGCAGAACATACCTTGGCACAATAAAATACATAGAAACAAAGATCTGGGGGAATTGGGCATCCTTGATGATTACCACACTTAATATTAAATCTTGATGATGTGCCATTTTAATAGAGCTGATATCATTTGCATGTAGATTCTGTCACAGAAAAAAAAGGACCAAATTTTTAAAGAGAGAGACATGTAAAATCACGTTCAATGGTATCAAAGGCTTTAGAAAAACAATTAATTCAAACTGAATATCTAAGACAAGTTTGGTGTTATTGGAAATATTCATGAAACTAAACTGTTTCATCTATAACTGAATCGAGTATCCTTTTTGATTAAGATTAAGGCTAAAATTTTGTAGCCATTGTTTAATAAGCAGATAGGCCTCCAATCATCAAAATAAAGTACATTTTATTAGAAATCAGAGTGAAAAGGCCTTGAGTGGGGTTTGAGGGAAGAGCACCATGTTTAAAGTCCATGATCATTATTTTAATTAAAAAAAATGTTCCAGTAGGGTTTTAATTACAAAAATAAAGTTTTTAACCAAAATCCCACAGCCTAAATGTCTTTAAAAGTAATTTTTCATGTTGGTCTGAAGCCTTGGTTTTCCAAACTCTCCTCTGAGGGGGCGTGGCTTTTGGAGCTGAGCTGAACAGCCCCGCCCCTGTCAACTTTTACTACCAGATGGAAAAAAGGCAGCTTTTAACAGATGCACGTCTGTGCTCTCATCCAGTGGTGATGTGAAAAAGTTAAATTCTTTTGTCTTCTGTTGCATTACCTCTTTACCAGTGAAGTGTCTCTTCGCTTACTGCAGGAGTTACATTCTAAAAATAACTTGTGGAGGGGTTCAGATAGGGGCACAGACTGCAGAAGGTTGGGATTAAATGTCACTTTCTATGTCTGTCATGGTCTTCATCTTATTGCCAGATTGAAGAAAAAAAAATCCATCTCTGATTTTGTTTGGGGGGTTGGACCAAAAGTGGAGGTGAGCCAGTTCCGGGTTTAGTAGTTTAATGAAAAACAAAATCTAAAGAAATGTCACAAATTAGTGAAACATGAAGCACATGAAATTCTTGGTTGATCTGAGGTTATTTAGTTGGTCACAGAGGTGTGTTTTTCCCTTTCGACGTAATTCCAGTAGATTTACTTAAAAAAAACATTCCCAGTCGTGTTTTAATTATGAAATTTTAAACCAAAATCCCACAATCTAAATGTCTTAAAAAGCCATTTTTCATGTTGATCTGACGCCATTGTTTCAAATATCTCCTCGGAAGGGGCGTGGCTTTTGGAGCTGAGCAGCCCCGCCCCTTTACCCCTCTGTCTGATTATGACAGCTCTGTGTCTCGCTAGCGTAAATTTTCTGCTACATAAAAGCATCCATCAATCTGGGTAATGTCCAGCCGAATGGTTCTGATCCGGATGTCAGCTCAGATCTTCATGGACAGAACTTCCTCCAAAATCCTGATTCTTTCTCCTTCCAGTTCACCACAGACTCTTTTAGCTCATTCTCCAATGTTTATTCACGTTGCTGTGATCAAAACATTCAATCCATTGGTTTCTCAGAGCAGAAAATAATGAAAGTTAACATCCAAATGCTCTTTCATTGATTTACAATCCTTTCCAACTGCGGTCCAATGAGCCGCCGTTCACATTTCTGTTGTCATATCAGCCGTCACTGGATTTTTTTGTGTGAGTTTCATCCAATACTTACGGCAGCAGGGCTGAGAACGCTGGAAAATCTCCACCAGACTCCACGGAGCTTCTTGATGTGAACACAGAAATGTGAACAGCGGCTCATTTGACTGCAGTCAATGTGAAGATACCATCTTCTCTTCTCCAGAACCTGAACTAGACACGCTAGCCGGACCAGATGAGGGGTTTAGTGCATTTAGTGCATGGAGAGAAGATCATTCATTCAAACAGTCTGTCTGTGACAGTTTGATTGACAGATTTAAAAGGAGAAATACTCAGAAATGCAAATTTCTTATTACATTTGTTCTCTTTCATAAGAAAATGCCACAAATATAAACTCAAAAAACAGGATTTTCATCAGGGGGGACTGTAATTGTGAAACCTGGCAGCATCTCAGTGAAATACACAAACATGTGAAACATCTTCAATGGAAAGTTGTAAAACTGGAAGTCCAACAGAGTCTGACTGTTTCGATACAAAGACCTAACTTGTGCATTGGAGCTTGAAGTTGTGCGTCGCTTCACGTTGTGTTTGGTCCATTAAGAAGAGGTTCAGATAGAACAACCGCACTTCTGTTCATATTCTAGGTTTCAGTCATGAAGATCTGACTGCAGGATGACGTCCAGCACATCCTGGCAGAACAAAACCCAGACTCTCCGACGTTCCTCTACAGCAGAAGATCTGAAGTATGTTCACTGCAAGAACACACATTTAACAGGAACAGATTAGAAGGATTCCAAAAGCCTCCTGCTTCATACAGAGATCAGACTCTTCATGTGATCGTCTTATTACGCTTCAAATCATTGAGGTTCTCTGAGTCCGTTGTCTTCCTCAGCAGAGATGTGAACGTGTGATCACTCTGAAGGGAGTTGGCCCGGTCTCAGATGAGCCTCCGGTTGTCTAGGCGATCATGCAAAAAAGGGCACCACAGGTTGCTTACTTGTGCTATTTCCCGGAAAGCTCCGCCCCCTTCCCACAGATCACAGCGAGGTTTCACAGGAAAAGCTGACAGATGGCTCCAGGAGGACTGTCCCGGTCTTCTCCTCATCAGGAGGGGGCTGTTGGAAGAAAGGGACAACATTTCCTGAACAGTAATCAGCAGAACTTTAAATCAAGAACACAACGGGCCGCAGGGTCCGGTTGTTGTTCGGGCCAAACCAGAGTTCAGATGAACTTTCTGAACGGCTAAAGCAGAGGGACTATCACCAGAAACTGGCTTTGGATCTGACCAAGAGCAGCTCTAGTCCAGGGGTCTGCTACCTGCAGCTCTGGAGCCACATGTGCTTCTTAACATAAGATGTTTGTAAATTTAAAAAGTGACATACTTTTCAGACAGATATGTCCAACTTTCAAAGTTCTACTAAAAGATTTTTGAATGCCGTGTACCACAGTAAATCAATTGGAGGTCAGTGAACTGACCGCAATTAAAGATCATTGGATTATAAAATAGGTTTTCTATTTTTAAATGAATTTAAGTCAGACAAATAGTCTGAAAAATCTGGAAAGGGTCACTTTTAATGAACTTTTTTAAACCATATGGAGCCCATTTGTCCTTGCTGGCTGGGAACAAGGTCTCAATCAGACCTGGACACTTAAAACACATTCTTGTAGATATCTAAACACGGCATAAAATATTTTCTATATTTCCACATTCTTTAATTTCAGAGAAATGACATTTTTTTGATGATAACAAGAAAAAACGTTTTGAAGTTTTTTTCCTTGAACTCAGAAAAGGTTCTGCTTATTGTCGTTTTTACTAATGGGATAAATCAAAGTGACAAGGAGGGCTCACATGGACACACAAAAGCTTTCCCTGCACAGATCGACCTTTAGGATCCCTGCTGCAGATACAGGAAGAACCTAAAGAAGCCCTCCTTCTGCAGACTCACCGTCTTCAGCCCACTGCTCACAGCTCTGCCAGCTTCCATGTTCACACTGTGTCTCTTCAGGTCCGACTTGATTAAGGCTGGAATACGAAGGCAGGGAGCAGCTTTAGCATTTACTGTGACAAGTGCACACTCATGCACGTACACTCAACCCACCACTGAGAATAGCTCCCACAAAGATCCAGGCGCACAGGAAGAGATTTCCACTGAGTGGATCATAGTCTGTGGTCAGTTTGCCCTGAATGAGGGTGAAGACGATCCCAAAGATCTGCACATAAACACAGGAGATGTATTCAGCTTATCTGAAACATGTCTCGTGGAGACATCTTTTCTCAAAGGATTCAAACAAAGTTAGAAGAGCTTCTGTACCTGAGCAAAAGCATTGAGGAGGCCAGAGGACGTTCCTTCAGACTCTGGGTAAGTGATCTCTACTCCAAACTCAAAGCCGAGGGGTAAATATCCCGTCATGAAGAAGCTGAAGCACAGGAACATTTTTCTGAAGTCAGTTTTGACATGTTCGTAATGTTTTGAAATATTCAGAGCAGTCGACCTCTGATAGGATGATCACAAGTTTGGCACCCGTTTACCCCCTCAACAGTTTCCAGGGGAAGGCACTCAACCCCACGTTGCCCATGGTGGTTTTAGGCTGGCGCCAGTGTTCGGCAGTGGAGGGTGTGGATTTTAGGGGTGTAACGGATTACAAAAGTAACGGTTGGGATGGTTTCATGATTTTAGGGTCACAGTTCAAATCATTTTTTGGATCAGTAAAAAAAAAAAAAAAAAGAAAAACAAGAAGATAAAAGCCTTAAATCACTTACTTGAAAAGCTTAAAAACATGTGTTTGAGAAACATGTATTAAGTACTTCCTAAACACACACACACATCTTTTCTTTGAACTTTGAATCATGTCGTTTCTGATTACATTTACATGTCTGGAGACCAAATCTACAAAAACAGAGAAAAGAATGCTGAAAATGCAATTCCCCCTTCCACCCCCGCCCCCTCTCCGACCCCAATTTCCAAATTAATTTAAATGAAACTTTCATTATTTTTAGGTTTTAATTTTATTATTGAAACTATCTGTGGGAACATTTAAATATTTCAAATAGTTATTATCCGTAGTACATGTGCAGGTAAGGCACTGCGATCATCCTGGTGATTTTTGACCCTCCTGGCTTGCCATACTACATTCCACTGACAGCACCTCCCTGTTACGGGGCAGCGGCAGCAGGACAGCTGCTGCTCCTCACTGGGAGATCTGAACCCAGAAATGAAGACCTGTACCGATGCTTTTATACAGGTCAAAGGTGAATCCGCGGTACACATGTGACCCAAACTGTGACCAGTGATCTGTTACATCCCTAGACCGTAGAGGTTTTTAAGAGGAGGCTCAACACCCTCCTTTTGAACATGGCTTTTAGACAGTCTTAAATGGGTATTTATTTGTATTGTTTATTAAGTTTTAATATATATTATTCGTATTTTATAATTTTATTCTGTGCATTGAATGCTCTTTTTCTTTTAAGATTTTACATACATAGTATGTATTACATTTTATTATCTTTCTTTTAAGGTTTTATGCCCCAGTGTTTACCTTTGGGGATCCTTTGTGCCAGGGGTTGCCGGTTCTGTCTGGACATGTTGCCATAGTTGTCGCCCTTTTGGGGTCTGACTTTGCAGCTTGTGGAGTGGACCCCATTGCTGTCCCTATCTGGGTGGACATTATGGAGATGCTCCTGTGGCTAAAATGACTCCTGGTATGAGGAGATCCCAAAAATCCTCACAGCAGAGTCAAGCCCGAGTTTTGTTTTTGTCTTGTTTTTTTTTTTTTTTTTTTATTTTTTTTTTTAATTTAATTTAATTTAATTTAATTTTATTTTATTTTTTGAGTTCATTGTAGGGCCATGTCTGTGTGTGCTATTGGAGGGAAGGGGGTGAGTAGAGGGTGGATTGGGTTTCTCTCTTTTTATTGATTGATTTATTTGCTTGTTTCTGTTTTTCATTGTAAAAGGCTTCAAGCAAGTATGAGAAGCGCTCTTTTATAAATAAAGTTTGATTTGATTAGAGAATTTGTATGTGCATCAGTGGTTGGGACAGTGACTGCAAAGAGCTTTGGGCTTTGATGAAAAAAAGTCATCATTATTTTTTCGCCTCCATATCTCCCATTTGTGAATTCCTGATTAATGAAAACAGAAATCGCATGGTTCATGTCACAACTCATAAACAAAACTGCCTCAGAACCTGTTAGTCTGGTTTTTGTTCAGACAAAGGACATCCACACAGCTTCAGAATCATGCTCAGCTAAGAGCGTCTGCATAAATGTTGCCTTGGTATCCTCATTTGTTTATTTGAATTTTGGATGGAAAAACCTGGATCCAAATGTTGAAGATACTCAGGAGATGAGGTCAAATGTTTGACCTATACCAGGGGTAGGGAACCCTGGTCCTCGAGAGCCACATTCCTGCATGTTTTCAACCATACCCTGCTCTGACATGTTCTTATTGGCTGAACACACCTGACCCAGGTAATTGTCATGAGTCCCTACACTGATTACCTGGTTCAGGTGTGTTCAGCCAATAAGAACATGCCAGAGCAGGGTATGGTGGAAAACATGCAGGAATGTGGCTCTCGAGGACCAGGGTTCCCTACCCCTGACCTATACCATCAACCTTTAGGGCTGGGTATCGATGCTAATTTCCAGAAATGATTCGATTAACCAGAGCCTGGATCGATTTGATTCTGATTTTCTTCATTTCTTTCGATTCACTGAAATCAATTCTATTCAGTCTTGAGTTGACACAGTTTACACATTTAGACACATTTTTTTAAAAGTCCATCAATAATCTACTACATGTTTTGAATATATTTATATTAATCTGATACAGTTCACATACTGTAAAATGATAATGTTATTATCATACAGTGTTACATGGATTCTTAAAAGGAGACGTTATAACAAAAATGTTCAGATCATTAACATTGTAAAATTGTTCTGCTTCTTCAGGAGGGCGTTTCAGTTTGGCCACTAGGTGGCGATCACCCTATAGCATTACGCCCTACTCCAGAAGTAGAAAGAATGAACAAGAGAATGTATTTTGGGCTCTTGGAACTGCTAACTCGAACTGATTTATGAGACACTTTTTGAGCAGCGAGATGTGAAAACGAAAAAGTATTCTTCATTAGATGTAAAGGGAAGCAGCTGTGGCTGTCGCTGTCCCTGCGGGTATAAAAGGAAGTTGATGTGTGGTTACTGGGTGCTATGTTCCTGTTATGGGACAAGGTGGCAGACGAAGCTCTCTATCACAGCACCGGTAGACTGGGGGTTTTATGGAGTGGGCCTGAGGTTTAGTGACACGCCACTGTTGTAGTCCTGCGCCCTGATGTCATGTTCATTAAGTTTATGGTTTTGTGTTTTGTTTGTCCGCTCCCCACAGAGCTCTCAGCGTGGTTGATTAATCAGGTTTGGGAGCGGACTATTTTTTTCTATCTTGTCAATTTTGTTTGTTAAAGTCACTCCCCTCAGTTCACACTCCTGACGGTTGTATTTCAGTCCGTGTCCGACCTAAAAGTGTGCTGTGCATCATATTGCCATGGATGTTTGAATTATATTGCAGTGCTTTGAATGTTTTTTTTCCTGCATGTTTTGAAGTGGTGTCATTTGGCACAGTAACAGGCAATCAGACACGTCACGGAGGAAAGAGCTTGGGAACATTTGTGTTATTGAATTGATAAAACTCTGTAACCTGCTGTAAATCGCCTCTTTGTCTCAGTGCAACAATTGGCTTTGTCACTTTAATTATGTCACAGAATGAGTGGTATTGATGAAGAAAATTGAATTTTTTTCATTTAATTTAAGAGACAAGTAATGCAATTACATTGTGAAAATGGAAAAGCATTTCTGTTAACCGATTTTAATTTTCAAATCTGATATTTCTAATTGAACTTTGGTACAAATTTACCAGAGAACTTTTTGGAAATGAAATGTCAAATTCCTTGTTCTTTATCATTTAAATTAGGTTACAGAATGAGCGGTGTTGAAGAAGAAAAAGAAAAAGCAGTTTTGACTATTGCTTTTTCATTTCATTTAAGAGACTAGTAATAGTTACATTGAGAAAATGAAAACGCTTTTTCAGTATTGACATTTATTTTGAATTCATGTCTCATTGAAAGAGCTGCATTCTATTGCTAACAATTGACTGTTACAGACTCAAAGATGGGCGGAGCTTTAATACTGCAGGTCAGATAATGATGACGTCAGACTTCTGGGATTTACACCAGTTGTCCAATCACAAAATTCAACTGCAATGCCTCGTTTCAACCTGTAGAGGGCAGCACACAGACAGTTTTTGACCATATTGGAAAACTGAAGAAGTTAGGGCTTTTAGAAGAGAGTGTAGAATTTGTGAACGTAAATGGAGGAAAACTAAACTAGCAATAGATTATGAATCATTCCGTGGGAAGTTATCTTTTTATAATAAAGAAATGAAAAAATGTAGACAAAGATATTTCTCAAACATAATCACAGAATATGACAATAATCCAAGGGTACTATTTTCCACTATCCAGAAAATCCTCAATCCTGGTGTCACAACCAGTATTTTTTTTTTTTTAATAAAGAAAAAGGTTAAGAATTTACAGATCACTTCAAAGCAAAAATTGACATTGTACGATTACAGATGAGTCAATCCTGTACTGAATTTTTTTATTCTTATGATTTTAGAATGTTTGAAGTGGAGCTGGGAAATTTTGCCATTGTTGAAGCCCCCACATTAAAGAAAGTGTTCTCACAAATTAAATCAACCACTTGTTCACTAGATCCCATCCCTTCTACACTTTTCAAAGAAGTGTGAGGGTTTTGTGAGACGGAAATGTTAAACATTGTTAATAGTTCTCTCCAGAGTGGAGACTTCCCTGCGTCCCTAAAGACCGCTGTGGTTAGGCCGACTCTGAAGAAAAGTAATTTGGATGCTTCTGTTCTTCAAAATTATAGACCAGTGTCAAACTTGTCTTTCTTAAACAAAGTCATTGAAAAACTTGCGTTTTATCAACTAACAGATTTTTTAAAGGACAACAATATTAGTGAGAAGTTACAGTCTGGTTTTAAATCATGCTTTAGCACAGAAACGGCTCTGGTCAGGGTGGTCAGTGATCTCAGGAGAAATGCAGATAGAAAAAAACTGTCAATTTTAGTCCTGCTTGATCTCACAGCTGCATTTGACACAGTGGACCATTCAATTCTGTTAAATAGACTCTGTAACATGGTCGGTCTCACAGGAACAGTTTTCAGCTGGCTAAGGTTCTATCTAACAGACAGAACCTTTTTTGTCAGCTCTAACCAAGCATCTTCCACAGTCGTTCCATTGATCTTTGGTATACCACAAGGATCCATTTTAGGCCCCACTCTGTTTAACCTTTATATGCTCCCATTGGGAAATATCATCAGGAGACATGGCATTGACTTCCATAGTCATGCCGATGACACCAAGCTTTACGTTGATGTGTCTCCTGATGAACCAACTACAATAAATAAACTTGTAAATTGCATAATTGATATAAAAAACTGGATAGCAGTAAATTTTTTAAAACTTAATAAAGACAAAACAGAGATATTATTTATTGGTCCAAAAGCTGACAGAGAGTCAGACTGAAATGTCAAAACTTTGGCATGGATGTGACAAACTCAGCAAAAAACCTCGGAGTTGTGTTTGATGCAGATCTTAATTTTAGGCAGCATATTTTAAATTTAACGAAAACTGCATTCTTTCACTTAAAAAATATTGCCAAGGTAGTGCCCTTCCTCTCAAGATCTAGTGCTGAGATTTTAATCCACGCTTTTATAAGTTCGAGACTTGATTATTGTAATGCTCTTTTAACTGGACTTCCGAAACAGTCTGTCCAGAAGTTGCAACTGATTCAAAATTCAGCTGCGCGTCTCCTAACCAACACCAGAAGAAGAGCCCATATTACTCCTGTCCTTAAGTCCCTGCACTGGCTGCCTGCCAGTTTTAGGATAGATTTTAAAATTCTTCTTTTAGTTTTTAAATGTCTTAATGGTTTAGGTCCTTTATATTTATTAGATCTCCTAAGTCCTTACGAACCACCAAGAGCTCTCAGATCCTCAGGCTCCACTATATTAACTGTCCCTAGATCTAAGACCAAGACCTATGGTGAGGCTTCTTTTCAGTGTCTTGGCCCTCGCCTGTGGAATAGCCTGCCTGAGGACCAGAGAGCCGCTTCATCTGTGGAGATCTTTAAAAAAAATTAAAAACATACCTTTTTAGTAATGCTTTTAATGACTCACTTTGAACCTTTAGGGTTTATTATTGTTTTAATATTTTGTTATTTCAATGATGATGCTAGTTTTTTTATATGATGTCTTGATTTGACGTTGATGTTTACTTTTAACTTGTAAAGAACTTTGGGCTGTACAGAAGTACATGAAAAGCGCTCAACAAATAAAGTTTGATTGAGTTGATTGATTGATATTTTCAGGAATTAAACAAGTTTATGTTTCACCTAGCTTCTGCATGTGACTCCTGCGATAAACGGGGGACCTCTGTGTACACAAAGACAACAAAACTGTCAGGAACATACCCCAGGACCCCTGCAGTGAAGAACACCAGGTATATGTCCACCTTTAAGGTAAACGTGAAGACCAGCATGCTCACAAAGGACAGAAGGTACACAACCAAAGTGGTGATCCTGCAGCAGAGGAAAACAACACACAACGTTTGAACTAGCAAATGTTACCTTCCAGAGAAACACAAACACACACTCAAGCAGTTTGGAGTGGGGGAGCAGTTAAAAGGCATCAATGATGAAAGTTTAGACTTCCTTATCAGGTCACTGTGACTTTGTGTCTGTGCACGTGAGTGAGTGCTTACTTGTATGTCTTGGTGTGGTCCAGCCACAACCCACATAGGATGGAGCCGACCATCCCGGCGATGACCAGAGTCAAACCGATTCTTCCAGCGTTCAGTTCTTGGTCCTGATCCTGAAGAGGTGAGCAGACACGTATCAGAGACACTATGCATATATCTACGTGTATCTTTGCTCTTGTGTGTTCATGTCTGTCAATGTGCATGTGTGTGTTTGTGCATGTGTGCCTCTCACACCGTTCTCCTAACAATCTATATCATAGACACTTATCAGTGTCCCCTCTTAGTCAGTAACTGTCTTCCAGCATTCCTCCTCCATATCAAAGTACCAAATAAAAAGTGTAGTATCTGATCTTGATACAGATGTTCAGAAGTGGTCAGTGAAATATAAAGTTTGAATAAATGAAAAAGGATTGCTGAGCACTGGATTTCCATTATTCCTTCTCCCAGTGCTTTGGCCCACTCGAAATTCCTGGCCAATGACTAGAGAGAGAGTTTTGTTTACAAGCTCTGGTTTGAAACAGTCCGCGCTGAAACGACTGCAGTCTGAACACAGACCAAACGCAAGGTCCAGGAGTCGACCAAATTAAGCGGAAATTAAGCAGACCAACAGACTTTTCTAGTCTGAATACACCCTAAATAGCCCCTATACCTGCATCAGAGTGTGTGGCCCTGCACCAGATCCCTCCTAACGGTAGCTGGGTTGGCTCCAGTAATTCTTTGGCCTCAAAAGGGATTTTATATGGTGAATGGATGGAAGTGCTCAAACCACAAAGGTCTTACCACATAGCAGGACGTGATCATCTGGTTGAGGAGAGTGGAAACGGAGTAGAAGGCTCCGGTCAGGATGCCTGGACACAGAGCAGAGAGCTTCATATGACTGGAGAGTCTCAGTCATGTTAGCAGGATACTGTTTTACAAGGCAGATGGTCTTTAGACGTTCCTCTAGAGCAGGGGTCTCAAACTGGCGGTCCCCAAGTTGATATTTTCGTGGTCTCTGCCCTAATATGAAATTTCAATGTGATTTTTTTTTGGATAAACGGCACTTATACAGTGCTGTGCGTGGAGCTGATGAACCAACCAATCACGGTGGGGTATATGGCTTCTGGGGGATGTGACATTGACTAGGCTTGAAGCAGGGAAACTTTTAGGGTTGGAAACCTGACACCCTCTCCCCAGATCACATTATCAAGTTCCTTATTTATTTATTTTTAAAGTGACTATTTGTACATAATTTTCTCAATACATGCAGCCAGTGCTGTAGGGGGTTCCATTTGTGCCAAAAATATGTTTTTGCCTTTTGTGATGTATCGACTTGCTTTATGTTTAAAACTTATCGTTGGATCTAGTCATCAAGAAAGTCCTTAGCAGCAGTTGCTAGGGTCTTAGGTTCACAGGACATGCAGAAGATGTTGCTTAGTAGCATATATACATGAACAAATGTTCAATAAACTTGTTCAGTAGACATAGACAAAAGGCCAAAGATATAGACAGTGGACGGAAAAACATATTTTTGGCACATATGGAACCCCATACTGCCCAGCTTCAGCCAGACTCTGCCTTCAGTGGCCCCAAGGTAAATTGAGTTTGACAACCCTGATTTAGAGGGAAGAAAAACTGTTTTTCAACATTTGAGTTCCCACATAAAACCTGCTGCCCTCTACCCACACCTCAACCTAGCTGGTTGTTGCCACGTTTACAGACCTGGACAAATGTATGTCAAAGGAAAACCTGGAAGGCGGCTTACGTTTGCTCCCCAAAACAGAAATTTGGCCTGTTTGGACCAAGGCAAGGCAGGTTCAACCACAGCCTCATTCAAACCTTCGTCTGCTGAGTCGGCAGGAGTCTATACTCGACCCCTGATCCGGCTCACAGAGAAGCCTAATCTGTGGATAAGACACGGACGATGTTCTAGTTAATGAGTGCTGGTGATATATCTCTGTTTGACTTGCCGTAGCTGATGAGCAGCAGGATGAAGGCTTTGTTCTTCACCAGATTGATGATGGACTGCTTGTAGGAGTAATCTTCCAGCGGGGAGCATGGTAAGACGGCCTGAGCCTGGCTCGGGGGCAGAGGAGGCCGGTCCTGTATAACTGTGGGAAACACCATAAGTTGGATGCAAAGCGACATCAAAGAGGAAGTTTTTCTTGTGTGCGCTGAGAGACAGGACCACCTTCAGCTGCTGTCGGGTACCCCACCATGTGAAAGTCAGCTGAATCCCTCTCTGCTTAGCTTTCAGCAAGACAGGCGTAACAGCAGTCATTAGCCCTTGTGGCCGTTTTTGGTACTGCATTTGAGGTTCTGTCACATACAGGGTCCGATTGATCCCAGAGTTGCACGGTTCACATAATTGTGTCAAAGCACAGAACAGAGTGATCACAGTGGAAAGGCTAACCCAGGGGTTGGCAACATTTAACAGTGAAAAAGCCATTCGGGCTCAATTTCTACTGATCAAAAACCTAGAAGGAGCCGCATAGTCTTACTTTAGCCTTTAAGAAATTTGGATTTTGACTCATTACCTTCTTTCTTTTATAATAAATATCAATTATGTCTATTTTTGGCACGAATAAAAGAAAACATATAAAAAGAACTTAGCATCTTTCAAAATTATTTGTTTTTACATTTGACAGAAGCTCAAATAACATATTCCAAATAAAAGACATTCGGTGCCAAACAGAATGTGCAGCTCTGGGCAGCTAGTAACCAATGTTATGCAGCATTAAATAATAATTCATTTTAACTAATAAAAGATGAAACTTTTTATAAAAGTTTATCTTTGCATATACAATCTGTGCATTCTGAAGGTAGCGTTGAGCAAACAAAACGTCTTCGGCTCAACAGGGATGTGAAAACCTACATAGTTTATCATCTATGTGCACCTCAGCTATAAATGTATAAATTAAACTAATCTAAATTAAAAAAATGCTAGTTAAGTAATGCTTACTTTTAAAAATTGATATTTTTCTTTTATTTATTTATTTTTTGCTTTTTTTTCCCCTCTTTATCCTCAGCAGTCTTTCACTGCTGGGTTTTGTTATTTTAGTTTGGGGTTGGACATTGGTAGTCTTAGTTTGCTGGCTTTGTTTATTTGTTTTCTGCGGTCAGCATCACGCCTCTCCCCTGCTCGTACAGGAAGACGTTCCAGAACAGCACATGAGGGTACCTATGACGGTGAGGATGAAGAGCAGCGTAGAGACAGCAGCTGTGCCGTAGAACATGATGCTGATGTTGTGGCCCGTCAGCTCCATATCCATAGTTGTCGGAACCAGAACCGGAGGCAACAGGAAGCCGATAGCCGTGCCCAACTATAACACACAAGAGCAGCCGTTAAAACATGTATATTACTTATGTTCTTGTTTACAAGAGTGGTTACAAAGTTAAGAATAACTTATTTTTTGAATTGTGTTATTATGTTTCTATAATGTTATTTTGTACTGTAATTTTCAAATTTTCAATTAAAAAAGGGCCGCAGTTATTATGGGATGTCTGTTGTTCTTGCTACAGCTGCAGCTTAAAATGCAACAAACCACCAGGAGTCGACTGTTTCTGTTGTGACAGGATGTTGTTTTGAAAATGTATTGCCTCCAAAAAGAGATTTCTACTTGTCTGCAACACAGAAAGGCTGTCTTAATGTTTGTAATAGTTTATTAATGTAATACATATTTGTAAAAACAAAAAAGACGATGACAAAGAACAAAAAAGAAACACCAACTACGATCAAGATAATACTGTTGCTAAAAAGCCGCAAAAAATATAAAACATGAAGAAGCTGAAGCGCACTGCCTTGGTTGTCGAACCCACAACTCCCGCATGATAAAATACGTGGTAGCTGTGGAGGAAGAGCGGAAGAGCGGTCAACTCAAGAATGCAAGATTGTGGGTTCGATTCCCTGCCTTGCCCGCCCATGGGCAAGACACAGAACCCCAAATTTCCTCTGGTGGAAGGCTGGCGCCAGTGTTCAGCAGCAGAGCCACCACCAGTGTGTGAATGGGTGAATGCATCTGTGCCTGTGAAGCGCTTTGAGCCTTCGAAGATAGGTAAAAAGCACTTTACAAATATACGCCATTTACCAAAATAAGAGCTAATGTGCAGGTGTCTTAACCACCCGGCCACGAGAGGGGTTTAGACAACACACGGCCAAAGCTGCTTTATTAAAGCAAAACCTTGAAGCTAAGTTCTACTGTATGTGACACAACAGAACGCCGGTTTTGAACACATTAGAACGGCACTTTCGACTAGCCATTTTGAACGAGCTAGAATGGCAGTTTTGACGGGCGGATTTGAATACCCTGGAATGGCGGTTTCAACAAGCAGTTTTGAATGCGGTAGAACGGCGCATTCGACAAGTTGTTTTGAATCTGCTATAAAGCCGCTTTTGACAAGCGGTTTTGAACGTACCAGAACACTGCTTTCGACGGTGGGGTTTAAATACGTTAGAACGCAGCTTCTGATAGGCTGTCTTGAAGGCGCTGGAACAGCGAGTTTGATGGGTGGTTAATAGGCGAAACGCCACTTCTTAATGTCCGTTTTCAGACAACACAAGACACTGTAATTAAGTGCTACTTATAAAAGTTGGGTTTTGTTTTTCATAGCAGTTACGCCGTTTTTTTACGGCGCTTGTCCTGGCGATTATTGACCCCTTCGGCTTGCCATACTCCAAACCTGAAGTGCGCTCATTAACAGGCGCTCCTCCATCCATACCTGGTTTCCCAGCACGGCTGTGGCGCACGCGGTGGATACCTCCCGAGGTCCGAACCACACCGAGGCGACACGGGACGGCAGCCCGAGGATGAAGACCTGCGCCACGGCGCAGATGACCTGCGCAGTGACAGTGACCCCGAAGCGCTCGGGGCTCACGCTGGCGCACTTCAACCACGCGCCGGCGCAGTTGAGGCCGGCTCCTAGCAGGGCTGTCAGCCGCAGCCCCCGCCGATCCAGCAGCCAGGTGGCCGGGAAGATGAGCGGCACGTAGGCCACCATGTAGACGATGGAGAGCCAGTCCACCTTGTCGTTGGTCACTCCATAGTAGCGCGTGAAGACGTTGGTGATGATGCTGTAGTGGATCCACTGGAACGCGTTGACCAGCGAGCACAGGCTGAACACGGCCAGAACCGCGAACCGCCTCAGGTACAGCCGCGTTTCTAGCTGCTTTTCCGCCTCTGCCCCCCGCCCCGCTCCTCCTCCTCCTTCTCCTCCTCCGTTGGGCAGCATCGCTTCTCTTTCATTCGGCGGGGGCTCCTGTTCCCGTTCGGAGCCTCGGAGCGTGTCTATGCCGTTCGGTTCGGTTCTGGGATATGCCTCTGCTTCTGGTTCGGGACTCTTTCTATCGATCGTGATGTGATCCGGCGCCCCGGTGTCCGCGCGCAGGTGCAGGTCCTGCATGAGCTCTCCAGCCACCATGGTGCTGCTTGGGAGCGCCACCTCCGGGACGGGGAGCGTGGTGCCTGGGGAAGCAGCTCAGGCAGCCTGCCCCGACAGATCCATCTCCTTCTCTACCCGGCTTCTTATGCCGGCTACTGCGCGCGCGCCCGCCGAGCTGACACACGAACTTCCGATGCTGACTAGCCAATAGAAGAGAGGCGGAGCTGTCTGCGCATGGGCGAGCGAGCGGTGATGATGCAACACCGAAGCGAGTTCGACTCACTTGTTGTCTGTATAAGAACTGGATGGGGTAGGATGTCTGTCAAAAACAAAATTATATTTTTAAAAACAACAATGTGCACAACTTTAAAAAAAAAGAATTTATTTTTGCGTTTAACAGGCCAGTTTTAAAAATAGGGCTCGTATGTTTATAATTATAATTCCCAGAAATGATTCGATTCAAGAGCCTGAATCGATTTGATATGTTTTCAATTCTTTAATTCCATTCAATTTTGAGTTTACACACTTATATACAATTGTTTAAAAATAAATTAATAATCTACTATATGATTTGAATATATTTGTAGTAATCTGATCCAGTTCACATACTGTAAAATTTATTAGTGAAATAATGAGATTGTTAATATCATATAGTGTTACATGGATTCTCTAAAGCAGAAGTTCTAACAAAGATGTTCAAATCATTAACATTGTAAACATTGTTCTGCTTCTCCTGGAGGACGTTTCAGTTTGACCACTTGGTGGCGAACGCGCTATAGCATTACACCTTAAACCAGAAGAAGAAGACAGTATGAGAAAAAAAACATTGACTGTAAAAATACTGGACAAAGCGAGCAATGAGGTCTCCCATTGGAAATGCATTACCTCCTCTCCTCTGAAAGTAGGCCGCCGCTTTCACCGTCACTTCCTGAAACGGCTATCGCCATATTGCAAACCATCACCAGCGATTGATCCGAGTCTCTGTGAGTTGTAGCTGAGTCATGGAATCTATAGGAAGTACTATCACCAATCTGAAGTGAGTTTGTTGTGAGTCTCCGCCTCTACCACGAGACAGCGGAATGTGAACAGCTTCCACTTTAATAACGGCGGCTCGAGAGAATCGTACAAGTCATTGTTCAAGTCTTTGAGGGAGAACCATTCCAACATTTGATTCTGCTGTTAACCTTTCCTGCTTCCTCGTCCTGACCGTGGTCGAGGCGAGCAGGGGAGCTGCTGCAGCTCCTCGGGCGAGGCCGTCCTCGTAGTTAAACCCGCGGGTGTTTGGTTCTGCAGGCAGATACTCTCACTGTCTGGTTGGAAGCTGGAATCCACCATTTATTTTCACTTTTGTTTTACAGCACATTGCTTTACTCGAACTTTCCCCAAACGCCCGCTACTTTTCTTTCTGCTCTCATCCTCTCTCTCTCGCACACATTCGCGCATGCACGTACAATCACACTTGCGCCGCCCCGTCCCTTTCTCTCTCTATAGCTGTAACTGCAAACAGTAATGTTGTATTGACTTACATATTTTCTTTTTTGTCGAGCTAAAAGATGTGTCGCCACACATATTCCGAAAACATAAACATTCTCAGTTATAATCATCTATTTCCATATTAAAACCAGTGACTGTTAACGCTAGCCCTTCCTTATACAGTCAATGTAAAAAAACGGTGTTTCAGACCACAAATGGTTACTTAAAAAAGACCTTCACAGTCTCTCAGTCAAAACAACGAAGATGGTTTACGTGGCCTTAAACCTGTTCCTAAACAAAAGAGTAGCTCTGGTCTGAATACAATCTGCTCAAACTGTCTTTTAATGAGAATATTTTGAAGTTTTCCATTAATAAATCATGATTTTTTACTTAGCACTTTTTCATAATAATAATCGATCTTGATAATGCAATCTGCTCAAATTGTCTTTTTTTATATAAGAATATTTGATATATTTCCTGCAGTAACAAATGAAGTTGATTACTACTTGATATTTTTTGAATTTTTAATGAGAATGTTTAGATTACTGTTGATGAATATTATAAATGATTTGTCTATGGATGTTTTTGAAATTCTATTACATCACTGATATTATTGATCTTTCATCACCTGAAACTATATTGATATTTGATTTTAAATCCTGAACCGGATATTGATTATTCTTGTAGAGAAAATGGTATGGTCGAGTCGGGGTGGGATTATATAAGTTCGCTTCCTTCCACCCCCTTTCAAGCGATCTATTTGTGAATTATGTGATGTTTTCCATGTATTATAACTGATTGCTTGAAATAAACCATTTCATTCATTCATTCATTCATTCATTCATTCATTCATTCATTCATTCAAAAAACATTCTTAAACGAGTTTGGAAATTTCATACCTGTGAGTTTATAAAGATGTTCATTTAGTCAGCAATGTATGTTTAGGTCGACCAAGCGTTAGGAAATTCTATTAAACGTAAGCATCAACCTAGCGGACTTTAGCTTTATGTGCTTAATCATTTTATATATTCTATGAATCAATAAGCTTAAATCTATTCACTGTTTTTTTTTTTTAACCCAGCCCTATTTAAAAACGAGTCCTGCTGAGGAAACTGAGACTGGAGGAGTTCCAGCAATGGAGTGTCTAGTATCTCTAAGAGCTGCTTTGCGTCTATAAAGTTGTGGAACAGTAAACCTTGTTGATAGCAGGTCTAGATTTCTGAGTTTCCTTAGATCTTCTCTTCCTGATCAGGCTGTCCATCACCGCCTCCAACTTGCCCGTCACATCTTCTAGTGATATAGTTTTGAAATTGGTCAGAAAGCCAAATTTGTGTTCCCTCTCATTTAAAGCAGAAATTGAGTCTTTATACCATCACGTTGAAGCAGGTCACCTCCAGTTTATTTTAAATTATCTTGCAGTGGTAACTGTCTACAGAAAAACATTCATATTTTTCCACATTTGGCTTTAGCGATTTTTTTTGTGCAGCTTTTTAGTCTCTGTAATTCAGAAGAGCAGCTTCTGCTTTTGAACAGACTGGCTGCTACCTTAAGTTTCATTGTCTTTGCTCACATGTTGTATTTCCTTCAGAAGGTCACACCAGGTAGCCACACACACAGAGAATCCTCCAGCAAAAATAATACAGAGGGTTGATCTCTCTTCTTTTTGTCCTGTCCAGCAAAGGAACTTTATTTATTGATTTGTACCCATTCGGAAGATGGGTGGGGAGAGGGAAAGGGAGGGGGCAGCAGATGATATTACAAAGTCATCAGATAAGATGAGTGTTTTAAGTAGATAGTGCCTAAGATATACATGTACACACATAATGTCATACGGTATCCACACAAATACTTGCAAGTAATAAATTTATTAATGAAAATTGACAGTAATTCCCCGATCACACAGACAAACATGCAAATTTGCATATTCAAAAAACCAAACATCCACCATGCCCTTGTTCATACTGAGTAAATGAGCAGGTAAGTTGAATGACTGGAGTGTGCTTGATCACATTGATCATGTTACCACGGGGGCTGTTATTTTCCCCTATCTTTTATAAACAAATGTAAAAATGTTATTATAATGTATATGACAGTGCGTTCTAAATTATGATGCAAATTGTGTTTCATTTAAGTGTCAAAAAGATCTTTTTCAATAAAACTCATTGAAAATATTGTGCAATAGATCACTAAACTCACGGTTGGGATTATTATTCTGATCAGTAAAAAGTAGGGCTGTCAATCAAATTAAAAAATAATAAGATTAATCACACTTTTGGGTTGTTATTAATCACAATGTTTTACTATGTGCAGCTCTTGAACAAAACAGGCAAGAAAGAAACATTTCCTTCAGTTTTTAATATTTTTTTTAAATTATTAAGTGTTTAATTTCTATCCCAGAAATGTAATTTGTGTGCACAAAAGAACAACAGTAGGATAAGCAGAACTCTAATGAACTGTAAATACTTCAAAGATAAAGAAAAACAGTTTTTGCACGTTAAATGAACTTATACCATGGTTTAGGTGAATACTCGATCCTGATTGGTTGCTGGGTATGGAAGCACAACAAGTGTCTATGATGCACACCTGAAAAAAAAATTCTGGTCACATATCCCAAATGTTATAAACCACTGCCCAGGCTTCTCAAAAAAAACGTTTCCTTCATCTTCTGGACAAAAACAGGCAGTAAGAGGTAAACTTTCTCTCGTAACTGCAGAACGCCGTTTCTGGCTCAGCAATGTATTTTCGTGTTACAGTGTTGACAGTGGGCCACATTACCTATCAGATAGTCTTCTTTTTGTGAAAAACTATCGAAAGCTAAAAACCAATAACAAGAATAAAGTCTTAAAATCGTTTTATTTTAAATGATAAATAAAACCTGATGAAGTTTGCATTTTTTCATTAGTTGCACCCGTTAACGCGTTCTACAAAAAGGCAACAAAAAATTGTTTTTGTACATTTCTAATAGCAGTATTAAAGTTTGCACCACCGCTAAGGTTTCTCAAAACAATTAGTGCAAACTGCAAAACATGATTTATAACCTGCAAAAGCGAATCACTTTCTCAAAATACAAGTCAGTAGCTTAAAATGGGTAGTTCATGCTTCAAAGTAAGTCTGCATGTCAATGAAAATGTCAGTGTTGTCAAAATAACAAGTTATTACTCCAGCTTCTTTGAACTTGCATCTGTTCATAGCATTGTGCAAATGGAAAGAAAACAAAAAAAACAAAACTTTCTTTGGCTCAGTAAACCTGACTGAAGTAGTTTTGAAACTGAAATTACTGTAAAACAGACAGTTATGCAAATCAATCAATATCAGCTCCATCAATGCACAAAGGAAAGTATCTTCTTGAAGACCAAATCCACCGTCTGCTGGGACGTCATCACCAGCTGCATTCATGGTCTCTAGCAGGATCAATGAGTTCTGGAAGCTGACATCACTATCATTGGTTTCAACTAATAGTTCAAACACCATTTTTTCAGCAATTTATGATTAAGTTCTCCTTAATTCTTTCACAGAACCACAATAACAATTATATCTAAAATAGATGTACGAAATGTTTGACGACATGTTCATCAAGTTTGTGTGGAAAGATACAATCAATGAAATGAAGATGATTAGTTGTGAAAAACAATAGCTTGGACATGTACAGATCATTTTGAATAATAATCAAAAGCAAGTCAAAAGTGATCATTTTATAGAGATTTGTACTTGATCAACTTCTTTGTGTCCATAAGGATATGCTCCCGAATGAAATGAACATGAAACTGCCACTTGGTTGTGCCAGAATGACTAAATGTTGTGGAGGTTGCACTAACTGTTCTTATTTTGAAATGAAGCCCTAGCTCAGCAGGAAGCTAATTTCAGAAATATAACATCAAGAAATCTGGATGTTCATTTACATATTCATAAAAAAATAAGATAAAAATATACCTTCAGAATCAAACCTCTAGTTGCACAGAAGAAACAAACTCCATCAATTTCTGATTGACAGATTGGATCAGTCAGTTTTCAAGTGCACCAGCTCAGCCTGATCTGCTCTGATCCTCTCGTCACCTGACCCACGGCATGCTGCTCGCCCCCCTTCCCCCCAACCACCTGGTGCATTACCTTGGTCAAACACTGCTGGAAGAGCTGAGATCCTCCCTCCTTAATCTCAGTCTGTTGACCATAGTAGAGAAGATTCCATGCAATAGTAGTCTGTCCGCCGCCATTTCTATGCAGTGAGTCACGGCAGCAGAATGCTACTGTTCTAGTGTTGGCACCAACCACAAAAACCGGGCCAGCTCCCTCATTCCTTAACCGATTTTCACAAACATGACTTGAATTAAAGCTTGAAAAATTGTTGATCTTGCGGTTTATTTAAATATCTGTAAAATATTAATCTGTAAATGGTGCAGAAGACTGTGGTGAGAGCAGCAATGTTGCTTATTTGGAGAGACGGGAAGCAGAGCTGGAAAGGTTGAGATGAGTGGAGATATAGGGATGGATCCACTGGAGGGACAGATCTTGGTAGAGATTTTAGAGATAAATACAGGGGAGCAGATGGAGATGGTTTGGATATATTGAGAGGAGGAACAGAAATGATGTTGGTAAAAGGATGCTGAGATTGGAGCTGCCAGAGAGGAAGTCCTAAGATTCAAAGATGTTGTGAAGGAGGACATAAGGGTGCTTGGTGTTCATGAGGAAGACCTCTGAAGAGAACAGCCAAAAGACAACATTGGTTACAGCCTGAAGATAATGAGATAAAGCAGACATGAAACACACAACTGTTGGTTAACCGGTATGAGGGTAGGGTCAGATCTGCTTCCATCCTGATCCTTGAATAAACAGCAGTCTGGTTGTGGAGCTCAGCTCCTCCTAGCATCACAAACACATTCCTGTGCAGGAAAAGCGATGCATCTGCTTTGGAACTCAAAGATCACAGACTCAACATTTCTCTATCAAGTTTCAGGGAAAAGTGTTTACCTTTCCTTGTTCCTTGTTCCATCAAAGCTAAAACAATGATGGAGCAAAATGTAGGTACATGTGTGCGTACGTATTTGTTTTTTGCCTCTCAAGCTGGGTTTATAGAGGTTTACGCTGCAGTCCTGTTTTTTCTTCTCTCTGGTTTTTGAATGTTTTCTTCTAGCTCAGCAATAGTACATGAAAACACCACTGACCCTATCCTCCTGACATGCCTCCACTCTACCTGAGACCTCATACTGCTGTGCTGCATGCTGGCGTGGGGGTCATCTCCGCATCAGATGTGGATACAGAAAACAAAGTAAAGCCATCCTGCAGAGAGAAACTGGAGGTGGAATGTTCAAACATCTGTCCTCACTTTGAGCTTCTCAAGCCCCCAGATGAAGGTTAATCTGACGAGATACACCCTCTTCATTCAGCTTCAAAAGCCCCGCCCCATTTAAGTTGGTTAAAAACTTTAAAGTCATAATTAGAACACTACTAGGAACTTTTTTATTATTATTATTAAATAAATTGTCATGGGAGACTATAAAGAGACATTAAGTGACTGCTCTGCACAGAAGTAAGAGCTCTGTGACTTAAAATGACTTTGATCTCATCTTCCAGTTGTGTGTGTTAATTACACACGTGACCATCTCTGAAGGTGCTTTCAAACCAAACGTGATTTGCGCGACAAATGCGCATGCCCCACCCCTCTTTTGCCGTGCAACAAATTTTCTGGTCGTCGCCTGTTAAAAAATGTGTTGCTGAATTTGACGCCACGGCTGCATGTGGGAGGAGCTATCAGCAATAAGGAACTTAGGATTTATGAAGACACAGATGATGTTAAGAAATTAGTTTATTTATTGTGAAGAATTCTACAAAAACATCGGTAATCATGTCACCACGTTTGAGTTTATATGATTATTAAAAGATTTTCCCGGTACAGAGACTCTGTCTGTAGGACAGCCGCGTCCATGGTGTTTCTGTGTGCAGAGCTTAAAGTTTGACTGTCTCTCGGCCAAAATGTAAATACCTGAAGTTTGACAGGTTACTGCGTTGCATCTGCCCATGAATTCAGCTCTGGGCATGTGATGTTTTCAGTGACTTTTGCTCCCGCGGCGGAGCTCACTCACTCCATCTGACTGCAGGGAGAGAGCTGCAGCGCGGTGTAGAGACTGCTGGCTCCGGCCTCATCGAGACAGTAGATAAAAGGGAAAAAGGTACCCTTATTTTATTTTTCTCCCCTCGATGAGTAAGAGAAGCTCAGCCACAGAGACACAGAAACATTGCAGAAGCGGCTGTCATACAGACACAGCCTCCTGTTACGGGAAAATCTTCAATCCATGATCATATAATCTCATACATGGAGACATGATTAATTGTGTTTTTTTCAGAACTCCTCACAATATATAAACCTTATTTCTCAAAATCTTCTCTCTTTCATACATTCTAAATTAGACAGCCACAGACACTGTTCCTTATATATCACTCGTAAAACTAGGGTTTTATTTTTTAATGAGAAAATGTTATCGAGGGTTAAAGTAACGAATAATATGAATGAAACATTTTTATTTATGAGAGTAAACAACGCGGCATGTTTGGACGGAAACCGGAAGCTACGACATCGCCCTGTGTCTGCGTCAAACTGTTCGAATGAGTCGGCGGTAAAGATGGCGGCTTGGAGTCCTCCAGTGCAGGACTCAGAGCCGGAGACCAGAGTGTCGGTCCGGTCGAAGGGGGTCGTCTTGGAGTTGATCGACAGGGGTAAGCAGCTTCTGAGCAGCGCGCTGGACGGACAGGCGAGCGTGGACGAGGAGACGCGGGAGGCTTTGGTGCGGGAGCTGCTGACGGTGAGGCCACCAAAACGCTAGAGAGAGGCGGCTACAGCCACTGAGATATATCACTAGAAGGGCATGCTAGCTTGTTACTTACGCAAAGTTGGACGCCATTTTGGAACGGTACAGATGCCTATTTACTGATGTGTTACAATTATACAAACGGAGCTAGAAAAACAAGAATGTGACTTTTTTTTAGTAAATTATTGCTGTCAGCTGATAAAGGAGAACTCATGGAAAACATTTTAACAATATATGAGTGAGTTTACTCTCAATAGTGAACTTTTAGGCTGATCTTGTAGTCTATTCAAAGTCGATGGCAGCTTTAGACTTGGCACTATTTCCGCTGGTACACCGAAAACTGCGACCCATTCGTAATGTTTGACTGCAGATGGCGCTGTCTCACCTTTCTAACATTTGCCTTGCTCAAACGTTAGCAAATAACTCAAATGATGAAACTTTGGAACATTTGTTTTTTTCATGCAATCACTCCAGGGATTTCTGGACTTACATAAGAATTTTGATTAATCTAAAACAGAGCATTCCCCCTTTTATTATTACTGATGTACTATTGTTTATGGAAAATCTTGATCATTCTTTTTCAAATATTATTAACATCATTTTGTCTTAAGGGAAATATCATATTCACTGCTGTAAGTGGAGAGTTACCAAGCCCCCCTCCCCATGTTTTATTGAGTTTAAATTATTTTGTTCCTCATTGCAATCCTGGGATGCTGCCAAATTGATCTCTAAACAAATTTCCCTGTGGTTGCTATTCTTTCCTGTGTAATAGGCTCCTTTTGTTGTATTTAATTTTTTATTTTGTCACCTTATTTTATTTAGGTTTTTTTTCTCCTTTTTCTTGAAAATAATCTGTATCGGCATGTGTTGATCACAGCTGAGACGGTAATATTTTGCTCCTGTGAGTGTTTACTAATCTGCTCATCCTCTGCTGGAGTTTATATTTTTGTAATTGTTGTGTTCAATAAAACAAACAAACAAAAAAAAAAGTTAGAAAGAAGAAGGACATTTACCGTAAGTAACCTAGAATGTAATAGAAAGCTCCCTTTCTCATTGGATGCAGCGTCTATCTGTGCGCCAATAGCGTCTATTGTGGGCCAATATTGTTTGAAACCAAATTAAAATATTTTGAAAAAAATATCAGTGTTTGGTCAAAAAAAAATGTCTGAACGTTTCGCTGTTCTAAAATAAACTAAAAATACAAATAATTATTTTTATCTCCAAATGTTCTCTTTTTTTAGGTTTCAAAACTCAAAATTTCAATTTAAAAAACATTTTTTTTCAGTGTCAAATCTTTTTTACCAGTTTTAAATCTTTTTTTTCATTCTCGAATCTCAAAGTTTCACTTTCGAAAATTTTGGCCCCGTTGTGGCACGTTGGGGCGGAACTAACATGAAGGACGAATCAAAATCGATGAAGGTGGTAACTATGGTCAGAAAATGGCTGTTTAGTCTGTACTATAATAGTCTAAAATTGTCCCAAGACAGTGTAAAAAGTAGAGTTTTATCATTTTATATATATATATTAATATATTATATTATATATATATATATATATATATATATATATACACACTGTATATACTGTGTATATATATATATACACACTGTATATACTGTATATATATATATATATACTGTATATATATATATATATATATATATATATATATATATATATATTATATATAATATATACTGTATATATGGGTTCTTTTCTTTTTTTTTTATTTAATTTTTTTTTTTAATTTAATTCTAAATATAAAATAAAATATAACAAAATAAAATCAGAATTTCAGATTTCATAGTTATGAAAAAAATGAGACATAACTTTTGGGTGTCCGTGTTGCGTGTGTTTGTGCCGTTATGTGACTATGGTTGTTTGTGCAGGACTTTGAGGCTGCTGTTCAGGGGAACATATCAGTGGATGGACTTCAGTGGGAGGAAGCTCCTGGTACGGCACACTGTAACTTGTGTGATGGTGAATGTGGCTTAGCTGACGCTCCTTCCTGACACCCGCAGAAGACCAGGCCATGGATGTGGAAAGTCTTCTAGATGAAACTATCGTTGAAACCGCCAGACGGCGCCGCACGTTTCCCTTGAAAATCCTCCCCCACGCTGTCCAGTCACTCAAGGCAGAGCGCAAAATAATGGTGGGTCATGATCCCCTTTCTTGTCTTATATACTTACAATGGAATATATTCAGTCCTTGATTTGTCACAGTGTTGTGTTACTGCTAATCAGCATGAAAATGTTCACCCGGTTGAACTTTGAGTGTGTGAATAATGAACGTCCAATTTATATTTGTATTTAGAGGCCAGTTATAGCTTCTTTTATGCTAGCATGGAGCTTACCTGGGACCTTAAACTTAGTATTTTTTACAAGGTAAAATTGAATTTCATGAACTATACATGTAAAATTTTAATTTCCATACATGGACCTCCACGGACTGAATATCACTTTAAAAAAAAAATGCATGTCGTCCCATGTAAATATAAATCGTTGACTGATTGATTACTAAAATATTCAATAGTGAGAGCCTAACAGACAGGTTGTGATAATTTGACACCCCTAACTTTTAAAAACCTCGCTGCAGGAAAGAGTGTTTTCACGGATCTTTCCTCCTCTGAACTATTACTTATCATAGATACAATGTTTTTATTGTCTATCTGCTATTAGATGTATGGTAACAAGATAATTTTTCTTTGTGGGCTCAATAAAGTTTTATTGTATTCTAGTCAAAAGAATGTCAACAGAGGAGCAAAGCTCAGGTGTTAAAAGTGTAACTTCCCAAACTTAGCTTTGTTCTGTTAAAATTATTTTAACAAAGATCTCTGTCCCTAGAAAAACCCTCTGTCGTCCATCTCTCTTTAACAATCAGCTTACAGACTGTAATCTGCTGTTTCAGGGTCTGTATGAACGAGTTTTTCAACCGCAGGACCTGATCAAAGACCTTGAAGGTAGACACACACACACAGATACACCTCAGCACCTCCTTCAAACACAAACGTTTCATACAAGAGTCTTGAGTTGTTGAGTTTTTTTTTTTTTGAATGATCCGATTCACTGACCTAAAACAGATCCAGGACATCTTTATCTAAAACTTCCATCAGTGTGACTCAGAGATAAATACCTGGTACTGAACAGTGCTGGTGAAGTTTCCTTGTATTTCTTCAAGATAATAAATAAAAAATGTGTACAAACAAACTAGTAAACAAGAATGAATGTCAAATCTATTCACATTTTAGTTTGATAAAGTTGTTTTTCCATATCAGAATAATAGAATTATTAGAACATTCTACTAAACTGTGTGATCACATGACTTTGCAAATTTCAAAGTGTTTCTCCACACATTGGAATAGAATGATGGTTGATGAGTTTTTGCTGCATCACTGTGTTGTTCTCCGTGATGGTCGTTTTTACGTTACAGTAAAATGTCTTAATCTAAATGGTATTTCTGAATATTGATTCGATCATCAACTTGTACCTTTTTTTTTTATATATTTCTTTTAAAGGTATAGGCCAGAGGTTGGTAACATTTAACGATAAAAGAGACATTCAGGCTCATTTCCTATTAATCAAAACCTAGAAGGAACCATATATTCTTACTTTAACCTTTAAGAAATTTTGATTTAAATTCATGACCTTCTTGTTTTAAATAATGTCCATTTTTTGGCACGAACAAAAGCAAAAATATAAAGAGAATCTTGCATCTCTCAAAATCTGATTTATTATTTTTTATGTTTGAAAGAAACTCAAATAACTTATTTTCAATAATAAAAGATGCTCTGTGCTAAGCAGGATCATCTCAGTGCAGCTCTGGGCTACTAGTACCCCATTTTGTGTAGCATAAGGTAATATGTGCTTTTAACTCATAAAAGATCAAACTTTTTACCAAAGTTTATCTTTGCATATAAAATCTGTTCATTCTGGAGGTAGAGTTGAACAAACAAGACGTCTTCAGATCAACAGATCTACATAGTTTATCATCTATGAGCACCTCAGCCATCAATTTATAAATGTAACTAATCTAAATTAAATAAATGCTAATTATGTAGTCCTTACTTTAAAAAAAAATTCTATTTTCCTTTTCTTTTATTTATTTAGTTTTGTTCTTTTGCCCCCACATGTGGATCTGGAGCTGCGGACTCCTGATTGAGGTTTTTTTGGTTGGATTGTAGAAATGAATTAATTGATTAATCGTTACACTCCTAATAAATACAGACAGTTAATTGAAGCTCTGGCTGTTTGGGTGATGTTGTTGGCTGTTCCTCACAGTTTCTGAAAATCAGGAAGAGTTTGTTTCTGAAAGTGAGAGTGAAATGTGTCACAAGTCTTTGTTCGTGTTTCTAGCTGAAGCTTCAGCTCACAGATCTTCAGCTCTGATTCCTGCTGTTCTCCTCTTTGTTTCAGCGGATGATCTCATGAAGGATCTGTCAGCAGCTGTTCCTGGACTAGTCAGAGAAGCCATCCAAGTTATAAAGGTGCTCCACCAGGTCATCTGCAGGTCTCCACATTTCTGGGAGAGTTCATGACTGTTTTTTTTTTTTTTTTTTTGCAGTCAATCACGACTCTGCATGTACAGGTTGAAGACCTGTCTGAGATCCTCAACGTGAAACCCACCCAGGCCTCCCTGGACATCCACAGAGAGGTGTTTGGCTTTGACCCAGCAGGCTTGCCCCAGCCTTCTGAACCAGCGTGTGTCAGGACCAAGAAGCCAATCAAAAGAGCCATAGAGGAGGCAGCAGCCAAACAGGGTTACTCTCCTCTAAACAAGAAAGCTGTTTGCAGTGACGAGACACTTGAGCAGAACTTGCAGCCATGTGGCGCTGAAAACTTGCAGTGATGTTTGCCTTTGAAGTATCTTCAATCGATTGCTTTGTGGTAAAAAAAATGTTCCTCCTCCTCATTTAAATAAAGAAAAAAACAACGAGAGTGGTACTTTTGAGCATCCATTGCCTGCTTGGTTCCAGCTCTTCTCCTGTTCTGCTTGTAGGACTCTGCTGAGGTTTACTGACCAAAGAGCTGTTTGGGTTTGTTACCAACCAGGATGTTTGTATCCTGCATTATATTGTTTTTTAGTGGTTAGAGATTAGGGTGAGAATTCGGACATACCCTAATACTCAATTTCTCCTCTGAGCTAGCAATAGTCAGCAAAAAACTTTCATTTTAGATGCAGAATACCGTATATATCTTGTGTCCTGTCTTCACTAAATTCCAGCTCAAACAGGTTTTACTTTAGACGCGGGGCTCCTTTAAGACACCCCGCTGTCAGTCACAGTTGTGCAGAAGCCGAGTGTATTTATGTTGTGAAGCGGTGCGATGGCCAAGCCTACAAGAGGTAGAAATATGGTATGTGCGTTCATCTTTAAAAAAATTTTGGATACTTTTTATTTTTGTGGGAGAAATGAAGAAAAGAACGGATGGATGACATCATGAAATGAGCGGCAGCTACACGCAGCGGCAGGCGGAGCTTCGGGAATCGAGATGTTTTACTTCCGGGTAGGAAAAGTTTTATCGATAAGTTCTTAGTGTTCTGAAGGTAAAATACTGTTTGATCAAATACATGGATACAGTTCACTCTGAAAGGCTTAAGGCAGGGCTCACCACATTTTTTGAAACTGAGAGATGCTTCACTGCTACGGAGTCATTCGAAGGGCTACCATTTAGAAATAATAAATTTTCTTAGTTTGCCTTTAATTTTACATTTTCAATAAGGAATCATGATTCTCTCACTGATTTCTCATCATTATTATTATTAACGACAACAGCAAAAGAAACTGATATCAATATTCAGCACTTTATTAATCTCAGTAATTGTTAAATTTTCAGATGATACCTATCTTCACTACATTCCATGGGAAAAATGTCCAATTTTCACCATGTTTATTAACTGTAATGTTAAAGAAAAGTCAACTTACCCATTTTTAAACAAATCTTTTTCATATTTTGAACAAATGAACACATATTTAACAAAATGAATGATATTTGAATTGGAGTAGGTCAGAGGTCACCTAAACTTTATCTGAAGTTCATGTATCATGACCATATTTTTAATAAAATTTTTATTTCAGTGGCCCCAAAATAAGTTAGAGAACCCAATGTTGGACCATGAATTCTTCGATCAGCGTCCGGCCACAGAACTGCTGTGTGAACTGCAGAGCATCAGCCGCAAAATCACAAAGGAACAAACCACTGAAACAATCTGTCACTCCACAAATGATGGGCTGTGGACTGAATTCATGTGGATTTATTTATTGTATACCAAACCCACGACTTCCCCTTAGGAGGAACCAAAAGTGAGAAGTCAAAGAAAGGTGATGTGAAAGTGCAGCCTGGAGCTTTAAACTCATCTGGATCAGATGCCGCACCTCCACTTTAATTCTTCAACCAACAATGTCAGAGCCCCTCCAGTCTGTACAGGAGATGGTGGTAAAGAAGCAGCTGTGTGAAGGATGGGAAGTACAACAGGTAAACTCTTTCTTTACTGGCTGATGGATGCACAAGAAACAATTAGAGGTTAATTTGTTTGATTTAGCATTTGTGCTTTTTCTTGAGATTGCTGAGCTGAAACCTGCAACCTGCGGCTTTGGAGCCACATGTGGCTCTCTTACCTCTCCATAGTGGCTCTCTGGCTAAAAAAAATAAAATGATAGTGTTTTTTTTCAAGTAAAGGTGACTAAATTTGCATTTATTTAATTTACATTAGTTAAGTTTATACATTTATGTCTAAGGTGGACCTCGAAGATGCAGGTTTTTACATCAGTGTCTTATTTTGAAAGGAAATCATACAAGTTTCTATCTAACATAGAAAATAATTTCACATTTTGAGAATATTCTACCTTCTTATTCTATTTCTGTGTTTATTGTGCCACAAAAGAAGCATAATTCATTAAAAAAAAATACATTGTAATGAATGCACAGCGGTATCAAAATAAGACTTAGCAGCTCCTACTAAGTTTCGATCAGTAGAAAACAAGCCCAAACGGTTCTTTTATGGTTAAAGGTTGCAGACCTCTGGTCTAAGGAAATCCTTTGAAGAATCACATTGAGCGTCTTTCAGATTGTCTGTTTGCAGATCTTGCTGGCTAGACACATTTTCCACCCCCACGTGTGTGTTTTTATCACATTTTGTGTGTCTGTATTTGTTTACATCTGTGTGTTGCCGCGTGTCAGTGCTCAGTGGATGAAGGTAGGAGGATGAAGAGAAGAGAGAAGAACAGAGTTGCAGCTCAGAGGAGCCGGAAGAGGCAAACGCAGAGAGCTGACCTTCTACATGAGGTGTGTGTCACTACACGGACGCGCCTGCACATGCTTCATCACTGATGAAACTCCGTTCACGGTGATGTCTGACAAAATGGCGACAGGGCTGGAAATATAAACAATGACTTCAAGTTTATGGGTTTAGAACGGCAAAGCTTACACCTGTTTAGCACATTTTTGAGTAAATAATAAAGGTAACTTCAATTGAAAAATGTACAATATTTTTAATATATGTCATGTATTTTTATTTCCTCTCTTAAATCATTATCAAATCTAAATAGGAATTTGAATAATCTGTCAATATTTGAGGTTCTATTGAAAATATCAACCTTTCATTTGAGCAGATTTTATTGATTCTATTTTGCTAGATTTTATTCTAACATGTTTTAATTGCGATCATCAGAAAAACTGATGGAAATTCATGTTGACCACGCGCAATAGGAGCAGCCAAGATGCACATTACTGCATGTTGGGTGCACTTTTTTTTAAACTGCGCCCAATGCTAAATTTAGTTGTTATAATAAAAGTTATTTTGGGGTATTTTAAGGGGTAATTCTAAAAATAGGAATGCTTTTAATAGAAATATATTTTTGAATGTTTCAATTATTTTGATCCTTGTTTATCTTTATTATCCTGCAGAGATCAGACGCTGTTATGATCAACAGCAAAGAGGATCTACGTCAGAAAATAACACAATAGTTATTAGTTTTTCTTTATTGTCAGACACATTGAAATTATGACTTTATCTCTGTTTTTTGTGATTTTGTGAACACAGAAATTTAAACAACTTTAACTGGACAGAAAAGATCTTATCTGCAGATCCACTCTCATTAGTCGTGGAAAGCTATCGTTAGCATTAGCATCAGTTAGAAGAAGAAAATCGAAAATAACTTCATAATCAAACAAGCATGAAGTTCCTGTAACCTTGGTCTAACTTTGACCGGGTTTTCAGAGAGAAATAATCAACGACTTGTTTATTTAATATCATCCATACAATTTTGTGGAAGCAGCTGTGGAGCATTCTGAAGGAGGAATACTGACATTTGATCTTAGAGGGGAAACAATACAACCAGGTAGAACATTTAGAAAATAAATATTATACAAATTTTGGTTACAATTGGTTAGGATACCTTTAATTTTTTACGTAAAATTCCTTCAAACAGCGTTCAGCTGTCAGTTTTACCGTTCTAAACCTGTAAACCTGAAGTCACTTTGCACATTCACTATTTTGTGTGACATAACATGAAAAGGGTCTATTATCATGGTTGGTTTGAACAGAGCTTTGTTTTCCTCACCGTCAGGCCTGTGAGTTGCTGGAGCAGAGGAACAAAAGCCTGAAGAGAGAGGTAACTGAGAATTCCTGCATGTCTTCTAATCAACCATTTTACTGTGTGGTTTTCACCATGCTGAATCTGCACATTATTCTGGATTTTTGTGTTATTTTTCATGAAAAATCAGCTAAATTGACGAAGGACTAATGAACCACACATTAGTTTATAGTTGTAAAAGGAGGCTCTCATTCGGAACTAAAAGGTAGTTAAGAGCAACAATAGTATTCTGATTGAAAAAAAAAATATACAGTTTAATCTCTAAATTAGCCCCAAAAACCTTTGTAGATGCCAAATTATCCAAAAAAAGTTAGCTTGTTGCTTAAATATTAGCTAAACTCCAAAATAGCCAAAAATTCCTCAGCTAAATCAGTCAAAAACATTAGCCTGTTGCTAAAATAGAAGCTAAATTCTAAATTAGCCTTTAAAAGCCGTAGTAGATAACAAATATGCCAAAAACATTAGCATGTTGCTAAAATATAAGGTAAACTTCACATTTTTGAAAATTACTTTAAAGGATTAACAGCCTATGTATATATTAAAAGGTTTTCTGCTTATCTACTTACATTTTTGAAATATGTAGACTGTCTCCTTCATTTCTTGTGGAGCATATTTTGCTCAATATTTCAAAAACTATAAAGTTTATGAATACCAAAAATTCAAGCAGTAATGTCCTGAACAAGCTGAACGTTTTAATACCAAGATTGCTGAAAGTGTGATTTAGTCTTTACGTGCCAAAAAATGTACGGAAAGGAGCGGGAGAATCACTATAGTGTGAATGCTTACGAAGCATATATGAAAAGTTTCCCACCAAGGGTTTTATAATTAATCAGTATTTGTATATTGTTGTCCCTCATATCCCCTTTTTTTAAAAAAAAAAGTAAATATTGGTTACTAACTTCGTTTAAAGAGGAATCCAAAACAGTAAAACTGTAGAAGGAAAAGAGTTGATCAAAGTTTACAAAAGTGCAAATATTTCTGTTATTAAAACATTTTTGATTCTTATAGAACTCCAGTTTAAAGTTTTAGCATGAACTTATCTGATTTTGGGAGGATTAGGGGATGTGAACAATCTGGTTGTAATTTTCTTTTTTGGCCAATTTTTTTTAAATCTAATTTTGTTTCAAATCAAAGAAAATACTGTCAATTTTTAGATCTTTTTGTTATGCCATCTTGATTGTGTCTCATTCCAAACGTATTGTGATAAATGTAATATAAATAAAACAAAAATTCCTGGTAAGAATCAGACAAGATCAATCTATTATGACATATACTTTCACTCTTGTCCACTTTTACATCCTGTAAAAAAAATGATGTAATGCTCCATCAATGGTGCACTCAGTTCAAGCAAAGTCAAGTTGCTGAGTCTAATTACTGTATATTCACATGGAAACATTTTTTTACCCAACATCTAAAGTAACATTAAATACTCAATCAACAATTTCATTATGCAATTTTAAGATTCCTCTTTGCAACTTAGAATTCAACATTCAAATTCAGAAATCAATTTAGATTTGATTTACTGGTTTATTTCAAGCATTTTAAATAAAGGAATACTACATTATAAATGCTAAACACAGAGAAATCAAACCTATTGAGATATCAACTAATATAGAAAACTAAATGCTGATGATAGAAGAGGATGCCATCTTCTTGACAACGTGATTACTTCTAATCAGTAATGCATACCGTACACACACATCTCATGCTAGAGTCATTAAATAAAGTCAAACAGAGTTTGATTTGTAGTTTGACAGTGAGTGGGGAGAAGTGACACCCCCCCCCCCCCCACCACACACACACACACACTGTGTTATTTGTTTTTTATATACATTGCCACAAAAAAAAGAAACAACTCAATGTTTCTCCAAGTTAATCACACATCTGTGTAATCAAACTATCCAATTAGGAAGCAACACTGACTGACAGTCATTTGAATTTTGTGAAATGGAAGAGACCACAGCTGTAAATACTAAGTGGCTCCTCCAAGAAAGGAGTGGTTCTTGCAAGTGGTGACCACAGACAACTTCTCCATCCTCATGTTTTCTGGCTGATGTGGTGGTGACTTTTGAATGCAGATAGTGTTGTCCCTCCAACAGTACCATAAAACCCCAATTACGACCCACACAAGTCCTCCAGGTACTGCAACTCATCCAGGACTGTACATCAATGTGAGCTGTGGCAAGAAGGTTTGCTGAAAGCACTACTAGGAGAGAGGCAGGAGATATGAAGGAGGCAGTAGGAGGGTAACAACCCTGCATTAGGACCACTACCTCCTCTTTTGTGCGAGGAGGAACAAGAGGAGCACTGCCAGAGTCCTGAGGCCACAAATATTTATGTGTCTGTTCAGACTGTTAGAAATAGAAGGGTGACAAGAGGGCCTCACATCCACAGGTGCGAGTTTTGCTTACAGCCCAACACCATCCAAGATTTTTGGCATTTGCTAGAGAACATCAAGATTGGCAAACTCGCCACTGGAACCCTGTGCTCTTCACGGATGAGAGCAGGTTCCCACTGAGCACATGACGTGACATAGTCTGGAGACGCTGTGGAGAACGTTCTGCTGCTGCAAGATCATCCAACATGACCGGTTTGACAGTTGATCAGCAACAGTTTGGAGTGGTATTTCTCTGTGGAGCCCAAAAGCTCTCCAAGTGCCCACCAGAGGGAGCATTCTCAGACCCGTTGTGAGACCATACACTGGTGTGGTTGTGATTGCACAAGACGATGCTAGAGCTCATGTGGCTGGAGTGTGTCAAGACGAAGGTATGGATGTGATGGACTGGCCTGCCCGTTCACTAAAGCTAGATCCAATTGAGCACATCTGGGACATCAAACAGGGACAAACACAGAAAAATAACTATATTACTTAAAAAAAGCCTCAACAGGGCACAAGCTAGAATCCCATTTGCACTAGTCCCTAGCCTGGATAATGCTATAGTGTCAGAAATGGCATCCAACAGACTAATGAAGATGATCGCAGTAGACAATATTTATAGCACAAATAGCATAGTGTTTTATGCTTTTTAGCACCTTGGGAGGATTTGACACCCCAACCTCTCAGCATACCCAAACTTACAACCCCAGACCCCAGCCAGGGCTGGCTAGATTTCTATAGAGACCTGGAGATCATCATCTTCGAAGCCAATTTTCTAAGTCATTGCTATACGATGCACCACCCTTCCAAATGCTTTGTAAAAATCCAAAAATAACATAAGACCAAATATCACAGAGTTTAAGTTTCTCCATAAAATTCTTTAAATTGGTGTTGCTTCAATCTGGCCCATGAGAAAGCCACCTATCTGGAGTGTTTTCTAGGACATCATTGAAGTTACCCCCAAACAACATTTTTTCTAGTTTTTTAGTGAGCCAAAAAGTTAATAATTTTCCTTGACGATGTTATGCCCATAAACATTGGCTGATATAAAAATATTATCATCATGTTGATTTGTTTTGCAAATATAGCGATGTTACATGTTGATGTCTGCAGCTAGGATCTTTTGAAATTAACCCAGAAAAAACACGGGAAATTAAAAGATTACTAATAAATAAAGGTTATTAATAAATTTGAAAACAAAACAAAACAAAAAACTAAAAATGTTATTGTCATTTTTAATGTTGTATATTATTCATTGAAATTTTTTTTTTTAATACATAAAACATTGAAGTGTAAATTACAAAATCAAAATTGATTTTTTAAATTATGGTGCCAAACTTACAATTTAGAATGCAATTGATTCTTATTTTTTATTTTTTTTAATGTGAGTTAGAATTTTTATCTTTTTTATATTGAAATTGCAAAATGTATTTTCAAACTGCGGTATCAGGTTACAAATTGAATTGCCGTAACGGAATATTACTTTGCATTATGGGTAAAAAAAACTTCTATGAGTTCAACAATCCCAGAAAGAAGTCTTTGGTTCTATACGGTCTATGAAAAACTGCACCTCATCCAGAATTCTGCTGCCAGAGTTTGGGCCCGAAACAGGAGAACTTACCTTATCCGTCTTGTTTTAAAGTCTGTATTCTGGATGACCATTAAATACAAACTTAGTTTAAAAATTGTAGCATGTGATCTAAATGCTTATCAAAGAGCCGTGGTCACCTATAAAACCTTTTACCCAACCGAGCTGAAGCTGTTTTCCGCTGCTTTGCTGCTCAAATGAATTTACCTTTATCCAGGTTTAAGCCAAAATTTAAAGTGTCCTCTTCCCTCCACATCAACCTATCTCTGCTCTAGTGCTTCAGCTCTGCTGAGGTTTAACTAAAGTGGGGAGAGAACTAATAAACTTTAAAAGAAAAACTTCAAAATAATATTTCTTCGAGAAAATAAGTGATTTCTTTTTGTTTTGCTCATTAGAGAAGTTCATGTTCCATTTTTTTCCATTGTAAATAATAATCTAATCAGTGACTCATCCCTTTATAATATACTGACTCAAGTGATTCCATTGAAGTTGCAGCACAGATTAAAGTCATTCAAAACAGATGGGTAGAAATATACAGAGTGATTTTTGTGCCACCATATTGCAAGCAAAAGTCACAGTTTTGAGATATTTATTTTTTTAAATTGTAAACAAAACGTAAAGCGTTAAGAATAAAAATTAATAATTTGCAAATTACAGGACATTGCTGTAAGCAGTCAGAAGATGTCCTGTCCATGCTCTACTCACCAATTTTAACTGCACTCCTTGGTACACACACCTCTAACACCTCAAAATATACACTCCAACACAAACACACATACATCACACAAGGAAGGTGGGACCTATGACTTTCTGTCCCCTATCCCATCCCTGGATGAGGGAGTGGGGGCCCTCAGCCTGGCGGTCCTGTCTCTTGGGTGCCGGTCTCCTGGACCCGGCGGCCTCCTCTCCATGTGGGGAGAGGGATCCCCTAGATCTAAGACCAAGTGCAGGGGATCAAATTACATCGGAGCCTGGGGGTGTCCATGTCTTGGTGGTGCGGATTCCGGTCCTTGATCTTGAGAACTGGGCCTCTCCAAAAATTCCATCAGTGAGTGAGCCTGGTTGGGCCTTGTTTACAGCACTCCTCCAGAACCCTCACTTCTCTTGGGTGCCCCTCTCCTGGGCGGGGGTGGGCAGCCCCTGCCCCGCTTCCCCTGGACATCCTGCGGGCGGGTCTCCCTTGGGGGGCCCTAGCTCGTACCTGGGATGGGGCGGGCGGATGCTCGGTATTCCTGGGTGGTGGTGGGCTGCTCGTCTGGGCTAGGGGTTGCTCTCCAGGGGTGGGGCTTGCGCTGGTCCTGCCGGCGCACTGGGGGGATTTCTCCTCTGGCTGGACTGCATTCTCTGTGCTCCTGTGCCTTCCCGCTCTCTGGCGTGGGGGGCCTCTCATGCTTGGCGGGATTTCCCAGCAGGCGGATTGCGACAGTGACAGGTGTGGAGGAGTAATGACTGCTGCTGCTGCCACGGCGGGGAGTCCTGGTGTGGGGATGGCCGGGCACTCTTCCTCTATTTAGATTCCATCATCATCATCCACCTCAGCAAAACATAAACATTCACCTGAGCACAGGTGTCAGCTCACCTTTGCACTAATATCATGCGGGACAGAATGAAAGGCTTTAATTGTGTGGGTTTTACACCTGGTTATTTTATTATGTTACACCCTCCGTTACCATCTTCTACTTTCTTTGAACTCCCGTCTTTCACCTTTTTTGAATATATATTCTTCACACTTCACATTTTGTTTGCGTTTTTGAACATTTGATCTCAAAATTGTGACTTTTGCTTGCAATACGGTGGCCCAAAAGTCCCTCCATAGAAGACGGTTTAAGGGAACCACCGCTTGTCAAACCAGCCTAATATCGATAGTGGTTTACTGCAGGTGGAGTCTCTGTCAGAGGAGCAGCATGTCCTCGCTGAAGCCCTCAGAGCCCATGAGCCTTTCTGTCCCAGCATGCACTGCTCCTTCACCCCATCCAGTCTGCAGCCTGACAACATGGCTGCCCGCTCTCTGTGAGTGAAGATGACTCCAGCCTGCTGGCCCACATCGCTGTAACTGAGTACCGCAATGCCCCAGGCAGCCATTAGAGGGCACTTTGACACAGGTTTGTCCCTATGGTAGAGAATCCCAGACTTGTGCATGCTTGATTGTCTAAATTATACTATCAAGTTTTCCACAATTTCCATTGTTTATTGCTGTAAAAGTGCTTTGCTTTCTGCAACTCTATTTGAAAATGTTCAGAAGTCCTACATGGAATAAAAAGACTTAATTTGAAGATTATGTCATTATGGTAATGGAAGTTAAAAGTGTTAGTTTTTTTCTTATTGATAAACTAGGATGAAAAATTGTGAAATGATCAGCAAACCTATGCATTTCACCTTCGACATGAGTTTTGTTATCTGCTTGTGGAGAACAGACAACAATAAAACAAATGAAAATAAAGTCCTGTCTCTGCTTTAAAGCAGCCAATGATGCAGAGGTATTCCTGCAGCATGAGGCGGAGCATCGCCGAGATGATTTCGTTAGAGAAAGCACAGTTCTTCTTTTGGTTGAAAGTAGTCAGTCAGTCTTTGCTGATGTCACAGTCACTAACCACCAACGACTGCATCCATCTAAACAACTCCAGGTCAAATGAAAATTCTTTTATGCTTCTGTTGCATCACTTGTGTTTCTGAGGAACTGAAACCATCACAAGTCTGAAATTCCCCATGTACACACTGATAAGCTCACCATAGCATCATCCGTGTCATGACCTTTAACCTTTCCCTACGTGCTGCAGTTTCATTTATCTTTTTCTGAAAACACATCTCTTCTATCCTTACACAGAAATTGAATTGAATTTGTTTTTTTATTTTATGAATACATTTGGCTGCTCATGAGATGGTTCAGATCTTAGGATGGATTTTATGACTTTTTACTAAACAAAAGACAAAACATGAGTTTTGGGAGCAGCTTCTACAGAGCTGCACCCATTCAGTCAATTCTGCTTCCAAACAAACTCAGTTCTGCTTCTCTGTAAAGAGAAGACTTCAGAGAAACATGCCAGACTGGAGGTTAATTTTATGACATTTTTCTTACTGTGTAAGCGTTTGGGAGAATAACTATAAATCAACTTTACTTTCACATACCTCATGAAAGAGCAATACGAATTATTCACAAAGTAAGTGACCATGATCACACATGCAACTTATTTTTATAGTCAAAACAACTTTTACTGTCAAACTTTACAATTTATATTTTATTTATATTGATATAATTGTATACAACTGAAATAATTTCAAAAGCACAAAAAATGTATTGCCAAAAATATAAAAGTTATTAATTAAAAAAGAGGAATATTTTGGGAATTTATTATATAAAAAACAAACCAAAGAAAATTTTGTGTATCCAAATGCGAAGAAAGGTTGTGGAATAGAAGTTCAAACTTAAAACAATGTGGAAACATAAAGAAGATTAAAGAGTAAACAAACGGGAAAGTTGGAGGCTGACACCACCCACAGCCGAAATTTGAAAATCCAGTCAGAGGGGTGGGGCTTAGTGGCGGGACCGTTAGGTGTGTTTGAGATAATGCAGGCGGACGCGGCGCTGTGCTGATCGCCTGGATTCTGTCACATATACGCCGTCATGAAGTATCAAGAGAAAGGGACGGGTTTGTGGCGCCCTCCTAAGCCAGCGAAGCCAGAAAATAGGTGCGCTTCAAGTCGCCTTGATGACTACGAAACAATGCATTGTGGGAAACGGTGTCCACTCAGTTCTTGTAGTTCAATGTGAAATGACTGACGTTAAATGAAGGAAATCTGTGAATTTTTTAACGCCTTCTGGAAAGTAATGAATCACTGATAAAAAAAATAAACATGATTTCAAATAATCCATGGTAATATTTGTTAGTGTTGTCTCTAAAACTTAACTTTAATTTTATTTATTTATTTGGATCAGTCCACATGCAATGAATCCCGCAGCTATTTTTTTTAAACTGTTTTACTCTAAAATATGTTAAAAAAAAATAATATAAAAGACATTACAGCACAAATCATATTAGGAGGAGTGGCACATTAACTTTCAGCCGAATGTCAAGGACAACCCCCAACTCCTTGTTCTCGTACTGTCTCGGAGTTCACCTTCATCTCAGGCGCCTTTCTCCGCCCCCTCCTGCAGCAGCTTGGTCTCGCCGACGATGCAGGCGAGGCACTGGGTCAACTCAAATGCAGCTATTACTGGAGCTGCAGATCATGACAAGGGCCTTAAATGGTTTGACCAATCACGAAATTCCCCTGCAATCCCATGTTTCAACTTGTAGGGGGCAGCACGCAGACCGTTTTTGATGGGGCTGGGTTGATAAAATAGATGCATTGATTCATATCTATTCATAACAATATGGAGTCTACTAGCTTGATGCTAACATTTTATGGAATTTCCCATAGGACGGTTAATGCTAAGGCTTGGTTGACCTAAAGATACACTGCTGACTAAATCTTTGTAAACTTACAGAAATCAATTTTCAAAACTCTTTCAAGGAAATATTTTTAACGTAACCGGTTATGGTCTAAAACGCAGTTTTTGCTTATTCTTCTGAAAAAAAAAAGTGTGCTGCTATAGCGCCACCGTCACCTAGTGGCCAAACTGAAACGCAGAACAATGTTTGCAACGTTAATGATCTAAACATTTTTGTTAGAACTTCTCCTTTAGAGAATCCATGTAACACTGGACAATATTAACAATCTCATTATTTCACTGATGCATTTTACCGTATGTTAACTGGATCAGATTAATATAAATAAATTCAAAACGTATAGAAGATTATTAATGTATTTATAAACAAATGTGTCTAAATGTGTAAACTCAAAATTGAATTGAATTTTTAAAAATCGGAATCGAATCGATTCAGGGTTTTGCAAATCAAATCATTTCTGGAAATTATTATCAATACCCAGCCCTATTTCTTTTTTACTATATTTTCAAGAATTAAACAAGTTTCTCTTAACTTGCCAAACATTTTGGCAACAGACAGGACTTTTAAAGCCCCATTTATTGAGGTCAAAAAAAGTCGATTTAAGTTTCGGTTACCCTTTAAGAACAAGTCTGGTGCAGATCATTGTACTTAACTGCAATGGCTGTCATTAGTTGCAGACAACAGCAACTAATTAGCCTTAATAGCAGACAGCTGCAGGCACGTTTCACTCTATGGCAGATAGCTGCAGAATATGGCACTTATTTGCAACTGCTAGCAGACAGTTGCAAAGGACAGTAAAAGGCTGCAGATAATTCCAGACAGGTGCAACGAGAGCTGCAGAGTCCTGAAAACAACTGCAAACAGCTGTTTAGGAGAACTCCTAAGCAACCAGCGGCTCCATCAGAGATGAAAATACTGTCTGTTCAGGGCATCAATCACAACAGTTTGGCTGATGCCGTTTCATGATTCACATTTGTTTTCTGGTTTCAGTGTCTGAAAGGAAGTGAAGTGAAGCTGAAGTGACAATGGACGTCGCGTTTCATGTGCTACACGTGTTTTTAATGAAAGTATCAAAAACAAAGCTTGACAGATTGCAAAGGAAGAAGAACACAGCAGAGCGGCCTGCAGGCACGGTGGACACACAATCTCATACTCAGTGCACAACATCGACACAAACACAGACGCCCGCATCTTTTGACAACTCTAGCTCACATGTCAGAAAGCACAAACACACAAGTTTCATAATATTCTCCAAAAAAAAGGTTTAGCTCTTATCACCATCAAACACTCGAAAACTTTATTTAATCAAAACATTTCAAAAGAAATTATTTTGCAATCAAAAGTTAGAGCCATTGACTTTTAAGGAAACAGCAGTAATCACATCCTCATTTAGATCGAAACAATGTTTTTCTGTTTGATTTAATGTAATTATTCATTATTTTGCAGGGCTGGGTATCTATTATAATTTCCAGAAGTGATTCGATTCATCATTACCATTAAGATCATTAAGATTGTAATCATTGTTCTGCTTCTCCTGGAGGAAGTTTCAGTTTGGCCACTAGGTGGCGATCGGGCTATAGCATTACACCTTATTCCAGGAGAAGAAGAAAGTACAAGACTATGTTTCAGACCACAAACGGTTACTTTAAAAATATTCTCTTAAAAAAATTTAAAAGTTCATACCTGTGAATTTATAAAGTTGTTGATTTAGTCAGAAATGTATATTTAGGTTGACTGAGCGTTAGCATTAGCCGTCCTATAGGAAATTCCATTAAACGTTAGCATCAAGTCAACGAATTTTAGCTTTACGTGATAAATCAGTTTATATCTTTTATGAATAAATTATTGATCTTTTAAGATTGAATCGAGTTAAGTCGATTATTTTATTAATCCTGCCCCATTATTTTGGTAATCAATATTAGTTTAAGTCATGTATTTGATGGTGACTGAGCATTTCCAACGATCAATGTGACGTTTGCAGTCAATAAATATAATCAAAGGAGGTATCTGAGGCTTCTCCTGCAAAGAAACACACAAAGGGTCTTCAAAAAACACTGTTCTAAAAAAAAAAACCAAAAATTAAACCATTTTCACAAAAAGACAAAAGCAATCCAAACAGCAGCAGGACTGTTGCTGGTAACCATGACTCAGTCAGTGGTGGATAATTAGATCAGGTGAAACAACAAACAAACTTGAAACAATAAGTGGAGGTTAGCAGCAAGTTTGATCTCTCTTCTCACGTTGGACAGAGACCCGGTTCGTTTGGGAACATCTGATCATACAGCAGTCATTCAATCATTGTGATCACTTTGGTGCACAGAACAGGTTAGGACTGGTGCTTTGAGCCAACGGAAAAAAAGTGCTGAAATTTGACTTCAGTGCCACATGCATTAACATCACCATAAAAGAGCTTCGATATGTAAAAAAAAACAACCAAAAAAATCATTCCATGATAGGCGTTCCCCTCTCTCTCTCTACCCTCAGTGCAGAGTCAGATTTTCGGAGCTTTGTGTGAGCCGAGTGTCGCCTGCAGTCTTTTCAGGTCCGGCGAACACTCGGCTAGTCTCTGATGTCAGTAGGGGCCGCCTCTGCTCAGTCATAGACAGCAGACGTGGTCGAGGGTCAGCGGGCCCTCGTCCGGCGAGGCCTCCGCGGTGGAGGTGAGGCTGTGGAGCTGGAAGCTGCTCTCCTTGATGTGCTGCAGGAAGAGGTTCCTCTCGTCCTCGGGGGTTTGGCCCTCCTGGGCCCGGACGATGCAGGTGGGGCGGTGCAGGTTCAGCATGTAGACCAGCTGCTGCTTCTGTTGCTTGAGCTCCTCGATCTGAGCCTTCAAGTCGGCATTGATGCTTTCCAGCTTCTCTGACTCCTAATAAGAGCAGACAGAGGACAAACTGGGCTCGGTTATCTGTGCTTTTCTATTGGGTATGACAGCTTTCAAAAAGAGATGTATGCATAAACACAAAGTTGTATTCATAAATAAAAAATTGTGCACAAATTAATATTTTTTCTTTCACTTTACAGGAAAAAATATGAATACAACATTTAGTTTTGTCTCTTTTGAACAGAATTTTTTTTTTGTTTTGAATTTCTGATGTTAAACTGTCAAAAATATACATCACAGGCTTACATATCGAAACATTGATTCAACTGAGTGAACATGCGTATCACATCTTATTTATTAAGCTGCGTTAGCATTAAACTTTTGAGAATGTTATTGAAATTATCTTGCTCTGCTGGAAAAAAAGAAAAGATATTAACAGTAAAAAAAGCAAAAGAATGATGAAATGCTCGCTGGTACCGGTGTTGTGTCGAGGTATGTTTCCCCTGTCATAATTTGTTTCCCTAGTCTCAGGGATCATTCTAGCAGGGGGGACATACCATGGAATAACACTGGCCAGCAGCGGCATGTTAGCGTGGGGGATCCTAGCTTAACCGAGCAGTTTAGTCGCGGGACAGGCGGGGCTGCCGCACCCACTCAAGGTCCTGGACCTGTCCAGATGTACCCTATCCGGACACTAGCAGCACCGTGACCCCCGATAGCGGGTTAAGAAAATGGATGGAAATGACAAAAACAGCTAAGCTAACTCGGAGCTAAAGTAGGCTAACTGGCTGCTGACTGTAGCTGTAGTCAAAAAGAAAGAAACATTAAAAAAAAAAAAAGAGTTGGGCATTCTGATCTGTTTTTTTTATTTGCTTGTTTTTACCATCACAAAAGTTGGCTACCAGTTAGCTTAATTTAGCTCCAAGTCGTCTTAGCCGTTTTTGTTACGTTATCCTCTTGTAATCAACCAATTTTAACTGAAAAGTTGTTTTTTTTTTTTTTTTTTTACACGCATAATAGGTGGAGTGGCAGGTCTGTGACTTCTTTTAAGGCAGTTTTTTCACCACTTCTGGGTATAAATTTACCTGCTGCTAGATTGTTTACATGATCCACTATTATAAAATGCATCGGAGATCGCTGTGTTTTGGTCTATTTTATTTACTTTTCAGAAGAGCTATCACTATCAAAATAATTTTACTATTATGGGATCAATAACTTTCTGTCTTATTTTAGTTTAAGAATTAAACTAACACGCACACAGTTTGATCAATCGATGTCAATCGATGTATAAGCCTGTGACCCTGAGACGTATTTTTGACAGTTTGTTTACAGGAGAAATTTGTATTCAAGACCAAAGTTACGATGACCATCACCATCCGGCCCTTCAGATCATTTCACTATATTGTTATTAATGGCCCGATGTTATTGCACTGGTAACATATTGAAGCAACATTACAATTATGGAGGCTGAGAGATCAGTTATAATAATCTATGGGTTTCTTCTTGGTAGTTTTACATCACAATGGTGTCACCATCCTCTTCCTCCCTCCCAATCACGGTACAGAAAGAAAGACATATAACCAGATAAAATAACTACAACAGAGTAGAACAGCCAGACAACAAGACACAAAGAAAAAATAATAATTTGATTAGTTTCTGCTAAAAGAGCTCAAATGCTTTTGTTTTTTTTTTTTTAATTTCCAGGCTTTGTTTGTTTTGTTCTTCAGCTTGTCCATATTTGGATTATTTTAACAGGATTTATTTTATAAAGATCAAAATCTTTTGGGATATTTATAAGTATAATTTTTCATATATAATGACATTAAATTAAAGAAATGTATGTTTTTTTAATGTTTAGTTTATTTCTAACTGTTTAATTAAAATATATATATATATATATATATTTAAGGTTTAACCCTTCAACTGCCTGCTCAACCAAACGGTGGGAAACATTTAGAGAACATGTTTTTAAGAATATTGATTGTGTGTATTACTTCCTGAGGTATGGAGCCCATAAATGGAAACTAAAGAAAAAAAACTTGATGGAAATTTTTTTTTAACAAAAATTGAAATAATAATAAAATAATTCTAGTTAGTAATGTATGCATACCTGAAAGTAACTGCTGCACATCAATTAGTAACCTGAACAGTTTTTTTATTACATTTTTAGAAGAAAAAAAATTACTATCTGGTATGCACCAGTTACTAAACAAAATTATTTTTTTTAAACTACTTTCATTTTTAGGAAAACAAGTTCTGGTTACTAACCGAAACTTGTTTTATTACTTCAAATTTTTTTTACAAAAGCCCAAAGAATTTAAAAACTTTTTTTTTTTAACTTCGACTTTTTTTTTTTTTACTTTGATGTCCCTTTAGGCCCTAAAGGGACATCGGTAACACTTTAGATGAGGTGCTGCAAAACACTCAATATAATGTTGACAAAGATATTTAATATATTTGTTAAGCTTGTAAACAGTTTATCAATATTGCCTTTGTTGAAAATGGCCATGAAAATGAGAAAATTACATATTAATCAATCCAACTAATTGAATTGAACTTCATTCATATCGCAAAGATAAATTAATTAATTAAACTAAATATGTTTATAAACCATCTTCAACTTATTGTGCTAATAAATGTCTTACTAACAACCTATAAACACATTAATAATGTTTGTGAGTGTGGTAATAAAGCTTGTTATGGAATCTTATTATGAAGTGTTACCGGGACATCAAAGTAAAAAAAAAAAATCGAAGTTAAAAAAAAATTTTTTTTTTTTGGTACGGACCCCCTAAAAAAAAACTTTTTTTTTTCTTTTCCTGGTAATTAAAGGGTAAAGTTAATTTATTCCGGAAAAATATTCCTGCTTGTTTTAAAAGTTTTTAAAGTTTTAGAAATGTGTTCAATAAACGTTTATCTTGTTCGGCCCGTGACTTAAAGTGTGTTTAGGATTTTGGCACCCCTGTGCGATTGAATTAGTAGACCCTTGATGCCCCATAGAGCTCCCGGTTACATCCGGTTTTGGGGCACCCCCCCCGGTAAAAGCTGGATTTTACCTTCTGCAGCCCTTCAGTCTTCTCCTTCTTTTTGTTTCGGCATTTGGCAGCAGCGATCTTATTCCTCTCCCGCCTCCTCTTCTTCCTCTCGTGCTCCTCTAGCGTCAGCTGAAACCCACACAGAGATCTGAATAAAACAAACTCAGGCCGATCGGAGGTGGGGCGGGGGCAGAACACCTGCCTCACCTCTCTCTTGACCCCTGTGTCGTGGGCGGAGGCGGAGCTGGTGCTGTCGGAGCTGGCGTCCACACTGAGCCCGCTGGACAGTCGCTTGCTGTGGATGACCTGACGGAGCTCCTCCTTCACGATGGGGGTGAAGTCGGTGAAGTCCTCCAGGGTGAGGGTTCCTGGGGGGGACAGGCAGGGGACCAGGGCTGAGCAGCTGATGTCAGCCAGCGAGGGCCCCAGATGCTGCAGCATAATCCTGGAGAAACGGCAGACTTTTGAGTCAGAAATCAGGTTCCCTCTCCATCCATCTCAGTTTCCTTTTTTCACTTTGTTTTTTAAGTGAAGCATTTCCTGAGTGTAAAAGTTTCTAATTTTCCGCCTTTTGAGAACAAAAAACTTTAGGTGACAAACATCCTTATGAAAACTTATCTATATATTTAAAGTGAGGCATCTTTGCCATGTTCAGATGCTTTTTGGGCTTCTTTAAGCTCTTCCTGAACATGGAATCTGCTTTTTACATTAAATATTTTTTCTTTAATATTTCAGGAATGTGGTTGGATAAAAACTCAATTGTAACTCTGTTGTTAATTTAGGCCCAAACGCCCACACTAAAGATCTGATGAGCAACCAGAAGTTACAGAACAGTTTTTGCTGAGTAATAATGACATCATGAAGATAAACAACCAACAAGTTCGGTTTGTAAGAGCAGCTGAAGGAGGTTCTGCTTCTTCCACTAATAAAAAGGATGACATGATCATCTCATCGGTTCACTTCCCTCATAAAAGGCGATTCTGAATGATAATTACCGGCTGTAAACCATAGAATAAGTTGAGACTCCACAACAGAAACAGAAACTCTTTCACCGAGAATGAGTTTCAAACCCCGCGGTTTCTCTCTGGAGCCATGGCCGGACCGGCGCGCGGCGGAACGGCGAAGAAAAGCACGCGGACACCCCCCCTCTCCCCTCCCCTCCCCCCGGTCCCTCACACGAGACGTGAACGCACCTGTGAAAGTTCTGGTTCCGGCTTCGGATCCAACTTGGACGCGATCGCTCCGCTCCGCCGCTCTGAGTTGCGCTCCGGTCTCTCCCGTTGCATCACCCAGTTATAGGAACTCCGGGGGCGGGGCCTAGTGACGCAATCCGTAGGAATCCTACTAGACTGCAACGGTGGGAGGGAGGGAGGGGGGTGACATCATCTTATTTATAGAGACTGATCCAGTGATGATGCAACCCAGACTCCAAAACGGGGGTCTCCCCTCTCCCCCCAAAGATAGATAGATAGATAGATAGATAGATAGATAGATAGATAGATAGATAGATAGATAGATAGATAGATAGATAGATAGATAGATAGATAGATAGATAGATAGATAGATAGATAGATAGATAGATAGATAGATAGATAGATAGATAGATAGATAGATAGATAGATAGATAGATAGATAGATAGATAGATAGATAGATAGATAGATAGATAGATAGATAGATAGATAGATAGATAGATAGATAGATAGATAGATAGATAGATAGATAGATAGATAGATAGATAGATAGAAATAATTGATAGTAAATGTCTCTGTCTGGGCCAATGACAGTATATCTATTGCTGGACACATCAAGGCGGTGACGTCACCATACCTCCGGACCTCACAAAAGCAGACCAGAGCCGTGATTGGTCCGAGTCAGTCTGAGTCATATTTTAAGAGGAACTGCTGTCGCCAATCATGAGTGAGCTTGTTCAAAGTTCGCACCCCTTCCACTGAGAGTGAGCTTGGGAGAATCTGTCAATCAAACGTTCGGGGCGGGGCCAGCACCACATACTTTTACTGAAGCATCTGATTGGTCAGTTTATGTCTTGAGATAAAGAAAATGTATTTAAAATAATAGGATTAAGAAGATTTGCATCAGAGCAAGGTTGGTTATTCTGAAAAATAAACTGACTGGGTAAAAATTACTTTTTAACGGTTGTTTATAGGATTTTGGCTTCTTGCAACCAGTGGGTACTTCCTGTTTGGAACACCAGAGGGAAGGGTTTGCTATGTCCATTGTTTATACTGTTTATGATCTGAATTGACTTCTCTGATTCTTTCTCTTTTTTTCTTTGACCATTGTAAAGGCAGGACAGTCAAAGTCCTGGTTCTTTAAAAGTTTGGGGCTCGGAATTTTGAGGCCATATTTATTTTATGCATTTTTGTATTTTTCCAAAGTCTGGAATCTCTCCTTTGACAAGTTGCTGCTCTGCTCATCTGTCAGACATAACGCCTGTCCCTGATCACAACTGACACCTTTACAGGTTCTGGTATCAGAGCTGTTTGTGTGGGAATCAGTTTAGGGGTCCACAGACCCCATACTGACAGAGTACGGGATTCTGTGGATTGACTGCAAGAGACGACTCTATTTTGTTAGTCTTCTTCACAGAGAAGAGCTTCTCCCACAGAAATGTGTTTCCAACATGCACAAGCATGTAGACTCAGCTGGGGCTGAATAAACGCTGCAGTGTTGTACTTTGCCTTCAGAGGGCAATCACACTGCAGCTCCATCAACTCCATCCATCTGCACCTGTGCAGTTTCCATATCAACTGCAAACGGGTTGTGAAGCAAATTAAAATTTGTTTTTTGGTTTTTCAAAGGTGACGTGCAGTCAGGGGAGGCAAGTCTATATAGCTTAACCCTTTAACACCAGAGCTCCAGTGTTTATGTTCTTCGATTTACTGTAATATTTCAATTGTGGCACAAGATGCTTTTCTCCGTCACAATCTGCTGGAATTATGTTGATCAATTTAGCGGTTGAAAAATTACAGTATTTTAAAGATTTTGTGTTAAAGCGTCACCAACGATGCCTCAGGTGTTAAAGGGTTAAATATGCATAAATAAAATAAATATACTTTTTAAAATGAGAAATATTAATTCTTAGACATGTTTATTCTATTATTACATTTTTCTGTATGGGTCTTTTAAAGTTTCTTCAGAAAAGTAACAAATTGCGAATTTCCCGTTCAAATACATGAGAAATTGGCAGGTGAGACACCAGCAGTCCATCCCTCTCCTGGACCACACACCTACTCAATAGGATGTTAATCCTAGAAATCATATTTTTTAAATATTTTTTTTTATAATAATAATTTTTAAGTTGCTAATTTCTTGCCATTTGTCTTATTAGAAATAAGCCAGGTGAAGATCCAACTATCAAAGGGGAAACATGAGGCTCTTTTATCTCTCCATGGTGGCTCTCTGGCTGAAGAAAAATAAATTAATAGTAATCTTTAAAAGTTTTTTCATTTTTGTAATTGAGTTTGCTAAGGAATTTTAGACTATTTTGGATTTTTGCTAGTAATTAAGCAACAAGTTGGCTGTTTTGTATTATTTGTCCTCTAGTTTTTTTTTTTTTTTTTTTGCTAATTTTGAGTTTAGCTAAAAATTTAGCAATAAGATAAAGTTTTTGGCTAATTTGTTATCTACAGAGATTTTTAGGCTAATTTAGAGTTTAACTTATATTTTAGCAATAAGCTAACATTTTTGACTAATTTAGTTTACTGAGTAATTTTAGTATATTTTGGAGTTTCGCTAGTAATTAAGCCACGAGCTAGCTTTTTAGTTAATTCGGCATCTAGTAAGGTGAATGGTAAAAGCGAAAAAAATAAATTACATTTTGAGAGATGCTAGTTTCTTTTTATATTTTTGTATTTGATCGTGCCAAATAATATGAATAGTTCTTTTTTTTTTTTTTTTTTTTAATGGTAATGAATTATCCAAATTTCCTTAAGGCTAAAGTAAATCTATGTGGCTCCTTCTAGGTTTTTATCAGTGGAAAACTAGTCCAAATGGCTCTTTTACTGTTAAAGGTTGCCGACCCCTGAACTATGATTCAATTTGATTTTATTTATATAGCCCAGTACCACAAAAAATTGTCGGATTGGGCCTCATGCCGGTAATTTGATAGAAGCAGAAGGTCAGTCAGGAAATATAAACAATAGCTGATTGCTAAACTAAACTAGACTAAATTCAACTGGCTCTCCCTGTCCTTGGACCCTCCTTCTTGGTAAGGAAAAACTCCTAAAAAAACACTCAGGAAAAACAGAAAAAACCCTAAGGGATGTCCACATGAAGGAGAGATCCTATCCCAGGACGGACAGGCAATTTACCAGGACTAATAAAGAGGAATTAGCTTGTCTAAGTGTAAAACTACGTATTTGAATAGTGTTCAAATACCCCTGTCCCCCACTCAAAACGAGCCAGAGGCAAGGTCCACGGCCAAGAACAGGACCACAGACCTGGAATCTGAAATCTCTCCCTGTCCCCCGGAGGAGAGTGGGAAAGAGGAACAACACGCGAATCGCACTGCACCAAACAGAGAACTAAATATAACCAAATACACTCTCCACTCCAATACTCTGGCACAGACTTTCTTAGGAAGGCTAAGAAGTGTAGTTGAAACACACCCCTCGGTCCTTCTTCTTGAAAAGGGGGAACCCCAACCCCTGTTTGCCAGTCCAGTGGTACGATTCCCGTCTGCCACGAAATACGCTAGAGACGTGTCAGCCATGACACTCCCACAGCATCCAGAGACTTGAGGTGTTTGGGGGAAGACCTCATCCGCCTGATTCCTTAACACACACACAAAAAAATCAATGACTAACTCAGTGACTTCAGCCCCACCCCAAAATCCTCTCCCCCTGCTGCCTCAAGACGAGATGTGTCAGCAGCATTAAGGAGATGACATCATCCAACCAAGAGAGCAGTAGAGCACAGAAGTTTCACTTGATTTCAGAACAATTGCTGTTTAAGAAAAACAAACAAATCTTCTCCCCAAACCTGATATGGAAGAGTGACGAGTGTGGACCAGCGGGCCTGCTGCCTCCTTCTGGTTTCACTGTGACACGACTGCAGGACGAGTCTCATTCTGAGAATTAGAAAAGGGAAAATAAAACCATTTTTTGCTGGAATTTCCCCAGTTTAACTTTCTGAAAGGCTTTTGAAGCCGGGTCAAACGTTCAGTGGGGCGATGGGAGGGGGTGGTTACATGTTTGCTCACCGATTTAGTGAGAAATACATCATTTCAACTTTTAGAAAAAGTTAGCAGCATGTGGGTTAGAGAGCTAAAAGCCCAGAGAAAAGTGACTACTATCCCTTGTTTATATGTTGACGTTGGGAGTGGGGTCATCTGGACCCCACAAGAACATCGCTGAACTTTTTTTCAATGATTGTCACTGATGCCACATTTTTTTACGATAACACGCCAATGTAAGGCTGGGGTCATCTGGACCCCATACAGGGAAAATAGAGGAGGATGAAGAGGAGGAAGAGGAGGCTGCCCTGATAATTCCTGGGTCATGCTGCCCGGTAAAGCCACTGGGGCATCAGGGGCTTAATTTCCCGGAAAGACGGGGGTGACGTAATCTGGTTCTGCAGGGAAGCAGAGATGATCGGAAGAGAAGCAGGAGGACAGGGCTCTCATATTAACGCTCCGCAGAGAAAAAAATAAATAAAAATGAGGCAAAAAATGTGTTTTTTATTTAGTTATAGTTTTAAAATTCATGCAGGTAAAAAATATAAAGAGGGAAATTATAGAATTCGTTTTAAAATATTTTATTAATGAACAATCAGAATGTATTTCTACAAGTGAAACATTACAAAGAAGAAGGGAACATCTTCACACACCTGCTGTGAAGCTTTTGTTGGCTTGTGAACAGATTTTGTTTTCATTTTGTGTTATATTTCCTGTGTTGCATCACCCTTTCCGGGAAGCTGTAGCTCGTCCTTCTCCTCCTCCTCCTCCACAATAAAAAAAAAAAAAAAAGCTTGTCCTCCTCCATCTCAATAGGATGTCCAGCAACGACCCCGCCCCCCATCTTCTTCCCTCTTGACGTGTCGGCACGATTACCGACACGTTCATGTGGCTCGAGGGCTTTACAGCTTTGCATTTTACGGCAGCCTAGTAGGGTCATTTGCACTTTCGATCTGAATGATTCGAGCTTTCCGGTAATTTCCTGAGCTGATGATAATCCCAGCCCTGAGAGGGAAGGGCGCACGTGATCCTCTGCCTCCAGGATCGAGGCGGATTCCGGTTAGAGATCGTAGAATTATGGAGAGAAATAAGTATCATCAGATTTGTGAGTGCGTAATTCTTGATTTGTAACTTAATACTATATACTTTGTGTTTAAGTGCAAAAAATTACCAAAAATAAATAAATAAATAAAATACGAAATGCTATTTACAGACGGACAAAATAAAATGACAACAGTTTGAAGCTAACTATACGCATACATCTCTAAAAATTACGCACAAATCGCTTGTTACGCACACATAAAACCTCATTTATGTACAAAATGATGTGTGACTGTTTTTATATCTCCAGATTCATCCATCCAGTGATGCGTTTTAATGCTGCTAATGGGGTCAAATCAGGATCAGCTTAAAATGAACGATTGAAAACTTGAAAAATCGACATTGTAACAGAATTTTTTTTTGTAGATTTGAAAACAAGACATTATAAAAAAACAAGCAAACAGGAAAATTTGAAAAAAATGTTTTGAAAGTTTAAAAAAACCCTGAAAACTTGAAATAAATCTTGAAAATTTGAAAAAAAAGAAAAATTGAATTAAAAAAAACTATAAATGTAAAAATTACCTATTGAAAAATAATTTGTCTATTAATAACAGCTGCTGTTTAGAATTTTCAACTTTATTTATTTCATAACTGTCTGACAAAATGATGGTCAAACGTCATCATTGAATCAGTGATGATTTTTATTTTCTTCTTTTAACGCTTCATTTTGATTTCTGAAAATTACTTTTGCCTTTTGAAACATTTTGTTTTTATTTATTTTTGGAATTGCTTTGGTTTGTAGAATTTTGTTCAGATTTCGAAAACTTGATGATGTTTTTTTTAATTTTTTTATTGTTGTGATTGTTATAATGTTTTGCGTTAATGGATGTTTCTGTGGTTTACACTTTAGGGCCACCGTAGTTAACCCTTTAACACCAATAGTGTCACAGTAACACCTAAAATACAGTTGTCTTTTTTTTTTTTTTTTTTTTTTTACCTTACTTAAATCTTCAACCATTCATACAATCACCGTGGACCAGTTGATTCTGAGTGAGGGAGGCAATGTCCGTCCAAACAGCAGCTCTGAGAGGATATTCAAGACATTCAAGCAGAAACTCTCCAGTAAGTTCAGTGGATGCAAGAGATGTGAAGCTGCTACCAAATAAAAGTCTTATGTTATCAACTTTTTACATAACTTCAGCAATCGATGTTATTCAAAATGAAACAATAAAGAAATGCGTGCCTGATTGGCCACATTTATTTAGAGGAAATCTTACAAGATGTACATATTCACTCCTCTGGAACCTTTTTTTGTCAGGCATAAGGCACTGTCAGACATCGCATCTGTGTGATCTTGTGAGACATATTCAGGTGCAGTAACTGGTATAGCATCACATCAAAATGTATTATTTATTGACAAAAATATCATGTTTATCTCAAACAGTTGTAAAAATATATATTTAATACTCTGTTTAACTTATTATTTTATTAACAAAAAGACATATTTAGAGGCAACTACTGACTCCATGCCATCACTACTACATACACATTTTCACATTTTCTTGAGAGGGCCAATAAACAGAAGTGAAAATAAAAATGCTGAAACGGGGAAATGGGATTAGCGATGGTTAACAGTGTTTCCAATGGAAGTTTGCAGATGTCTTAAATACTTGACATAGTTTACATTTGATTCACAGCATCTCTCCAGCTGTGCGTTATGAGGACAGTGTTAGCCTTTACAGAGAATTGTTCCAGCTGAGCTACTCGTCCATTATTAACTCTGTGCGAGTCCTTGACCAACTCTCTGATCTCACTTGGACTTGCCAACTCCTCTGTTTATGTTTGGGTGCTGCTATGAAACCTGCTTGAGTGCTGAGGCAACAAGGGTGGGGTTGTGGGGGGTGAAATAATCGTGGGAGGGAGGAGCAAAGAGAGGAAAATAATATGCAAAGGAGATGAGACACCAGCCCAGATTATGCTTATCCAGTGAGATGGAAACAAACCTGCTAGCTTGGTTGATTTTGAAACTAGCTGCCTATATTATTGCTGACCCCATCAGAAATTTATTTAATTTGTCTATTCATCTGTTTAATTTTCCTTCTGACTGGAAATCCGCCACTCCGCCCCGCTACAGGCCTAGAGCCATTCTGCCATGCCTGGGTAAAGTCTTTAGAGAGGTTGGTTCTCAAACAGGTAACCCACTTCATTTACTTTAACAACATCCTGTCAGAGCAGTGACAGGGTCTGCATCACAACAACTCAGTGAATATTCCGCCATAAAGCAGCACCTGGACATCAGCAGGCATGCACAAATTCTGTGTTCCTGTCCCTAAACAATCATCTTTAATTAGGAACCCCCGAGCCAAGGGCACACTCCCTTGGGCTGAACCAAAGCAATCCGCTAAAGGTGGGATAAGCACAGCCCGTTGTCTTGGAAACCTGCATTCCCCCCCTCTCCACGACTCTTTCCCTAGATTCAACGCCTTGGTGAATCTATTATTGCCCCCTTGCACAAGTGAAACTTCATGTCAAACCCTCTCATCATCTCATAGGGTGTACCTCAAGGTTCTATCTTAGGCCCGACCTTGTTCTCTATTTACATAAATGATGTGACCAAGGCTACTGCGTTTCTCAGATACCTCTCTATGTTGATGATATTATCCTTTACCCATCTGGTCCTTCACTTCACTCTTCATCATCCACCCTCCAACTCAGTCTCACCTCTGTTGAGAAGTCTTTCCACCACCTTCATCTGCATCTACACTCCAAGAAGGCTGTATGTTATTCAACCAGAAGAATAGTGTCACCTAGGATAAGATAGGAAGGGACCTCTTCTATTTCCTGTTTCTGCCATTTGTGAACATCCTTGAAGTCTGTTTTTAGACATTTAATTGGGTAGAATAAGGTCCTGATCAGTTTTTACTTTGTATATAAATACATAGACCAATCACACATCTTTTAAAAAATCTTATCCCAGTTTACGGAGCTCCTGTTCAAAAAGCTATTTTGTAAGACTGCTTGTATTGGAATTTAAAATCCTATTTTAAGATTTCTTATTAAGTGAGTTCTTGAGAACTATTTTCTTTGACAGTTGAAATCTTTTCTTTGAGGCACCTTTGTTTTCCCAGTGTAGGCTGGATTACTTTTTCGATGCAGGCCGTGTCCCAGATCCGCCTCATCTTTATCAGCTGGAGGTGGCGTCACATCCTTGTCCACTCAGTGCTGCTATATAAAGATCATATACAACTGAGGCTCTGTGGCCCCGGCAGCTGCAGCTCTCAGACCCCCACTTTAGAAACAGTGACACAGAAACACTACAGATTTGTCTGATCACAGAAGTGATACAAAAAGGCGTTGCATCATTGAGCAGACATGAATGAGGAAGAGACGAGAGTTACAGGTAAAAATATCTTCTAGGTATGTTAATGTTCATAAAGGAGGCTGTAACATGGAGAAGAATTGTTTTTCCAGTATTGTGGGAATGGAAAGCATAACAAAAAACTGCTTAAACTCTGGAGCTTCTTTGTGAAATTGTATATTTAAAGTTCCCCTCCAATTAAAATCATGTATCTTGAGTTTTTAACATGTATATGTGGCATTTTTCTTATGAAAGAGAACAAATATAAAAATCTAAAAACGAAACGAAGAAGAGCTGAGAGAATGGCCACGCCCCCTCAGAGGAGATTTGGTAACAGAGGCTTAAGATCAACATGAAAAATGTCTTTTTATGACATTTAGGTTTTGGGATTTTGGTTAAAAACTTTGTAATTAAAACACTGCTGGGAACCTTTTTGAAGTTTAAAAAAAAAGGTCATGGGTGCATTGATTGTTTTAGTTCAAACACTAATGAATGAAGATGTTTAATTTTAAAAATCAATTTTTTGACATGAGATGGGTTCTGGTTGACATGGTTTTCTTCAGATCTTTATGTTTTGTCACTATAACTAAATACAGTTATGATAATTGTAATCCAACGAGTGAATGTCAATAATATGAAAAGACTTTTCAAGCGTCTGATGTATTTAAAATTAATGCTTTATTAATTCCATTAATGCAAACTGATAAGAGGTCAAACTTTTCATATTAGATGTCCGTCTTTGGTTGCTTCCTGCCTCTTGTGTTGTCTGTTCTCTGCCTGAACTCTTTCCCAGCAGCTTGTTTTTGTCTCACTTTCCTTCTTCCTCTCACTGCATGACACAGCAGAATAAGAACATGTGACCCTGTTACACATTCTCAGATCATTTTTCATCACACAACCTGCGATCGGTAACTATGAGTCAGCTCTGTTCCACCGTGTCATGTTGCTGCTGTGGGATAAAATCTCGGCTCTCACTCATTGTTGTGTGGACCACGTTTCATTTTTAAATGAAACGACTTTGACAGAATTTAGGGAGAAACCCGAGTCACTTCTGTACAGATGTGTGATTGAAAACAAGAGTTTGAGGCCAGACCAGAAAGACAAACAGGAACTGTGTCCCATACTGGAGAATTGTCTGTCAGTTCGGGGAGGGAATCTTCTCATCAAGTGATAAATTGCGACATTCAAAAAGACTTTGGTCTTGCCTGAAACTCACCCCTCCCTTCATAAACTGTTTCTGTAAAAATTCACTTCCTGACTTAAAGTCAGGGGTTAAAGCAGGGGTCTGCAACCTTCAACTCTGAAAGTGCCATTAGAGTTGATTTCTCACTGACTATATAACCCAGTAAGAGCCACAAAGTCTTCTTTCACCCTTTAAAAAAATAAGAAAAAGATTTGTATTTATGGTGTTGTTCCTACAATAATAAATATAAATGAATTGTGATTTTTGCATTAATAAATGCAAAAAAAAAACTTTTGAGATAAATTCCTTTTAAAATAAGACACCCTGTCACATATGATCATCCCAATGTAGCAAAATAGCAGCAAGTGGAATGTTGGCATTGATTAATTAAAAATAGTTAAATTCACTGTTGTTGGTGCATCTCTGTCAGAAATGTAAATCTAACAAAAGAAAATGAAATCTGATCTAATTATGTGATTCCAGACATATTATTCATCACACTTTTCTCAAAAATAGAAAATTGTCTTAATAATCTGGTGAATCTTAATTCTGGTTGTGCTTATTGACATCCATTGATTTTCTGAAGTTCAGGACGGGACGCACAAAAATGTGTCAAAATGTTGCAGTTGGACCAGCCCAGAGGTCTGCAACCTGCGACTCTGGACACTCTTTGACTCCTCCATTGTGGCTCTTTGGTTAAAATAAAACATTTCAAAAATATTGAAAAAGTAACTGTAAGTAATGAAGTAAATAAAAAAGTAAATTAACTTAAACTTGATTTAACTCATTCACAAACAGTTGAAGGACAGTATGAATCATTCAATGAGGATCCTATAACTGTAGCCATAATTCTCCATCAATCCTTTGTCATACTAACACATTTGGACTAAAGTTTGAGCTAAATTTCTTACAGAAAATCAATTTATTGCCAGTAAGCACAACCAGAATTAAAGATACTTTAAATCATAATCCACTGGATTATAAAGCAGATTTTCTATTTATGTTCAAATTCACATGCTTCATGTTTTAATAAATGCTAGGGGTCACTTCATTGCCTCTGATTTAGTTTTTGTTGCTTTATTTATGAATTTGTGGCTAAAATGCACCAGAAACAGTAAAATAAACAGTTTTTCTTTAAATCATTGATGACTTCACACTTTCTACTGCATTTGTTGCATTGGCATGATGGTGTAGGATGTCTTTTATTTTGAAAGGAAGTCATTCAAAGCTCTGTCAAAAGTTAAAAACTATTTCATGTTTTTTTAAAACAAAGACGTTTGTTTTATTTATGCCAAAAAAACACAATATTTTATTTAAATGTATCATGTCAGTAGCAAGACATAAATATAAATCAGAATTTTATTTTGTGGAAAGAAATTGATGTGATGAAGGTTCCATATGCCTGGGCTTGTGACTGTCCTTTAACTGTTTGTTAATAAGTTAAATTTACTTTTACTATCTTCTCACTTCTTTATTTATATTTTTACACATTTAGAAACTTTCTTTAAAAACATTTCTTTAGTAAAAGAGCCACAATGGAGGGGTGAAAGTGGCCACTTTGGGCTAGAGGCAAGGAGAGAGAAGCTCAGTGATGCAAGGCGGGTCCAAACCACACAGAGATTTAAAAACAACTAAAAGAAAGTCTAGAGGGAAGACAGAACCGGTGTGATGTGATCACTCTGTCACGTTCCAACCGGGACGCGAGCAGCAGCGTTTTGAACCAGCTGCAGATGTGAGAGGACGACGGGATGTGATGGTGACATCACTCAAAGTGCCTTTGGGATAAAATGGCTTCACGTTCAGTCCATCTTAAAATCCCTGTCCGATTTAAAACACACTGTTGAAGACGGGGAGCCAAGGGACCCGAATCCACTATCAGACCAAACACCATCACTTCTATTTTTTAGTCTTTAAAACTCAAAGAACCATTGAAACATTTATGTCATGTAGACAAGACAGGCATAGTGTTCTATCCATCCATCATCTAGACCGCTCAGGTGAGATGACATAATGCTGTTGATCTGTTACTTCATCATAAAGTCTCACCAATCAGCAGAGAGAGAGAGAGAGAGAAAGAGAGAGAGAGAGAGAGAGAGAGGCCCGAATGAAAGGAAAGGATGAAAAGTGAGAAGTGGATGATCTCAGTGTGAGTGAGTCACAGTAGTTAGTCACCACTGGAGTTGTGGATTGGAAGCTTCTGGGTTCTGATGTGGTGCCATGTCAGCTCAGGTCCAGGTGTCTATTCCCACCACAACAAGAGCAGGTATCGAGGTAAACCAAAAATGAGAGGCCAGAAAAAGCTTGATTGATGCTGAAGAACGAAAAAACCTGACGGGTCTGAGCTGCTGCTGCTCCTCAAACCTGTTTTTAATTGTTCTTCAGAAATACACTCAGTTTATTCAGTTTATAGAATTCAAGGACTTTAAATGCACCATATGGTCAGAAAAAACAGTAAGGGTCACTTCACCAGCTCTGAATTATTTTTAGTTAATCGGATTTACTGGCTGAGATGCACCACAAAAGGTAAAATAAACAGATTTTATTTTCATTAAATCACTGCTGACATCACTATCCATTACTACATTGACATGTGGTAAAGGATGTCTTTTATTTTGAAAGTACTTTGTGCGAACCTCAAGTTGAATATTTTGAAATAAATGTATTTTCTCTTTGTTTGTTTTATACCAATGTTTCATTCAAAGTTATCATGATAGCAACAACTATTAGTGCAAATCAGTGTTGTTTTTCTAAAGCGTGAGTTATGACTCATCAGTGATAGTGAGACCGACTCAAATGGCTCTTTAAGTGTTGAAGGTTGCAGACCCGTTTTACACCCATGTTTCTGAGTCTGGTTACAGTCATCTAGCTTCACTTCTGATTTCTTAAGGATTGATTTAGGAGTTTTAAAGAAAACAGAACTGCCTCAAAATAAAAAAAAAAAAAAAGGGGCAGAGCAACACCTTGTGATCAAAGAGGGAACTGCGTGCCACAGGAACCTTTAATGGAGTACAGGGGACACGGAGTGCACCAACTTTAGGTTGGATCTGAACCTAGACCCATTTCAGGAAAACTGACCCATCCTGAGCAAAGACCTGAAGCAATCCCTGAACCTGCTTGAACCTGGACCAGAAATCTCTTCTGGAAGGCAAAAGTACAGACAAAACTTTATTAAAATTACAAACAGACGTGCCAGATGACCTTCACCCCCAACCATCGCTTGAAAATTCTAACAGGACGCTGCGGCACAGCCCCCCGCAGCTCTGCAGCCGAGAATTGAATGGGAAAGTTTTCCCACCAGAATTAGTGTTCAGGTCGGCTCCACAGTCGGGACGCGCTGAGGCGTGATAAGTCCACTGGGGAGCAGGTCTGACGGCCACACTCAGCACCTGCACGGGGGGTTGGGGGCTGCAGGCTTTATGTCAACCGCAGACGTTCTCTCACTCAATATACAGCCACCACCACCCCCGCTTCAGGTCATTTCTGCAGCTCCTGTGGTGTGCTGAAGGTCTCGTAAACGTTGGCAGCAAACTTCTTCATGTGGTCGCTCATCAACAGGTCCTAAAGTTCCACAGAAGATGAGAAGGAAGAGATCAATCTGTTCAGACGTTTAATGAAGAAAATGAAAGCAGCAAAGTGACAGAAGCTGCTGCGGGGTTGTACCTGTACGAAGGGGCTGGGGGCGTCGCTGCAGATGTTGTTGATCTGACCGTTGACTATGGGGACGATCTTAGCCAGAGGCAGACTGACCACGGACAGGCTGAGCACAGAGACAATCACAGGTGAGAACACTGATATCATCACAGCAACAATCTCCTCATTTCTGATTTCAACCAAGTGTCCCGCACAAAGACGAGACGTTCCACGGAGGAAGATAACCTTTAAAAAGAAAATATTCATAAATACAAAGTTGTGCACAAATTAATATTTTGTGCACAACTTTGCAGAAAAAAAAAAAAAACACATGAACACAACATTTAGTTTTACACTAAACATTTATTGAACACACTAAAACAACATTTTTAAACCTTAAAAAATGTAACTTTTTTAACATAATTATGAACTAGATATACAGCATTACCTGCAATAACGCTAGTGAGAATGCTGTAAGCTGAATTTGGCCGCTGAAGATGCTAGCTGAAATCACTGAAGCTGATCCCTAAAAAGGCTGAAGATGATAGCGAGCTAAAATACTAGCTAAATGCCAAATTAGCCTAAAAAGAAACCTGGGTTAGTCAAAACAGCTAGCATGTAGCTGAAAAATTAGCTAAACTTAAAAACAGCTTAAAAACTGAAAAAAAAAGCTTAAATTAGCTAAAACGGAAAGCGGGTAAATATTAGCCCCAACTCCAAGACAGCCTAAAAAACTAAAACAAAAGAAGTTTAAATTAGCCAAAACAGCTAGCATGTAGCCGAAATATTAACTAAACTCCAAATAGTCTAAATATCTTAGTAAAGGCCAAAATAGTTTAAATTGCCAGCAGAATGCAAATTTTTAAAACTTTAAAATCGTAAAAAAAATGCAGCAGCGGATCATTAAAGACCCTCAAGTGGTGGAAAACAGTCCTAAAAGAAGTAGCAAACATGCCAGTCCACTCGCTAGGTGTAAAAAAAAAAAAAAAACCCATGTCTTTTAAATTAATTGAAAATAATGACAAAACAAAAACAGCTAAGCTAACTTGGAGCTAAAGTATGTTAACTGGTAGCCAACTGTTGCGGTGGTAAAAACAAACAAATGAAAAATGAAAACCTTTGAAGGATCAGAAAACGTATCTCTCTTTCTAATGTTTCTTCATCACATCCATTTAGAGACGTTTTCTTGATAACGTTCAAAGGTGTTGGGGGAAAAGTTCAGAGATTACCTGTCAGGTGCAGAGGAGGGGGTGGAGCCACCCAGAGGTGGGCGGAAGAACTCTGCCAGGTTGTCAAGAAGACGAGAGAAAGCACGGTTCAGGCAGGCGGCGAGCACGGCGGAGAAGTCTGGACTGCACACACACACACACATTGTTTGGGTGACAGCTGCACTAAGACTGCCGCGGAGGTGTGGCTCACCTGTCCAGCATGTCCCGCGTCTCGTTCAGCAGTCTGATGGTCATGACGTCGTACTCCGTGAGTCCGCACGCCTGCAGGGCAGACACGAGACTGACGAAACGTTCACAGCTAAAGGGGGGCAGTCCGCGTCACACACCTGATCAGCGAGCGCGCTCTCATCATCAGACAGCAGGTACCAGGACAGCGGGCGCCCAGAAGCCCCCTCCACCTCGGCTCTGATCCAGCTGAGCTGCTGCTCCATGTCCAGCAGGGACAGGCTCTGCTTCAGGGACACGCTGAAACAACAGCAGCGCGTCAGAGCCATGCAGACACACGGAAAGCTCACAGCTGTGACGCTCACCCCGATAAGGAGCTGTGCACTGCCCTCTTCACCACACTGATCAGCTCCATCAGACCTGCAGGAAGAGGAGAACCCGTCAAACATTAGGGGGCTGCAGACCTGCATGTGTGGCTGACAGAGCCGCTCACCGTCTCCCAGCAGGTGTTGGATGCTGGACAGGTACTGCTGCTGGACGTCTGGGGGAGCCAGAGGCGTCTGGGGAGACACAGGTGATGGTCAGTGTGGCCCTAACTTACACTTCCATTACAGGTGTGAGCTGAAATGATGCAGCTCTGACGGGCATGGAGGAGGAGGGGTTGTCTTCTGTGGAGAGAAAATAGACTCACTCTGATATGATTTGTGCGTAAATTAAGATTTGTGCCTGCATATTCTTGATTTGCTTGGTTTTTTTTTTAGCTGTTTTTATTGTGTTATCCAAAAATCCATATAACACAAAATACAATTTACACAAGCACAAGCAGCTAAAATTACAACAGCTTGAAACTAATTACACACACAAATCTTCAAAAATCACCCACAAGGCTGAGGTGAGACTCTTCTCGTCTCAGAGATTCATCTGTAAGTGATGCGTTTTAGTACATCTGGAATGCTGGGTCATCAGAGTTTTCTTATTTGAACTTAGATTGCGAATTTCATCTGGTGAAACTTGACATTTTCCCACTTTCTGAAATAGACATGCCCGATAATTAATATAAGAAAGTCTAAATAAAGCGTTTTTAAAAACATTTATCCTTTTAAACATAAAAATATTTTCCAGAACTGATCGCTTCCACTCTTCAGCAATCTGCATCTTGGCTGCAGGTAAATATGTGGGAATAACATTAGCCTTTATTTTGTCTGGAGATGATTAGAAACATGAATTCACGTGATTTTAAACACAGTTTTAGAGGACAGAGGAGGAGCATTTCTGTATTCAAATTCTTGGTCAGAACAGACTGTACGGTCAAGCTCAAACATTTGAGAATCCTGCCACCATCCCTTTGCAAACAGTGAAGAAGGTCCAAGAATTTGAGACCAGGCTTGGGAGGGTCTTCCTCTTCTATGCCTCCCACCGTCTACTCTAACGGCAGGTCACAAGTGAGGTCATCAGGGTTCTGCCTGTCACAATGTGTGTGCAGATTGCCTGAAGGAGGTCAGTGCTAAAGTCATAGCGGTTCTGTGCACTCCTCACCGTTGGGCTTCTGCCTGCAGAGTTATCCAGGTACAGATACCCCCCAATGATGTTGAGCTGGACTCTGAGCAGAACCACAAGCATACAGGTGCTGTACACAGCCACAATGGTCCGAGTAAAACCTGAATGCAGCCGTTTGGGAGTGAGAAGGGCAGCAGAATTAACGAAACAAAACTTCAGACCAAAACAATGTTAAGTATATCTCTTCATTTCTAATCTTTTACTTTTAATTAGCAATAATTTGATCTATAAGTGTGCTGTTAATTATACATCAAATGTCAAGTTCATCATTTTGTGATTAACGGGATTCTGGTTAGTTCTCTGGAACCTTCAAACACTCACTAATAATCTTCAGATCCTCCCAGATCTCCAACTTGTTGGCTGGTCTGTGAGACAAACACAAAGGGTGAACCTACAGAGATCAGTCATCACTGGCCTTCCTTTGTGCTTCTCCTCACTTGGTTTTCAGCAGTGTAGTCAGACTCTCTGAGTTCAGATGGGTCATAATGGCCTCTCGTAGTGGCGGGAGCATGGACAACACTGCAACACAAAAACCTGCATGAGACCCATCAAACACTGACCCGATCTCAAGACTCGGCCAGCTGCGTCACCCGTCATGTTGCAAGTTCTCTGGTTGCTGTCAAAGTGGAACTGCCTTCTGGCCTGAGCGATGTACTCTGCAGCCTCCTTCTCCTGCACCTCCTTCAGCTTCTTCTGGGCGTATTTACCCAGCAGGTAAACTCCTGAAAAGGCACAGGGGCGTGGTCTGAGTCAACACTGGACTCTATGAAAACTATCATTCCAAAGATCAAGCAAACCACAATCTTCCTCAGATCTATAAGATGTTGCTAACTCTCATATCATTACTAAAAAAAAATAACAGTCAACTAGTATGAACTTCACAAGACTACTTTTTAAATAATTTTAAACTGAATTTTGCACATTGTTATTTGCCACACCGCAGATAGAACTCGTCACTTCATCTTTGTGTTTTTAAATATTAATTTTTCTGTCCAACGTAAACACCACGCATTAGTGGCTTCACAACAGTTAGCAAAGATGCTAACAGAGCTCACCTGAAACCACCGCCCCCGTGAAAATAAATTTCTTCTTATGGCGTTTAAGAAAGCTCCACACAGAGGAAAACATATCTGCGGAGTCGTAGAGGTTACAAAAAAACTTTGACAAAAAGTTTATTTACATTTTTAGCTGCTCATAAGAGCTGCACACACACTAGAGGGAGATGAAGGTACCGGAAATGACGTTCTTCTTCTTCTGGTGTTGTTTTATTGTGGTTGGCAAACAACAGAATGATGCATTACCGCCCCCACCTGGTCTGGAGGACCGAGGTGAAGTTAGTTGTTAAATAAGTTAAATCTTTTTTTTTGTTTTGTTTTTACTGTAAATTTACGTGTTTTTCTTCAACAGCTTTTAAGGTTTTTATACCTACTTGGTCCAAATCAGTCTAGAATGATAAAATTAGTTCAGATCTATCAGGGTCAGTACCTGAGATTCACCGATTTCGATGATGTACATTATTGGATCTTTCCTAAAATTAGCAGATTTTTCTATTAAGGATGTGATTTTGGGGTTTAATTTGGAAAACAAAAATACAAAAAATATTTTAAATTGTATCATTATTTGGGTAAATTCCATATACACAAATGTCGATTTAAAACAAAACATTCTTTCTTCACATTTCATAAAGAACTCGCTTATTCTTTTCATCCGTAAGCTTAATGGAGAATAAAGATGCTATCAAACTTTAAAGTATCATTCGTAATTTACAGATTTTTGATAACCCCTGATTTAATGTTCAACATGTCCATGCTTCCCTTTTATTTTATTTTATTCTTGTTTCTTAATTATTATTATTGTGTATTTTTTAAAATATATAACGTTATGTAAATATTCATATTGAAACTTGTTGAATATTTTGTACTACTATTTTATAAACTTCAACTTTTTTTTCCAAAATAAACTTCAACTTTTGTCAATTAAAAAAAAATCCCTACAATACCGGATGTGAGGAACTCGGAACAAACGTGCGTCCGTTCCATATTTTCTTCCCCTCGTTCGATGTGGTTCCGGTGTCATTTGTATGTGTTAAGGCTTGATGGAAACATTTGGTCCGAACGATCAAGAGATCGAAAGATGGATGTCTCGTGCGTTTGAAATGGTGAGTGGTCCAGTCAGAAGCTCCATAAAAGTGAAACATTTTTTCTGCTTCGGTACTAATTCTTTGAACGGATGGACGAGCTTTTGCTAACCGAAAAGCCACACTTTGGTTATGTTTAAAAAAAAAAAAAAAAACACCAACTCGCATTGGTGTATTTCTTTTATCAAACAAATTTTCTATTTTCTTTCTTTCATGTTCTATTAATGCAAATGTTCAAACACTGAGGACAACATAGATTCCCTCTTCCTAAAAATCAAATGTGTGACCGTCCTATCACAGATGTGCACACACACCTGAGTAACTCACTCTCTGCAGGCCACAGAAGCTCTGCAGAATGGAGAGGTTCCTGTTGGATGTCTGATGGTCTACAATGATGAAGCAATTGGGAAAGGAAGGAATGAAGTTAACGAGACCAAGAATGTGGGAGTAATTCTAAACTAAATACATTTATTTTTGGTGGTTTTGTTCAGTTTCTCACGTTTCTCTGGTTTTTCAGGCCACTCGTCATGCTGAAATGGTCGCTCTGGATGAAGTCCTGGACTGGTGTTGCAATAGGAACCTGGATTTGAGGAGCGTGTGCGAGCGCACAGTCCTGTACGTCACGGTGGAACCATGCATCATGTGTGCTGCAGCCCTGCGCCTGCTCAGTATCCTGTCTCCTCCCTCGTGGTCATGCATTTGTCTGACATGGATGCAGCCTCAGTTTGAAGCATGATTTCTGAGCCAACTGTCAGATATTGCTGAGGTCGTGTATGGCTGCAGGAACGAGCGCTTCGGAGGCTGTGGCTCCGTTCTGGACATTTCCTCCGCTGACCTGCCGCAGACGGGCACCGCGTTTAAGGTCTGCATTCTCTCCTGATGATCGGTGTGTTTGTGTGGTTGTTTTCATGTCAGCTCACCTTCTTTGTGTTCAGTGTGTTTCAGGCCACAGAGCAGACGAAGCCGTGGAGATTCTGAAAACTTTTTACAAACAGCAGAACCCAAACGGTGGGTCATGATATTTAAACATTGTTTAGTCCTGTGTTATGCTTCTAGAAATGTTGAACAGCGAGAGGAGTTTGTCTGACAGCAATTTCTATAGCTTTCCAAGTGGATTGATAAATGGCAAATACCTGTCACATTCAGGTAGACATTCACACTGAAAAAATGGATTGGAAAGCTGAATAAATGCTGTCTCTACAGTGTTAGAACAACTTTTTTCATCATCTAAATCCAAGTGGTTATTCTGATGCTGCTCATCTTCTGTTTTTCAGCTCCCAAACCCAAAACAAGGACAGATTCAGTTCTATAAATGTGATGCTGATGGACTAGTTGTTTGTATTAGAAAAAAAATTGTTTTGTTCAATAAAAATATATTTTTTGATGTTGTCAATTGTGAGAATTTGTTTCAAATAGACTAAAAAAAAGAACTAACAGACTCTCGCGATCGCATCAGAGCTGTAATGCTTGCCCTTTGAGCTCGGGGTCAGAATCCACAATGATTATTTGTGTCACAACAGTAACCTCTTAGTGTGGTTACAGCTTCCTTCAGGTCATTGCCACCAGGTGAAGAGAGATAGTATTGTTTTTCTTCCATGTTCTCGTAATTCCTCCAGTAGTTGATCTCTTTTCACCTTTGCATAGCACATCTTCAGGTCTTGTCCCTGGTGTCCTTCGACAGCTCTTTGGTCTTGTTGGAGTCTGACTGTACAGTGTTAATACAGTGTGGAGGTTAGAAGAGCTTTAGCACCAATGGCCACGCCCCCTCAGAGGAGATTTTGGAAAAAGCTGCTTCAGATAAACCTGAAATATAGCTTTTGAGACATTTAGGTTTTGGGATTTTGGTTTAAATATTCCCAATCATAGTTTAAACACTACTGGGAACATTTTGTTTTTTGTCATAGGGGGACTTTAAAGACCCATATGATGAAAATGGTTTTTAAAGCATACTCTTTGGCATTTTTCTTAAGATAAAGGACATAATGTATGTAAAGAAAATTAAGCTTTAAATCACATTTCTGAGCATTTCTTTATTCAAATTGTTTTGAACCAGGAGCAGACAAAAAAAAAAAAGCCATTTGAAAAAGCTTGTCGCAGTGAAGCCACAAGCTCCGCTCCATTCAGACTTCTAACAAACTCCTGCCGATCTGCTGCAGCTGTCTTAGAAAATGACAGGTTTATGGATTTGGGTTAAAAACATCATAATCATAATTAGAAGACCACTGAAAAAAATAGATAAAAAGATAGTCATAGTGGCACTTTAAAGAAGAAACAACAGAGCTGTGAGCGATAGAGTTCTTGTTTGGTTTCAGGAGAGAAATCACCATTTTTTGCACAAATAATTTTAAATAAATTATTGAAGTCGGTGTGATTTCCTAGATTCGTTTTCACATTCTGTCTCTTACTGTTGTAGTGTATCTTTGATGAACATTACATACCCTCTGTTATCTTTAGACAGCATGCAGAATCAATATCCAAATATCAATACAGAATCTTTTTGCCCGTTTGTATTTGTGTGCTTACAGCATGTATGTATGTTGATGCAGAGGCTCCAGCAGAAAATAAAAGTCCTTTTCTTTGTTTTTAGGATTAAAAACATCTTCCATATTTGTCTTTGTTCTCGGTGTCCCGAGTGGGCGAGGGTCGTCTTCCTTTAACATTTTGGGAGGGGTCACTCGTCTTTAACCTTTTCTGTAAAAGACAAAAAACAGAAGTGAAAAATAAGAATAAAGTTTTATTGATGTGTTATTGATTAACACTGTTCATAAAATATAACAACACGTATGAAGAGTTTAGGGTAACTTCATATCTGTGTGTTTATGCATGTACGTGTCTGTCTTTGAGCATTTGTGTTTATGCATGTCCCAGACCCTCCAGGATTTCGCGGCAGATTTTTATGATTGTTGTGGCCAAAATTGCTTGATGTTGCGGCAGCTTTTGTGAAAAGTTGCAAGGTTTTATAATACATTTTTTCACAAAAAGCACCTAAAAATTATGAAATAGACTTCACATTCTCACATTCCTACTCTTATTATTGTGACATGTGCACTAGGAAAATACTGCACCATCATCGTCATATACAACATTGTTGTTCTTTTATTTAACATAAATAGAACTGTGGAACCCAAAATAAACTTTTGGTCCCCAATGCTAGAAATAAGAGCATTTGTTCATTGATTTAAACATACTTTAGAATGAAACGGAATTTTGCAGGGAAAAATGATAAACTTCAAATTAAAAAAATGAGCAGATTAATCCTGAGATCTCCATGTTCTCTATAGCGTCTTCCTCTTTATTCATTTCAAAAGCATCACTGGTGAGTCACTGGTAGAGGAAGACCAAGGCTTTGAGGAGCTGATCTGGTAACGATCTGCTCTGTTTTTGAGAAGGTCCTCTCAGTTGTCTGTACAGGTTAGTTGTGGAGAAGATTCTAGGTGGAATTAGTTTCCTTCAGACTCTACAGCCTGGGGTGTAAAGGGGCCAAAATCCAAAACACACCTTAGGTCATGGGCTGATCAGGATGAACAAATTTTTAAAACCGAAACTTTTTAAACATAACTATGAACTAAATATATCGCACTACCTGCAATAATACCAGCGTGAATGTTGTAAGCTGAATTTAGCAGCTGAAGATGCTAGTGTTGATAGCTGAAGATACTGGAATAGCTAAAAACGCTGAAGCTGATAGCAAGCTAAAATATTAGCTAAATGCCAAATTAGCCTAAAAAAAAAAAAAAAAAAACTTAAGTTAGCCAAAACAGCTAGCATGTAGCTGAAAAAAAAATAACTGAACATCAAAATATCTTAAAAAAAAGACTAAATTAGCCAAAGCAGCTAGCATGTAGCTGAAATATTAGCTAAACTCCAAATTAGCCTAAAAAATATTTTACAATGCATAAAAATATATGTTGTAAAAATTATACAAGTTAGAAATAAACACAAAATAACATTGGGCCATTAATAACAATAAAATAAAATGATCTGGAGGGCCGGATCTGGCCCCCGGGCCTTGACTTTGACACGTGCTCTACACTCTTCCTTTGCATTATCAATAAAAGTGAAGTTGTTCCAGATTTTGCTACAGATCCTCAGCCGGATACAGACCGTTACGCACCTGCGCGCACTCAGCGCAACACCCCCACACAAGGTGCTCACACACCGGCAGCATTGGCGAGCATTAAAGAGTCTAAGCAAAGACGCGTAGAAAGCTGAAATTCTGCTCTACAAGCGTTTGCAAAGACTTTTCATTGAAAGTGGCCATTTGAATGTGTGCGAGCAGGGCTCCCGGGAAGGAGTCAGAAGGGAAACTGTCACAAAGCTGCGTCGTCACCCATGACTGTTGTCGCGGTAGATTAGTCAAAGTTGTGGTGAAAATGTGAAGTTGTAAGGTGTGCAACAATTTGCGGCGTTTGCTTGAATTTATTTATAGTTGCAATCGCAACATTGTGAAATCCTGGAAGGACTGATGTCCGTGTCTGTCTTTGTGTATGAGTATCCAGCAGACTCCGCCCTTCAACTGCGCTTAAAGGTCTGCGTGAACATGTGGAGAAAGATTTCTTCTTTCATTTTTTCAGTAAATTTTGAACTTAAAGCTCAGACGGCCTCTGCTGCTGTCGCCTGTGCAGTGGGGGCTGCATGCCTTTTTGCGGTTGTTCCCAAATGTAGCTGTTGAGGATCTCTCCCAGGACGTAGAGAATGAAGATCAACAGTGTCATGGCGCTGAAGAAAGCAGCTCGAGCAATGGAGGAGACGCGCTCCAGCACTGGGTACACCCAAACACCGGTCACATGGTGCACCCAGCAGGTCCTGCAGGCAGACACGGCTCTGCATTAGTGTTACATACAGACGTGTTTGAAGGGACAGCATGGCCCTAAAATCAGGGTTTGCACTAGTTGCCACATTTACAGCTGAACACAGGTTTTTACCACTAAAACAGTGCAGACTTGATCGTGCTCTGACTGATCGGCCTGTAGAGGGAATGGAAGGCGGGAGAAACTCATTACCAGCTGATGTACGCCATGCTGAAGACACACACTGCCACCAAACCCCACACCCTTCTGGGATACTTGTGGTGAGTGGTCCTCATCTCGATGACGACAAATGGGAGAACAGTGGTATGCTGTCAAAAACAAAAACTGTCATCATTGAAAATGAAACGGTGACCATATGCTATACGACAATCACGAAAAGTAAGCATTGAAAAAGCCAAAGACTCAAAGAAATCATATATTGTAGGTGGGACATTTATAAAGTAAATATTGTAAAAATGTTCCATTACAATTGGTAAAGTTACCTTTTATTATAGTGTTCAGGTCTTTGCTTTGCCTGTTTAGACCCATAAACTGGAAGTAACTTTGTCTGACATTATCGTTAAATGGTAAGTCAACTGCACCATTTCAAATACACTCATGCTTCCTTGAAGCTTTGCTTTATGTTTATGGAGAACATGTCAAAGTCAAGGCCCGGGGACCGGACCCGGCCCTCCGGGTAATTCTATCTGGCCCTCTAGATCTTTTTATTTTATTATTAATGGCCCGATGTTATCGTGCGCTTATTTTTAACTTGGATAATTTTGACAAAATATATTTTTATGGAGAGTAAAATATTTAAAGTTATTTAAGGTTTAAATTGATTTATTCTGGAGTAATTTTATTGCCTTTTTATTATTTATAATTATATTAAGAAGTTACAGTTATAAAATTATTCAAAAAATTGTCATTCTACTATCTTTTTGGACTATTTTGGCCTTTTCTAAGATTTTTTTGGCAATTTTGGAGTTTAGCAAATATTTCAGCTACATACTGTTTTGGCTAATTTAGGCTTTTTTTTAGACTATTTTGGAGTTAGTCTAATATTTACATGCTAGCTGTTTTGACTAGTTTAGGCGGTTTTTTTAGGCTATTTTGAAGTTTAGCTATTTTTTCAACTACATGCTAGCTGTTTTGGCTAACTTAAGTTTTTTTTTTGTTTTTTAGGCTTATTTGGCTTTTAGCTAATATTTTAGCTGGCTATCAGCTTCAGTGTTTTCAGCTACTAGCTATTGCATTTTTAGCTATCAACTTCATTGTTTTTAGCTATCAATTTGCATCTTCAGCTGCCAAATTCAGCTTACAGCATTAGCACTAGCATTATTACAGGTAAAGCTATACATCTAGTTTGTAATTATGTTAAAACCTTACAATTTTAAAATAAATGTTTATCCTATTCCGCCCGTGACCTATGGTCTGTTTTGGATTTTGGTCCCTTGTGTGAATGAGTTTGACACTCCTGGTTAATTGAATTGTTTTAAACAATTGCAGATGCCTCAGACTTTCTACCATCATGACAGGATCAAAGACGGAGAATCCAATATTGCTGTCAAAAAAAAAAAACAGACATCCACTCACCATGCCATGGTTGAGCCACTGAGGAATGAAATTATCAAGCAGTTTGGGGTAAACCAGCTCCCTGTCGTACAGGTACAAAGTCCAGAAGGTGAACACCACAAACTGAAAGGTTGAAAAAAACAAGAGTTAGAGCGCCACAGACCCAAGATGTTACTGAATGGAGAGAAGAAGGAATTCTGGACTCCCCTCTGGACTCCCCTGGACAAAACCCACGGTAGGCCGTAGTTTGTGTGTGAATGTGTGTGTCAGTTGTGTGCGTTCCTCTCCTCACCGCTCCAACAGGGAAGGCCAGGACAGCCATCATCCAGTCCCTCAGACCAATCAGCTTCTTGTGCTGCCGCTCCTGCTCCCTGCTGTCCCCCCCATTGGTGAGCAGACTGGACACATCAATCAAGACACACAATCCAAAAAACGTGGCCTGGATCACCTGTTGACAGCAGAAAAAGGCAATTACACAACCAATAACCGAAATGCAGGATTTGGCTTCATGAAATAAAGTTTCTACAGCTGGTATAATCGACATTAGGGGTGTGCCAAAATATCAATATTGTAATATATGGCGATACTTAGTCCTACAATTGATTCTTGATCCCCAAGTATTTTTTTTTTATTTCATTCAAAGAGGCTTTAAATATGGGGCATTTGCGCCCCCAAGTTGACATTTTGCGACCCCGGCCTTGAAGGGGCCATACCGTGATTTTCTTAAGCCTTTCAGAGGGAACTATATCCATATATATGATCATATATTACTTTTGGAACACTTAAAAAAAAGTTATTTATGAAATATTAGTTATTTTTCGTGAGTTTTTTCCTACCCGAAGTAAAAAAAACTAAATTCCTGAAGCTCTGCCGCTGCGTGGGGCTGCTGTCCATTTCATGACATCATCCTAGAGTCTTTGGCAGCGAGTCTGCATTTCTATATTGTTCATCTATACTGAAAGTTTTTTTTTGCTGATCACCACTAGCTCCGTAGAGAAATTGAGTGTTTGTTGTTAATGTGATATAAATAAAGTATAATTCATTAAGACTGGGGCAGGTGCTGGCAAAGCAGATTCGTCCTGGAGGGGGCGGTTCACATCATGCTGACTTCAGCACGATACCACCCCCGCCCAGGAGAAACGGAGGCCCCGGAGGAGTGACGTGAACAAGGCCCGACCATATAGCTGTCCCATTTATAAACTAAACACTATTTTTGTAAATCTGCATATTTAAACAAATGTTTAAGTTTGAAACCTGTTAAAATTGATGGACTCTTTACATTGTATTGCTTCTCCTAGTTGCTTTCCTTCTTATAATCGTTTTCTATTTTGCTGTAATAGTAAAGTTTTATAAAATGGATAAGATGGAGAAAAATGAAAAGAAAAAGGAAAACTAGGGAGAAACAGAAGCTCAGATTAGATGGATGAGAGGGTCACACGATCAATCAAACCCAGAGCTTGACTTTAACTACTTTAAAACTCACAAAGCGCTGCCGTGTGTGTTGGTCTGCAGTAGAATGAGGTCTTTGTGAATCAGTTGTATGCTTGCATTGTTTGTGGAAACATCAGCCAGCAGTGTTTGTGTCTCTAGTTTTTACAGAGTTGGTTCACAGTTTAGTGCTTAATTGAATTTCAGATCATATAAACAGAGTTCTGTTTATGTGGATTAATGCATGCTGCTTCTCAGCTCTTGCAATGAATAGTAGGGAACAGGGATGCCGTACCAAAACTGGTACCGGTGCCACATCCTCTGTGTTTACTCGCCCGATAAGTTTTCAGCCTTGGACACGACGTGCACGACCACTCTACCGATTTCCTCACGTCTTTTCCCGCTCCAGTGCAAAGGGAGAGGAGCGGCTCACACCCTCCCATTTTCCTTAGCTGACAAGTAGCAACAAACGTGCAGATGACAGAGTCGTCGCAAACAAAAAGGTCCAAAGTTTGGCTCTATTTTTGAAAAGTAGATGAAGTTTTGCCTGTAATATATGTGTGCACAAAAATTCATAGAGTTTCTCGGCTCCTAACAGATCCTTCATCCACTGACATTTTTGGATCCTGAGTTATGGAAAAAGCTAAAGAGATTTCAAAAAATCTATGGGAAAAGGTAACTGAACTGTACAAAACATATAAGTAGATATGTATGAGGTAAGATAATCAAAAAGAAAGGTATACATAAAAAAAGAGAAAACTTGTGCACAAGGTAATACTTTTTCCACAGCTTCGCGGAAAAGTATGAATACAACATTTAGTTTGGCCTTTAAAATGTACTTTAATTTTGTTTTATAATAAATGTATGTATTTTACAACAGGACATTTTGGAGTACTTATTTCAAAACCATGGGTTTTGTCTTTATTTTAGAGACAATTGCACAGATGGGTTAATGTCTTTCTGTAAAAAAAAAAAAACAACAAAAAACAAACTTAGAGAAATGCTGCGTTTGTGTTGTTGGAATGATTGGAAAAATGACTGTCAGACTCAGAAATTACACATGAAAACCAAAAATCAGAGTAACTTTAGACACCAGGTCAGTTCATTTGTAGTCTGCTATCTATAGGAAGAAACCAGAAAATCATATGGATGATATTAAACGTCTCTCTGACAACCCGGTCATAGTTAGACAAAGGTTACAGGAACTTCATTGACTGCTGCTGGTTTGATTAAGAAGTTAATCCCGATTTTCTTCTTTTAATTTATGCTAATGCTAGCTTTTAATGACAGGGATGAGACGTAGAGCTGCAGAAGATCTTTTCTGACCAGTTAAAGTTGTTTACATTTCTGTGTTCACAAAATCACCAAAAACCGAGATAAAGTCAGACAATTCCAACGTGTATGACAATAAAGAAAACCTAATAACTGCTGTGTTATTTTCTGATGTAGCTCCTCTTTGCTGTTGATCATAACCGTGTGTGATCAGAATAATAAAAGGTAAACAAGGATCAAAATAATTTGTAACCATGAATAATATATTCAGATTAAAAGCATTACTATTTTTTACAATCACCCCTTAAAATCCCCAAAAAACAAGAAATATCTCTTATTTCATCAACTACATTTAGCCTTAGGGGCAGTTAAAACACACATACAGCAATGTTCATCTTGGCTGCATCTATTACATGTGTCCAACATGAACTTTCATCAGTTTTTGTGCTGATCACACTTAAAACATATGAATAAAATAAAGCAAAATAGAACCTGTTAGAATAATATCTGCTCAAATGAAAGGTCGATATTTTCAATAGAACCTTAAATACTGAAGGATTAATTAAATTTCTCTTTAGATTTGTGAACGATCTAAGACAGGAAATTAAAATCCTGTTCAGCAGGACATTTATAAAATAAATATTGTACATTTTTCTGTTGAAATTGGTAAGGTTACCCATTATTATTTACGGAAAATTGTGTTAAACAGTGTAAACTTGAACACCAGAAGTCAATAGACCCATTTTTAGTCCTGATGTCATTTTGTTTGACTTTAACGTGAAAAGGGTCTGTTAGCTTGATGGGGCCACATTTGGCCCCTGGGCCGTAGTTTGGTCACCAGTGTACAATTAGAAAAGCAAGATTATTGCCTTTTTATAGTAAACAGGTAAAATAATTGAAATAGAAATCAACCAAATGGAAGTAACGCCTGTAATGTCAAATCTTAAACCTAACAAGATTATAAACTAACAATATCAAGCTCTGATAGACAGATATCAAAAATGAAAAATTTTATTGTCAGGAGCTTTTATGTCAACAGAAGAAACAACACATGAAGTAAAGCAACTCCTTTGAGGTCTCATAACTTCCACCTTCTTACAAGAAACCTGATACTGATTGTGTGCATTTATATTCCTCACTACAAAAGAAAATAAATATTTACCACAGAAGCTTCAGGTTTACACACTTTGACACTAGTGTGAATCAAGAATTAATTTCTGAATTATGCTACTTTTTTTTTTTTTTTTTTTTTTAAACGAAGATTGTTTTATTTTATCACCGTTAACGCTAGAATAAAGGCTCACATGGTTCCACATTAGGGCCCTTCTGGCTTTCCGTACATGAACTTTGACTAACACAAAGCACCGATCCCGCGGGTCCAGCAGGTCCTGCAATAATTTCTAGTGTGAGTGAGAGACAAAAATGGAACCCATGCGTTAACTCACCAGATTTATGAAGGTTAAGAACTTCCAGCTGCCTCCGTATGTCTGGTGCGCCGGCATGTCCAGAGCCTTGTAATGGCAGAGGATGGAGAAGTACGATAGCAGGATGGCGGCTCGGAGAACCTGCGAGGGGATCAGCGCCATGTCGCCCGCGTGCTGTTTGTCCGCGTGGCCTTTCTGCACCCGGGGTTACCTGCAGTGGACTGCGTTCACCTGCAATTTCTGCCCGTCTTCCTCCCGCCTGTCTGCAGCTGCTTCTCCCGTCCACCGCTTCCGTGTTGTGATGAAGACGACGGTGATGATGATGACGATGCAGGGGGAAGGGAGTGTCATCCACTCTGCACGTCGAGGCTGAAGCTGGGGTGTCAAAGTCAATTGCACAAGGGGCCCAAAATCCAAAACACACCTTAGGTCACTGGCCGAAGAGGATAAATATTTATTGAACACTCTAAAACGAAATTTTTAAAACTTTAAAATCATATATTTTTAATATTTTTATGAACTAGATACATAGCATTACATGTGATAATGCTAGTGTGAATGCTGTAGGCTGAGTTTAGCTGCTGAAGATGCTAATGCTGATAGTTGAAGATGCTGAAGCTGATTGCAGAAAACACTGAAGCTGATAGGCAGCTAAAATATTAGCTCAATGCCAAATTACTGAAGTTAAAGCTGAGACAGCTAGCATGTAGCTGAAAAAATAGCTAAACTAAAAAAAAAAAAAAAAATCAGACATAGCCAAAACAGCTACCATCTTTCAGATATTTTTTTTCAGTTTTTTGAATATTTTGAAGTTTATCTATTTTTTCAGCTACATGTTAGCTATTTTGGTTAACCTCAGTTTTTTTTGGGGGGTTTTTAGGCTAATTTGGCATTTAGCTAATAGTTTAGCTGACTTCAGTGTTTTCAGCTTCAGTGGTTTAGCCATCAATTTCAGGATCTTCAGCTATCAGCACTAGCAATTTCAAAGGCCAAACTTAGCTTACAGCATTCACACTAACATTATCGCAGGTAATGCTATATATCTAGTTCATAATTCATAAGTAGTGATTTTAAAATCTTATTGTTAGAGTGTTCAAAAAATCTTCAATTAATCCTCTTTGGCCCGCGACCTAACGTGTGTTTTGGATTTTGGCCTCTTGTGGGATTGAGTTTGACAACCCTGATATAGCCCAATATCACTAAACAATTGTCTGACTGGGCTTCATGCCGGTCATTGTACATAAGCAGAAAGTTGGTCATAAAATATGAACAATAGCTGATTACAGACTAACCAAAACTGGTTATCCCTGCCTTTACACCCTTCTACTCGCTAAGGAAAAACTCCTAGGAAAAAAAAAAAAAAAAACGATTCCAGGATAAAAAGAAGAAACTTCACGGATGTCCACATGAAGGACGGATAGGCAATGTACCAGGACTATTAAAGAGGAATTTGTTTATCTAACTCTACAACTACATATTTGAATAGTGTTCATCCGGATAGGACAGGGGGACAGGTGGTTCAGAGCAAAGACGAGCCAGGGGCGTGGTCCACGGCCAAGAACAGGAGCACAGAACGAATCCATTTGCAGAGGGATATTTCAGATTAGTTCTGATTTGACTTTTTCAAAAAAGAAAAAGAAATGTTAAAGAACTCTATTGAATGGGGAAAAGATAAAGCAAATATAATTTGATAAATGTATATATTTAAAAAAGCCATAAACCAGACATTTTAAATACAAAACACTTTGTCACTGTAAAATATATGCAAAGAACTCCATTAAAAATAGAATAATTTGTAGGAGCTAATTTATAATATTCCTTCATTGTTTCACAGCTTTTAAAATGATCAATAATGTTTGTTTTGTTGACTTAAACTGTAATAAAATAATAATATAACCATCCCCTTCATCCTTCAAAGATTTTGTAAGGATTAGCGTTCAAGATAATTTGTGCCCTTTGAGCAAAAACAATATTGAAACCCAAAAAGATTTTTATTATTGTAATTTGGTTAGTATTTGTCAGGATTTAAGGTTTGGTTTTCAACAAAAAAGATTTTTTCAATTTTAATTATAGCTTTGAACAAAAAACATGTTTAATTATTAGTCAACAATCTGATCATTTTATCATTTGTTAATGTATCTTTAAACAGAGCCCCATTTGTTTGCCTTTTAAGAATGTAATTTATTTTGTAAATTCCTTTCAAAAATTGGAAACCAACACTGACAGATTGTTTATTTGTTTAAAAAAATCTAATTTGTTCCTTTTGTTTAACCTAATTGTGTTGCATTTTTTCTCATTTTTATTTTTTTATTTTGATTTTCATGCCTGTAGCTTAGCGTTTTCTCCACTAGTGTTATATTTTTGGGAGATTATGGTTGCCTTTTTGTGTGACCATATGATTTTGATTCTATTTTTTGCCACTAGATGGCAGTAATGCTTTGAAGCTGGTTTGCTACCCCAGCTATACCCGTAGAAGAAGAAGCGTCCAAAAACACAGAGGTGTCTCCATCGTCTGTCATCCTCGCGGCGGCTCTGACAGCCTTGAAGGTTAGCGGGAGAGCCCACCGACAAACGGAACATAACACACTTTACTCTGTTAATGATGACAGGTTTCTGTTGAACTCCGCTGAAGTGGTCCGGTTGGAGTAAAGGTCGGAGAATTACGGCGGGAAACGAACATCTGTGAAGTCTGCCGGCTGTGTTATACTGGACTCGCCCGCTAGAGGCGCTCGACCGCGAGGATGGATTTCTTGGCTGGATGTTTCGGAGGTAGATTCATTCATTCTTTCCTTTCGTCTACCAACAGTGATAATTATGGAGTTGAATAAGGAAATATTCTGAAAGATCAGCACTGATTCTATTTCTGTATATATTTGTTTGGGAATATCAATGTTTTAAGCAGATCCTGATATTTTTAAGAATCTGTTAATTCACTGAATGAAATGCTTGATCCTTAAATAAGCAATCTCATAAAGTTACGCTTTTTAGTTATTAATATTAGCATTTTATTCAAAATATCCAGCTTTCAATTATTTCAGACGAATTTGTTAGTTAAAGTTTGTTTTATTTTGAAAATGCGATAAGTATAGAGTAGTGCCAAGCAGGGAAAGCAACATGTCACAGTTTTAAGATAACGTTTTTTTTAATTGCAAACAAAATGTAAAGTGTTAAAATAATAAAAAAAATCATAATTTGCAAATATAATATTTAATATTTCCTTTCAAAAAAATTCCTTTGCGCTTTTAGATAGTTGTGCCTCATCTCGCTTTCGCCCTATCTTTGATTTTGAGTTGATAGTAATAAATGTATCAAAGCAAAATCAAAGATAGGGCGAAAGTGAGATGAGACACAATGCTTCTAAAACATTTGTGCTTCAATTACGAAAATATTTTCTGAAAGCAAAAAAAAGCTAAAAATAATTTTTGAAAGCAATTATTAAATATTTTTATTTGCAAATTATGAATTTTTATTCTTAACACTTTAAATTTTGTTTGCAATTTACAAAATTTTGATCTCAAAACTGTGATGTTTGTTTGCATTATGGCATTACAAAATCACTCCATAAATAAATGTATCGTCAACAAATGTGATGGAATTATAATTTTTGCCACAAAGAAGTGCAGGCATAGACCTTAAAACATAAGGTTAATATAAACTTAGTAAATAAATAAACGGTTTGGAGCTCAGGGACAGAAGTTATGTTGCCACGTCAAGTTTCATGGCATACATTTTTGAGCCATATATATGCATTTCTCTTCCTTGTGAAATATTCACTTCTATCTGTTGACTATACAAATGTAATTTCCACCAATCTTGTTTTTTTTTTTAACAAACCATATTGGCACAAAAATATAACAAGAGGGGAAAAACTTTGTTTTTAACTGCAATTGAACAAGAATTTCACAAGTACACAACATTTAAAGGAAGCAAAAATAATTTCTTGAAAATAAACAAATGTATAGTTTTTACTTTTTAAGACATTTGTCTTTAAAACATGTCATCTTTCTTTTGAAAATTTTCATCAAAGTTGTTGCACATGTGGTAGTGAAACATTTTCAATAAAAACAATAATAATAATTCCTGCAGTCTGGACTCCTGTGAGACATGGAGAGAAAAGGGCTCATATAGGGTACACTTGCATAACATTGATAAAGATCGTGTTCCTTAGGCTGTAAAGATGCGGTAAATAAAGTTTTATTGCGTCGTTGCGGAGATAACTTTGGATCGCGTCTTATGAAGTTACGCAGCAAGTCGTCTCCTGCAGAAAAATGTGTGTTAACTGCAGAAACTTCCATCATTTTCCTGGGAGAATACTACATTTCTGTGCCTAGCATGACTCTGGTTCTTCTGGTCATCAGGAGCTGCGGGAGTTTTAGTCGGACATCCGTTTGACACAGTGAAGGTGAGCTGTTTATTTTCATCATCAATCCATGAAGCTGCTTTGGCTGATTGGTGCGTTTGTTTGGTTCCAGGTGAGACTGCAGGTCCAGCCTGTTGATAAGCCTCTGTATCGGGGGACCTTCCACTGCTTCCAGTGCATCATCAGACAGGAGTCGGTATGCAGCTTTTGCTTTCCCTTTTAACCTAAAGTAGATCATCCCATCCACACACAGCCTGTTATGGAGAACTGAAGCTTTCTGCTCTGGATTTTATGTCATTGGATGAAGATAAAACAGATCTGATGTACTCTGTTTTTAAGTATTTTCAAATATGAACATAAACTTTATTTTGAAATATTCAAAACGTTTTGAATTATACTCATTGCTGTTACATAAGAATCATTTTATTTAAAACAAATACAAGTCTTTAAGATGTTATATTTTACTTTTTTGACCTCTCAAAGACAATTATTTAATTTTCCCAAAATTACTGTTTCTAGTTTATGATATAAGAGGTAAATGATTTAAAATTTAAATTGATCAGTTTAAAATAAATTTAAATTATCCAGCTTGGATGTAAATATTAGCCTAACTCCAAAATAACCTAAAAAACATATTTAAAAAAAGCCGTAATTAGCCAAAACATCTAGCATGTAGCTTAAATATTAGCTAAACTCCAAAATAGCTTAAAAAATCTTAGTAAATGCCAAATTAGTCCAAAGAGCTAGCAGAATGCCAATATTTAAAACTTTAAAACCGTAACTTTTTTTAAAAAAAGGGCAGGAATATTATTCCAGAATAAATCAACTTAAACCTTAAATAACTTTCAATATTTTACTCTCCAAAAAAATATATTTTGTCAAAATTATACAAGTTAGAAATGAGAAATTACATCGGGCCTTAGTAACAATAAAGTTAAATAATCTGGAGGGCAGGATATAATTACCTGGAGGGCCGGATCCGGCCCCCGGGCCTTGACTTTGACACACGTGCATTAAAGCTAAATAAACGATGGTCTTAAATGCCTTTTATTAAAGTTAGTTTAAAGGTAATGATGGTTAAGTTTTGTGTTTTACTCCCAGTTTATAAATGACCCCATCAATCGACTATTCAAATAATCGTTTGCAGACAGGAGGAGGTATTTGCCCCAGTGGAGGCATCTGCGTTTTTAGTGACGCTGTGTTTCACTGCAGGCTCTGGGTTTGTATAAGGGCATCGGATCTCCCATGATGGGGCTCACGGTCATCAACGCTATAGTGTTTGGCGTGCACGGGAACACCATGCGCTTCCTCAAAGAGGACACGCCCACAAACCAGTTCCTGGCCGGGGCAGCTGCGGGGGCCATCCAGTGCGTGGTGTGCTGCCCAGTGGAGTTGGCCAAAACGCGCATGCAGATGCAGGGCGTGGGGGAGAAGAAGGCCTCCAGGAAGACCTACAGGAGCTCGCTGGACTGTTTGGTGCACATCTACAGACGGGAGGGGCTGCGGGGGGTCAACAAGGGGATGCTCACCACGCTCATCCGAGAGACCCCCGGCTTCGGGGCGTATTTCTGGTCGTACGACGTGCTGACGCGCAGCCTGGGCTGTGAGCCCGACGCCCGCTTCATCGTCCCCAAACTGCTTCTCGCCGGCGGTATGGCCGGCATTGCCTCCTGGATCGTCACCTACCCCGCAGACGTCATCAAGTCCCGGCTGCAGACGGACGGCGTGGGCGGAGTCAAGCGCTACAGCAGCATTATGGACTGCGTACGACAAAGCGTCAGAAAAGAGGGCTACATGGTGTTCACGCGGGGGCTCACCTCCACGCTGCTGAGAGCTTTTCCCGTCAACGCTGCCACCTTCGCCACCGTCACGCTCTTCCTCATGTATGCGCGGGGGGCAGAGGAGGCGCCCCGGAACCAGCAGTCCGGACTGTGACGTAACAGAACCAACACTCCAAACTGTGTCGGCAACTGAAATATGGAGCTAAATTGGGGCGTATATTACTTGAAACCTAAATCAAATAAATTGAAAAAAATATTGGTGGCCAAAAAAAATAAAATTTCCAAAATGTTTTGCTATTTTAAAATAAACTTAATTATTTTCAGCTTTAAATGTTCTGTGTTTTTTAGATTTCAAGACTCAACATTTTAATTAACAAACTTTTTTTTTTCAGTTTCAACTCTTTGTTTTTCAAATCTGAAAATTTAAAAACTTTGTGTTCCGTTGGGGAGGGGCTAATGCAAAGGACCAATCAAAATTGATGGTTGTAGCCCCACGGTAAACAGCGGTTTCTTTGTGTTGGCTATCTTTTTCGTTTACTGACTTTACAGACAATACAGCCATTTTCTGACCGCAACTATCCAAGTTATCACCCTCATCGATTTTGACGCGCCACAACGGGGCCGAAAGTTTTGAAACTGAAATTTTGAGTTTTGAAACCTAAAAAGCAAAACATTAAGCTGAAAAGTAATTAGGTTTATTTTAGAAGAGCAAAAAGTTTAGAACATTTTCCTTTTTTTTTTGGCCAAACACCAATATTTTATTTGGGTTTCAAACAATATTGGCCCCTCCATAGCTCCATACTGAAGCCTTTTGCACTTTAGACCTGCATGACCCGTCTGTGATCTACTAACCATTCCAGCTTGGAAGCAGCAAACATCTCATTCCTGCTTTTACTTTTACTAATTTTAAAGGGAACATGTATGCAAATATGAAGCTGCTTTTTAGACTGAACCTTAAAGCTATAGTCAACCTTTCATTGTGTATTGACGCTGACAGGTATTACCTTCAGCATATTCCTTAAAAATGTGCAATAAGTCTCCATAAAATGACCAATCTAAGCAACACACCTGCTCCTTCCTGCCTTATAATTCCATATTGGTGTGACGAAGTGATGTGATAGAAGAGGAAAAATGGAGCTGCAGAAACCAACTCTCAGACCAAACGGCTGGAGGTCTCTTCATCACTGAGGTGTGAGCAAGCTCCGCCCACACAGAACTTCAACTTCTACATCTTTCCTGTATTGACTTCTACGAATATTTGATTCTTATTTCTTCTTATAAGATATAAAAATATATAATTTTAAGTTTATTTAGGTGGGGTTTTTTTCAAGTAAAGAGTTAGACTTTAATAAGGTCTGAGATTGAAGATGTCATTAATGAAATGGATCGGTCCACTTTGTTTGCACTGTTTCACATTTATTTCCTCCATTTAAAGATCGTATTTTGTAAGTGATGTTATTTCCAAGTGAAAATGTCGTTTTCTGAAGTCAAACTTCAGCTACTTTGAATGTAAGAGGCTCTGAAAGGCCAAAGACCCGACAGATGCTGGCGGTCGTATTCTTAAAGAACCGTTCGGTTCTGCCGGAACACTCCCATCCGTTTCAACACTGACTGTTATTCCCGGTTAGGAAGCAGATCTCATCGTTAAAGCTGCTCTGAAAGATGCAATATGTACAGGAGTGAATATAAATGATAATTTCTATATTCAAAGAACATATTTTTCATTGAACTGTGATTGTTAATAAGCTATTGCATTAAAGTCAAATTATCTGAAAATGTTTTCTCCAATGATCTGTTGAAAATCACAAAAATAAAATACATTTTTGGGTGGATTTTCATCAAAAAGGGACATATTGGGTGTTTTATGATGTGTGGAGGTAAACAGCCATTAAAAAAAAAAGGTTTTAGGGTTTGGATAGCTTTTAACTTTATGATTGAACCAAACGTTAAACAAAACAACATAGAAAAAGAATCATGCAGTTCCAACAACTGCTCACTAGAGGGCAGTACTAATCATAAAAAAAGATCCTGACCAGGAAAAGGGGAAATTTAAAGACCGACTCCAATGAAAACCATGCTCTTATAGCATTTTTCTCATGATGCAGGACATGTATTAAACAATTTAGGATTAAAATACATTTTCTGAGTATTTCTTTATCCAAATTGGGAAGAATATTTATAAGCACCTGCACTTCTTTACTTCACCACACCTGTGAACTGTTGTGTTGGCAACAGTACAAACAGATTTTGTAGTCTTTCCGTAAAAAGTTACAAAGAAAACATTTGTTTTGTGTCAGATTTTCTTTGTGCAACTGTTTTATCACTCAGTGTCCAAACTTGGATCATGCGAATATTCGCACAAATCTCACAGGAACAAGGTAGAGATCACCTTGGAGATTTTTGAATTTTTTTGTCCAATTGACAGAATAAATTTGAACCATTTCATCTAAAACAAATATGAAACCAGTACAATATAAATATTTGATCTATATTTGAATCAAATATTGCCAGACATTTATGTAAAGTACAAAATGGACATGGGTACTTAAAGGAATCGCTTAGGGGTGTCACATGATTGAATCAGTCCCTGTCATGAAGAGAAAATAACAAAAGGATGCTGAAAGACAAATCAAGTTTCCAGCCCAGCGGTCTGCAACCTTCAACACTTGGAGCCTTTCGGATCCATTTTTCATGGACCAAAACCCAACAGGAGCCACAAAAGCTCTCTTCATCCTTTCAATAATCCAAAATAATACACAAATGTTTAATGTTACCATTATGATAAATACAAAGTAACTTATTTTTTTTTATTAAGTAAAGCATATATATTAGGAGAAAATACATTTTATTCCAAATATGAAATAGTTTATAATTTTTGACAGAGGTTCACACGATTTTCTTTCAAAATAAAAGACTGTGTCACAAATCATCTTAAAGCTGCTGATGTAGTAAAACGTAGTGTTATGTCAGCAGTGACTTAAAAAAACCTTTGTGCCACTGTTTGTAGATCTCTGTCAAAAACAGACAAATCCAACTCAAAAAATAGATCATAGCTAATTGAGTGACTCACTGTATTTCTTAAGATAAAATATTTAAATCTGTTTAAAAACTGAAAATCTTCTCTATAATCCCCTGGATTATAATTTAATACATGTTTGGCTCTGCTCCTCATTGATCGATGAATACCTTCATTCAACTGTTTGTCAATGAGTCGAATCAAGTTTAAGTTAATTTACTTTTTTCTATGTTACTACTTCCTTTCTTTTTCCCTATACAATTACTTTAAAATAAATTGGAAATATTTTATTTTAACCAAAGAGGGCAGAATGAAGAGGAAAAAGAGTCGGTTCCAGTCCCCTGGACTAGACTAAGACTAAAACTCTTTAACTAAACTTTTACTAAAAGATGCCATATAAATAAAAAAAAAGACTGAAACTAAATGGTGTTATTCAAAATATTAAAACTAAATCAGAATTTGCTGATGAAATTTGAGGGTTTTTTTATGATTACTGGAAAAATACACATCGAAACCATCACATGACATCTGGACATAGAAAAGCTCTTTGTGAAGCACAATAATGTTTTCTGCAGGACAAACCCAACCGTTTGTGGGTGAAAGACGCTCCTGAACACGCACACACTTGCACACGCGTGCACACGCGTGCACAAACGCAGTCACACATCAGCAGGTAACAGACAGCCGGAGCCGGTGCCAGAGTTGACCTATTTGCATTTAAAATGCTTACAGGAGGCCCACTACTGTGTTCACAGTGCAGTGCAGCACAGCTAATCTACACACCTAAGGTGTGTAGATTAGCTGTAGACAAGAGTCTGTGGGGGTTGAGAAGATGGGGAAGCTGCATACATTTGACAAGAAAGAGCTGCTGCTGGTGGTGAGAGAGGTCGGCACTTAAAACTTGGCAACAGAAAAAACTCTAAAATCAAACGTAAATGTGCCAAAAAAAAAGTGCTTCTTCACAATTACTCATTTAAACTACAGTGCATGTTATTTATTTATCTTAGAAGTGTCTAAAACAGCTGACAAGAAGGTAAAAATGCTCCACACATTAAAAAAAGGTCATTAAAAACCTCTGACATGCTAACGCTGTTTTATGCTGAGTCATTCGGACATTTATTAGTGGGAATTATCCATCGAAATATTCAAAAAATAATAAAATAAACTGCTCCAATAATCCAGATCATTATATTAAAGGGTTATTATTAAGTCTTTTTATGTTTAGCTTTTGCACAATTTCAAGAAAAGCTGAATTTGAAAGTGACAAGTTTGACAAGTGATCTGAAATTATTTTAAATATCTTAAGACAGCAGGTTTGTTTATGTGGCATACTTAACACACAACAGGTTTAAGAATAATAATAATAATTAACCATCGATTTAAAAAAAAGAAAAGGTGTACATGATGGACTGACAAACTGTCCAGGGTGTACCCATATGCCCAACAGGGATAGGCCCCAGCAACTTAATCCTGAAGATGATAAAGTGGGTTTAAAGAATATAGGTGGATTGAAATGATATAGATCTTGAGTTGTCATGGACAAAGTGTTTAGTGTTCAAGCTTGTCTAACACGGCTCTAAGTTTTAGCTGCAGGAACCTAAAGCTGGTCTGTTTGGAGCAGGGGTGGGAAAACGTTTTGACTCGAGGCCAAAAAAGGCTGGAACAGGACCAGATACATGGTTTGTTTTGATAATTTACCTCATAAGAGAAAGAAAGAACATTTAATCTGGATGAAAACATGTTTAAATTATGATAAAAAGATAGAACATTAAAAACTATGACTTTAGTTCTCATTTTAGTGTAAATTGCTCCTAGGAAAATCGCAAACTTAGAGACATGTGTTCATGTGCTGCCCGACTTGAAAAAGATATAAAAAATTACAATTCTTCCAACACCACAGAATGCACCCAAACAAAGATCAATGTATTCATAGTATACACAAAAAACACATTTAGAGGACAAAGAAAGCAAATAAGGATTATCATTATCATTTATTCAGGCCAGACTGGTTCAGAGTCTGGAATTCTGGGCTCCAGCAGAACATCTGTCTCTATCTAAGATGCAGTCATGGAGAGACGTGAACACATGCAGAGCTGTTTTAAAGTCAGGAACAGGAAGCAAATGTGAACAAATGATGAACGACTGATGCATTCAGTGGATTCACAGTCAATGTCACGTCCAAATGATCAAGTCCAAGTTTGAATCTTGGTCATACATATGCAGACGTTATTGCACCTTTTCCTTCTGATTTCTTAATATTTTAAAACCAAACGTCATCAATGAACTTGAATGGCTACATTTGGTTCAGAATACAGAAACATTAAAGATATGAAGCATTAATTATAGATAAAGAAAGATTATGTGCTTAACCCTTAACACAATACCTCCAGTGTTTATATTCTTTGATTAACTAACTTTTCAACCATTGACACGATCAGCATAAGTCCAGGAGATTGTAAAGGAGAAAAGTGGCTCTACTAAAACATTTTTCAAATTCAACCAATAAATAATCTATTCTCTCCCGTAACAGTTCAGGAAGGGTGGAGTAAAAAAATCACCTTTCTATGTGGGTCTCGATACGCCAGAAAAAAAAATATTTATGCATCTAGTGTTTGGGGGGCCGGACCAAATGTGGAGGAGGGCCGTAGTTGGAATCCCTGCCCTGAAGTAAAAAAATTAAATAGAAAAATCTACAAAAATACTAATAAAAAAATACAGCATTCTAAAAAGAAGAATGAAACCAGATTATTCAAACTTTATGGGTTCATTTTCCAGACTCAATATTATAAAATCTCTTTAAATACTGATTTACACAAGAATTTGTGTTAAACAGAAAATCTTGCATTTCATCAAACAATCGCATGAAATTTGGTTTCATTAGAATCATTTTCTGTTGACTCCCACACAAGAAAACTCCAAAATTTAGACCAAAAATCTCTCTGCCTCTCAGGATCCTAAAGGTCGAAGAGGTCAGTCGTGCTGATAAATAAAATAAAGGTTTATGGTGTATTCCCCGTAAGTACATTTGAATGAAGATGGACACTCTCTTCATGGACTGATAAAAACAAAATATTTTTTCATTCTAAAATGATGAATAGAAGTATTACCTACAGCAGGGGGGTCAAACTGAATCGCACAGGGCCTTGGGAGCAGGATAAACATTTATTACTCTAAAACAACATTTTTAAACAACTAAATTGCTAAAAACAGACAGGAATATGACTCCAGAATAAATCAAATTAAACCTTATATAACTTTCAATATCTACTTTGAACAACTTGGGGTCACAGAGGCCATTAAAGAGACAAAAACACACAGAAAGCTCTGATATAAGACCAAAGTACACATCTATCGACTCCACAATCTGTAAGGGTCTAAGTGAGAAGTAAATAAATTAAGGACACAAACATCCAACTTTTTGAATCATGCTCGTATTTAAATAAGTAAATCAAGACGTCCTATCTTCTCTCTTTCGACACTTTTTTTTTTCAAACATGTAAAAGAAAATAAAAAAAAACTTGAAAAAGCAAAAAAGACAAAAAATAACCACAATACATTCTCTATTTGTAAAAAAAAAAAAAAAAAAAAAAAAGACACAAACTAAAGTCAATAAATACATGTTTGAAAAGGGGATAGGCAGAAGCAAATGCTTATCTAGGCCTATCCCTTTGTGTCTTTATCACCTAACATAAATAATTCCCAGTTTACAAATACAAACAATAAAATACAACTTTCAAATTTTCTTCTTTCCAAAATAAAATCATACAAATTATCATTCACAGTCACCAGTATTTTGAAGATTTCCTATTTTTTTCAGCTACATGCTAGCTGTTTTAACCTAACTAGCATTATCTTAGGTAATGCTACATATTTAGTTAATAATTTTGTTTAAAAATTATGGTTTTAAAGTTTTAAAAATTAGTTTTAGAGTGTTCAATAAATGTTTAGCCTTTCGGCCCGTGACTCAAAGACCATTATGATTTTCTTAAGCCTTTCAGATTAAACCTTATCCATATATATATATACATATCTTACCTTTGGAAAACTAAAGAGCAATTATTTATGGAATATGAGTTATTTTTGTGATTTTTTTCCTGCCTTGATGTAAAACGACTCAATTCTGAAGCTCCGCCTGCAGCTGCGTGTGGCTGCCGCCATTTCATGACGCCATCCCAGAGAAAGCACCTCGTCTGCATTTCTCAAACGAAAACAATCCAAACTTCTTCAAAGATGGATGCATATACTATAAATTTACCTTTAGCAGGCCCGGCCATCGCTACACTGGTTCACAACAGCAATACACTCAAATTCTGCACGAAAATACAGTTCTTCATAGTGAGGAATGAACAGTAAAATGCATTTAAATCATCAACAAATAGAATTTTCATGGTATGGTCCCTTCAAAGTGTGATTTTAATTTTGACCCCTTGTGTGATTGAGGTTGACACCCCTGCGCTACAGAACTACTTTTTTTTTTCGTTTTATTTTGGCCAAAACCCACACAGCCTTATCATGATTAAAAGACCACAGAGAATGCTTTGAAAATAGATCAGAAGATCATCAGGGTGGGACTTTAAAGGTGTTCACCTAAGAATTCTTGATAAAATTGTTTTATTTTTGAAAATTAGGCCCAATTGAGAACAAACTGGATTCACAAGATGTTAAAAAAAAAAAAAAAAGCCTCGTCATGTTTGTGTTTTTGATCCGTTTTTACTTGAACTCCAGTGAACTCAGGCACCAGCTTGTCTGCAGAGTGTTTGCAGAGCAGTCATCACTGGGGGCCAAATGCTGCCGTCCCCGGCGTGTGAATGTGTGTCAGGGGTCCACGCCAGAGTCCACGGTGTGGGGGGTTGGAGGAGGACACTCGTGCATGCTCAGAACAAAAGGCCTTGATTACTGAAATCCTGCAAAAGGCAGGGAAGGAGGTGTCAAAAGGAGGACACAATGCTGAGCTGTGGCTCAGGGGCCCTTCCTCTGGTCTCATGAAGCTCATGTCCACACCCTGTCTGAACGCATCGCTCCAATCAACAAAACCCACAGAGCCCGGGAGAGCCCGGGAGATCCGGAATCCTGTCATGTCTGCTCACATTTATCCCCATTTTCAACCATTCTTTAGATTTATTTTAAAACAAACAAACAAAACATCCATTGATAGCCTTGACAGTGAACTGCTGTACTTAAAAAAGTACCAAGGCCCCCCCTTAATGTGGCTCCATGGCCCCTGACACGTTAACTTTTGGTAACACTTCACATTGAAATTGACCCTGGCTGTTTGAAGGAAGAGGAGGGGTTCAAGATGGAGGTGTTTCACAAGGAGGGAGGGGGGACACGCGGCGGATCACCGATTTCCTGATGGGAGGGGCCGCTCGTCTTCCCTAAACCTGCCGCGCGCCGCGGAGGACCACACAACAACCCGGACAGTAGCCGCGAGACACTGCGCCGGTGAAACCCGTCCGCCGACGCTCATGTTTACCTGCGGACGCCCAGGTAAGACGCGACTCATTTATCCGAAAAAAAAAAAATTATTTAAATGTAACTTAAAAAAAAAAAAAATTAAATTCAGCGAATACTTTTCAAATGTTTGACCTCATTATTTTAAACGCAGTCTAGGAAAAGTAGACGGTATTCCTCCGCGCAGTCACATTGTCGCCTACCTGGATACAAAACAACATATACGGCTTTGAAAAAATATATTTGTTAAATTGTAATCGTGTACATGTAGTTAAAATGACCGTTAGAAATTTGAACCTAGGGGTCTTGGGGCCTGTAAAGGTGTGCAGGCCAAGGGGCCCGGGGTCCTTCATCCTGAAAAAGGCCCTCATTGGAAAAAAAAAGTCTGAAATTAACAGCTGATGTTCAAATTCCTAATTAACATTTAGTGAAAAAAAGTCACTTTTATACTTTGTTTTGCTCCAAAAATTATATGAAACTTAATTCAATTTTTGCTTTATTTCCCCCCTCATTTTTCTAATTTCCAGCAGTGCCTGAAGGTCCAACCAGACCTGCAGGGATGGTCCAGAGGACCGATGTGGTTCTGTCCGTCCTCCTGCAGCTCCAGGAGGCCACAGAGAGCTCCGGGCTGGATGCTGTGACCGGGCTGGCTCTGGAGGTCCAGCAAGTCCTCGCTCCCTTCCAGCTCCCAGCAGCCCCCTGTCAGGAGCTGCCAGAGTGGGTCAGCGTGGATGAGAAGGCCAGGGGGCTCTACCCCGCTGATGCACCCAGGGGTCTTCTGCCGCTGAATTGCAACGGGGAAGGCAACTTGCTGTTTGATGCCGTGAGCATGTTGCTTGTGGGTTCCACTGCACTTAGCTTGGAGCTACAGGTAAAAAATAAAGTCATTTACACTTGGATGTAATTCAAAGTCTAGACCACATGTGTCAAAGTTAAGGCCCGGGGGCCGGATCAGCAGATCCGGCCATCCAGATCATTTTATTTTATTGTTATTAATGGCCAGATGTTATTTTGCACTTATTTCTAACTTTTATTTTTGACCAAATATATTTTTATGGAGAGTAAAATATTTTAAGGTTTTAGTTGATTTATTCTGAAATACTATTCCTGCGTTTTTTTTATTCATAATTATGTGAAAAATTTAAGTTTTTTAAGTTTAAAAATTTGGCACTGTGTTAGCTTTTTGGACTATTTTGACATTTACTAAGATTTTTTTAAGGTCATTTTGGAGTTTAGCTAATATTTCAGCTACCTGCTAGCTGTTTTGGCTAATTTAGACTTTTTTAGTTTTTAGGCTATTTTGAAATTTAGCAATTTTTTCAGCTACATGCTAGCTGGTTTAGCTAACCTAAGTTTTGTTTTTTCCTTTTTTTTTTTTTTTTGATAATTTGGCATTTAGCATATATTTTAGCTTGCTATCAGCTTTAGTGATTTCAGCTATCAATTTCAGCATCTTCAGCTATCAGCACTAACATCTTTGGCGACCAAATTCAGCTTAAAACATTCACACTAAATAATTGCATGTTATGCTATATTTAGTTCATAATTATGTTTAAAAAATGTACTTTTTAGAAGTCATAATTTCTTTTGGATATGAAGAAGATAATTTATGTAAAAACAATGCATTTCTCATTTTAAGGTGTCTTCAGCTCTTGAATATGTTGACTTGCTTTCAGGTGCGGACTGTGGTGGAAATGGTGCTCTGGAAGAGCTACTACTTGTCTGGGATGATCGATTCCAAAATGATGCTTCAGGCTGTTCGCTTCAGTTTGAGTGCAGAAGAGTCTGAAGACATGGTGAACTTGCCGCCGTCCGTCCTGGAGGCCATCTTTGACGCGGACGTCAAGGCCTCCTGCTTCCCTGGCTCTTATGCTAACATGTGGCACGTGTACGCCCTGTCGTCGGTTCTACGGTTCAACATCTACTCCATCTACCCTATGTTCAACCTCAAGATCAGACCCTATTTTAATAGACTCATACGTCCGAGAGCCAGACCTGAACACTCGGAACTTCAAACTATACATGTCATGTGGTCTGGCGAGCTGCAAGCTGAGTCTTTGTTCAGGCCAAATTACTTTGTGGCTCTAGTTGAGCTCAGTCCCCACATGTCTGTCAGTCTTGACCTAGAGTGCAAGGCGTCTCAAGCTAACAGCCGGGAGCAAGCAAACCGTGACCAGCGGCTGTCCTATCCAAACCTCAAGGACAAGTACAACATCACCAAGAGGACCTTTTACCGCTGGAAGAGGCAGACGCAGGAACACTGCAAGAAGTCGGCCGCCCGGTACGAAGCAAAGTACTTCCTCCAGGCTTGTTACTTGGAGGGCAAGTTCATTCCTTTGCACCAGTTTAAGAAATTTTTCCCAGAGATCTCCAGATCATCATACTATAACTGGAAACAAGAGCTGCTGAAAACCGGAGGGAACTTCACGTCTTCCTCAGCTGGAGAGATCAGCCCCGGAGAGAGCACAGAGCAGGAGGCCTGGTCATCGCCTGAAGCCAACCAGGACGAAGCCGAGCACCATGACAACGTTGCCAGGATGTTCGGCCTCAACCTCGGCAAGCTGGATGTGGAGCGAGCTCACAATGTGGCGCACATGCAAGAAGCCAAGCGCTGCTTGCAGAACTACATCACCATGAACACGTCCTTCCCTTTCCGGATCTTCAAGAGAAACTTTCCAGGAATCTCCAGATCAACCTACTACAACTGGAGGAGAGAAGCCATGCTCTTTAACAGAGGCTACAAAGGCACTGTTGGCAGCAGCTCGGACAGCTCGGACGCCGACAAGAGCCAGAGTCCTATAAGCGGGGCATCGGCGCTGCCCAGCGAGAGCCAGATCCTAGTTCCCAAAGCTCGGATTATCAGGCGAAAACACAGAAGCTTCAGGCTGGCGTACCTGAGCAAAAAGCAGCTCAGAGAATTGGCAAAGTTGCACGTTCAGAAGTCCAAATGGTCTCTGACAAAGTTCAAGCTCAAGTTCCCGGCCATGTCATCTTGTTTCTATTGGCTGTGGCGCAGCAGTGAGAACCACAAGGCCAATACGAGGATTGGCAAAACGGTGGAGACCAGCGCACCGGAGAGCCAGGAGAGCTCGTATAAAGAGAAGCTCATTTTGGAGAATCCCGGTCATCTCCCAGTGGCCTTGGCCCACAAACCCCAGGAGAGTTCTCCACTCCCTTCTTTCAATGTTGCACCTTCAACGCAGATCTTCCAGAGGAATGCGCCAGTGGTTGAGCACATGTTTGGCATGGATGTTGTGGCACTGGCCAACTTCAAGGCCAAGGCCAAGCTCTTCCTGCAGCAACGCTTCGAGGAGAAGTCCTTTCCCACCTTTAAGGAATTCCGCTCATATTTCCCATTCACTGCGCGCTCCACCTACTACATGTGGAAGCGAGCGCTGCACCATGGGGTGTCGCTGGTGCACGGGTGAGTGAAGCTTCCGGTGCACTGGAAACCTGCCCCAGGCAGGTGTAACAATAGAAATATGCCCCAGCTTTGAAAATAAACTACCTACTCCTGATAGGAGACTGTGAAAAATAGTACCAATGAATGTCCCCCTCTTCTGCCCTCTCCAACTCAGACCATTCCTCCCTCCTGGACATTTGCACGTGTGTGAAAAGACGCTGAGTCGGGGCTATTGAAACCCTGCGTGCTGCCCCCTCCAAGGCGAAAGGCAGTTCAAAGCAGCTTTTTTAAGGGGAAGGGGGGGTTTCATCTTCATTCCAGGCCTTCCCTTTCATTGGAATTGCTTTTTGCAGCACCAACTGGAGACAAAACAGTTTCATGTTCGATCCAACAGGGTCTCCATCACTTAGGGGTTCTTCATCTCAGGGATCGTCCGGCTTGAAGAGCAGGTTTTATCCGATTTGCACTGAAGTGCCTTCGAAAGCCGATGGAAGTATTTCCTCACACACCGAGTTGCTGTTAAACTTGATCATGAACTGAATGTAGATCTGTACCTTCCTTCTTTATTTCAAAACTACCTATTTTAGCCTCGAATGTCTTCTGTTTCACATGTATTTATTGTTTTTACTGTAGGTCGTAAATGGGTGCTGCTAACACTTGATCTTCTCAACGACATTTGATAGTATTTAATCCCTAGAGAGATCCCGAGGGATCCACCAAGTTATGAAAAAAGTTTTTTTTTTTGGAACAGGTCAAACTTGCTCAGGAATGAAGGAACAGCACATGTGGGGTTTTGTTAGCTATTGTGCTCATGCTAATGATCAAGCGGGGGAAGGGCTAATTTTATGTATGCAAGGGGACAGAGGTGAGATAAGAACAGGAACACTCAGGAGTATGGAGGAGGGTGGGGGTTCTGGTTTTTACAGTCTGGAGACAATCAGTCATAACCCTTTTCCTTTGAGCAAATGGGTTTCTGTGAACTGCTGAATGTGCAAATAAAGGGAAACCAAAAACGGTGGCTTTGTTTTATTTGGTTTGTAGAGTTTGGTAAAAAAAATTCTTTAGAATTTCAGTTTGTGAAGGATTAACCATGTAACACCAGAGCTCCAGTGTTCATGGTCTTTGATTAACTGTGACAAAATTGCAATATGTTAGAGATTCTGTGTTTAAGCGTTACCGACGATGCCTCAAGTGTTACAGGGTTAATTTAATGGAGTGGAATACAGTTAAGTAAGCTACAACTTTAGGAAAATAAATATTAAGTAAAAGTGAAAAACGTAACTATAAATTTCTAAAAAAAATTACATTAATTCAATTTTTTGCCAAACTTTTAAACTACACTACAAAAAGTCTTCTTAAAAAAACAAGAAAAAAAAGTACAAAAATGAGGTAAATTTAGCTTAAAATAAGAAAAATTATCTTCCAACAGAACAAGAAAATCTGACTTGTCAAGACTTCTTAAAACTAGTAAAAATATCTAGCCTCATAAGAACCAAAAATATCTTAAAATAAGTATTTTTTACTAAAATCAAGCTAATTTTGACTAATAAAAATATAATTTCTAAGATTCATTTTCTTTAACTAAGATTTTGCTAGTAAGATTATCGGTAACACTTTAGATGAGGTGCTGCAAATCACTAAATGTAACGTTGACAAAGATTGTTAACGCATTTGTTAAGCTTGTTAACAGTTTATTAATATAGCCTTCATAAACAATGGTCTCATTTTAGATGATAATAAATCTTACTAAGTATGTTAATAAACTGTATTTGTCTTATTATGCGTATAAATGTCTTATAAACATCCTATAAGCACATTCATAATGTTTGTTAATGTGTTAATAAAGCTTGTTATGGAATCTTATTATAAAGTGTTACCAGATTATCTTGATATTATGCTAACCATTAGGATCTGTTTCTTGAAACTAGACAAATATACTAAAAGCATAGTACTTTTTTTTCTTCAAAAATAGTAGTAAATGGTTGTTAGCACTCTTATTTTCTCACTATGGATCATAGTTTACTTGAAATTCTTGAGTTAAGGTAAAACTCTTGCATTAATCTTGGCCATACAAATGTCCCAGGCTTGAATGAAGATATGAACCCAGCTTCTTTGAACTTCTTTATTGCATTTGAGGAGCTCATGACTGGAAACAAACACAAGTATTGCTGGGTTGAAAAACAGACATGCAAATGACTACAAACAGTGCTGTAAATTTAATAACGATAAGTATCTCACAAAAATGTGTGATAGGATACTGTGAAACTTAAATGTTGTCTGTTTAGGCAACATAACTAGAAGTATGATAAAAATAAAAAAGCTCGTACTGATTCCAGAAAGCCTAAAGTCATCATAAGAAGAGCAGAACAAATGATGTTGTAACTTAGAAAACTAGTAGAAAACTTCACATTTTCACAATCACATCTGTAAACATCTGGACTGAACATCAACATACATAGTTGTAATAACATTTACTTTTTTGTTAGAAGAAGTCATGTCTCTGGCATGGATAGTGTCCATAAGGTCTTCTGTCTGCAGCACAAACAGGAGTGTCCAGCTACACTTGGGATACGTACGGTGAAAGATGTAACATGCCATGATATACATCACGCTGTCAGATACGTCCTCCTTTGAGAAGATCAACACAGAAATGGTTCCAATGGTAGTTATTTGGTTGGAGTCACAGACGATCACCACAGGATGGAAGAAAGGTCTTGATTGAAGAAAGATGTTGGGGTGTTCTGCCGACTGAAACACAAAAAGAAAAAAAGACGGCAAAAATGAAAAACTATGATCAAGTAAGATGACAACCTGTCGTGTATGCACAAACATCTTACCTGGAGGATGTGAAGCATCACCTCACTTGAATGTCTTAGCTTCTTGGGTGGAGCGACAGGCGATGGGATCATGTCTGGCAAAGGCTTCATCTAGACAACTGTTTGCTTTACTGTGAAAAACAAAACAGCATCATTTTATTCACTGCAAAAACACATTTAATAAAATAATTTAAAAAAATACAATGAAATTACAAGATTTAAGGATGTTACAGTACATACATTTAGCCACCACCAGTTAACCGATGTGCTCTCTTATGGGGTCTGGGTGACCTCACGCTTACATTGATGTGTGACCCCTCCCATGATAAAGGTGGACGGGATTTTATGTCTGCCACGAAAACCAGTGAAGATAAAAAAAATCCTTGCAAAAAAAAGTTTCGTCTTGTGGGGTCCAGATGACCCCACTTTAAATTTTAACATGCCTATGAGAGCACAAGGGTTAATAACTGCACATTTTATACAATTATTTAACGTCTATAGGACAAAAGGACAGACACACCTGTACAAAACTGACACAGCCAATGACCATGACTGCACTTAAGTTGCAATTACCTTCATCTCTCTTTGGAGGCTTCATCCCTTTTTAAAAAAAAAAAAACTCCACAAAAGTGGTCCCTCTCAAAAAAGATCCTCCAGCGATTCTTCAGTTCAGGAATGAAGTGGGGGTTTGCTTAATTCTGGATCCAATCCTGTTCATCCGTCATCGGACACATAAACACAAAGATAGAAATACATACATTTTATTTTAATAAAACTCTTGCTGTTCATCAGCTTCATCGCATTTAAATGCCAAAGTCCTATGACTTTTAGAAACAAAAGTTCAACATTTTACAATGAGTACGATTTACTATTTACTTGCAGAATCTTATTAAACATAAACCATCTGAAAATGATTTGCTTACATGATTTAGATCTCTAAGGCAGAGATATGGCTGAAGAATGTTGGTGGGTCTGATCCTGTTCCTTCATAACATCAGATGGCTCCAAATGGCCATGTTTCTCAAAAGGTCCTCTGGCCCTGGAAAAATAATCACGCATGTACTTTTTAGAAAGACTGAGAAGCATGTGTCTGTGGTAATATCAACAGCTAGAACACACATACAACCATCATGTTAATATATGATATAATGTCTAAACACCTCAATAAATAGGTCAAGTCTGCATGCCATTTACGCTAAACTATAGATGATTTTATATCAACCATGCTAACAGCTGTTGGAAGAAAGAAAAGGTAATATATGATGATGATGATAAGAAAAAGATTACTAGTCTGAGCCCATCTTAACCAGTTTGAATGCTCTGAATTCTTCCCCTACACCTACATTCAACCCTCCAAACAGAGAGATGTGGAAAAAAAATTATTTAAATTTGGACAGTACTCACCCTAATTTACTTCATCACTATTTGCCAATTATTGGTTTTATTGATGTTTAATTTCACTCATGTCAATCCACTAATAATCAAAGTCAATTCAATTTGAATTTACACTGTTTACTCATTTAGACATATGTGTGTAGAAATAAATGAATAGTCAATATGTATTGGAAATATTCATTTTAATATAACGCAGTTCACATACTGTTAAATGTACTCATAAAATAATAAAACATGAGATTTTTAACACTATACTGTGTTACATGCTTTCTGAAACAGAGAAGCTCCTGCAAAAATGTGTAGATCATTAACATGGTAAAGACTTCATTGACTCTAATTACAAAAACGAATGTTCTACCTCTCATAGAGGGTACTTCAGTTTGGCCACCAGGGGGCGATGGCGCTAAAGCATTACATTTTATTCCAGAAGAAGAATAAATTATGAGGAAAAAAACGGTATTTTAGACCACAAATGGTTACTTTACAATGTATTTATTTCAACAGCTTGAAAAATACATGCTTATTGAGTATATAAAGCTACCTGCATGTGGTCAGCAATGTATGTTTAGGTTGAACGAGCGTTAGCATTAGCCGCCCTATGAGAAAACCCATAATAAGCTAGCATCAAGCTAGCGGACTTTGTTTTCCATAGCTAAAAGCTAAAGTTAAACTTAGATAACTGCCTTTCTGTTTTCTATACTAAAATGTGGTTGTTAATCTATACTTATTAACAATCGATAGCCCAAATTAACGATGTAAGTAAGTAAAACTTCCACTTAGCTAGCATGCTATACCTTAGCTCACTAATACTGCAAAAATCCACATTACCTCTTGGTCCAGCTGTAGTTGTTGGATCCATACTTTTAAAAAGCCCGGTCATCTCCATCCATGGCGCAGGGAATGTGGTGGACTTGTAAAGGCACAAACTTCCAAGATGCAAATGTTTAGCTAGTTAGGTTCTTAACATACAGAAGGAAAAAAAACGGTCACCCAATTTTTTTCTTTTTTTGGCGCATTTTGATTTGGAACGTACCATATGATCAAATGGGAGTAACTTACATGTTATGAACATTTTAAACCCGATAATATTCATAGTTTTTTGAGTCATGACTCAAAAGCTATACAGTATATTAAAAATATCTATTAATGTAAAAGGTCAGTCCCACAAAGTTTATTTTAGATGTTAAAAAACAAAATTTAATTTGTAAAACTACCCTGCGCTGTTGGGTAATGTACTGAACACACATCAGGATTCATAAGCATTGCTGACAATAAAACAATGGACTAGATATGATTTATGTTTGTTTTATTTTTTTTTAAAGAGTTTTGAAAGAGAAAATTATGTCATTGTCAATTAGTGCTGTCATTTGATGATTTTTTTGTGTGATTAATTAATTGTGAACAGTAATAATTTATCTAATGAATTAATTTTAATCTGAATACTTTTAACCTAATAATTGCAGTAAAAATCGTAATCTTTAGGTTATTTTTTTAAGTTTGTGGTATAATAAAAGATCACATTAAAGCTAAAAAGATAGCTTTATTATTTATTTATTATTTTTGTATTATTGTAAAAGACTTCCAACCTTTAATTTGAAATCATGGAGGGTTAATTTTCTTCCAATTTTGAACAAATGACACAATTAAAAAGACCACCAGAAAAATATCAGGTCCAGAATGTTCTAATTTACTCCATCAAAAAACAATAGGAACACTTTCCTGAGAAATCAAAAAAATATTAAACACAAAATTCTTATACCGTAATAAAAAATGTGATACTCCTTATTCCATAGTTTATCACAACAGCAAGACAGAAGAAAGTACGTGAGAGTGATTTTATAGTTTCCTTTAACCACCATGTGTTAAAGTCAAGGCCCGGGGACCAAATCCAGCCCTCCGGGTAATAATATCCGTCCCTCATGCTGATCTATTCCAAAATAATTTTCCTGCCTGTTTTTTTGTTAAGTTATGGTTTTAAAATTTCAAACGTTTTGCTTTAATGGGTTTTAATAAATGCTATGGTATGAGCGAGATAGTAACGAGAAGTAACTGTCCAATGCAAAAATGAGTTTAAAGTGATAAAAAAATAACCCTCTAAAATGTCTGTAATTAATTAATCATGCTTAACACAATAATTTCAGAGCCCTAGTCACAATTGCCTTTATTTGCTTGAAACAAGAAATTATTACTTAGAAAATACAGTTGTGTACCATGATGTTACTGTTATAACTATTGAGATTCTAGTTTCAAGTGTGTTTTTAACCATAATAGGTAATAAAATCTTATTAACAAGCTTTAATATCTTATTGAGATAAATAAGTGCAGAAACTCTTAAAATGAGGGAAATTATCTGGCACAAAAACTACTAAGTGAGAAAAATAATCTTACCATTAAAAAAATAAGCATGTATATGCTTGTTTTAAGATATTTAATCTCACTTAGATTTCACTTTTTGCAGTGTAATGTTTTCCTTGAAATGAGTTGCAGCAAATGGGAGCCCTTAGGAAAAACTACCCCATTATTCTAGAACAGGGGATTCAACTGGCGGCCCGCGGGCCATTTCCGGCCCCCACCTTATTAAGAAAGTTCAATGTCTACTAGGTAATATCTTCTGCGTGTCCACACTTTAATGACAGCTTTTTATCTGCTTTGAGATGTTTCAGCTCTATGTTTGAAACTTTGCATTTGCTACTGTGGTTGGATCTGGTCGTCAGAGAAGTCCTTAGCAACAGCTGCTAGCATCGTTAGCTCCTGTGGTTTCACAAGACATGCAGAAGATATTGGCTTAGTAGTACATAGACATGAACAATAAACGTGTTCTGTAGACACAGACAATGGATCATTGACGGGTACAAAAACCTGTTTTTGGCCCAAAAGGATGGCCCAGACTCTGTCTTCAGTGTCCCCTAGGTAAATCCTCTGCCTGAGGTGGAATCTGGGTCAAAACTGTTCAACTGGACAGCTACAATATTGCACTAGTAATGTTAGCATGTGAGTGTGAGGGGCTGTAAGCTAGCCGGACATTATACCGGTGATTTAAAGTCCAATTTTGATCATGTTTTGAGTAAAAGAGTTTCAAGTGATCTTTTAATTACGATTTAGTTTTCTTAGCGTCATATGTTTGCAAACAAGTCTGAGAAGACTTTTTATTATATATATATTTATCTTCTAGATACCCCCATGCAGATGTGAAAACATTTAAAGTATCTCTCACAAAATCTTAAATTCACAGATGCTTCATTTTGTGGGAACTTGTATTACCCCTAAATTTAAAACAAATCCTCAAATCTACTTAGGTGCATATAATATGCGCACAAATATGCTTACGTGTTCACTTAAATCAATAAAATAGATAATTCTTATTCATTTAGAAGCACCAGACTTTATATAAAAGAGCTGGATTCTCATAGAACACAAATGCAGGTTACTCCCATAAACTGTAAAAAAAAAAAAAGAATGTAAGCGTGAAATAAGATTTGGAGAAATTTTTTATTTATTTTTTTTTAAATGGACAAATGTATATCTTAAAGCTTTATTACAACCCAACCTCTGCATTTTGAAACACAAAGTGCCAAATTATCTGTTTGGTAATTTATTTTATTTTTTATTTTTCTCCATTGTCTGTTTAAATAAAGAAATGTAAAAAAAAAAGTCAGATGTTAAGAGAAAAACTATCAATCTTGATACTGAAGAAAGAAGACATTTCTTACACTTGAAAAAGTATTGCAAAACATTTTTATTAACACAAACAATTGCTTTTAACGTTAAAAGGCTTCAGACCCAAACAATTTAAGGCATAAATTCACACACAAAAATCAAATCCAGACATTAAAGCACACAGTTCAAGCAAACCTGAATGTTAATCATGTGTCATCAGTAGATCTGTGATTTCTGCAACATTTTTAATGCTTTATGTTCAAGTATATCCATTGGAATTTTGGTGTTTTAATTTGATTTTAAATTTTTAGGACTCAAAATTTATCAGATCTGATATTCTGCAACATTTTTATGCAAATCAACTACCATGAAGGAAAAGTGTTCAGTCTCTTTTGTCTAAAGAATTATTTAAAAAAAAAACATAATAAAGTCATCTGCATTTATTTTTGGGATTCCTCTCTGAAAATTGCTTTTTTGGGAGCAAAAACTTGAATTTCATTGATGAAAATGTTCTTTCTCCAAGCAACTTGCTTCAGAAAACTTCAATCACAGACAAATAACCTCAGTTTACACGTTTTAAACAAACCAAACTCCAATCTGGAAACTTCACCTGAGTGTTCAAATCCCTTATTCAGAGACATTTGATAAGGAATCACAGAAATGCTGCATATTTGTTCTTTTTTTAAACTTTATGTGAATACAAAATAAGTATAAACAATATGAATATTAACTTTTGACAATATGAGAAACAACACAGTTTGGCATACGGCGGCAACAGTTCCTCCACTGTACTCTATCTGCAGTTCATTGGCAACAGACCACAAATATTTTACTTAAACTGAAAAAAAACCCAGCAAGTTAAAAGAATAAAGTGCAAAAGAGCCACAAACCGACAGAAGAAGAAAAACTGCATAAATTATTCCTGAATAAAGCTCTTAAATCTAGAAAAGTTCCCCAATCTGCTTTTACTGAAGGTTAAAAAATAGTACTTAAAAAAATGTAAATATTTGTGTGGCGTTTTCTTTAGCCTGTTAGGTGAATCGTTACAGGTGAGCTCGCAGAGCCTTCTGCGTGGACAGTCTTCCTCCTGAGAAGACAAATGTGACATTTGTTGGGAAAACTGCAGCTGAACATGATGCTTTTGTGCAGCTTTTTGCATACCCAGAGTGTCCTCCAGGGAGTTCACCATCACCCGGTTGACCTTTAGGACGCCAGGCTCCTCCCCCCTGTAAAGATAAATCTCGTTAGCCACACAAGATATGACAGTTAATCCGAAAATGTTCTTAAAATAAAAAAAAATAATAATTTGGGTTGATGAATTATATTTTCATAGCTAAAGTGGACAGTAAAAAGACTTGAGGGGTCCTATTCATAAAATCCGTTCTCCAATCATGTTCTTGTTAATACTAATTTTTTCTGTAGTGGAAACTGACCAATCAGATGCTGCAATAAAAGCATGTGATCTCACATCAAACATTTAAAACATTTGACAGATTTTGCGCGGCCCACGTTAAAGTGAGAAGACAAGCTGACTTCTGATTGGTTGCCATAGAAACAATGAATCAGACCATGTAGGACCAATCACTGCTCACTGATGACGCCTGGCTCCGACGTCTATGACGCAAAAAAATTAGCAACTGAATTGACTTCATTCGGTGGGAGCTGATGTCACACTCTCTCAGTCCAGTTCTCTCTATACAATCATTGAATTAAATCTTGTTTACTGACATAAAATATTTACATTTTCTCATTTTATCACTACAAGTCAAAATTTTCAGTGGTAAAACTCAGAGTGAAAAACCAAGCAAATTTTCTTAAAAATGGTTTGTGTCTCAACATTTATACTTACTTTAAGGTCAATCCAGTTATTTAGAAACTAAAAAAAAAAATCTGTGAGCAGAGAGGCCTTCTGTTTATCCTCAGAACGGAAATGCATCCCTGTTTAAGAATCAAACGCATACAGGTGAACGAAACAAACGCACCCTTGAGCCTTTTGCACCGCTCCAAGTCTCAGCAAAGCCGCCAGAGCGTTCCTCTGCAGGTCTGAAGATAACACCTCAGGGTATCTTAGTCTGCCTGAAGACACAAAAGATTGAACAACTTTCAGGAACACACAAACAAACTGCAAATGACAAAAAGATCAAGTCAAAACCTTTAAGAAGATGTTTGATGATAAACTCCCGGACAGCAGGAACAAAACGTCTTTCAGTCAGAGCTTCTGTAGCGTCTTCACACAGGAACCTGCAGACCAACTGAGAAAAAAACACCAGCAAACATTAAACCAACTGCACTAGCTGCTAACTTTAAAAAAACATTTAAGATCAAAAAGTTTATTTAAAGCTTAAAAGGAAGAAATGACTTATTTTGGTAAAAATTAACCCATTTGAAAGATTAGAAAAACTCCAACACTTTATAATAGGGTGCCCTTTATTGTGAAGTAAGATTAAATAATTAATTAACAGTTAACTGCTAACTAATACATTTAATAGCACAACTTAATGCATAAAAGTGACTTCTACATATTACTTAATGAACAAACTATGCTTAATTATGCATTAAATAACTTTAATAAAGATACATTTTTTTACAGTGTTACTGAAAAACTAGGACATAAAAACAAACATTGTAAAAATGCTTTTAATTTGAAATATCCCGTGGAATTCTGATCATCCAAAAACTGTTTTAGAGAAATGAATCGAAAAGGAAAAGAGCAAAAAATACAAAATAAATACTGACAAAGATGTAGTTAAGAACTAGATATATAGCATTACCTGAAATAATGCTAATGTGAATGTTGTAAGCTGCTGAAGATGCTAGTCCTGATAGCCTGACACTGATAGCTGCTGAAATTGCAGAAGCTCATAGCTGAAACTGCTTAAGCTGAAAGCTTGCTAAAATATTAGATAAATGCCAAATAGCCAAAAAAAGAAAAATGTCTAAATTTGCTAAAATGGCTAGTACATTGTTAAAATATTGGCTAAACTCCAAATTGTCATAAAAAATTGAAAAAATGTTTACTTTTGTCAAAACACAGAGTATAATGCTAAATAAATTAGTTAAACTCAAAATCACCCAAAAAAATTGAAGAAATGCCTAATTAAACTCCTAATTAGCAAAGGAAAAAAAAGGAAAATGGCTGAAATTTTAGCTAAACTCAAAACTATCATAAAAAAACAGGAGAAATGACTTGTGTTGTCAATATTTTTGCATTATGCCAAAATATTAGCTAAACTCCAATTAAGGCAAAACAATAAAAGTAAAAATGTCTAAATTTGCCAAAACAGCTAATATGCTGCTAAAATATTAGCTAAACACTAAATGAACCTATATTACTGGAAAATATCTCAGTTAGCCAAAAAAGCTAGCATAATGGTGAAATTATGAGAGCAGGAGAATCACTATAGAGTGACAGCTGTGAGGCATTCACACAATAAAACAACAAAGTTAGAGGATGAACTTAAATTAAATAAAGAACTAAAAAGATAATAACAGCTTTGTAAAATGTTAAAACCTTGTTTGTTTGATAAGTTCTTATATAGATCAAGCTAGATGCTGAACTAATGTCAGACAGACGACAGCTAACATGCCATTTATGATTTTTTTTGATTAAATAAAGTTTTATAAATTTTAACAAAAGCTTACAGGTTCACATGCTAAGAAGATCAAAATATCATGATAAACATTCTTCTAAGCTAGCTAAAAAGTGGTAAAATGTATTTAATTGGGAATATGCTAAAGAATATTTAAATTGAGAACTCCCGCTTTAATGTAATTAATTAAAAGATAATTCAACAGAAAATGTGAGAATTTTTTTTAATGAAATAAAGAGAATTTATAAAATTGAATTGCTATGTGCCTCTGAACCAAAGAAGAAAACATTTGTGAAGAATTTGAATTTTTAAAAGTGAAAATTATTCCAAACATCAACTTCCAAGTTAGTAGAATATTTCAGTTTAAAAGAGAATCTTTTAATGCTGATTCAGCACGCCCACTTTTATAGACATTCTTTACTTTTGGATAATTTTGGGAGATATCCAATTAGTTTTTAAAACAGCAAACACACGGCGAGTTCATCCGGACCTGGTATCCCTGCAGAAATGGATCCAAGGCGCCGGTGAGGAAGGCCAGAGTTCTGTGTCCTCTCTCCGTCGCCAGAACCTCATGCTGGTTTACGTGGAGAGCGCCGCTCTTGGTCAGGAGGTAACACGCCTCTTCAAAGTCCTGAAACATGCAGACGGCGTCAGATGAAAGCGTCTCCTCAAACACAGATGAAGCTCCTCCCCCCACCTCACCTGCACTGCCGCTCCGGGACAGAGGATGAACTCGTTGGAAAACATGTTCCTCAGAAACAGGAAGTTGTTGTAGACGTCCTCTGGAAACAAACCCTCGTTAGCAAAGGGCTTTCCCTGAAGCGGCAACACGACAATGGGGGCGGGGCCTTACGTTTCTGAGAGGAAGACGCCGTGTGGAGGGCTGAAGCTAGCAGCGCCGGCCGCAGGAAGACGTGCAGCACCTGGTTCCTGTAGGAGGCGCAGGAGAGCACGACTACCGCCTGGCTCAAGAGCTCCTCCTCCGCTGTGAGGCTGCAGGGAGGTCCTGCAAGGTTCACATCAGGGTTCACTTTCCCTCAAGACTTTAGCTCAGAGACCGCTTGAAAACAAAACTCTTCATCACTGATTGAAGAACCAAAAGATACATTCAGGTGCAACAAATAAAAAACGGTAAATATAAACAAACCTTGATCCAAAGCCAGGTAGACTCTGTCCTCAGAGACCCTCACAAGACCAGAGTGAAGGGAAAGACTGGAGGAGACCACCTCAGAGGAAGGGATGTGGTCTGAAGGACGACAAAAAAATTAACTTTATTAGTTTGTTTTTACTGGTTCAATTGTGATCCAGCAGACCAAAAAGCAGAGAAAGGCTAACAGATTGAAGTGCTGTGAGATTTGAGGACAAAAAAGGGGAAAAAGAAAGATAAAATAAAAATAATAAAAACAATGAAAAATGTTCCAACCTTCTTAATCTGAAAGGAAACTCAAAAGAAGACATGAGCATTATAGGTTCAGTCAAACCTTCTTTATCCCGACAGCAAAGATAACACTAATGGTTCAGTCCATTTGAGTAAAGTATAAAAACGCACTTGATCAAGGACCATATTCATTTCTTAAAGCCCCCCCTCCGATAAAAATCATGTTTTTTGAGTTTTTAACATGTATGAGTATGAAATAGAACAAATTACATAAGATATCATTTTTTTTTGCATTTCCGAGTATTTCTTCTTTTAAATCGCTAAATCAGGGGCGGGGCTACTCAGCTCAGCTCCAAAAGCCACGCCCCCTCAGAGGAGATTTTGGAAACAGAGGCTTCAGATCAACATGAAAAAAGGCTTTTTAAAAAAATGTAGGTTGTGAAATTTTGGTTAAAAACTATATAATTGTAATTAAAACACTAATAGGAATTTTTTTTTCAGAATTATCATAGACTGTAATGCTTCTTTGATCTTAAACTCACCCCCCATTTACATTCTCAGACACTTAAACTTTCCATGTACCCTGTACGCGGTGAAAATTAACATTTTAAATTAATATTTCTTATTAACTTTTATGATAACTTTCTCTCTATATGTTTAAAAAATTGTCGTTTTTCTTTGGTCTTAATTTGAAACGCCCTGAGTGGGACTTGTTTTATAAATCTCAATCATATGCTGCACTAACTAGACAAAGATAATTAGATTAATAATCAGATTAAGAGGTGTGGTCGTCAATAGCAGGGACTTGAACCCGGCTCTTTCTCTGTGCCGTACCTGGCCAGTGCAGGAAGGCTCCAAATTGCCGGCACAGATCCCGGAGCCACACGGCTTGTTGGATCAGCTCGCCCAGAGGAACCCCCTGGTTCTTCCCTGCAGCCTGGTTCTGGAGCAGCAAGGAGGCCAGGAGGACCCAGGGCTTCAGGACCATGTTGTCCTCCTGAGCTCGAACCAGCCTGTAGGCGGCGTCGCTGACGAAGCCGTGAACGTCCTCGCTGGGCCTCATGGGGATGTGCCTGGACACAGAACCGGCGTTAAAGTTCTGCAGACGGGCTCTTTGGGTTCCCGGTTTATATGAGCTGCACCTCGGAACCAGGCTGAACTGACTGCGGTTCACTCGGCCCTCGGCCAAAGACCTGACGGACACGGGCGGACCGAAGTACACGTGGATGCTGCCATAGTCCTCGCTGAGGACCCTCCGGGCTTTAAACAGACCCTGGAGAAAGAACCTTCATTTAATTTCTCTAAAAGCCACAAAGAAGTTTTTATGACTGAAAACTGAAGTGGCTCACTGAGGTGGACTCTTTGGGTTTGGGGACACCCAGCAGCTCCCTGGCGTACAGCGTCTCCTCCAGGACCCTCTCATAGCTGATGCTGACAGGAACCAGGCTCACGTCGAACACTTCGCCCTTCAGGAATGGATCCATGGCTATATTCAGCAAACCTGGAGATGAAACAGACGATGGAAATGAAACATGTTTTCAAAGGGAACATTATTCTTTGATTCACCAGAGTCTGGATCAATTTGATTCAGATTTTTTTTATTCTTTCGATCCACTCAATTTTGAGTTTACACATATAGAAACATTTGTTTAGAAATACATTAATCTACTATATGTTTTGAATATATTTATATTAATCTGATCCAATTCAGATACTGTAAAATGTGATCATTAACATTGTAAACATTGTTCTGCTTCTCCTGGAGGACGTTTCAGTTTGGCCACTAGGTGGCGATCACGCTATAGCAGCACACCTTATTCCAGAAGAAGAAGAGAGAATGAGTAAAAAACTGTTTTAGACCACAAATGGTTACTTTAAAATATTTCCTTTAAAAATTCATGCCTGTGAGTTTATAAAGATCTTCATTTAGTCAGTAATGTATGTTTACGTGGACCAAATGTTAGCATTAGCCGTCCTATGGGAGATTCCATTAAAAGTTAGCATCAAGCTAGCGGACTTTAGCGTTATGTGTTAAACTGATCTATATATCTATGAATCGATTATTCATTTATTAAGTTTAAATTGATTAAAATGGAATAATACATTTTATCAATCCAGCCCTCCTCGATACCGTGTCACTCAATACTGACTAATCTGGACAGAAAACACCAGTTAAGAGACTCCACTGATAAACTGAATAAATAAACATGTTTATATACAATAACATTTGACATAGTCGTTGTGGCTTCTTCATACTCATGCCTCGCTTTATAATGCCTCAGGATTAAGGAAGTCCTTTTACTTAAGTACAAAAGTCCTGCTGAACAAATGCGACATTTAAAGGGTAACCAAACCCAAAATCAACATTTTTTGGCTGTTTACTTTTAAAAATGTAGCTTTAAAAGTGCTGTCTGTTGCCAAATTTTTGCCAAATTAAAAAAAAACTTGTTCAATACTTAAAAATGTAGTCAAAACCGTCTGCGTACTGCTCCCTACAGGTTGAAACGAGGTATTACAGTTGAGTCTGGTGGTTAGTAAAAACTTTTAAGTCCGACGTCATGATCTGCAGCTCCAGTAATGATAACAGTCCTGTTCCCAAGCCCCGCCCCTCTGACTGGATTTTCTCATTTCGGCTGTGGGTGGAGTCAGCCTCCAACTTCCCTGCTTGATTACCCTTTAATCTACAAAACAAAGAATGATTAATGTGATTTAAAAAAAAAAAGAGTAAGGAAGGAAGGGGGTGGGGGGCAAAAAGCCTAAAACACTATTAGGACTATTTAAACTATTAAACATTTAACACCTTTAAGAAAAATTCTGTAAAATACAACGTCACTCACAGGTGGGCGGGGAAAATGGGGCTGTGCGAGTGCAACAATCGATCAACAGCTGGAAGCACACATCCAGGGCAAGGAAAAAATAAGTATTTTTGTGTTCTTAAATTAAACCCCTGGACTGATTTAGCACCCAAGTGACAGAAATGTAACCGAGAGGATCCAGTTATTTTTCAAAATAAAGGATTGTTTAGACTCATAAAACTAACTCAAACTCGCCAAATTGACGCCAAAAGCAAATTTTACCCACAATATTAAAAAAAAAAAAAAAAAAAAAGGGCGGAAAACCACCAAATCTGGAAACACAGCTGGTTAAAAACACAGTTTGGTTCCTCTGTGACACACCGACACAATCAGTGTATCTGTCATGTGACTTTTCCCGACACGGAGTTTCATTCAATGAGCTCGACACATGAGCCGTCTGTGTTGCTGGACCCATCACTAACTGTTATGTTTTGTCGATTCTGTTCTAAATAAAAGTATTAATGATGGTAATTTAATACTTATCGTTTATATTTTCATGTATCCAGTAAAAAGACGCACATATAGCAACCCTTCAAACAGAATATATGAAATATAAACTGTTTTTCTATTCCTGCATAAAAATCCCTGAAAAGATTTTCCTAAAGTAGCTTTTAAGTTTTGGAAGAAATCTGATGTTTTCAAGTAACTTCACTTAAAAAATGTTGTGTGAGCAGAAGCCATCAACAGAACTGGATTCCTGTAGGTCTCGATCAGACACTTGCTGCCTCAAATAAGATCAAAAACAGAAACCTCCGGGTTCTTACCCAACTTTGGGGTCAAAGACTTTGATGTCCGGCTCCTGGTTCCCTCCAGAAAAAACTCTAGCGGTGCAAACCCGTTCTATGGCAACAAAAGCGGAAGTGAATAAAGTCCTGCAGGGGGAAGACGGACCACAGACTGGAAATGTGTGAGACCTTTACCCGCAGCATGGTTTTGACGTACTCGCTGAAGACAGCCCAGTACAGCTTATCCCCGCCGAACGAGCGGCGAATGAAGAACGCTCCGGACATTCGCAGCATCTCCCCGACAACCTTCATCCCCATGAAGTCTGGAGGACAGGACAAATGAGTCGGTTGCTGGCAGAAACACCTAAAAGCTTCTAAAAGAGAGAAGGCTTCTCACCCATGCCAGCAGCAATGACGGGCAGAGGCAGGTCGTAGGTGTACAGGATGTACGACATCAGCAGGAAGTCCATGTAGCTGCGGTGACTCGGCAACAGAACCACCGGGTGCTCCTGGATGACCTGTTGAAGCTAAGCGCAACACCAGGACGGGTCACACGCCGCTCCCTCTAAACTGTGAGCGCGAGACACGGTGACGGCTCACCCTCTGCACGCCCTCCTCATTGACGCAGATGCTCCTGAACATCGCCTTGAAGACCTTACTGAGGGTGAAGGCGAAGAAGCGGATGGTGCTGAGCTGCAGGCGGTGGGCCATCTCCTCCAGGATGACCGACGCCTCCGCCTGGACCTCATCCACAGGAACACCCGACTCTCTGGAAACCTGAAGGAGAACTGCTCAGTGTTTTGGAACAATAAAGCTAGCTTTGGAGGGAAAAAATAAAGATACAAATCTAATCGATCAATGCATTTTTAGCACATCGATATGGAAGACTAAATGAGTCCATTTGAAATAAATATATATACACTATTAAATTATTTAAAAAAACGTGTCATTAAATATTTAAAATTAGCATTAAAATATTAAAATGATTAATTTCAATTATTTATACAATTATTAAACAATTAGAAGTAGAAATCAATAAATAAATGTTTAAATATAAAAATAGCCGTTGAAAAGTACATTTAAACACATAATTATTTTATGGCCAGTGTGGGCCAAAAGAAACAAATTGAAAGAAATACATAAACCATTAAATAACTAAATAGATAAATGTGTCATTAATTATTTCAAATTTCCGTTTAAAAAATAACATGTGGAAATCAATAATTAAATATTGAAGAATTTATGGCTTAAAAATAATAATATTGTATTTTAAAACCCAGTTTAAATATTTAATGACAAATTTAATTATTTAATGGACACATAGAAATTAATATTTAAACCATTACATTATTAAATAATTGTTTCATTCGTTATTTAAAATTGGCATTACATAAATAAAAGTGGAAATCAATAAATAAATGTTTAAATATATATGGCATTTTAAAAGCACATTTAAATATTTCATGGCATATTTAATCATTTCATGGCCCAGAATGGGTTAAGAGACTAATTGACATAAATATATTTAATGCTAAATTATTAAATAAATGTGTTATTAATTAATTAAAATTAGCAATAAATACAAAAATTAGAAATCAATAAATAAATGTTTATTAATATGTGGCTTTTAATTATTAAAGTGTGAGATGTGAGTTAAGCCCGCCCACTGAGTTTGATGGGAGAATTTGACATATAAATTAATTAAATGATGAGTCCACTGCCTGGACCATGAAATCTTTCATTAAATCATGACATAAGTATTTTTTTAAATAATTCAAAATTAAATATGAATTACAAATTTATACATTTAATGACACGATTATTTTTTCATACCAATTTTAAGTAATTAATGACACGTTTATTTAATTATTTTACATAAATATGTTTATTTCAATTTGTCTTTTCCCTGGTCAAGAAAAATGTAACCGGCTTTTTAATGGCTATTTTAACATTTTAATGGCATAAAAATACATACATCAAATCCATAAATCTTTTTTTTTATTATTAAAGTCAAACAAAAATATGTTTTTGGTAAGTTTTTAAAATATGAACTTTATTTATTAAATAAGAGCCTCCTTTTATTTAAATTTCCAGTCATCAGTACAATCCATATACATCTATGCAATTTTCCAAATTTTGCAGATTACGTTTTTTTTCTGCCAATTTTATTTTAATTTTTATATATAAACCCAATTTTGAGTAAATATATAAATTCCTTGAAGTCATCAACCTGGCGAAACAAGACGTACCTGATTGACAACATAATGCAGCTGATCGGACCCCAGCACCATCGTCTTCAGCTCACTGGCTTTGCAGGGAGTCAGTCCTTTATACAGAACCGGTGTGTAACATCTGAGGGCGTATCTGAGGTCACTGGAACGCCTCCTTTCCTCCAGAACGTCCTCAAAGTCGTCTCGTTTCTTCAACATGGGGTCTGTGGGCTGTTCAGAGAACACATCAGTGAAGTCAACCGCAGCATGTTTCTGTACACAACCATAATTGTCTGTGATCACAACGTAAAGCTAAACATATTTGGGTTTTTGAGTGAAATGTGAGGTTAAGTTAAGAGCCTCAGTTTCTCAACATCTAAAAACACATCTTATTGGGTCCAGAGGACCCCACCCTCATGATGATGTGTGTCCCTCCCATGAAAAGATGGACAGGATTTAATGTCTGCCACAGACACCAGTGAAGATTAAAAAAAAAAAAAAAAACATAAAAAAAGTACATCTCGCTGTCTTGTTGGGTCCAGATGACCCCACTTTTAATGTAAACATCAATCTGGACCCCCCCAAAAATCTGGAGAAACCGATAAGAGATCAAAACTAGCAACTATTATTATTTGTGGTACAAATTAATTTTAAAAGCGGCTCTAAAACAGAAGTGCACATACAAACCACCACGAACAAAAGGATAATTCAATAGCATCAATGAAACGTCAAATATACTGATCGACAGTGTTGCTAGCTAAGCTAGCATGTCAGCACAACAAACGTACCGAATAAACGACTTTTGACGCCATTCTTTGCCCCACTATGCCGCAAAAAAAATTAGCATCCAGTGAGATTCAACGCACACGGATATTTCCTCGGTTTCACGCCAGTGACTTGGTTGATAAATGAGATTTGATAACTTTTCACAGACGCGCGTGCAAACCTTAAAGTGACATCTCCCACTACGGTCGCCGGGGAGGGTCAAACACACACACATCACGCCGGCTCACTCGCGTGCGCTTATTTATCGCAACGATAAAATATTTTTTCGGGGGAAACATTCGTTTATGTGCTTAGAAATGAGCTCGGGTTCAGCGGGAAGAGGAGATACGCATTCGTGGTGTCTGGAGCGACTGTTGGACACTGTTTACGACTTCGGTGAGCGACTTTAGCTAGGTAATCGATGTTAGCTTAGCTAGCTAACATTGATGTGTTGTAGATCTTTCATGAGTTTTAGTTTATGTTTTGTTTTTGAAAAATATTGAAATAAAAAACAGTGTTAATTTCTCAAAAAAAATGTTTTTAATTAGCTAATACCTGAAGTTCCTTTAAATCTTTACCAAAGTTTAAGACAGGCTAAAAAAAAAAAAAGAAAAACAAATAAATAAAGGTTGCGTTACGCTCTATTAAAAGATAAACCAACTCTAGCACTAATATTTAAGGCTTAAAAAAATCTATTATACTACAAATAAGACGTATGTAAGACATCTTAAGAAAAATGTCTTAAATATATTTTTATTACAGTTTAAATTTGAAAGCGTTTGTAAAATGGCGCCCCCGAGTGTTACAATTCAGAACTGCTTCGTATCAGATTCTACGGCAGTTTTCAATGACTTCAACATTAAGGTAACTGTAACTAGATAACAGCAAAAATCAGATCCGATATGTTTCTTGTACTTAATAAATTTGGCGATCAAAAATCGATTTCTAGACACTTTTCATGCTTTGTTTGTACTTTTTGTGTGTTTTTTTCCCCATTCACAGCTGATCTTGTATTATCAACACTAACTAGGAGCACTTGTTGTGATCACTTTTACAGATTTTCAAATATAAAACAGGCAAGCAGATACACATGCAGGAAAAAAAAATAGGTATAGTTGATAAATCTGGGTTTAGTGATCAGATTTTCCTAAGAGAGATAAATGAAAACATCTGTTAGATTCTCATCTTTACACTAAACCGTCCGATATCTGAAAGTGATGAGACAAAATGTGTTGTTTTTATAATTTTAATAATAATAAAAAACATTATATATATATATGGTGCCTTTCTTGGTACTCAAGGTCACTTCAGAGTATAGAAGATAAATAAAACCACAAAAAACAAAACAACAGGTCACCAGTTAAAACTACGGCTAAATGTCATGTACTGAATGCATGGCGAAAAAGGTACGTTTTCAGGTGTTTGGAGAACTGAGAAAGTTAATCCATATTTTGTAGATCAGAGGGGAGGGCGTTCCAGAGTTAATAAGAAAAATTAACAAAATGAAAGCTATTGACATTATTATTTATAAAATGTTCTGCTGCTGAATATTTCTGTCCTATTTTTTTATCTCAGAGCGGAATATCTTATTGGCAGAGAGCAGTGAGTGAAGGAGTTATTAGAGCTGGATGATGGGGTCCAGGTGACCCCTCTCTAGGTATCAGGGATTTGAATACTCTGGAGATCAGTGCACAGACTGAAGGGAGATGCTACTTTATTCTGATTAAATAGGACATGCTTTTTTATTATGTGATTCTGCAGGATAGGAGCAAACAAAAAAAAAAAGCCACGTAATATACCTATCAGAGGTTTACAAACCAATCCAGGAAACTTTGATTTTTTTTTTTTTATATATATAACTTCTACTATTGTTTCGTCATATTGATGTGCTTTTATTGTGAATGTCTCATCATGTTCTTGTGTTATCTTATTTAGGGACTACGGTTCTAGATTAGCATTTATTTCTATTACTCAGGATATTTACATCTATCATTGTCTGAATAACTATTAATGTCTCTCAAACTAAATAACTAACATTTTATTATTATTAATTTTATTCAACAGGATGCAGCTTCAGCTGCAAAAAAGTTTCCTGATTTTAAGCTTATTTATTATTAAGTTTCCTGAATTGGATTAACATTATTTTGATTTTTTTTCTGGTTAATAAAGGTTTGATTGAATAAACTTTTAGGATTTTTATGTGAAATAACTCAAACATTTTGGCTATTTTGGTTAATAAAAGCTGATTATTTTATTTTGAAGAGAGTATTTTGGACATGCTTTGATTTAAAAAAAAAGGCTTAACTATTGAGTTTGTTTTATCATGCAGGATCAGCTGACAAAAAGAAGCTCAAGAAGAAGAGGAAGAAACGACAAAGGTGTGAAGAAGAGGAGGAAGAGGAGTTAACTGGAGCGCTGGAAAGTTTATATAAAAATACAGAAATTTGTGCAGAAGATGGAGAGAAACAGAAAAGGGAGGAATCAGGTAATGGCTGGAGACTGCAGGTTGATCTGAAGAACCATTTCAATGCTCAGATGTTGCTCTGCTCTTCAACCCTCAGGTCCAAACATCCAGGCAGAGAACCAGGTGGAGGTGGTGACCTTCCAGGACCCAATGAAGAAACGAAAGACCAGTCAGGCTCTCGCTCAGGAAAAACCAGCAGTAAGCAGCTTTAGCTCCACTAGCACTCTCTCGTTACCTGAACAGGTGAAGCCGAGGGACTCATACGAAAGATGTTGAGGAAAATGTGTCAAAATACAGTCAAAAACTGACTCTTTTTGTCCAAATTGACGTTTGTCAGCTTCTGTTCAAACATGACAAATAATTAGATTTTTTCAGACCTTAAAATAGATTGTTTAAACAAAAATGTTCTTTTGGAATAAATGTTTGAATTAATTTTGTTGGAAAGTACCTCAAGACACCTGAATTATTACATAAATTCTACTTAAATTATTAACAGTAAAAGTTTGATTTGAATTTAAAATAGAAAAGCCACAAAAAACCCTGAAGATATTTAATCCAAAACATTTTTTGTAAACTAAACCCAAGAATGATAAAACAATACTGAATCAAAGACACAAATCACTCGAGCTTCAGACAATAACAGCGTTTCATTTTTAAATGTCCAGTAGATGGCGCCACTTACTAAATTTCACTTGTTCTTTTAAATTTGACAAACTTTCAGGTTGCCCAACACCAAAAGATTTAGTCATAATTGTCTAAATGTTGAAAATATTAGAATTTGTCTTAAAAATTAAGCATTTCTTTGTATATTTAAAGGAAAAATGTTTATTGATATCAAAGTAGTCATTAAACAGGGAAGGTGATTACAAATACTATTGTTATTTTCAAAATACAGTTGATTCTAAAAAAGTATACTTTTGGCCAAAAAATGTATTTTAAATATTTATTTTCTGTGTGATGGAATTTCCCCTTTTGTGTTTTTATTATATATTTTTGTGGATGAAGCGCTGGGTAATGCACTCAGGAATTTTAGAAGAAATGAAGGATTTATTAATTATTTTTCCACATTTTTTCTCACTCAGATCCCATTTGCATTTGGTTTGAATTAAACACTGCAGGAAAAGTCAACTCTAAAGGATGTTTCTGTTCATTGATCAAACTTAAAAAAAAAAAAAGACTTTTTACAGTGAAATTAATTTTAATTTAGTTTTTGGATAATTTTCTGCTTTGTTAACTTTAAAATAGTTTGTTTATATACTTTATTGTTTGAAGATACAGTTTAGTAGAGAATGCAGATTTATATTGAAAGACACTGTCGTAGACGAACCAGAAACGACTTTTAAAGAACCTCAATGAATCTTAGAATCCAGAGTTTCTTCCTCTAAGCAGCACAGCACACGCACTTCTGAATTTCACCAAGTGAAAGCTGGGTCATTACCCTTCAGTTTAATGTATGTTTGCTTCACCCATTAGCCTGACATTTCCTGGTTTGGAATGGTTTTAGAAAGAGTCAAACGAGAAAGATTTTTTTAAAAACTATCTCATTGAGCTACAATGATTTCTCTCAACTTGTGTGTTTCCATCTGCATCACCTCCAGGCTCCTCAGGTCGCAGAGAAGAAAGAATCGTCACCCCAGGAGCTCAGTTTGGAAAAGGTCTAAATCCGTCCAGTCTTCATGGTTCCCCTCCGTGTGCTGGATCCGTGGATCTGATCCCAGTCTGCTGTCTCCCCAGGCTCGCCTGGAGGTCCACCGCTTCGGAATCACGGGCTACAGGAAGGAGCAGCAGCGGGTCTTCGAGCAGGACAGGGCGGTGATGCTGGGAGCCAGGGTGAGGGCAACACACGCCACCTGCTATTCTCTGACCCGGCCCCCTCACTAATGACTGATGTTGAATCAGCCTCCAAAGAGGGAATACGTGAACTACAAAACCCTGCAGCAGCAGATCCAGGAGAAGAAGCAGAAGGCGAAGGAGGAGATTCAGCCGGTAAGAACTGGATTCACAAATCCTTATGGGGGGAAAAAGGATTTCTGACCGTTTTTCTTCTTGTAACCTGATGTGAAGGACACCAAGAAAAAGAAAAAGCAAAGTCAAAGGTGGGTAAAGCTGCATTGTTGTTTCTAAAAACTGATATTTGTGAGGATCTTAACTCTGACTGCTTTTTTTAGAGATAAGAAGAAAAAAGGAGCTGCTGGTTCTGGTTCTGCTGCTTCAGCGTCGGGTCAGGTTGGCCGTTTCAAGAACGGCATGCTGATCCTGAGCTCCAAGGAGATCCAGAAAATCAAAGGCCGGAGATAAAGGAAAAGAGGTGCATTCCAGAGTCTTTATAGTTTTTTTGCAAACTCCAATAAAAAAATAAAGAAATAAAATAATGCTTTTTGTGTGTTTGTAGGTCAGAAGATGAATCTACTGGGAATGGAACCAAGACCTTTCATGTTTTCCTCCAAATGTTCAAGAAAAGCCCCAAAACGTTTCATCTTAATCACAGTTAATTTATTGGCTTCCTTATAAATGACAAAAAAGAGACTTTTTGTGTTTAACACTCATTTTTTTCTGCATTCTTCAAGTACAAACCATGTCTTTATACAAAACGTTTACATCGGGGGGGTTGATATAAATAAAGATTTTTATGTAACAGACTTTAAAGGGAAACATTTGTGGATTTTATAAAGGTTTTCTGCAGTTTTTCACCCAAAACAGGAAATTAAACAACAAAATAAGCAAAAAAATAAAAAAAACTGGAGGAATGTCCCAGCCAGCATGGCCAAGTGGGCCCCATATGGTTTAAAAGTGGCAGAAATGTGGGCCCCAATTGGGTTTCTCTGCGGGTTCTGTAGTATTTATTTTGTTATTTACATCTTTGCTGTACGGACGCTGGTACCTGAATTTCCCTGAGGACTGCCAAAGGGATTAATAAAGTATTTTCTATTCTATTCTTCTATTCTAGTGGCCCCAACTGTGCTCTTCTACACTGGCTTTAGTGGGGATTCAATGTGTTAGCTTGTTATGCTAGCCAGCCGCCCAATGGATAGTGGAACTTGCTAGCACGCTACATCAGAGCATGCTAGCTCGATACAGTAGAGGTTGATAGCTCAAAACAGTGGAGCTTGATAGCTCTATAGAGCGGGGCTTTCTAGAGCGGAGCTCGCTAGCTTAATACAGCGAAGCTCGCTACAGCAGAGCTTGCTACAGCGGAGCCTGCTACAAAGGAGCTTGCTACAGCGGAGCTTGCTAGCTCAATGCTGCAAAGCTCGCTAGCTCGATACAGCGAAGCTCGCTACAGCAGAGCTTACTACAGTGAAGCTTGCTAGCTCAATACAGCGGAGCTTGCTCCACTGCCAGTGGAGTTTGCTAGCTTGATCCAGCAGAGCTTGCTTGCTCAATACAGCAGAGTTTGCTACAGTGGAGTTTGCTAGCTTGATACAGCAGAGCTCACTGGCTTGTTACAGTGGAGCTCGGCAGTTCAATACATCGAAGCCTGCTAGCTCGATACCTCGCAGCTCGCTAACTCGATACAACGGTTCTTGCTAGCTCAATACAGCAGTGGCCGCTAGCTAAATACAGCGAAGCTCGCTAGCTTGATACAGCTAAGCTTGTTAGCTCGATACAGCGAAGCTTGCTACACCAAAGGTCGCTATCTCAATGCAGCAGAGTTCACTAATTAAATTCAGCTGAGTTTGCTAGCATGCTCGACACAGTGGAACTCCCTAGCTCGATACAGTCGAGTATGCTAGCAAGAGCTCACTAGCTTCAGAACTGGCTACAGCGGAGCTCACTAGCATGCTATGCCGTTGACAGGCTGGCTAGCTTGGTGATCCTACCCACTGATTGCCCACTTAAGCCAATGTGGGCAAACACAGGTGGGGCCACCACAGAAACTGCGGACAAACTTAATCCCGGCCCATATTTTCTGCCCTCTTTCTCATAAACCATATGGGACCCACTCGGCCTTACTGGCTGGGATTTTATCTTAAATGCCTTATGATAAATATCTTCTTAAAAAAAGGCAATGACATGCTTTAAATCAGCACCATGTGTTGGAGATAGATCAGGAAAATGTCACATTCATGTACATATACGTCAGGAAAAAGGGGGCGTGTCTTATAACCACAAACAGAACCACAAACAATCCTGGAATAAGTCCACTTTCTACCTAAAAAAGGAGGAGAAAAACTCTTCTGTGCTGTTTTGAAAGTCCACACACACATGCTCGGGTGGAGGTTTACTCCACCTGTTTGGCTCTAACTTCCAGTCATATAGAGGTCAACAATAGCACGAAAATGTGGCCATAAAAATGCCACATCAGAAGAAAATGCTCCTCTAGATTCATCTTGAAGGATAACATCGATCTCTTTCCTGATTCCTGCTTTAATAGGAGGTTGTGTCACATGTTAAACATGCATGAAAAATAAAAAAAAGTGGGAATGAAAACATGAAACATTAAAAAAAAAAGCCGTCTACTGATCCAGGGAAATCTGCAGATTCCCCTTTTGACCACCAGAGGGCAGCAAAACATCGTCCCTTAATCTTGAATTTTTACATTTTTCTATTTATGTTAATTTTATGATTTTACAAATGAAAAGAATTACCAAATTAAAAAGTTACATTTTAAACATGCAATTAATATTTTTTAAATAAATTATATATATACATATATATATATACATAAAAATGTAACAAATCCATGAACTTGTTTTATCTAAAAAGTTAACATTTTTTTCGCTTTATGTTCTCAACCTTTAGAAGTTTCAGTAGGAAATGTCAACATAAATAAAAATAATGAAAATGTCTTTTAGGAAAATACCAGGAATTTGAATTGAGCTGAAACAATAGCTAACCAAAAAAAAAAAGGTCATTTAGACTTACTCCTAATTCCACATTCAAAATACAACTTTATCACCTTTTCTTCCATTCTCCATCTTTAAGTGTTCTGTATTTGTTTTTTTTCCCATGCTGGGTTGGGCAAGTCCAGACCTTGAGGGAACAACTATCCCTAATTTGGCTGCTTCTGATTGGCTGGAAAGACCTAATCCAGGGAATAGTATATTTCTACATAAAATTCAAACTGTGGATAAATGTGGATAAATAATATAAAAAATAAAAAAGTGTCTATTCGCACGTGAACATGCGGCCAGAGCTAAACTTTTTTTTTTTTAGTCGCACAGACCCACGGTAAAGTGGTTAAGGTTAGAATTATGGTTACAGTTTGGGTTAAACAAGCAAATAGTTCCTGAGGTCGGCTGTCTCTGCAGCTCACTGCTCCACCAGGGGATGGGTCAAATGTGGAGAACACATTTACATATTTCGGAGCGGGACAGTTAATGGAACTTTTAACTTTAAGTTTAATTTTAAATACGTGCAGCCAACAAAAAAATCCAGCCTTGGACACTTAGAATGCGTGCGGGCAATGCAGCAATGCGATCTTGGCTGCACGTTTTACATGTGGCCAATATGAATTTCCATCACTTTCTGTGCTGGTCGCACGGAAATATGGAAAAAATTGGAGACAAATGTATCTTGACATACTCGAGTTATGTCTTCATTATTAAGGTCTTGAGTAAAACTGTCATCAGTTGGATTAATTTTCTTTTTCAGAGTTTGTACCAGGAGAATAAATAATCATTTAATTTGATACAATTTTTTCCACTATTTATATTGAAATCAAAACAGAAAAAGAGTTTTATTATAGTTAAAAACTTTTTTTTTTCAGTTTATTCCTGTATTCTTTACTACAAATGTTTTCACTTAAGGATTATTTCAGAATAGGATTAGTATATTATTGTACATAAATATTTTTAGAATCAAGATGATGGAACTATTTTCCCATAAAACTTCTGAAGAAAATCTCAATAATTCCGGAAAATGAAGGGAATGCTGGAGAAATAATCTGGAAAAATGGGAGAGGAGCCCTCGAGGTCTGAACCTGACCCTTTGATTTAGAGACTTTTATTTTGAAAAAGTGCAGGATTTGTAAACTTTGCGTGTTTCCTTTCTATAATGTATTTAAAATTCCTTAAAAAAGATGTAATAACAACAAAGAAATATATTTATGTCCCCAATTATATGTTTATAAAATGGGTTATTAGTCTAATTATTAGAAATATTGTGTAGAAAAAATTATTAAACAGTTGTAATTTTCCTTTTCATATCAGGTTTGGTAAATCTGTCAAATTCCATGAGCTAATCTCTCTTTTTACATCACTTGTTTAAAAAACAGTAAATATTTACAACACAGACAGTTTGTAAACTCCTTTCTATGCCTAGTCCATGCGTAACAGTTGATCCACATGTCAGTATTTACACCACACTCACACACTCTTGCTTTCTGCGGGACAGAAATACGTCAGAGATCAGCTTCATGAAAGTTAGACGACGAATACTTTGTGTTTCTATGGCCCTGCAGTCACAGTGTTTAGTTTTTAGCCCCTCCCACCTGTAGCAGCAGTTTAACCTGATGAGGCTTCCAGAAATCTCAGTTTTAGTGCCAAAACTATGAGAGGTTTCAGAGAGATGAACACAGTTTCACTCATTTGGACGCATCATTGTAGCTTTTAGTCTCTTAAAGACAAAAAAAAAAAAAACTGCGATTGACTTTACAGAACCTGGGAGAGCTCCTGCAGACCAAAAAAAGACCAACAATTGTTTCTAAAAAGATCAAACTTTGATATGATTTAAATGGGGATAACAGGTGAGGTTAAACATATTGAAAATTTAGGGAAAAACACTCATAAAATCTTTAATGTCCCCCAAAAATCCCCCAAATTCCAATTTTTTTTTCCTATGGAGGGCTCCATCTAGTGGTAAGAAGTTGTACTACAATGGATTTTTTTAAGGACGTATTCTCACTCTGGGTATGGGGCACATTTTACATGCCACACTACAGGAAGTGACAGTGAGTACCTTCTTTTATTTATTTACTTTCCACTCTTACATTAAAAGTAGAAAGGCCAGGAGCCCATTTTACATTGAATGCATGATTAGTTCCTGTCCTATAGGGGGCAGTGCACTTGAAATATCATGTGTTTAGCTCCACCAGTCCACAGACAAGAGCAATAACGTTAACTAAACCAGGGAATCAAACAAACTCAAGAGAATCTGGCTACAGAGAAAAAATATAACGCCTGAAAAATAATATCCAGCTGCAAAAAAAAAACACAATTTGCGCCCATAATCATTGGCCAGAAGTCCTCACCCGGAACCCTCAGATTTAAGCTACTGACCTTTTTTCTCAGTTTCTTCTCTCTTTTTTGACCCTTTATGCTGTACAGTGTCAGAGAAAAAAAAACGGAATTCTGTCGGCTCTGATCAGCGGATTGACAGAGAAAAAACAGGATTTGGCCATCTTTTTCTCCGGAGGAAAACGGGTGTAGTTATGCAAATTTAAAGACTTGTCACTATCAACTTAAAAGAAATCAAAGTAAGTCACAGTTTGTTCACATTTAAAAGCTGATAGTTCTGAAAAGTTTTTAAAATATCATTTTTGAAATGGTTTCCTAAAGTTTAGGAAATTTCCGCTTACGCAACCGGTTACAGTCGCAAAATTTCTGCTCCTGGCTAGAAAATTTTACTGGTGCCATTTTGCATGTGACCAGAGGCCCGTCAACAAACTTGGGCACAGATCGGATGGAGCTTTCACACTGGGTCTTTCAGTCTGCATCAGAGTTTGTTTTCTCTTTGGTAAAAGTTTTGTTAAATGTCATTCGGGTTGGATGCAGACAAAACCCTGGATCTACTTCAAATCATGCACTTGAAAGTGAACCCTGGTGTGGTTCACTACAGAGGGAATGCAAAGAGCTGAAAAGGACATAAATCAGCCGCAGAGCTTTTTGAAGAAACCTGAATCTCATCAAAGTTAGAAAATGCCTCATTGTTAACCCCGGTACAGGATAAAAACAGTCGTATATCTATGTCACAGGTTTTCTTCTTTGTGCGTTTTTTATCAGTTCTGGACGGAGTTGCTTTGGCAAACACCAAAGAAGGAGCTCTTGGATGACACATCCAGGTGGACTGGCCCACTCAGGTGAATGAAGTGTAAAAATAGACCAGTGGATTCTCTGATAAGTAACACTAATTTTGCAAGTGCTGACAAAATGTTGAAGAATTTTAGGGAAATAAACTTTAAGGAGGCAAACCAGGAGCTCAGTCCCAGGTTTTGTAAATTTGTCAAAGGGATGAAAAATAAAATTCAGCTCAGACTTTCTCTGACTGAACTTTCTCAACAAGAAAAAAAAACGGTTTTTGAGCTCGACTTGTTGTCGTACAAAGTAGCACGAAGGAAGCTTTGGATGGCAACAAGATTCCAATGAAAAGCAGAGAAAATTCCATTCTTTTGTGCAGAAATAAACCTGAGAATGACACATGTTGTTGAATCATTTCTAACAACTGAACAAAAAGTGTTGTGTCTTTTTACTGCACAGTGAGCATGTCTGCTGTCAGTTTGGTCTCAGGCGTTCTCAGAAGAACCGGAATGTCACAAGCTGGGATAGCAGGAAAACCAGCACTTATCCAGGGGCTGTTGGGGCAAAAACTGGGGGGTAAACATCTTACAAATTCCCCAAATTCTGTCACATATTCCTGGTGAGATGTTCACCGATAAAAACGCATTCCGTCATTTAAGACATTACAGATGACATGAGATGAGCCCCATCATTCTGGGAAAAGCCCCATGTGGGGCTGAACCAAGGCTAAACATGTTGGTTGGTGTCACCTGGAGGGTGGGGGGCAGCTTTCACTGGTTGAGATTCTTTGGTACCTCGAGGCCCGTCACAAGGGTGACCTGAAGGAAGGAAACAGAACAAGTGGAACGGATGTGAAAAACAGAAATATTTCAAACTAAAACAAAATTGAACATGTAAATATGTCTCACTCCAATCATCATTTGATCCATTTTAAAAGTGTTTACAATGGAGTCTTTTAACTATGATTCTGCTGTTTTTTGGCAAAATTTTAAAACTTTTAAAAACATTTTTAGGACATAGTTTCTGTGGAGCAGCAGCTCATAAGAAATTTACCTCTGGGTTGTTGGCGGGACTGTTGGCACAGAGCAACCCCGCCTCCCCTTCCCCTCCCCATTGCTGAGAGCTTTCTGTTTACACTCTCTCTTGATAGTTGAGAGCCCTTCAGAGCCCCAACCTAACTTTAGTGGTGCAACAAAAATGGCACAGCTCCCGAGGAGTCAGAAGAGAAACAGTCGTGAAGCTGCGTCGTCACCCATGACTGTTGCTCCGGTAGATTGATGTTGCAGTAAAGATGCGATGAAAATGTAAAGTTGTAGGGTGAGCAACAAATCTCGGGTTTGCTTGAATTTTTGTTAATAGTTGCGATCATATATCGCAAAAATCCTGAAGGGAATGAATTATGTAAAACTTTTAAATCTGAAGGAGCTGGGGAAATTTCCCTGAAGGGAAGAGCAGGTGAAGAGCACGCAGCCCGTCTACAACGCACACACTCACAGGCGCGCATACACACAGATGCGCCCGCACACTCACAGGCACACCCACGAACTCACAGACGCACCCACGCACTCACAGGCGTGCCCACACACTCACAGGCACGCATACACACAGATGCGCCCACACACCCACAGACCCACCCACATACTCACAGGCATGCCCACAGACATACACAAAAGCACAGACTCACAGGCGCGCCCGCGTACTCAAAGGGAGCGCAACCGCAGACTTACACGTGCACACACACACTCATAGCTGTGCACACTTACAGGCGCACACACACAGGTGCGTCCGCACACTAACAGACACACCTGCACACTGACAGGCGTGCCTGCTCACTCACAGGGTATGTACATTCACAGCAAGCCTGCATGAAGAAATGTCATCAGCTCTGCGTTTCTGAATTTAGGCACAGGCCGTGACAAACCGATTTTTAACATTTTCTGCAATGATAAACACAATGAATTTTAATAGTTTTTTTTACAGATTCACGAAGAATCGTTACATCCTTATTACCGAGCAGGAACGGTAGCTATTGTGAGGCCCCGCCCACTTTAGAGCATTCGCAAATGGTCCGTGCAACAGCAGCTACGATGTGGTGCCATTCCTCTTTTACATTTATCGATCAAATATATAATGCAAGCACAATGTTGCAGTCCTTCCTGCTTTAGACAGTGAAATCCATCATAGGAAGTGTCTACAACACATTTTTTTTATCTTCCCTGAACTGTCAGAAGAAGCTTTTATTTGTGAAGAATGTTTTTGCTCTCCCAGTAATTGGCTAAAAATTCATTTGTCCTGTATTCGTCTCAAGATGGTTAGGATAGGCTCCAGCAACCCTGAAGGTAGGGTACACCCTAGAAAGGTCGCCAGTCTATCGAGGTGTCACACCAAACTCGACAACATTACATTTAATTTCCCCTACTCAGTACTACAGACCTGCACGTTCCTGTTGAGGCTGACCGCCGGCACGAAGACGCCGTCCAGGCTCTCGAAGGCGGTCGGTCCGTGCTGCTTCTGGTTGATGTAGAACGTTAGCGTGCGTTTGACCAGATCCAGCAGGATTCCCACCGTCGAGCCCTTGTTGATGCCCCCCTCCGCTCTGAACGTAAACACATACAGACAGTTTGTGAGGAAACAAACCAGAGACGATCTTTGAATATCAAACCAGAAGCTTGGACAGAAGATTTGTTTATGAATCTGATATTTTGTGTATTTCTGTCCCAATCAGATTTTCTTCTGCAGCAAAGCTCTGTAGATTATTGTTGATGTTCTTCAAAAATGAATACTCAAATAGATATCCTATATATCAGTATATGGAGAGAGAATACACTCACTCTGATTTTTGCGTGTATAATTCTTGATTTGTTACTCATTCAATATATTTTGTGCATTAGCACAAAAATTATGAAATAAAAAAAATACAATTTAAACATGCACAAATGAAAATAACAACACTACAAGCAGAAATCTTAAAAAATTACACACAATCGCTTGTTACGCACACACAAACCACATTTATGCACAAATCGGATGTAAGACTCTTTTCTCGTCTCCAAGATTCGTCTGTAAGTGATGCGTTTAAATGCTGCTAGAATGCTGGGTCATCAGAGTTTTCTTTTCTGACGCTTTGAACTTAGCTTGTGAATTTTATCTGGAGAAACTTGACATTTTCCCACTTTCTTAAACAGATATGCCTGATAATTAATATATAAAAAAGTCTTTTGTTTCATCAACAACAAGATACAGCCCCACCCCAAAGGTGTCTGTTTAATGGAGCGGCTTCTAAAAGACCCACCTGTTGGTGTGAGAGTTGTTGTGCATGAACCAGGAGCGGTTGTTGTCCACATACATGGCCCAAGCTTTATCGTCCTTCCCCAGCATCATGTCTTTGATGGTGTTGATCCTCGCCACTCCAAAAGCGGGGTCTGGGTGGTTGTCATAGCGATCGATCTTGACTTCCCAGTAGTGAACTCCCTGAGATTTAAGAGAGCAGAGACTATTTTAACCCTTTAACACCAGAGCTCCAGTGTTTATGTTCTTTGATTTACTGTAACATTTTAATTGTTGATTGTTAACGTGTTTGCGGTTAAGCGTCACCGGTGACGCCTCAGGTGTTAAAGGTTTAAGTCATAGTCATAGTCATACAAAACAAGCCGTACGTCACAGTTTAACTCGTACAAAATAAATGGGTAACCTTGGAAAAGGCGGCGGTGCCTAATACCACGCGGTCATCGTAGCTGTTACAGGACACTGTCAGGTTTTCATTAGACAGAACAATGTCCCTGTGAGCGGAGGAGGGGTCAAAGGTGAACCACGCCACTGCAAAATAAAAACACCTGTTAGCATGTTTGTATGAAAGACAAACATTACATGTAGTTAAACTATCTCATCCATTGTTTTTTAAATATTTAGTAAAGAAAAACCTAAATACAGGATTAAAAACTAATTGTTTAGTTTAAAACTAAACATTTAGTTTTTAACTAAATATTTCGCGCCAATCTAAATATTTTGATTGAAGCGAAATATTTAATTTTTAGCTAAATATTTAGTTTTTTTTTAAACTAAATACTAAGTTAAGTTAAATATTAAAATAAATATTTAGTTAAAAACTTAATATTTAGATCAAAGCTAAATATTTAATTTTTTAACTAAATATTTAGTTTCTCACTAAATATTTAATGTACAAACTAATAAAATCAAAATACAAAATTAAATATTCAATTTGCAAGCTAAATATATAATTTTAAAATAAATATTTAGCTTTCTAACTAAATATTTAGTTAGTAAATGTAGCATTTATAAATACATTAATTTAGGTGTGAAAATATGCATTGGAAAAACAAAACCATTTTTTATCCTAAAACACGCTAAATATCTGAAAATATTGATGTCAAAATTTGATTTCTCAGATTTACAAATGGCCCTCCATCGTTCGTACTATAGAAATGTTAAGAAATTTATTCTGTAGTTTTCCACCAAACACTAGATGGCAGTATGGATTTTTGTGTGGAAATCAAATGAAATAGGCTACTGGTTTTAGAACTAGCATGAACATTTTTCGCTTAACAGCAGCAACAAGGAATACAAATAAACAGTATTACTGTCACTGTGACTGAAAATTCAGAGAAAGTACAAATATATTTTCAATACTTTCAGACTTTAAAAATTGTGTTCACTCAAATGTATCAAACTCAATCACACAGGGGGACAACATCCAATACATCATCTTAGGCCGCGGACCGAACAGGATAAACATTCATTGAATACAAGAAAACTAACTAGTACAGACAAAAACAGATATTGTCTTCTTTGGCTCACTAAAAGCTTATTTTTCCACCAACTTACCATCAGAAGTCTTGAGAACTACCGTCTTGCTGTATGGACCCACACCTATAGCATTGTAGGCTTTCACTCTGGCATTGTAGGAGCTGTTAAAATGCAGCCCATCAACCGTGCACACCGTCTCCCTCCCAACATACACCTCCTGGAAGAGAAAATTGATGTGAGTGAAATAGAACTTTCACTTGATGCTTCCTTTTAATGAGACATTATTAGGGCAACTCCTTTGGAGATAAATTGGGGGCAAAATTATTTGAAATCCAAATAAAACAAATTGAAAAAAAAAATATTGATGTTTGGCCAAAAACCCCCCAAAACAATTTAAAAAATAAATAAACAAAGTAATCAAATAAAGTAAATTATTTTCAGCTTCAAATGTTCATTTTTTTCAATTTTTTAGGTTTCAAGACTCAAAATTTCAATTTAAAAACTATTTTTTCAGTTTTCAAATCTTTTTTTCACTTTCAACTCTTTTTTTCATTTCAGAATCTGAAAATTTCAGTTTCAAAACTTTTGGCCTCGTTGTGGTGTGTTGGGGCGGGGCTAAGGCGAAGGACCAATCAAAATCAATGAGAGCGATAACTTCAGTCCAGGTGCATTCACTGACTCTGAGAACTGTGATAATTACGGTCAGAAGATAGTTGCATTGTCTGTACAGTACATAGTCTGAAGTTGTTCCAGGACGGGTGTTAAAGGCAGAGTTTGATCACGTACAAACTGCGCGCCCAAAAACTCTGTCCTAGACCAATCAAACCACCAATCTTTTTGTGTTACAAACTGGTATCGAAAACGTCTTTTTGCTTCTGAAATTTTCCGATTCAAAATAAAAAAAAAAAAAAGTTGAAAGTGAAAAAAGTATCTGAAACAGAAAAAAAAAAAGTTTTTAAATTTAAATTTTGAGTTTTTAAAACTAAAAAAACTGAACATTTGAATCTGAAAATAATAAAGTTTAATTTAGAAAGGCAAAATGTTTCAGACATTTCTTTTTTTTTTTTGTTTAGGCCAAACCACATTATTTTTTTCAATTTGTTTTATTTGGGTTTCAAATAATTTTGGCACCAATTTAACTCCATAAACTTCCAGCAGAAAATTCTATTTTCTTGCTTCATTTCCTACCCATGTCTTCAAAGCTTTTACAGATCTTTATGATGAACAGACCCGATCCAGATAGTTAGCAATATGCCAGTCAACCATACAGTATCTGCAAGAAAACCCCAAAGGTCTGAAGTACCCCACCCGGCGCTAAAAGTAAAAAGGATGCAGTGCTACCAACCCTGTATTGTCCTCCGTTGCCGTCGTCCAGTTCCAGGATGTATCCATCAATAGGGGTGCTAGTCGGCGCCGTAACCCTCCAAGCCAGCGTGGCACTATTGTTTCTGGTGCAGCACTTTTCCAGCTGAAGAAGGGGAGCTGCCGGCACCGAAGGTCCGGGCTCCACTGTGCAGACAGACGTTTGACGGAAATGTTACAAAGCACAGAAGAACGGTGATGAAGGTAAAGAAGAGGAAGGGGCTAATGAGAGGAAGGACAAACATGGATGTCTTCATTTCCTTGGGGACTTTACAGTCCAAGGAAGAGAAATAGAAGCTCTAATGACAATCTACTGGGAGATTAAAAAAAAAGCATGAGTGAAAATAACTGCAGGTTCAATTCGAGGGCAACAGCTGGGAATTAGAGGAAGGCTTAAACATGACCACGTGAGGATGTGTGATGCTCTGCTGGGTGGAGGTGCAGAAGGTGTGTGGGGGGAGACGAATATGACCTTTGCCAAATCACTGAGCTCTATCTCCGAGGGCCAGGTTCATTACAATCACTGTCAGAAGCAGCATATCTGTCTAACCCTGTAATGTTGGATGAACGAACGTCTCAGATCAATAGATTATTTTCATCTCTACAGTCTGTTTAGATACAAAAACATGATCACATTTGTCAATCGCGATCTTTTATTGTGAAAAATTGGTTATATTTTGAAAATTATCCAGATTTTCTCATTTATCTTGATGTAACTTCCTGCTAGAATTGACGATGTTTGCTAGGCCAAAAGCCGAAACGATCCACTGCACGGCGCAAGCCTTCCGTGGAGGACCGCGGCGCTCCGCACCTGGTGTGAACCCCAATGTAAGTTAACAAGTGTGATGAATGGAAGCGGCCTTTGTTGCTTCCGCGTCCAAGTGTGAACCAGGCGTAAAAATCCTGAGTGCTTAAGTCAAAAACGTAGTGACATCTGGAGGCCAATTCAAGTCACTGCAACTCTTGGAGTACCAGTAAAATAAAAAATATAGGGTTAAAAAAAAACAAAATTCAAAATCCACTTTTGCCTTTTGTTTTTTTCACATTTAATAAGAGTTTGTTTCTTTGATTATTTTTGAATTAGTTACATGCTTGTTGTTGGACCATAACACCACAATGTTTGCAGTAAATCATGTTTGAAGAAGAAACACAAAAAACCAAATCACCAAATGTGATGGGTCATTTTTTTAATTTGATAAAACTTAATTATAAGAGAAATATTACTGCTGCTGGTTTTTGGATAAACACTGTTTTGTTTTTCGCACCAAAATATGCTAGCACAGAAATCCCAACTAGCTATCAAGCTAAAAAAAAACAAACCTACTACTTTGCCCACTAATCTGTGCAATACTACAGATGTGGAGAACTTCAAAGCATTCACTGGGAAATGTAAACAGATCATTTTATATGTATAACATTAGATCAAATGTAGTCAGAAATGCAAACTTTTAGGTAAAAAGCTAACTTTAATTTCTTCTTGGTAGATTTTCAAGCCAGCAAGAGCCAAGTGGGCCCCATATGGTTTTAAAGTGGGAAAAAAATGTGGAGGTTTGTTTTCTGTGGTGGCCCCACCTGTGCTTGCCGCATTGGCTTAAGTAGAGACTCTGGGTTAGCTTGCTATGCTAGCCAGCCGCCTGGTGGACAACGTAGCATGCTAGTGAGCTCCTTTGTAGCATGTTAGCAAGATCTACTATCGAAAGCTAGCGAGTCCCGCTATATTTAGCTGGCGAGCTACGCTGTAATTGTGGAAAAACCCATTTGGGGCCTACAGTTTCTGCCCACTTTTAGGACCCACTTGGCTTTGCTAGCTGGGTTGCATTATGTAGAAATTCTGCGTCAAATAAATAAATAAACAGCTAGTGCAGAAATTCTTGTTTTAATATAAACTTTGTCTAAAAGAATGCATGAAACATGGTGACCACAGAGGAGATGGAAACAAACACCTCAGGAAGGGAAGACTTGTCATTTTGCTGTGATTGATTGAGGTAAGTGAAAGGCATTACCATGCAGAGGAAACCACAGAGACTCTTAGAACAAAAGGACCAGTGAGATTTTGGACTAGAATGACTGTGAGGGCTTTCAGGACTGGGGGGGTGAGGAGGGAGGGGAGGAACAAAACGCATTCAAGAAAGGGAATACCTCCTGGGCTCTCAGCCTCCATCTCAGCCTCACAACTGTCTGCCGCCTGCATTTGTTTCAATAACGGTTTCTCTTGCACATCTGAAAGCATGATTCAGGTTTGAAGGTTTTAATACACGTGGATGGAAAATGAGCGACTGACAAGGAGCTTCAGATTTTACACACAAATGACTTCCCACGTCCAAATGTTCACAGTACGATGATTTGGATCGACCTTCACCTACAGCCTTAAAATCATGACGTCTATTGAAACGTGTTGAAACTGCTTTGCTGTTCATCTTGGATGGATGTGATAAACATTTCTTCTCTCTTCTCTCCTCTTCATGCTGTCCTCGTGAGCTCTAAACTTACCATGTTTTCATCAAACCTTTCCATAAGTTTGACTTCCCATTCCCAAGGGGATAACAGGGAGTTCCTTTCTGGATTGATTGATTTGATATAATTTTATTCTCAAACACAAAATAAAATATTTAAATAAACATGACAAACAGTAGGTGCGGTGGCTGAGAAAAAAGTAACAGCAAACAAAAAAGAAACTGGGGGGAAATTGATTGCAAGAAAAACTAATTTGGGACGATAAATCAGAAAAATCGGAAGCTTTGCTGTTAAATTTAGTTTTGTGAATTAAATACTTGGTTAACAATTCAGGAGATTTATTAAATATTCTTCTCGCAGTAGTAGATATAGCAAAAACCAGCCCCCTTCTGTTGTGTCTGTCGGCAAAAACGATCCCAGATAATCGATTTCCATTGTAGCTTTCTATTTAGCATCACAGTTCTTGTACACAGATACTTTTTTATTTTTACTGCGATCATTTTTTTACAGATACTTTTTTAATTTTTGCTGTGATCACTTTTTTGTTTGCCGTTTTTTTATATATATATATTTTTTTGCAGTTTCCTTTTTTGTTTGCAGTTACTTTTTTTAATGTAATGGCGATTCTCGGCCACCGTAAGTCAGTGAATAAGTGCTTGAAAAAGGAGTGGGTAGAAGAAAAATGGAAATAATTTCCACCTCACATTTTACTGCATCTAATGCAATCATTTTTACACCTTAAATGATTATTAGTCACATATACACAAAACATTAAAGAAAAATGTGAAAAATACAAAAAGTAGCGAAGTACCAAAACAGCTTCATAAGTCTCATCTGTCCGTACATTGTCCAGTTTGGTTTTCATTTTCTAGTTTTTACCTTTCTAAGATTTTCAGTTTGTATTTTCCATCCTCACTTTTGCAAAAATAGATTGAAGCGCCACAGTGACTATACTAGTTTAGCGTATGCTTTCTCAAAAAGGTATTCTTATGAAGCTTTTCCAAAAACTGACATTTTATTTAAAGCACATGAACTCCTTTCTCTCTCTACCGTGGCTCTTTGGATTTTAAGAAAAAAACATTTAAAATAATGGGTTGAAAGTTTTAGCTCTTTTTTAAGTTATAGTAATGAAGTTTTGTCATTTAAATTTATATTTTTAACATGTCCGATAACAAAGCAAAACAAAAAAAAATACATTAATAATGCTGGTGGAAATGAATGCTTTTTGCTGAATCTGGTTGCTGAAAATATTGAAGCAATGTATAATAATTACTGAAGGGATTTGCTAAAAATGCAAAAACTATTTCTAAAATGCAAAATTTGTTAAAACACTTAAAATTTTTGCGAAGGAATGATGAAAGACCGCTGAAGTTGGCCTAAATTTCTGAAAAATTGTCAAAATGTTGACTTAAAAACCCATCATATAAGCCAATTTTGAAAATCATGTGGTGTGTTGCTTAAATATGAGCTAATCTCTAAGTTAGCCCAAAAATCTTAGTTAGTAGCCTAAAATAGCCTAAGAATTCTCAGTCAAATTAGTCAAAAACATTAGCCTTTCGCTAAAATATTAGTTACACTCAAAAGCAGCTTGACAAACCTCAGTAGATAACAAATCATCAAAAAAGGTTAGCATGTTGCTAAAATATTAGTTAAAATTAGCATAAAAGACCTCAGTAGATTCCAAATTGCCAAAACGAGCTAGCATAATGCTAATATAACAGCAAATTGCCAAATTGTTAAAAATTATTGTTAACAACGGTTTTAAAGTGCACACATTTTTTTTAAAGAATTTTCAAAAGTTCTCTTTCACTTCCTATGGGGCATAGTTTACTCCATATTTCTAAAACTACAAAGTTTATGAATACAAAAAGGACAAGCAGTAATGATCTGAACAAGCTGAACGTTTTGAAACTAAGATGACTGAAATCACAGCCGAAAAATGTACGGAAAGGATTAAACTTTTTACCATCATTGTGTGAATGCTTTGAAGCATTCACACAATGATGGTAAATCTACTGTCAGAGAAGATTATTATTATTAGAAGTTTAAAATACATGATTTATCTTCTGCTGCACAACAGTGTGTAGTTGCTGTGCAGAGACAAAGTTGACAACAGTCCCACCCACAACTCAAAGGCAAATTTCTGACAAACTCCTGCTGCTCTACAGAGACTATGTCCTAACAGACAACAAATATATACTGTATATGAGAAAAAAACAGCATCATTTTAATTAAAAAAAAAAAAGCCTGGAAACGCTTTTACAAAAGATGAGACTTTAAAATATTCAAATATTTTTGGACATTTTTCTTAAAATTGGACGCTGTTAATGTTGTCATGTTTTTTTTCATTATAAAATCAGACAGAGCATCAGAATGTCATAATGAACTGTCATGTTTACAGTTTTTTAATGTTTAAATCAAGTAAATCTTCTGCAGCAAAAGAATCTTATTTGACACAAGCTGTATTTTTTTTAAAGGAACTTGTATGTGGTTTTGTCAAAAGTTAAAATTTATATAGAAAATACTTTTATTTAGTTATTGTAAATATTTAAAGTGTACATTTTCATTAATGAACACCTAAACGACCACAAACCCTAAACAAGTGTATTTTTCTCTCGCTGGGCTCTGGCAGCTCTGTCAGCGTTCAAGGTTACAGACGACAGACTAAAGCTAACCATTGTGTCCATTTTTTGGACAAATCCATTTCATCGGAGCAGACTGCCTGCTGCACCGCGTTGCTCCTCAGGATGCAAAACGGTAAATCAGCAGAGACGCCGTCAGCCTTTAAACTCTGTTACTTTGTTCTGTGGGATGTGAAAGGTGAGGAAATGAGTTTCATGTCACCAGCCCGGGAGAACAAAGGCTGGATGATCAAAGACGCGTCTCCTCCTTACAAACCTGACTGCAACTCACATTACAGAGAGCCTCAGTGAGGTGCGCGCTGACCTGACAGACGACCTGCAGGTGTTTTTTGTCTGGCAGCCGCATGGCCTCAGGGCGGAAGAATCCTATTTCCTCTTATTGCAAACATACTTGATGGTAACAGATTTAACACACGAATAAAGAGATCTTTACACAGCTCTACTGATTGCACATCTACAAGAACAACAACCACTTCCTGCAGCTGGAGCAGCATGAAATGCATGAAATATGCATTATGTTGATTACACATCAAAACAAACATGAATTCATGAGCGCAACACTGGGACTGCTGCAGAAGGAGTTTTTTGTAAATGTTGCATGAGGAGAACATGATAAACAAAGGAGCTGCTTGTATGTGAACGTCAGGAGCTCACCTTTGCCGTGACAGAAGTCCAGCTGCAGGATGGTTTGGAGGAGCGAGTCCGTGTTGAGGACAAGGTCAAAATCAGAGCTGACCTTGGGCTCCAGCGCCCCCTTGACCCACTGGTCCTGAGAGGACGTGACACGCTTGATGAGGGCATCTGAGATCTGTGGACACATAATCAAAGGAGATGAAACTTTGATGCTGTTTTTAAAAAATAACTTAAAAAAAACTAAATACTTTTGTCAGAAATATTGTAGTCATGACGGTCAAATTATTGATGATTCATAGTTTGATATAGTCATCCAAGACCATAAAGTCTTATTAAAGTTTTAACAGGGATGCTTTGTTCTTTAGAAGCAAGTCTGTTAACTCTGAAAACTCAGAGAAAATGTCAAACCCCAGAACTGATCCATATATGGTTTATTGATTTATGACTGCCAACATTTTTTCCAAAAAACTGCTTTGTTTTGCTGCGGATTGTATAAAAATGACAAAAGCATTGTAGGAGACTGAGTCGGGCAGAGTGGCTGTTTGTGTCCGCTAACGTCCGGAGCTCAGTGAACACATCATGCTCAGATTCTCGTCGGCCCCGAGTTCTGTCAATCAACCTGTTTGTTCGAAGGTTTTAGGGAAATAAAGGGAGGAGCGTTGGTGCATGAGATGAAATAAAGGTGTTTGAGGAGCCTAGATCCACCAATAAAGAAAAAAAAATGCTTTTGTGGAGTATTCTTCTGCCTTTTTTGCACTTAAGCACAAATAAAGAGACTTAAAACAGGTAATATCTCGGTTTTGCTTCATTTTTTGTGAAGTGATTATCTCGTTATCATTAGAAAGCAAACTTTTTTCTCAATTTAATGAGTTATTTTGTTTTCTCGAAAAAACTAACTTTGTTTTCTAGCTATAAGGAGATATTATCTTTTTCTCAAGAAAATGAACTTTTTTCTTGTTATAATGAGATATTATCTCGTTTTAACGAGATAACAATCCCAAAAAAAAGTAGGCCAGGTTGTTTTTTTAGCTTCCATAGCTGGTGATGCTTAAACACAAAATCTTTTCAACTGTTAACACGATGAACGTAATCCGAGTGGATTGTGAAGGCGCTTGAGCTGCTTTTCTTCCTCAGAATCTACTCGGATTACGTTCATCGTGCAAACAAATAAAAAACTACAGTAAATCAGAGAACATAAACACTGGAGCTCCGGTGTTAAAGGGTTAAATTTCAAACTGTCTTTACTGCACATTGAAAAACGTCCCAATGGAAGTGCAAAACAAGCTTTTGGAAAACAAAGCTTTACAAAAAAAAAAAAAAAAACATCAAAGACAAAACACATTCTGCCAAAGGTGCTGCAACAAATCAGGAAAATGTTCAACTGTTTTGGGAAGAACTGTTGGTTGCAGCGTTAGCTTTTGGAAGGTGTGTGAAAATGCGGAACATATTCCGCAGATGTGTGCTCCTTCAAGTGGGATGAAGTGGGTCGTAAACCTGCAGAAAGCCACTTGGATCGTTCTCTTTGAGGACCTCTAAGCAGTACTCCATCATGCCGGTGGTCTGCCGGAGCTTCATGGTACAATGTGTGATTTGGTCACGCACCACCTGTAGAGACACAAACCGCATGAGGGGTTGTAGACAATTCTTGAATATATTCTATGAATTGATTGATATAAATTGAATGCTGTCTAGTTCAATCAGCTCCTCTTGTTTAGAGCCTTAAACGTCTGTCCTGGATCATTAGGACATCTCTCCTTCATTATAGAGCTACACAACCGAGCAGATTTTTTTTGTCTGAGCAATACAAAGCTTTCTCCTGTTATTTTTAAAAACCTCAACCGCTGTTACTGAGACGCACAAAATCCCCCATCAGATTTAAGTTCTTTACCATCTTAACTCAGACTGTGGAAAGGCACAAACTGCGAGCTAGAAAAGTGTCATTACCTGTGATAATGCTCGTGTGAATGCTTTTCGCTAAATCTGGTTGCTGAAAATGCGGAAGCAATTTACTCTAATTACTGAAGGGATTTGCTGAAAATGTAAAAGCTATTTGCAAAATGCAAAATTCGCTAAAAAGCTTTTGTTTAAGATTTATGAAAGACCACTGAAGTTGGTCTAAATATCAGAAAAATTGTTAGTAAGTTTGCTTAAAAATTGTGTTGGTTAAATATAAGCTAAATTCTAAATTAGCCAAAAAAACCTTAGTTGATGCCAAATGAGCCTAAAAAGCTAGCGCATTGCTAAAATACTAGCTCGGCTACTAAATAGCCTAAACATTCTCAGTAAAATTAGTCAAAAACATTAGCCGGCTGCTAAAATATTAGTTAAAATCAAAAGTAGACTAACAAATAGGGTTGGGTATTGATTGTAATTTCCAGAAGCAATTCGATTCGATTCACAAGGCCGATTCAATTATGATTTTTTTTTTTTTTTTTTTTCGATTCTTTCGATTCTTAAATTTCATTCAATTCAATTTTGAGTTTACACATTTATACACATTGTTTCAGTTTGGCCACTAGGTGGCGATCGCGCTATAGCATTACACCTTATTCAAGGAGAAGACAGTACAAAGGAAAAAAAAGAACCCGATATTTTGCACGACAAATTGTCTCTTTTAAAAATATTTCATTAAAAGAGTTTTAATTCTTACGCCTGTGAGTTTATAGAGATTATTCATTTTGTCAGCAATGTATTTGTAGGCCGACCGAGCGTTAGCATTAGCCGTCCTATGGGGAATTCCATTAAACGTTAGCATCAAGCAAGCGGACTTTAGCTTTGGGTGCTAAATCGATTTATGTCTTTTCGATTCTTGATCTATTAAGCTTAAATCGATTCAAATCGCTTAATCGATTTTTTTAACCCAGCCGTACTAACAAACCTCAGTAGATGGGAAATTAGTCAAAAAAAAATACAGCATGTTCTTAAAATATTAGATAAAATTAGCATAAAAATCTCAGTAGATGATAAATTACCAAAACGAGCTAGTATAATGCTAATTTTACAGCCAACTGCCATAATATTTTTAAATTATTGGTAACAATTTCAAAATGCACAACGATTTTGAAAAACTTGAAAAATTTCTAATTTTCTTCCTACTGGGCATATTTTGCTCAGGAATACAAAGGGGGGCGGGGTCTGTATTCTTCAATTAACAGTTCCTCGTGATTTTATGACTTTATAATGTCTAATGTCTCAACTCTGAGCAGGAAATGTGCATTCTTATGGGGTTCACAATCAAACGGTCCAAACTAATAGACTGTCTGCTTGTTAGTTGGTGGCTTTAGTCAAAAAAAAAAAAGCTTTTAGAGCACAAAGAGGAAGGAAACATAGACGGAAATAATTTGACCAAAAAAAAAAATCAGTGCAGACACATTTCCCCGGCAGTGGAGGTTTTAATGAATTCGGGAGATAATTAAACACAGTTTTTGGTGATTACCATCCTTTTCTGATTAGATTACAATCAAATATTCACCTGACAAGTGCTGCCTAAACTAAAACTGAAGAGCATGAAGCAGATCCTGAATCCCTGTCCAACCATGAAACAACCATGGAGGAAAATAATTGGAAACACTTTGATTATTTGCTGAGAGGAAATTTCTTGCAGATCGCATTACACCAACAACCCCACCATCCCATTTTCCTGTGTAAACAGCATGACGTTTGAGGAGAAGCTGCTGAGTAAATTTAGCATTTTACTTCATTGTGTGAATGCTTTACAGCAGGGGTGTCAAACTCAGTGACACCAGGGGTCAAAAACCACCTTAGGTCATGGGCCGAAAAGGGTGAATGTTTAATGAGCACACTAAAACTATATTTTTTAAACTTAACTTTTAAAACAGAAGTATGGAAAATGGAAAGGCAAGAATATAATTCCAAAATAAATCAACTTTAATCTTAAATAACTTTCAATTTTTTACTCTTTGTAAAAATATATTTGATCAAAATCATATAAGTTAGAAATAAGCACAAGACAACATCAGGCCATTAATACCAATAAAATAAAATGACCTGGAGGGCCGGATCTGGCCCCCGGGCCTTGACTTTGACACGTGTGAGCTAGAGACATCATTCAAAATGTAAAATGTTTTGCAACCACTGGGTTTAATCTGGAATTTAACTTTTAATGTAGCAACATGCTAGCTTTATTTGGCTTATTTAGACATTTCTTCAGTTTTTTTGGCTAATTTTAAGTTCAGCTAATATGTTAGCATTATGCTAGCTGTTTTAGCAAATTAATCATTTTCCAGTTGTTTAAGTTAATTTGGAGTTTGGCTTATATTGTAGCATTATGCTAGCTGTTTGGTCAAAATGAGACTTTTTTAAGATATTTAGGCAAATTTTGAGTTCAGCAAATATCTTAGCATTATGCTAGCTGTCAAAATTAGACTTTTTTCCAGTTTTTTGGCTTATTTGGTATTTAGCTAATATTTTGGCAAGCTTTCAGATTCAGCATTTTCAACTATCAGCTCTGGGATCTTCAGCTGCCACATTCCATTTTCAGAATTCACACTGGCATTAATGCTATATATCTTGTTTAAATCTTATGTAATGACACTTTCTGACAGCTCTTTTATGGACACTGAGAAACTTACTCCACGCGGCTGTGAAAATGATTGGAAATATGAACACACTGGTGTGTGACCTCTTTACCTAACAGCACCGATCTTTATGACAGCCTACGCCAGATTCTTCATTGTTTTCATGGATACATATGTTTGTAAATGTGTAACAATCCGTCATGAATAATGAAAAGTACAAATCAACAGAATGACAAATCATCAAAAAAACATGAAAATGTGTTGTTTGCTATTTCTTCTTAGCTTTTCCTACTACTCATTTTCACTTTTGTCTGTTTCAGTTTCCACAGGATTATCTATTTTATCCATAATTTACTCCCTTTTCCTACGTTAGGAATTCAGGAATTTTTTTTCACCACTGATCTAAAGATAAAAAAAGCCTTCTGTTAAACTTTCAAAACACCAAATTTCTGCTAGAAATAAAATAAGCTAAAAAAGAAAAAAAGAACTGTTGAAAAAAACTAACATTTTTGAAAAGATAATTTTAACCTAAATAAAAAAAAGGTGGTGGAGGGGGATCTCTATTCATAAATGCTATACATACTAAATGACTTTTCATAGGATAGCCCCCAAAAAATGCTCAAATATTATCAAAAATGTTAAATAATGCTAAAACGGGCACATAAACTTCCACATAAAAAATAATTCCTAAACTAAATTAGAAACATTTTAGATGGCAATTCGGCATTAAATATAACACTTTCCATTTTTATTTTACTTTTTAGTCACCAATACAAGATGTAACAAAGCTAACCTTGTTAGCATATGGCTAAACATTCAGTGTGGACAGAGATCTGACAATCATACCTTCAGTTTGTATTCTTTCTCCTTTGTGACTTTGGTGAGAAGTTTAGCTTTCTGTCTGGTCAGTGCCTCAATCAGCGAGTCACACTGTGCCACAAAGCAAGCTTCAAACTCCACTCCATTCTCCTACAAAGAAAAACACAACACAGCTGATGTCAAATATCAACATAACGGTAAAATTGTGTGATTTTTGATTTCTTTTAGTTTATGTGTAATAGTGTTAAGTATCAGTTGACAGAACTGATCCTGCAAATTGTAATACAAGCACCAGATTAGGCACGATGAATCTGTAGGGGAGACTGGTCACATTTGCTCAATTGGGCCTTTGAAAATACAAGATAAATGCAATCTTGAAAAATTGGCACCAAAAAGGCCTTCCAGATCTATCTTTTTCATAGAAATACACATACTTGTGACAGGAGTCAGAGTTCTGTCTCCCTCTCTGGCCACCGGTGGGAGTTGTCTCCAGAGTACTGAACACACTACATCTCACAGCTGCCCCAACGCACACTCCCCAGATACCCACCCACCCGTTCCCTAAGTAGTTCACGGAGCAAAGTATTGTTTGTGCCATCCTGCCTGCATTACCAAGCGTTTCTATCTAGAACTGATGTTCTATTTCTAACCCAGCTTCATCTCTTATTGCTTGCCGCCTGCCCTGGCCCTCGCCTGGACTCTGACATCTCTACTCTCTTCTTGGATGATCCCATGCTCATGATTGACCTCTGTCTGTCTGACTCTGATTTAGCTTTGTGGACTTTTAGCTGTGCTTAGTTCCTGTCTGAACTAATAAACCTGCTGCGTGTGGAACCAACTGTCTGCCTGTTTGTGACATCTTGGTTGATTTGAGAGATCTTAGTATGATTTCTTTTGAGATGCTGATGGTATTTTTTTCTAGTTTGTAAACTTCACTTACACATGTTTTTTTCTCGTTTTTGCCATTTAAGTTGTTGTACTATGTATCTGAATTTTTCATATAACATAAACATAGGGACATATTGTGTGTGCTCGACAAAGAACTAGCATGTTAGGTTTACCATCAACATCTCATACAAAAGAAAACATTTCAAGGATTTTCCTCAATCTTTACGATTTACTTTGTGAAAATTCTACCTGAACCTGATAAATTGAATCACGTACTTGATAACACCAGTGAGTGTTTCTTGTGTATAATGAATTACCGGTAATCTAGTTTTAATAACGCCATCGCATCATACTTTTTAAATCAATTTTCTTTACTTACAGACGCAGCATTTAGATTTATTTTGAGATCGTTATTGTGGCAATAAATGATGATCCATAAGTAGAATTTGTAGGCACACAGTAACATATTTACGTCCACTTTGAAATGAGGTGTTAGATTGTGAGGTTTGCAGTCTTTCCTCGTCCCCTTAGGGAAACAGCAAATCTTTCCTCGACTCTGCTCTCATTTTTTTTTCTCTTTATCCATCAATCTCCCCAGCTGTCAGACGGAGTAAGGCTCCATTTTTGTTTAAGAGCCTTTATCCCTCAACAGTCTGCACGTGCTGCTGAAAGATAAATCAATGCGTGTTCTTCCAAACAGACTTTAATCTGCACTTTAGCAAAGACTACAGGGAAAAAAAATAGACTCAAGGGCTTCAGAATATGGAGTTTTTACTGACTTATTTCTCTGATCCCAAATGTAGAGCCCACATTTTGCTCTGTTTGGTTTGTTTTTTCTTCAATCCTGATACCCTTTTACATCGATTTATAAATGTTAGAAAAGCTTAATTTTACGTTGCATATGCTGGTGAGTAGACGTCACACCTGTATCTGCTGAAGCATGTTCTTGAGCTGAACCAGGAACTCCTTAGCGTCTTTAGCTTTGTCGGACACGCCGTTCAGAGCCTGGGAAAGCTGGCACTGCAAAAACACAAAGAGACAAAAAATTTCAAATGAAATTTGTGATTTACATTCATGAGAAGAGATCAGTCACCACAACATGATCTTTAGAGTGACCGTGTTTACTTGGTTCCGCTCTCTCAAACTGAGAAAGATTAAAAATAATGCATCCAGCAACAACTATTGAGGCACGGAAGCTTTCCTAAAGAGGATGTTTATGTAATTGGACCGTTCTCCATGCTCCGATTGCTTCTCATCCCGCCTGAAGCAACCGAGATGGGAAACAACTCTGACAGCCAAAATTCTCGATTACTTGAAATAAAATTGATCATTTTTGCCATCTCTATCAGATCCCCAGTGAGAATAAAAAGAGAAACAAAATAATAAAGACAGTATTTGACATTTTATTTTGAAAACCACAAAAGCACTGATACATAATAGGTAAATAGAACAGAAAAGATCTGCTTTGATGCAAAAATCCAAAGAATACGAAAAAATGGTTGAAAAATGATGGAAGCAGTAATTGGACTTCATGATATCTAGATCTTGCAGCTACTCTCCCAGATAAAATATTCATGGCACCACTTATCTGAGCTGCATAGCTCATAAATATGCCTCAGCTTTACGCATTTTCCCCCTGCTGTTGCTGCTTTCCTGCTTTCTTTAGGACCTAAAGGTCCTTCAAACAGATCATAGATGTAGACTGAATGTAGCTGCTAAAGTCGTTAGCTGGAAATACTGAAGCTTTCAGCTTTCTAAAATATTAGATAAATGCCAAATTAGCAAAAAAAAAAAAAAAAAAAAAAAGAAAAAAAAAGAAAAACTGGAAACATATCTAAATTAGAAAAAAGACAGGAAAACAGCTAGCAAAATACTGGAATGTTAGCTGAAGTCCAAATTAGCCAAAAACCATAAAACATGTCTAAGTTACAAAGAAAGAAAAGAAAAACAGCTAGCAAAAAAGGTTAAAAATGTTAACTAAACTCCAAATTAACCAAAAAATGAAAATATGTCTAAACTAGCTAAAACAGCTTGTATAGTGCTAAAATGTTAGCTAGACTCCAAATAAAAAACAATAATGGAAATGCATCTATATGAGCTTAAAACAGCTAGCATAATGTTTAAATGGTAGCTAAACTTCAAATTACCCCAAACAGCTAGCATAACGCTAAAAATGTTAGCTAAACCTCAAATTAACCAAAAACTGAAATATGTCTAAATTAGCTTAAAACAGCTTGTATAGTGCTAAAATGTTAGCTAAGCTCCAAACTAGCAAAATAATAATAATAATAATAATAATGTAAATATGTCAAAATGAACCAAAAACACCTAGCATAATGCTCAAATGTTTTTTAAAGGCAGCCATTTGGCATGAATACTTACTACGATGAAAAATGTGTCTTTATCATGTTGTCTAATTTTTTTCGTGTTTCATATGTGTCAAAAACACATATAAATAAATTTAAGGTAAATACAATTTACCTTAAAATATATTAACTTTGAATATTTATCAATCCGATAACTAAAATTGTGAATAACTGAGTTTACTTAACAAATGGATTTTCCTCAAATTTTTAGAAGAATTAATAGAAAATTTTGCTTTAATTATGCCAAATGTTTTTTTATTAATCTTTTAATTCACCTTTATGGACTTTGACAAAATTTGATGAAGTGATCCGATGTTAGTTTGGTTTTTAATGCCTGATTTCAACAACATTTGAAATGTATATATTTTCAAAAAAGGAATTGAGTGTAAGAAGGAGGTATTTTTTTTTTGCATATGCAGGCTCATCCATCACTGTTTAATTAGAAAAGACAGGACAAAGGAGGCAGACTGAAACACAAGCTGTGATGAGTCTGCTCCTCTGGTGCCACGCCCACCTGCCTTTTCTTCACTGAAGGGAGATGTCATAGAATGTGATCGGAAAAGTATATGGGTTCCTTAAAATCACAGATAAGTTCTGTTTTTTCGTGAAGTTTTTTTTTTGTTAAATATTTGTAATGAATCGCTCACTTCTGACAGGAAATCTGCCTCTGCACCCGCAGCCACACCACCCCCACACCACACATGGTGATCTCACCCCCGTCCAGCCCCTCTGCGGTCCATGTGCTGCATCAGGTCAAAAGGGACGGACGCCGTAATTCACAAGCCGACCCCACTTCTCTCTGCTCCTGGAAGAGGCCATCTGGCCCAGCAAGCTGCCCGGCTTGTGTCTGTGCACATGTGTGTGTGTGAAGATGCTAACGAGGGGGATGACGGATGTCCAGAGCCCGTCTGCTGCATCCCTTCCTCTCTTTTGCATCCATCCTGATTCTTAGTTTTGTTTAACTGCAGATTTAGGTCAAAGTTCTGATTTACTTCCATCAACCAGCAGCCTGTCGACTCCCCGGATCCAATTCCGAGCGAATGTTTTATGGGTTCATTGATTTTCCTCGCATGTTACTTTTTAGTCACCATAAAAACGCTGATTGAATGGTCGCGTTCGCGGTGGGGGTCCGTCGAGGCGGACACAAAGAACACGAGGCTGAGAGGAGACCAGTTTGGGCATCTGACACTCCAACCCTCTCCTTACTACTCAGAGCAAGTTTAATACAGCTGCTTTACTTTGGAACTAAATTGGGGCCAATATAATTTGAAACAATTTTTCATGAAAGATTCGTTCATCCATAGATTTCTCACATTTATAAACAGAAATCAAGTGTTTCTGCTGTGACAGCATGTTGGTTTGGTCATTTGGTTACCACAAAAGGAGATTTCTTTATTGTCTGCGACAAAGAATGTCTGTTTTGATATTTTCAGTAATAGATACTTGTAAAAACAAAAAAAAAGACGAGGAAGAGCAAAAAAGAAACATTAAGTACAATCGAAATAATAATGTTGCTAAAAGTCAGCAAAATATAGCAAAAATGAAGAAAACGGTGTGTTTACTGTCGGGCTCGAACTCACATTTCCTGCATGAGAAACAGTTAACGTGCAAGCGTACTAGGCATCAGGTCCAAACATGTTTTAGCCATTTAATCCAAGCATAATTACGTTTCACAACACAATAAGATAGCGTTTTGAACGGGCTGGAATGGCGTTTTGGACACGTGGTTTGTACGCGATAAAACTCTGCTTTAACTACGATAGTACAGACATTTTCTGACCATAATTATCCAAGATCTCAGAGTCAGTGAATAAACCGGACCTTTGTGATTGATTGGTCCTTTGAGTTTTTTTGCCAAAAGTTTTGAAATTCTGAAATTTTCAGATTCAAAAAACAAAAAAAGAGTTGAAAATTAAAAAAAATACGTTTTGAAACTGAAATCTTGAGTTTTGAAACCTATAAAACAGAGCATTTGAATCTGAAAAGAATAATAACATTTATTTTAGAATACCAAAAAGTTTTGGACATTTTACTTTTTTTTTGGCCAATATTTTTTCAATTTGTTTTATTGAATTGAACTTTATTAATATCCCAGGGGGATAAATTTATCTGTTATGGCGCCCATATATGGGTTTCTAATAAAATTGGCCCCGATTTAAAGCCATACTTTCCTTTTTTTAGAACAAAAATTAGTCAGAACTAAACAGGCAAGCATTTATGTTTTTACTAAAAGTCAGTTGGAGACATATTTTCTTTTCTGAATAATCTGTTTTAGTAGGAATAAAGGTCTGGAGAACAAATGAGGTCTGGCCCAGATGAAGCTGAGCGTCTCAAAATTCACCGCATGCATTTCTCTCACAAATTCAGAGGGTTTTACAAATGAGAAACGTTTTTTTTAAACTGTAAAACAGTTTGAGTACATTCGTGAAACAATTCATGTGGATTTGTGAATTGATATTACGTGTTTTCATAAATATATATGTGTAAGTCACAGCATGTGTATTTGGGAAACAGTTTGTGTGCTTCTGTGAACCACATTGTGTGTTTGTCAAACAGATCATGTGGATTTGTGAATTTATACTACGTGTTTTTATGAATATATATTTGTGAACCCAAGTGGGAATTAGTGAATATTGAGACTGTTCTTGCCTCATAGTTCAAAAACTCCGTACTAGGAATTTTAGGGAAAAAAATGAACAAAGAGAAAATATGAAAAAGTAAAAATGATTGTGTCATCGAAAGGGAAAGTCAGACAAGTTCTTTTTTCCTTCCCGGTGCTTGTTTTAAGGGAACGTCTCAAAGTTGAGGCCCAGGGGCTGGATCCGGCCCTCCAGATCATTTTATTGTTACTGATGGCCCAATGTTATCTTGCACTCATTTCTAACTTTTATAATTTTGACCAAGTATATTTTTAAGGAGAGTAAAATATTGAAAGTTATGAAAGATAATATTCCTGCTTGTTTTTATTCATTGCTATGTTAAAAAGTTCAAGTTTTAAGAATGCAGTTTTAGAGAGTTCAATAAATGTTTATCCTGTTCGGCCCGCGACCCAAGGTGTGTTTTAGATTTTGGTCCCTTGTGAGATTGAGTTTGACTCTCCTGTTTTAGGGACTACAGTGTTCCCTTGTATGTCACGGGAGCTGTAAATAACTCGTAAAGGCTAACTCTACAAAGCAATCATCCAACTATAATTACAGATGTCGACGCAGGATTTATGATTTTGGCTGAGGACGGCAAACGGCCCCTATCCTGTTGACAGCAGGTCCAGCTCGGGCTTGAACTCTGTTCATTCCCACCACGTTAATATGGTTCAGTGGGTCACAGATGTTAGAGGGTTCGTAGCGTCCTTGTTCCATTAACAAAAGTCAGTGTTGGCCCTCCCTAATCGCAGGATCCAGGAATAAACTTGGCTTTGGTCCCAATGTGTCAGCCCACAGCAGACGCCAGAACAAACCCACGGTGTTGAAATGTGACATTTCCCTGCAGCAGGGAGGGAGCTGCAGCCCATTGAGTAGTTTAGGGACAAAAGAAAAACTGGAGGATTGTGTCGGAGACGGAAATAAAAGCCAAACAAAAAAAGGATTTGTCTCAAATCCAGATGAAGCCGTCTTCCATTGTTCTCATTCTCTTGACCTTCTTTTCATCTTTTACGACTCCTTCAATAAAGAATCTAATCGTTCTTTCTCTGCTGTCAGCACCCCTGAACTTCGCTCTGAAAAGCAAGAGCCATTATCTTATTACGCTGTTATGCATCTAACAGAGGACTATTAATTTAGTCTGTGACATTCACAGAAAGCAGTGACATTCATGGAAGCTGATTCCACTCTGCTCAGTAAACAGCAGCAGCTAAGCCCAGGTGCAAACATGGCTGCTGGCAGAGATGCTTTTGGGAGCAAAATCTGAATAACCAAAACTATATTTAAAGCTCTGAAATCCTCCTTTTGATGCATTGTAAGGAAAAATAATGTGAAATTACCAGACAAAACTTTTCTGTTCATGTTATATGAGCTAACGTAAAATAAATCATCTTTATGTCAACAAAAATATCTAAATGTAACTCCAGCTCTTTTATAGCTGCAGGGAATCAACAATTAAAGCTAATAATGGATTTAAAAAAGTTCTCAGTAGTGTTTTAATTATGTTTATGAAGTTTTTAACCAAATTCCCACAACTTTAATGTCTCAAAGAGCCATTTTTCATGTTAATCTGAAGCCTCTGTTTTTAAAATCTCTTCTGAGGGGGCGTGGCTTTAGTAGCTAAGATGTGTAACTCCGCCCCTGATCCCCTCCCCCTCTTGTCTCCAACTGTACAGCCGAAAATCTTAAACACCAAAAACTCAAAGATAATAAAATATTGGGATTTGCTAGAATTTCTAAGCTTTTTAATCAGACAAAAATTAAATATTTTTTAGCTTTACGTTTATGTATTTTTACGTCACATGTTTTGGTTGGATTTTTGCAAAGTGCAAAAAAAAAAAAAAGAAAGCAGAAACAATCACTGATGGTTGGAAGAAACAGCAGCAGGAACAACACACAGCAGAACAATAGGTGGCTCTTGCGTTCAGCCTGTCAGCTGGTTGATTACAGTGTTGACCTTGTCAAAAATAGCACCCCGGGGACATGCGGAGGGGGAGGAGCCAAACGCCTTCAGTTACCTTCCAACATTTCATTTCCTCCTAAATTCAGATTGAACACTGGGCAGCTTTTCTGTTTTTTAATCCATTTATGACCTGTTTTCCTAAATATTTTAAATGTCGGATATTTGCTATTTTACACTTTTTAAAGTGAGAGACAGGTCACAGATGGAACATATAAATAAAGGCTGTTGTAAAAAAAAAAAAAAAGGAAAAAGAGTATTTCAGATATCGTATCTGATTAAAAAAAAAAAAAAAAAAATCCTGTAATGCCAAACAGGAAAGACAGAACCCAGCAGGGTGAGTCTGTCTGCAGCCCACAGTCGGTTTGTGAAACAAGCAGGAGGAAGCAGCCGCCTCCACTCTGTGCGTCACGGTTCCCACGCAGGATCCTATGCAGGATCTTTGTCAGTCACACCACACGCACAAGAAAAAGTCAATCATTCAATTCATGTTTTTACGCTCCGCGATTTTAGAGCTACTTCAAAAAGCCACTTCAACCTTTCTATGGAAGCCAAGAATGGTCAATATTCCATTTCATTTAGTTTTCTCGAGATAGGCTTCGTTTTCTTGAGATGACAAAATACAATGATCGCTTGTCATAATTCGTTATCATCAGATCCTAACAAAAGTTTTTTTGAGGTAAAGGAAAAAAGCAAGCATAACTCTTTTTTTTGTCGAGAGAAGAAATTTTTTTGTTGTGTCAACATAACAACTTCCCAACTCATATTTATGTCAACAAAAAAAAAAATAAATAAAATAAATCTAAAAATAAATCCTGCTATTTTACATTTGCAGGAAATCAACAATTAAAGCCATTAATGGATATTACTTTATAAGGAATTAAATTAGCACTTAACATAATCTAATTTTGTGTCACAAATGTCAAAATGGCAGCCTTTACAACAAGGGTGTCAAAATTCGGCTCACGGGCCACATCCAGATGGTTTATTCCATCCCAGTCACGAAGTTAAAAAATATAAGGATGCCAAAAAAAAAAGCACGTTACTAGCCAATTCCTGTGGTAAGTTAAGGTTATTTAAAGAATTGCGCAGTTGTAGCGAGCTCCGGTGCATCGAGCTAGCATGATCTACTGTATCAAGCTAGTGAGCTGTGCTGTAATGAACTTTGTTGTATTTAGCAAGCTAAGTTTGCCGTAGCATGCTATCAAGCACCGCTGCAGCGAGCTCCATGGTATCGAGCTAGCAAGTGCAGCTGTAGTGAGCTCTGCTGTATCAAGCTAGCAAGCTCTGCTATAGCAAGCTCCATTGTAGCGAGCTAGCGAGGTCTGAAGTGAATTTTGTTGTATTGAGCAAGCAAAGTCGGCTGTAACAAGCTATCAAGCTCCGCTGTAGCGAGCTCTGCTGTATTGAGCTAGCAAGCTGAGCTGTAGCGAGCTAGCAAGCTCCATTGTCCAACGGGTGGCTGGCTAGCGTAGCTAACCCACTGAGTTCCCACTTAAGTCAATGTGGGAAAACACAGGTGGGGCCACCATAGAAACTGTGGACAACCCAATCGGGACTCAGATTTTCTGGTGGAAACCTTTTCTTTAACATATAATTCTTATTTTTAATATAATATTATAATATTTTATTAGACCTAACTGGTTCTGCCCCTGGTGAAATAGGCACAGCGCTCTTGTGTGGAGCTGGGATCATGAAAGGCTGCTTGTAGCTTCCTTGTTTTTACATTTCTTTTACCTCCAGCCCAGCAGTCAACTCTGCTGCAGAACAATAATTCCCTCCAGGGATTTACTACCTCATTGCAGGAGGAGTTGCTCTGATGTGTTGGGGGTGAAAACCAACTCTCTGGTCCTTTTATCTCACCACTACCCAATCCTCCGCTGCCCCACAAAAGACCCATTTTAAAGACCTACTCAGATAAAAATTGTGTTTTTAAAATATTCTTATGGTCTTTTTTTGATGATGGAGGACATATTTAAATAAAATTAGGCGTACTTTTCCATTTATGAGTATTTCTTTACTTAAATTGGGAACAAAGAAAAAGATAATATTTTTATCGTAGCGACACAACCTCGCTGCTCCATTCCGATTTATCCACTTGCAGACAAATAAACCCATGAACGTCTTTGCTTTCCTCGTCTGAACAAGAATCTGGATCTAAACTGTACAGCTGGATGGCTCCGATATTGCTCGCCATTTTTGTTTCACCATTAATATTAGGTTGGCTGTGTGAGGGGTTGTAAACTAGTGGGATAGAGTGTAAACAGAGACCTCTCGGCAGCGGGGAGGGAAAGCCAATAGTCACACCCACAACTTAGAGGTGAACTTTTAATGCTCTGGAGAAAAAGATTCAAGCAAATGACATCACAATCATAATGAAAAGACCAATAAGAACGCTTTTACAATAGATCAAAAGATGATCAGAGTGGGACTTCACAGAACTGCTGCAGCTGCAAATCTTTGAGCATTAACTTTTTTCTTAAATGTTACAGTAAGCAATCTGACCAAATTAAAAAAACAAAAATCAAGATAAAAGTTACAGTATTTTCTAGAGTATGAGTTGCAAGAGCAAAAAATGTCAAATCAAGAAGGAGAAAACCATTTATAAATCGCTCTGGAGTAAAAGTAGCACTTTTAAGAAAAACAGTGTGACGTTTTAGAAATTCGCCAAGTCTAGCGTAGCTAAAAATAAATAAATTTGAGTATACCAATCTTTTGATCTGTTTAAGAAAAATATCAAAGTTTATGAGGAAAACAATCAGATTCTTTTCAATGTTTGTTTCAGACGATTCTTCTTCTGCCTCTGTCAGTAGCAAATACTTCTGATGCAGCGCCCTCTAGTGGTTGTTAGAGGAAATAACCTCTAGAGGACAACCAGTGCTTTTTGGGAAAATAACAAATGAAAAAAAGAAAAACAAAAGAAAAACAAAAACACACAAATAAGTTGCTCGTGAGTACAAGTCATACCCCTGGCTAAGCTACAAAAAAAACTGGTACTTATACTAGGAGAGCGGTAATCTACCGTAAAAGAACGAAGAACCTTCCTTTACATCAATAGTAATTAAAAGATGTCGGGTAATAAACATCACTAGTTTACGTAAGATAACATTTTTTTCGTTGATGTGGGGGCTTCTGGGTGAAAATAGACTATTAATTTGATTCCCCATTTAGAGGGGGAGCTGACGCTCGTAACCATAGCAACAGTGTTCGATGCAGGATGTCCGCGCGCTCCTCAGAAGTCTGGCATCAGCAGCACCCGCGCCGTTACCCGAAATAGATCGGGGGTGCACGCACACGTGCACGCCGGCGTCTCTCTGGAGGACGCTTCAGCAGAAAGGAGAGGAAGTGCAGCAAAGAGTGCATTAACCTACATTTGCTGCACAAACGCTGCTGCGGCGCGTGGCATGCTCCTGACATCTTAGGAGCTCTTATGTGTGAAGTATATATTAAACACCCATATGGGAATAAAACGGAAAACAAGACAGTTAATAAGCATTAAATAAGTCCAATTCTTCCTTTAATTTTCCTTTTAACAAGTAAAAGAAAAACATCATTTTATTCTTCTGAGTCACTGCTTCCACCCCCAATGAAGATGAACAATCCTGCTTGGTTATTATCATCACCGCCTCCACAGATCAGCCGCAGCCCCCTCATGTTTGATATTTCTGCTGTTACTATTAATAAAGTGATTGTATGCGCGCTCAGTGCAGACGTCAGCTGATGAAATGCAGCTTCAACCTTTAGGAGCTCCATCATTTCATGAATGAATCATTGACAGTTCAAATAAACTTACTTTCCAATTCACATTATAAATATATATATATGGGTAAAAAAAATATCAGGAAGGATTTAAAAATTATTTAAAAATATATATTTTTATTTGTTTATTTTTCAAAACTAATCCTAAAAATTTGGTTTTACCTATTTGATCTACAGGTGTGACTCAGTATCCTGCCCCTTTACCCCTCTGTCTGATTATGATTATGCTCCGTGTCTCGTTAGCGTAGATCTTCACCGCTGCTACATAAAAACGTCCATAAATCTGGGTAATGTCCAGCCGTATGGTTCTGATCCGGATGTCAGCTCAGATCTTCATGGACAGAACTTCCTCCAAAATCCTGATTCTTTCTCCTTCCAGTTCACCAAAGACTCTTTGAGCTCATTCTCCAATGTTTCTTGACGTTGCTGTGATCAATCCATTCAATCCATTGGTTTCTCAGAGCAGAAAATAATGAAAGCTAACATCCAAATGCTCTTTCATTGATTTACAATCCTTTCAAAGTGCGGTCAAATGAGCCGCCGTTCACATTTCCGTGGTCAAATCAAGAAGCTCCGTGGAGTCTGGTGGAGATTTTCCAGCGTTCTCAGGACTGCTAGCGTAAGTATTGGATGAAACTCACACCAAAAATCCAGTGACGGCTGATTGGACCACAGAAATGTGAACGGCGGCTCATTTGACTGCAGTCAATGTGAAGATAGCATCTTCTATTCTCCAGAACCTGAACTAGACACGCTAGCCGGACCAGATGAGGGTTTAGTGCATGTGCAGCAGAAAGAAGATGATTCATGAAAAACAGAGTGTGTCCAAGACTGTTTGGTTGATTTGAAGGGAGGAATACTCGGAAATGCTAAAACTAAATGATTTCTTATTACATTTGTTCTAATTTCATAAGACAAATGTCATACAGACATGTTAAAATCTCAAAAAACAGGATTTTCATCAGAGGGCGACTTTATAGTTTCCCACACAAAGAACTGCACGCTCACTGTGTTCTTGTTGCCTGAGGTGAGAGAAGGCTGAACTGACCGGCATCTACAGTCTGGAATGAGGTTAGTCAGGCACAAATCTGTTCTCAACTCAAACACCCTTCCTGCTGTCTGTGACGCTCCACCACAGCGACTCTTCCAGATATATACGGTGAAGGGATTTTTTCCAAAAGCAAACGCCGGCAGACGCGGTCCCTGCTTCGCCACAGAAGCGGAGACGCATCTGTTAGAGATGCATCGGAAATGCTGTTCTCTGATGCATGAAATGGCAAATATTCCACAGGGCTGCAGGTTGTGACAGCCTCGCAAAATCCATCATATATTAAGCAAAACAGGCAGCAAGAGGCTCAGATGTCAAAATGTTTTGTCAGGACGTTAGCGAAATAAAACAATACAGCAAAAATGCTAACTCAGAGCTTTAAATGATTCTCGTCGGCGCTGGAATACGATCCAAGCAGATGGCATACTGTCTGCGTTAGCCCTCGTCTTCCATGTCCTCTCCCACGACTTGTGACAGATCTGTGTCACACGTCAGCTGACTGTGAAATACTTGTTCAACACGAGCAACCACAATGCTGATTTATGAACAAACGGGATCTCATGTGTGTTTGACCTGACAAACATTTACTCAAAATGCCAGCAGTGTCGATGTCAGTCAGGACTGGTGCAGCAGCGACAAAACAAACTGCTCCACTCAACCGCACGCTCGCCAGGTGAAACCAAAATGACATGAGGGACGTCCCACAAAGCCAATTCAAATTTTTGATTTATTGTCCTGAGTTTTTATCCATTTCCTTTTTTCCGTTTTGCATTCACCCTTTAACACCTGAGGCATGTGCATGATAGCGCTGCCGTCATTAGTAACATTGAACTTATAAACTAATGTTAAGGTTAGGAAAAGTAGCCTCTAAAAAAGCAGAAAATTAGCTAAAAAAATTAATGAAATGTTATGAAATAGTTTGGAATTCAATGATACAGGATCTTACCGCAGAAAAACTAAACACCAGATTCCCATCATGGAGAACCAGCAAGTAGAATGTAGACAGTCCTGATTTCTAGTGTGATTGTTTAGTAATCATTCACACTATAGTGATTCTCCTGCTCCTTTCTGTTTTTTGGCACATAAAAACTCAATCTCACGTTCAGCGATTTCAGCAAACTTGGTATCAAAAAAGTAATCTTGTTCAGGATATTACTGCTTGTATTTTTGGTATTCATAAACTTGATAGTTTTTAAAACATTGAGCGAAATAAGCCCCATAGGGACTGAATGAGAAAGTCTTCAATTTTAACAAGTCTTTATATATTCATGGGCTACGTTTGAATCTTTTATGGTAATTTTCAAATTATTTTGAGTTTAGCTAATATTTTAGCAACAAGCTACATATCTGGCTTTGTTATCTACTGAGGTTTTTTCAGCCAATTTATAGTTTAGCTTCTATTTTAGCAGCATTTGACGAATTTAGTTTACTGAAGAATTTGAAACTATTTTGGAGTTTAGTTAGTATTTAAGCAATGTGCTAATTTTTTTGGCTAAGTTAGCATCTACTGAGGTATTTTATGCTAATTTAGACTTTAACTAATATTTTAGCAACATGCAAACATTTTTGGGTAATTTGTTATCTACTGAGGATTTTAAGGCTAATTTAGAGTTTAGCTTTTATTTTAACAACATGCTAACAATTTTGACTTATTTGATTTGCTGAGGAATTTTAAGCTATTTTGGAGTTTAGTATTTAAGTAATTTGTTAGTTTTTTTTGGCTAATTTGGTATCTACTGAGGTGTTTTATACTAATCTATAGTTCATCTAATATTTTAGCAACATGCTAACGTTTTTGGCTAATTTTTTATCTACTACTACGGGTATTTAAGGTCAATTTAGAGTTTAGATTCTATTTTAGCAACAGACTAACATTTTAGACTAATTTAGTTTACTGAAGAATTTTCTGTTTTTGAGCTCTATGAGCAAAGCAAAAGGGCCTATACCAGGTAAAAATATTTTTTTTAGCTTTTAAGTGTATTATTATAATGTTCATTCCTCATTATAAACAACCTCAAACAGCCCTTTACAGGAAGAGTCTGCGCTGCCAGCTCCTCCCCCAGCCTAAAACAAACACTCGTTTTCTCCACAGCAAAACAATTTAATTTTAAATTCCCAATGACACATATCTTCCAATTGTGTCCCGTCTCCAATCAATGCCGGCTCTAACAATTGTTTGTTACTTCAGACCCCGGGCCATTGACCATGTTTGTCAATTCCCTTCAGTGGCTCCTTTAGACCGTGAGAGCGTAGTTTATGTATTCATGCGGGTACACACTTGTACACGGACAGTAAGGAGCCAGTGCACGCACCTTTCTAGTGCTCTAAACAACAGTATCACTCGTACATCAGAAATGTGTGTAGCTTACTCTAGTCTTACAAATACTTCACAACACACTTACGATTACACTTAGACATTACACACAAGCCTCCGGGGAAGTGTAAGATACACCTGCGCTCATCTTAAGATGCAGCCGCTCCTTTCTATGAGCCTCCATGGGTCCAGGGTCAACCCTCGTAGGAATGCTCATGACTGAGGCTTGACAACACTTCTCCCTGTAAGCTCACACATTGACTCAGTTTCGGATTCTGATGCTGGAAATCCACAGAAAATCCAACTATTTTGATTTTATTAAGATGTCTTAGGGTTGTAAAGCTTTTTTTTTACATCCATGATCTCTTTGTAGCGTCTGCAGGTATTAAAGGTAAGTAAGCTTATCCTCCTTAAGCTTTAAAAATGATTTATTTCAAACTTTTACATCAAATCCATTTCAAGATGACACCCTGGACACTAAAACCCTCAGCAAGAAAAGCAGAAACTCTGCATTTCTGTGTTTTTTTTAATATTTAACTGTGCCTCTGGAAATACTCCGCACTGTTAGTTTGCACATATCTGCAGTGTGTGCTTCATGTTTTCTGCTTGACTGATGCAGGAAAGTGGATCAGTGTGTCGTTCCTTGGCACTCCTTATGCCTCACTTTTGCATTTTCATGCCCTCCGAGGGAGTCTGTGGAGAGTGGTCCCAGAAAACTAGCATACACCAATTGCTCTGCTTCTTTCTACACATGTGTACTCTGAATATTTGAGATTTTCAAGCAAACTCTTCTACAACATCAGATTAGCAGGAATGAAGGAGACAACTTTGGTTTGTGCACATTTGCAATGTGAAAACAGTGGATACGACTAAGAAAGAGCACTGAATGCTGCCGCACAAAAATTGCTCTTGAAATCTTGATATTGGTGGCCAGAAACAACAAAATAACTCATTGATTGCATTGAAAAAACAAACATAGGCAGTGTTGCATTCTTGATAACAGCATAAAAAGTATATTTCTATTTTTTTAAACAAATGTTTGGCTGGCTACTACCAAACAGAGCATTATAAATGCAATTAATCAGCCAACCATTTTGCTGACGGCAAACCAACTTGACAACATTCACTGTGATCCACTGCCATTAAAGCGTTGTGATCGTTCAAAAAGAGAAGTGATGAAGACAGCGGAGAAGAGGACAAAGCTTTACTCACTGTAATGTAGCATATAGGATGGATACATTTAGAGAAAAGTGTTCAAAAATGCACAACTGGTTTTCAGAACTGTTCATGGATGTGTACAAAAATAGCAGCACCACAAGAGATTCTGGGATTAACAGAGCAGTGCCTTGTGTATGACTGCTTTAAACCAACTATTGAACCAGAAAAAAGCCTTCAATAGACCACAATGGCTTCTTTATAGAAACAAAAATGGATTCTAAAAGTTTAAATCTGTCAAAGTTTAAACTAAAGCGACAGAGGAGAGCTAATTAAAAGAATCAAAAGACAAACCATACGCTGATGACACCGTGCTTAATATATACATTGATAAATCTTCACATAAGGCCTTGGAGAGAAAAAAAAGGGATTAAAAAAGTTTTAGTCAGTCAGCTCCATAAGTCTTTGGATTTTTTACTACTTAATTTTTTTCATGTTAATATTTCTTCCATGTTCTTAACTTGTTTTATCCCTTTTGGGGACATGGAGGTGCTGGAGCCTACACTGGCAACGGAAGCGTCGCGGAATCGTCGCGGAATTGTCGCGGAATCGTCGCGGAATCGTCGTGGAATCGTCGCGGAATCGCCGCAGAACCGAGAGAGGTGTCTGCTCTCTCCAGCAATTCACACCAGACGCACATTAATCCGCAACAGTCGAAAGGTGTTTTGCTAGAGGGTTTTTTTTGTTTTTGCTATCATGGGTAAGAAAATAACCTAAAAATATTATCCCCTAATTTTGCTAATAGAAGCAAGTATTATCATATTTTGAAAATAAACTGGATTTTCTAATGCATCTTGATGTAACTTCCTGCCAGAATTGACGTGGATCGCTTACGGCTCTTTCACAAAAAAGAACAGATGCCAAAATGATGCACTGCATGGCACGAGATTTCCGTGGAGGACCGCGTTGCTCCGCTCCTGGTTTGGGCCACACCTTAAGTTAACAAGGGTGCAGAACAGACCCTCCATTTTGAGCCATTTGTTCAATAGACATAGACAATGGACCAAAGACACAGTGGACACAAAAACAAATTTTTGGCACAAACGGAACCCCATACTACGGTGGCCGGGAAGTGCAAAACAATAATACATTTACCCAAACACATTAACATTTCGACCGAAAACATTAACATTTCGACCGAAACACATTAACATTTCGACCGAAACACATTAACATTTCGACCGAAACACATTAACATTCGGCCGGACACATTAATTTCGACCGAAACACATTAACATTTCGGCCGAACACATTAACATTTCGCCGAAACACATTACATTTCGACCGAACACATTAACATTGGCCGAAACACATTAACATTCGGCCGAAACACATTAACATTTCGGCCGAAACAATAACATTCGAACGAAACGACCGAAACACAAACATTAAACACATTTTTCGACCGAAACACATTAACATTTCGACCGAAACACAATTAACATTTCGACGCCGAACACACATTAACATTTCGCGACCGAAACACATTAACATTTCGACCGAAACACATTAACATTTCGACCGAAACACATTAACATTTCGACCGAAACATTTCATTTCGAGCGCGAAACACTAACATTTCGACAGAAACACATTTACAAGTTTGCCCATAGTCTGTATATTTGATGGACAACCCCCGCTCCAGTATGCCATTCATTTCCTATGACGTCCAGTAGATAATATAGCGTCTATGAGGTTCACCTCCGACATGACCCGGAAGTAAGGGTGCAGAGGTGAATTCTGGGAAGAAAAGACCGCGGAAACAATAGTTTCGGATTCGGAATCGAAATAGCCGACAGGATAACAAGCGAAGATGTTTTGCCCGTTTTGTGGAGTTTATTACCCGGTTTTAGGAAGATTCTGTGGTGATTGTGGACATAATTTGGTTTTCTGGCAAATTTGTAGGGACAAGAAGTCTGCCTCTCTGTTGTCGTTTTTTAACCCCATAAACCCAGCTCTGTCCCCGCACCGGAGTCTGCCCACGTTGATCTGTGTGCGTGCGTGTCTGATTGGTGTGTGCCTGTGGTCGCACGCACACATGCGACGGCCCGCGCGGTGCAGTGGATCGTTTCGGCGTCTCCTCTATCTTGTGCGCGAGCCGCGAGCGCTCCGCGTCAATTCTAGCAGGAAGTTGCACCAACATACACGAGGAAATCCTGTTTCAAAATATAACCAATTTTCACAATAAAACACTATGATTGACAAATGTGATCATGTTTTTGTATCTAAACAGACTGTGGAAATAAACATACAATCATAACACGCACACGTGTGTGCGTGCGATTACAGGCACAAACACACCAGACATGCACGCAGCCACGCTCACGACGAGTCAACGAGGGCAGACTCTGAGCGGGCTGCACGGTTTTGGGCAGAAATCAGGAATCAGTTTTATTAATTTATCCACGCTCACACCCGCGAGCGCGTGCGCACAGACAGCGCATACCCGGCGTAAACCAGCCAAGACAGGAGAACTGTAAACACACCGCTCAATAAGGCGATCATCAAGCTAAAAAAATGTATTGAAAGCCCCTCCCACACCGAGCCCCAAGCTTATGAACACATTTATTGGCAGGCGAGGGGCAACAAGGGCTTAAATGACACTGCCCAGGACCATAAAGCGTCTCCTGGTGCGTTCACTGAGCCTGAGAACAAGGAAACATTAGTGGAAGTCCGATCGCCATCCAGCCTAACTAAGTCCGCTACTTTTTTATAATAAGGAAATAAAAAATGCCAAACCGACCATAAACCCGCCAAAAATATGCCCACCCGCCCAAAGCAATTTTTGCCCGCAAATTTAGAACCAAAACCGCCCAATCTGGCAACACTGGCTGTACGACCCCCTTTCCGCGGTCTTTTTCTCACTCAATTCACCTCTGCACCCTTACTTCCGGGTCATGTCGGAGGTGAACCTCATAGACGCTATATTATGTACTGGACGTTATAGGAAATGAATGGCATACTGGAGCGGGGGTTGTCCATCAAATATACAGACTATGGGCAAACTTGTAAATGTGTTTCGGTCGAAATGTTAATGTGTTTCAGTCGAAATGTAAATGTGTTTCGGTCGAAATGTTAATGTGTTTCGGTCGAAATGTAAATGTGTTTCGGTCGAAAAGTTAATGTGTTTCGGTCGAAATGTTAATGTGTTTCGGTCGAAATGTTAATGTGTTTCGGCCGAAATGTTAATGTGTTTCGGCCGAAATGTTAATGTGTTTCGGTCGAAATGTTAATGTGTTTCGGCCGAAATGTTAATGTGTTTCGGTCGAAATGTTAATGTGTTTCGGCCGAAATGTTAATGTGTTTCGGTCGAAATGTTAATGTGTTTCGGTCGAAATGTTAATGTGTTTCGGTCGAAATGTAAATGTGTTTCGGTCGAAATGTTAATGTGTTTCGACCGAAATGTTAATGTGTTTCGGCCGAAATGTTAATGTGTTTCGGCCGAAATGTTAATGTGTTTCGGTCAAAATGTTAATGTGTTTCGGTCGAAATGTTAATGTGTTTCGGTCGAAATGTTAATGTGTTTCGGCCGAAATGTTAATGTGTTTCGGTCGAAATGTTAATGTGTTTCGGTCGAAATGTTGATGTGTTTGGGTAAATGTATTATTGTTTTGCACTTCCCGGCCACCGTACCATACAGCACTGGCTGAGTGTATTGAGAAAATTAAGTGAAAATAGTCATGTTCTAAAAAAAAAAAAAAACGTAAAGAACTCATAAATGTGGTCTCGGGAGGGGTGTTAGGTTTCCTGCTCTAAAAGTTTCCCTGCTTCAAGCCCGGTCAATGTCATATTTTATCTTTTGGTTCAAACCTCAACATTTTTTAAAGTTTTTCAGCAAAATGAAAAGTTAAAAATTTCTTAAGACTTTAGTCTCATGCATTATCTGTTTTTCAAGAGCTATTGCTTTTACATTTGGCCAGAATATTTCCTCTTGTTTGTTGTGGCGTTCATGAATTCTCGGCGTTTGTGCTCCAATATGGATTTGCAAGTAATACACATAACTATTTATTGCCTCTATTATTATTTTTTTACATTAATGAATCTTTATGGCAAAGACACACACACAAAAACACTTAATGTGAACAGATCAACAGACTGGTGAGCTGTTCAGGCTGCACTTCGCTCCATGGCAGCTGAGATAGGATCCAGCAACTCTAAAAGGGATTCTGAAATTGAATGTTGATTAAATCTTTTACACAGGCTTAGTATTTTCAGTAATTATTTCTTATTTCAATACCTGTCAATAATGTGAATTGAAAAGGAAATAATCAACTCTTTACAGCTTTTCTGCTCTCCGATAAACATGAGTTGGATTGGTTTATTACACCCGTTTATGGAGAGTGATGGAGGATGGGTAAAGGAAGTAACTGAATAGAAGGGGTCAAGGCATAAGAGAGGAAGACAGCCAATGACGCCAAAGATATTTGAAATAAAAAAAGAAAATTGTGGCTACATGTGGGGATAAATGGTAGATGGAAGGGCTTGCGTAAAAAAAGAGGAGACAGACAGAGAGATTAGTCACAATGACCCAGATAGCAGGAGGAAGGCAGAAATGGCTTTTTCATTCACACACATCATAAAGGCTGCACGATCTTATGAAACACAAAGAGGGACCAAATCAGACGAAGCTAACACAAGACGGACTAACGGCTCTTTAGCTAATTATTAAAGGAAGCTTTCACACTGCACTGTTTGGCCCACGCAGCTCTTTGCCTCCAACGGGCTCAGAAACGTGTGTTCAAACGAATAGACTATCTATGCATGTGGCCTTTTGCGTTCAAATCTCACACAATCTCGCAACATTTTAAGTCCATTTTTGGTCTCCACATACAAAACATGCGGCAATTGAGCCTGCAGGAATAGTTAAGACAAAGGTGAATTTTAACCAATATGGGACTCAGATTTAGTAGTGACGTACATATAGCATAGTTTAAAAACCTGGAAGTGCCAACTAGTTGAAAATCAATCATGAAGTGAATAAATGCGGTTTGTGTCTGGACAGAAATTATATGACATTAAGTCTGTCATCTGTCAGAACAGAGCTGTGAATGAAAAAGCCTGAAGCGAGATTAACGAGATTAGCACCGCTTGGACATTTCGCACCAGCTTCTATGCTAAAATCATGTCCTTGAATGCACCATACACGGCACGTGCTTGCGTAGCTTAAAGTCCCCTTATGACTTTTTTCATTAAAAAAAAAAAACTTTCCCATTAGTGTTTTAATAATAATTATGACATTTTTTGGATTCAAATTTAAAACATTGACTTGTTTAGTACAGATTTACATGTATTTCCGTAAAACTGCATCTGCTTGAAGTTGTCAAACTTAAGCTTTTTCTTGTGTATTTCATTTTTTATTTTTCAATTATTGCAAAGATGTCGCATCATGTAGACAAAGTCAAACAGTTGTTTAATGTTTTGATGCTAAGTGGATGCAAAACATGTAAGAAACATGGAGCAAAGAAAATGGGTTCAGAGCATTAAATGAAAACGTTAATGATTTTATTCTCTAGAAATATTGGCTATCTTTTAACTTTTTCATTACAGTTTTACTCTAAAGTGATGTTTTCAAAGTACTCAGAAATTACACTGAAATGTTCCCATAGTCAAAAATTATACCATCTTTTTTAACAGGAAGATTTAATAAAAAATTTGCTTACATTTTTGTAAATTAAAACTTTCCTTCATTCAAACCCTCGATTATTTTCTAGAAAAAAAACGAATGAATTAAGCTGTATTGCAGGATGAACACAATGTCAACAATGTAATGAAATGGTTAGCATGGTGAGAACCACTTGATAGGCTGTAAGCTAGCTGGAGAAAGTGTAAACAAAGAGCTCTCATTTTTGGGTGATGGCAAAGGGGGCAGGATTGCTCTGTCCCAATATTCCCGCCCACAACTCGAAGGCAAATTTCTAATGACCTCTTGATGCTATGCAGAAACTATAAACAGAACTTTTTATTTTGGCTAAAAGCAACATCGTTAAAGACCACTTTACAACGGATCAAAAGATGATCGGAGAAGGACTTTAAACTTAATTCTTGTCAAAAGGATTTTTAAAAACCTGAAGATGAGGCAGAAAGACAGCACAATATCATCAGCTAAAAGTTGAACAAGTCTTTTGACATTAAGGCTATTTAAATAGAAAACAAAAAAGTGTGTCTTTAAATATTGATCTAAACCACTTAAAAATATTACAAAAGTGGGAGGGTCCCTCTTACTGTCCTTACCCCTCTAGTAAAATCTTGATTTCCTTCAGTATAACTACCAAAAATGACATATAGCTGCCAGACGTTAAATCTAATTTATAGATTTGGTCAAAATGTAACGCTGATAGAAGAACTTCCTCTGACCTCGACCCTAAAGCAGGATCATCCATTATTTTATTGCAAAAAAAGGAGAGAAGTGGATCATTAATCACTTTAATCCTCCTTTAATTAAAAAAGGGGGTGATTTGTTGATGTCATCTGTTAGACAAAGCTAGCGAGAGAAGATATTTGGATGGAAATCAGCAGGAATTTGCCAAATGTTGTGCAGCAGATGAAACAAAGGACAAATCTGGAGTCATAAACACAGCTGGGATTCAAATAAGGGAATGTTTTCACTTTAGAAATTATAGATCTCTATCCATGTATTTTCTAATCTCTTTGTTTATATTTAACTTCAAGGCTTGTACATAGGTATACAAATGATAACAAATAAAAGAGCTTGGAACATAAAACCTATAAGACATAAAAGATCAAAAGAGAAAATAGATGCATGGATAGAAGAACTGACATGGTTTTCATAGAAGGAGCTTGGAGGGACATGACATCCCAAACTCAGAACCCCCTTTTCTACCTGCACCCCATGGTGGTGCTGGCTAAATTATGGAAAGAAAATAGACTCATCCTAATTCTTGATTTTTAACTCATGCAATAGCTATATTTTGTGAATAAGTCAAAAATTTAGGAAACTCAAAAGTATAAAAAATATGACTTGCAAATGCACAAACTAAAATGACAACAGCTTGAACTAAATTACGCACAAATTTCTTGTTACGCACAGTATCATATTTATGTACAAATCTGGAGGTGAACTTCTTTTCACATCTCAGAGATTAATTTAAGTGATGTGTTTAAATACTACTAGAATGCTGGGTCATCAGAGTTTTCTTATCAGCTTTGAATATTATCTAACAAAAATGTTCAGATCATTAACATTGTAAACATTGTTCTGCTTCTCCTGGGGAGCGCTTCAGTTTTGCCACTAGATGGGGATCGCACTATAGCGGTACACTTTTTTTAAGAAGAGGAAATAATTGTGTTTTAGACATATTTCCTTTAACAAGTTTAGAAAATTAATGCCAGTGAGTAAATAAAGATGTTCATTTAGTCAGCAATGTATGTTTACATCAACCGAGCGTTAGCATAAGCCGTCCTATGTGAAATTCAATTAAACGTTAGAATCAAGCTGGCAGACTTTAGCTTTATTTGCTAAATCAATCAATGTTTTTATGAGTCGATTTTTGATCAATTAAGCTTTGATTGATTCAAAACGATGAATTGATTTTATCAACTCAGCCCTAGTGAAGAATCTCACATCAGATTTGTGCGTAAATGTGGTTTTGTGTGTGCGTAACAAGCGATTTGTGAGTGATTTTTATAGATTTGAGTGATCATTTAGTTTTAAGTAGTTGTCATTTTAATTTGTGGATTTGTCAATTGTGTTTTGTATTTTTTGAATTTCATCATTTTTGTGCTTATATAAAAATATATTGTATGAGCTACAAATCAAGAAGTACGCACACAAAGTAAAAGTTATGCTCAAATAAAAAATTATGCGCGCTCTAATAGGGGTGAGTCTATTTTCTCTCCATACTAAATCCAGGTGTGCTCTCCCGGTGGATTGATTTGGTCAGTAAGGTGGGGTGTTTGCTCACTAGGGTGTTCCAAAATATCGATAATTAATAAATATATTGCAATATTTAGGCCTGCGATTGATTCTCGATGGGTTCTCCCCAAGTATTGATCCTGTTTTTTTGTTAAAAGAGGATGTAAATTGTTATATTCCTGGCCGTCGCGAGCACAAATGTGTCTGGCAGCTACTTGAATTTTTCAATTTTTGTTCTGTTGTTTACAAAAATTCTGCACTAAGTATCGGCACTGCTGCTCGTGTTTACTATTGTTAACACTGAATTTTACAAATAAATTAAATTCAATTGGTGTCAAAGACATAGTATTGCTGATTTCAGCAAGTGTTGATTATTTGTAACACAAAATTAGTTTTGATTGTGTTCTGCTAAAAATTAAATGGGGATACAATTTCCTTAAAGAAATGCGTGTTCTATGTATTATAACTTATTAGATATGATTTTTAATCAGTTATTGCAGTATCATGATGTTATCGATATATCGTGTATCGTGAGGAACTCAGGGATTCCTAGTGTCCACTCACTTTGTGCTGCTTCCACATCACCGCCAGCGGTCTCACGTCGTGCTTGCCGTGCCTCCCCTCCTCCAGACACTTGGTGCAGACCGGAGCCCTGCAGCTACAGCAGTACATGCTGAAGTTCTCCGCCTCGTGGTCCACGCACGTCGCCGGCTTCCGCGCGGCCACCGGCGGCTGCCCCGATGCCATGGCCGCGCCGCCCGCCGCCGCCTGCCTCGGCGGCGGCACCAGGCGGTGTTTGGCGAGCGGCCCGCGGGACGGGTGGCACCGCTGCTGGCACGCGCCGCAGTAATACACGTCGCACTGCTCGCACATCACCGTGGCGTCCACCGGGTTCCGGTCGCACAGCTGACACTTGGGCGCTCCAGATGAAGAGGAGGAAGAAGAAGAGGAAGAGGAGGAGGAGGCGCGATTCTGCTGACAGCGCGCCACGATGGACTCCAGCAGGCGGTTCCGTGGGAAACCCCGGAGCCCGCGCTCGTCCAGGGAGACGCTCCGGTGACACAGCGGGCAGGTGAGGGAGCAGTGCCGCTGAGGGAGGACTGGCGGGAAGACCCGCACGCCGTTCGGGGACTTGAGCTGGCACGGCGTGAAGGAGCCGTAGCCGCTGTCCGTCTCGCTGTACAGACTCATCTTGTCCATGTCCAGGTAGTCGTAGTCCGAGCTGCCCGAGGCTCGGCTCTGCACCGGCGTCTCTCCGTCCGGCGTCTGCACGGTGATGTTCCGCGCGCACATCAGGCAGACGTTGTGGGAGCACGGCAGCAGGATGGGCTCCTTGAAGAGGGAACCGCAAACGGGACATTTCAGCTCTTCCTCCATCGCTGCGGACTGTGTTTGTGGTTCGAGAGAAACCGCTTCACATCAGCACCGACTGACGCGGACAGCTCCCCGCACTGGTCTGCGCATGCGCCGCCGAGGGGCCGGCGTTATCAAATCACTGTATTGTTTTGACCTGTAAGCATAATAGGCTGGATCACGTGACCTCTTGGTTTTATTTATTATTAATTCCTTCAACGGTTAAAAAAAAAAAAAAAAAAAAACTGGATTAAAGCATAAAAATACAGCGAAAGAACATGATTCAACTACATAATAATTTAAGACAATTATTCTTAACTACCATTAAAAATAGAGAATATGGAGTGCCGTTTGTAAATCTGTAAGGTAAAAGTTTAACACCAATATTTTTGGACATTTTGCACGTTTTAGAAAAAAAAAACAGGTCTTGTTTTTCAAATGCATGTTTTCACCTTTTAAATCCACGTATTCATAAATTTTACATTTGCTAATGAAATATTTATAATTACTAAGCTAAATATTTAAGTTTAAGCTAAATATTTATTTTTTAAAATATATAGTTAGCTTACTAACTAAATATTTACATTAATGAAATGAAACATTTAGCCCATTAAATATTTGGATTCAATCTAAATATTTATTTTTCAAACTAAAAATTTAAGTTTTGTAAATAAAAAAAATGTTTAGAACTAAATATTTAGCGCTTTTAGTAAATAGTTAAAAACGAAATATTTTACTTGGATCTACATATTTAGTTAAAAGCTAAATATTTTCTTTTAAAAATAGATATTTAGTTAAAAGTTTAATATTTAGCTTGGATATAAATATTTAGTTTGAGCTAAATATTTGGTTTTATATTTGGCTAAATATTTGAGAAAAAATATTTAGATCAGATACAAATATTGAATGTACAAACTAAATGTTTAATTTTAGAAATTAAAATATGTAGTTAATAAGATAAATGTATAATGTGAATAAAAAACATTTAGCTTAAATTTAAACATTTAGCTTGCTAACTAAATATTTCATTAGTAAATGTAACATTTATAAATATATAAATTTAAAAGGTAAAAATTTGTATTTAAAAAGCAAGACCTGTTTCTTTTCTCCTAAAACATGCAAAATATAAAAATACATTGATGTTAAAATTTTACATTGCAGATTTACAAATAACACCCCACAGCCATGAGTAATACGTTTTTTTAATTGGCATTAAAGTATTACGCAAGAAAAAACCAGAAGAAAAGATTGAATAAATAAAACTTGCTGTATATGACGCCATTAATTACTATCCAACATTTGTTGAATCACATAACAGCCAGTTTGATTTAGTTTTCAATAGGTAAGTTTAATAATCATAGTAAAATATCAAAAATCAAAGCACTTTATAATATATATCATGAGGAGATATGTTTATATTTGAATTCGTGAAATATTAAAAGCATGAACATTTTTTTGTTCAAACATTTTTGTTGTTTTGTGCTTTTGTTCAAATGTCAATGCTTGTGTTAGCTAATTTTGCATTTTTAAAGTATAATTTGAAATTCTTAACAATTCACCCTTTAATAATTATTTACTTATAATTATTCTTTGATATTTGTGTTAATTAATGTATTAGTGAGCTTTTTTACTCGTATTTAAACTGATTTAAATGCTGGTAATGGTAATGTTAGCATGTTTGTTATTGCAGCTTTTGATAGACCTGGGTTGATAAAATGGATTTGAAACAATCTAAACTTAATAGATCAGTAATCAATCTATAAAAATAGAAATTTATCAAGCAAATGAAGCTAAGGTCCGCTATCTTGGTGCTAATGTGTAATTGGATTTCCCATAGAACGGCTAATGCTAACGCTCTGTCGATATAAGCATACATTGCTGGCTAAACGAACATATTTATAAACTCACAAGAATGAATTTTCCTCACTCTTTCATGAAAACAGTTTTTAAAGTAACCATTTGTGGTCTAAAATATTGTTTTTTTTTCTCATTCTTTCTTATTCTTCTTCAAAAAGGGTGTTGCTATTGCACGATCACCACCTGGTGACCAAACCGAAAAATGCAGGACAAGCAGAACAATGTTTACGATGTTAATGACCTGGGGCCCGTTTCAAGAAGCAGGTTCAACAAATTTAGAGTTGAAACCTGAACTTAGAGTCACTGGACTCAAAATTCCCGAACTTAGAGTTTTCGGTTTCAGAACAGCTGAAAATGTTTGATTCAATCAACTTGAAGTTGTTGGAACCAGAATCAGGTGCGAGCGTCGCCAGCATTAAAAGCCCTGATCAATGGAGCAAAGACAGCACGATTCACCATGGCAACGGGAACACACTTCCGAGTTTTGTGGCCACTTCCGGCGACGGAAATTGATAAATTCCTACAAGCATATGAAACTATAAGAAGATTTTCAGCAAGAAAGGAAACCCAGCTGCAGCGATAAAACATCTGCAGAGTTAATGCATACGTCTACATTTGAATCATTTCAAATAACGAATAAATAATATCAGGAAGGTTATTTTGTCACTTGTAAAGTAAGGAATGGTTCTTGATCTGTTAATAATTTAACCAGTCATCTCCGTATCGCATGAATGACCGTTTTCCTTACCCCCCACCCCCACCACCACATACACACACGGATATCACCGCACGATAAAATGAAACACTGCAGCTGCCTGAGATATATTAAAAATAAGCATTTATTTAAATGTAATTCTCAAGACTTAAAAAATTTTAGCTGATAAGTAGTTTTTTATTACATAAAAAAGATTTGTGCCGGGCTCGGGATTTGAACCTGGGACGTCAGAAGCAGAGGCAGCGTCGCTGACAATCTAGCTAATAATTAGTGTGTGATATTTGTTGTATACGAGTTCAAAGCCCGTAGCAGTTTTTGAGATTCAATTATTTCGATTTTTAAGAGCTTCAAATGATGAAAATAAAACTCTTTATTTTTAATATCAAATCCCTGGAATAACTCACTATTTATAATGGTCGCTCAAATAAAAATGAATCGGGGAAACTGCATCAATAGACTCGTGTCCTCAAATCCTCTCCAGACATAAATAACATTTCCTCTGGATTAATCCCGCCTCCTCTCTACATGATCCTCTATGAATGAACATGTCATTTTGGTTTCTACTGGTGGAAACGTGACGTCTCCAATGTGAATGTTCTCTAAATATTAATGAAGAACTCAGATTTGAACATCTTTCACTTTAAAAAGGGGCGGAGACCGCAGAGAACTCTAAGTTTCCTGAAGAAAACCTGCTCCAGACCAGGTTTCGTTCACAGACTCAGTTGCCACAAGTGATTGATTCTGAGTTCAGCTTAACCGCTTCTTGAAACGGGCTTGGTTCGCGCCACTTCACGGGTTTGAGTTATCTCTCTTTCTGAAACCGAAAACTCTGAGTTCTGCTGAATTTGGAGTTCGCCTCAGGACAACAAAGCTTCTTAAACAACCTGCCTTCTTTGAAGGGCCCCTGATCACTTCTGCTTGAACTTCTCCTTTTGAGGAAAAAAATGTAACACTCATACAGTTTTTTTTCCTCAAAAGGAGAAGTTTTATTAAAAATGATATTAAAAATCTCATAATTTCATTGATACATTTTAAAGTATGTGAACTGTATCAGATTAATATGAATATATTCAAAACATATAGTAGATTATTAATGTATTTCCAAACAACTGTGTATACATGTGCACACTCGAAATTGAATTGAATTGAGAGGATCGAAAGAATTGAAAAGAATCAGAATCAAATCGATCCAGACTATTGCGAATCAAATCAAATCGATTCGGGATATTATTATCGATGCATCCCTAGTTTTTGGTTCGTAATGATTGAAAGGTAATTTATATTTTACATACACCTAAGGAATGTAACTTATACTTTACACATAAGGTTGGTTAATATGAAGATGCTTTCTTTTTCTAACTTCAAAACTCAAAATCATACAACTGTTTATTTTTTTCTTGATTGTGTCCACACTCTCTGTTTTGATAACATTCATAAAGTTTTTGAACAGTTTTAATGACATAACAAACCTTCTGTTCAAACAAAACTTTCTCGTTTTCTGTTTCAGGAAACGTCTTCTCTAGAAAACTTCTATGTTTAGATCTTTAACTGACATAATGCTGCAGTCCCGATGATGACAACGCTGATCATCTACTGAGTCTGCAGCTCTACATTTGTTCTGCCTGTCTGGCAGCGACGAAGGAGGCCTGATTGTATCAGTGAGAGCTCGTTTTGATGCAGACAATATTTTTACTCAAAAAAAAAAAAAAAAAAAAAAAAGAAAAACTCTGGGAGCTCATTTAGTCCTGTAACCTTAACCTGAGCGGACAGCAGCTGTGAGTGGAGTCCCTCAGGGGCCTTCAGTTACCTCTGCTTCTATTCATTAACCCTGTTTGCGTCCCATTACCTTGAAGTCAGATCTGTTTAGATCTGTGGAACCTTCTCATAAATGTAAACAAAACTTACTTTCTAGTAGGAGCTGCACGTGAAAGACAAGACCCTATAGAGGCCACCCTTAGACTTTCTTAAAACTTTTAATATCTTTTAGGAAAAAAAGTTTTATCAATAGTGCTATCATTAATTTGTTAATGTTGAGTTGGGGAAAAAATGTTGGTTAATCTTCCGTGATTAGGTTAAACTTTAGATTTTGAATGAAAGCTGAGCCCATAACATTTACTTATTGCTGCAAAACTCATAATAATAAATAAATATGTAAAATATTTTCATAAATGTATGCACTATTTTAGAAGCTTCTACTACAATTTAAAGAAACTTTACTTTAGCAAAAAATGTAGATATTTTTCAGAATATCATCTGAAAGATGTTGCAAGTAAGGATAATGTTCCTGTAAAATACTTACATTTAAATTTTTTTTTTTACCTCCGCTGATAGTCTAAAGCAGGGGTCTCAAACTCAATTCAGTCGGGGGCCGCTGGAGGCAGAGTCTGGGTGAGGCCGGGCCGCATCAGGATTTCCACAAGAAAATCGCTGATAAAACATTCCAATGTTCTCAAATATCTTTATTTTTAACACAAAATAATGAATGAATGAATTAATTAATTATAAAAAATGAATCAGAAAATCAATCATTAATAATTAAAATAATAACAATGACCATATAGCCGGCACAGACGACTGCAGAAACCACATATTGACTGACAGTGTTTCTCAAATGGTGGGGGGAATGCGAATAAAATCATGTTTACATTAGTGATGGATATTGTGCATAATCCTACATAGTAGTTGATAGTAAATTAAATATAGCAAAAACAACCTAAAAATCAATTTGGTAGCAGAAAGAGTCGCTGTTTACAGTGAACCAATGCAAAAGAACTAAATCTCTGAGAAAAGACAGAATTCCATCAGTACTGTGGAGAGAAACAAGGAAAGATTGTTTTTACTTTGTCTGGAAGTTTTGGAAGTATTCTAAAAAAAAAAAAAGAAAAAAAACTATTAATAAAACAGATTATTTAGAAGTTTATGTTTTATTATAATTCTTTAATGATAATAAAAGTACAATATTTTGAGGAGATATACGTTTGACTTGAGCAAATTAACTGATGCTAATGATGTTTACAGCTGGAAGTTGTGTGTGTGTGTGTGTGTGGGGGGGGGGGGGTCTAAGAGAAAATACCTGACAAACACTAGACAAGAGAAAACTATTTTTATTCAGTTTCAAATGTCCGTATTTACAGAACCTCCTTCATTTCTGAGCTGAGAGCAGCGCGCTCACTGAAAGCTCAATGCAAACGCAGCACACCAGAATTCCTGGTCTCTGTGTCGGGAGCGCGCGTTGATACGCAAGTTTTTAAATCTGGTCTCAAGCTCTACGCACAAATCGTGCACGCACTGAGTCTTCAACCCGGTTCAATATTTCACGCACAGTCGCAGCAGCGCTAATGAACGGTAAAAACACCATAGAAGAAGAATCTCCTCTCTGCTACTGCGTGCGTGACCGCGCTGCTCCGGTGTGGATACCACCTGCTGAGCGTGCGTTCATGAACCCGCACAGAAATGCGGCCGGTGTGGAAGCACCTTTGAAGATTCTGCTCACTCGCGGGCATCACTCACGCACGCGGAAGTAGTCAGTCTCTCTCGTGAGGACTTTCTCTGCTCGTGGAGGAGGAAAAAGCGCTCGCGAGGGTCTGATTTGTCCGCGCGGAATATTTGATGCGTGCGTGGAATTGTCGCGCGGCGTCGGGGTCACACAGGAACACGCTTTTTGACAAGCGGCAGGCTGTGTATCACGTGTTGTCACGTGACGAAAGAGGAGCGGGGCCCGCGAATCACGTTCAGTGAGAAAGCACTTCCAGCAGCTTCATGGCTCCTCCTCCGTCCAGCTGACTGGAGGAATGAATTAAAGAGTGAGGAGGCTCTGACAGACCGCCGATGTCCCTCCCTCCAGAGCCATATACCTTACCGTGATTGGTTCGTTCAGCTCTGCACACAACAACTGTCATTCATATCAGGCTTGCGGGCCGCACTAACAGTAATCTTTCATATGAAGGCGAGGGCCGCAAATTATCATCCCGCGGGCCGCAGATTGCCCGCGGGCCGCGAGTTTGAGACCCCTGGTCTAAAGGTTTAACATAAAAAAATCTAACCTAGCTTAGAAAATGTTTAAGAAAAAGGGGAAAAAACTACATAAGACTAAGCATTCTTAAAACTGCCAAATAAATGCTAAATTTGGGGAAAAAAAGCAGATTATACTGCATGTCGCTTTAAGAAGTAAATTGCTATAGTTCATACTCAGCCCTCGAAAAGAGTAAATTAGTGAGTTTAAAACAGCTACAAAGGAAGGTATGTATATTATGGAAGTGATTAATTTATTTCTATCTCCACAATAATGCACAATATCACACAATGATAGCTGATGCTAAACATACTAAATAAGACAAAATTATAATAATAAATCTCTTTGATATTTTACACTTATAGGAAAACTGCTAAAAAGTCAAATTAATATTAGACACAGAAAATATGCTCAATTATATCTATTTGTATCAAATACTAAATAAATTTTAGAGTATCTTAGACAAGTTAAACCTGCTGCCATTCTAATTAAACTATATTAATCAAAATGGTAATTTCAAAACGTATTTATCATAAAATGAGATAAAAAATAGAAAAAGGAAATATATAATATACAAAAAAAAATCCAAAACATTTCTAAATGTCTAATTAGAATTCTAATAAAATACTATAATACTAATACTGTTAATCTTTTCATAGTCTGTATTTGTATAAAGCCTGAAAGTAACAAAAAAATTAAAAATGTTTTTTATTCAAGCAAAATCTTTAGTTGAAAATAATTCATGTTTTAATAAGCTCCTTAAATCAATGTAAAAAAAAACAGGTTTAGTGGATTAATTAACTAGGAATTAAAATACCAAAAACCTAATTAATTATTAATCTTTTCGAAAGGTCTTCAAGTGTTTTTAATGTTTCTTTTATATGGAAGCAAATTCATTTTTTGTAAGTGTTCATATTATTTACTATTATATCTGCTAAAAAACGCCACTCCTACTTCCTGTGCTCCTCTCCCTTGTAAGTCGGATGATAACTTCCCCGGAGGCTCTCCTCTGGCTCATAAAATCAACAACCATGATGGGATGAGATCATAAAACGACAATGCAGCTAAAAATAACTGACACGGAGGGGTGTTGACTGCAGGAAGAAACCAAGGGACAATAGACACTGATTCTATTTGGGTTCAGTTTTTTTTAGACAAACTACAATAACAAAATAACTAGTAAAATAGTGAAGCTTTGTACCAAGATATTTTTTTACTGAAGAAATGTTTATATTTTTTTTTTCTGAAAGTTTTTGAACTAGAATTGCCACAAGGGGGCGAGAAAAGTACAAATATTTGTTTAGGATTGGAAGAGATTGATTTTAAACTTTTGTATATATTTTTTTAAAAGTTACATCAGGTTTTTGATAAGAAACTAAGTTTAATTCAAATACAATTGAAATTATTTCCTCTGTTAATCAGCAAAAACCCTTTATCTGGACAGAATAACCTTCAATAGGTCATAAAGTTAAATATTTAAGTACATATTTTCATTTTGATGCTTTATTTAAGTTAATATACTGTGGTATTTTAGGTTTTTTTCCTATTATGAGCAATATTTTTAAAATGAACAACAATAAAGTGATAAAACATTGAAAATGTTAATACATAAAATGAAGAACAGATGCTTGCAAATATCTTTAATCACAAGAAGAAAACATGTTAGTGGAAAGTGAAATGAGTGTAAGCACATGTCAGTGTTGAGCGGTGTGTGTCTGGTGGACTTTTCTCTGCCCTGCAGCATCATCATCATCAGTTAGACCAAAGACGTGGTGCTGTCCGGGTTGACCCGCACCGGTCTTGTGCTCTTCCTCAGATCTTGCAGCTGCTTGGCTGGCTTGCCGACGCCCTCCTCGAAGCGGCGCTCCACCACCGGCAGCACGGTGTCGTGGAGAAAGGTGACGTTCTGCAAGATGAAGGCCTTCTTCTCCGGGTCCTGCTCGCAGCGGAGGCTGTAGTCCACGTGCTGCACGGCCACCAGGATGATCTCCCTCAGACTCTCCAGCAGCACCATGTGCAGCTCGGGGAAGTACAGCTTCAGGCCTTCCTCCAGGAAGCTCATCATCTGCTTAGTGAAGGCCACCATGGTGTAGCTCAGGTTCACCCAGCAGCCATCTCCCGTGTACTGCTGGAAGCTAATGCCACAGCTGTGCATCTCCTCCTGCAGGAAGAGACACAAATGAGCAACTAAGTGAAACTTTTTAAAGACCCATGCCAATAAACAAGCTGCTTTAGGTGTTTTTAGATTGTTCTTCTGATGATGGAGGACAAAAGTACAGAAAACTAGAAAAGTTGCATTACCTGCGATAATGCTAGTGTGAATGCTTTAAGCTGGAAATGCAAAAGCTGTTTGCAAAATGTGAAATTGGTCAAAACACTGGAAATTTTGTTAAAGAACTATGAAAAAGCGCTGAAGTTGACCTCAATTTCTGAAAAACTTACATTTTACAATTTACATGCCAATTTTACAAAAACATATATTGCTGAACTATGAGCTGGACTCCAAATTAGCTCAAAAAACCTCAGTGGATGCCAAATTAGCCAAAAAAAAAAAGCTAGCTTGTTGCTTAAATTCTAGCTAAAATGAAAAACAGCCTGAAATTCCTCAGTAAACTGAATTAGGCTATGACGTTAGCCTGTTGCTAAAGTAGAGGCTAAACTTTAAATTAGCCGAAAAAGCCCTCAATACATAACAAATAAGCCAACAATGTTAGCATGTAGCTAAAATATTAGGTAAACTCCAAATTAGCATACAAAAAAACCTCAGTAGATGACAAATTATCTTAGAAAAAGAGCTAGCACATTGATTAAATACTAGCTAAACTCCAAAATGGCATAAAAGTGCTCAGTAAACCAAATTAGCCAAAAAAGCTAGCTTGTTGCTTAAATTCTAGCTTAAACTGAAAAACAGCCTGAAATTCCTCAGCAAACTGAATTAGTCTATGACGTTAGCCTGTTGCTAAAGTAGAGGCTAAACTTTAAATTAGCAGAGAAAAACCCTCAATACATAACAAATTAGCCAAAAATGTTAGCATGTTGCTAAAATATTAGGTAAACTCCAAATTAGCATACAAAAAAACCTCAGTAGATGACAAATTATCTTAGAAAAAGAGCTAGCACATTGATTAAATACTAGCTAAACTCCAAAATGGCATAAAAGTGCTCAGTAAACCAAATTAGCCAAAAAAGCTAGCTTGTTGCTTAAATTCTAGCTTAAACTGAAAAACAGCCTGAAATTCCTCAGCAAACTGAATTAGTCTATGACGTTAGCCTGTTGCTAAAGTAGAGGCTAAACTTTAAATTAGCAGAGAAAAACCCTCAATACATAACAAATTAGCCAAAAATGTTAGCATGTTACTAAAATATTAGGTAAACTCTAAATTAGCATACAAAAAACCTCAGTATATGACAAATTATCTTAAAAAAAGAGATAGCACATTGCTTAAATCCTAGCTAAACTCCAAAATAGCATAAATTGCTCAATAAACCAAATTAGTCAAAAACTTTAGCCTGTTGTTTAGTAAACATTCACACAATAAAGCTTAAAGATAAGTATATGAGTATTTCTTTAATCAAATCACTGTGAATCAGAAGCAGGAAAAAAAATATTGTTTGAAAAAGATGGTATGTGTATCTGTTGTTCCTCTGAAGATGAATAAATCTTAATCTCAGTATATTTTAATCTGTTATACCATCAGCCTTATTTTCTTCATCTCCATAGAACAGAAACAGAAACATACCTTGAGTTTGGTCAAAGCCTCAGGGGTCATCAGGTTCATTCTCCTCCACATCTCCTCAGAGTTGCGGTGCTTGGTGGCCTCGATGATGATGTCCTTTTGGCTCTGCAGGGCAGCCCTGATGTCTTTGACCAGCAGCGACTGCAGCATGAAGGTCAGGTCCAGGCCGATCTCCGTCAGCTGCTGGCAGTGCTCTTTGGCCACTTTGACGCACTCTGCAGCCGTGGAGAGGCTCTCCTTACTGTCGAACACCTGGCAGAAAGGCGGAGTTTCAGGATTAACACTCTTGTCGAAATAAGTACAAACCCACTCCGATGAAAAATGGCGTTTCTATCACGTTCTTATGGCATTTTTCTGATTATGGAGGACATTTATAAAGAAAATTAAACTCAAAATGGAATTTCCTTTTTAAAAAATCCTAATGAAAGACAAGAACACTGACAATAGATTAACAGATGATCAGAGTCTGATTTTCAGCTTTCTTTCTTATTTTATTAAAAAAAATCACAGTATCATCAGCAAAGTATTGAACTTGTCTTTTGACATAAAGGCAGTAGAGATAGAAAACAAAGAGTAGATCAAAAAGGGATCAATATTTTTAGTACCGTCATCTTACCTGTTTGCTGAAAGCGTCAACGAACATCTTCATGGCAGATCTGGACCAGACGACGAAGGCCGAGTAGCAGCCCGTGTTCCCGGCGAAGTCCATCTCAAACTCTTTGGCGGTTTCCAGCAAACTGGTGAAGAAGATGTTGCAGAGTTTGTGGATGTAGAGCGACGTCGCTCCCTCGATGCGGAGCTGCCGGATGGCCGTCTGGACTGCCGCGGCTCGGTTTTTCAGGAACAGTTCACAGGCTTTGGTGGACTGGCCTGTAATAGTCAAATAGATCTTGAATTTTAGAAATTGAAATTCCATGCTTAAAATAATGCAATCTGGACATTTGAAAAATGTATTGATAAATTGAATTCCATGTACTACAGTAATACTTGCAAGTTCTCCTCATGCATAGGGTTGTGCAAAAATATCGATGATATTTTCATCCATTAGTAGCTGGGTGAGTTTCAGTGACCCCATGACCCCAAACAGCAGTAAAGCAGGATTAAATGCAGACAGAGCACTGTCCCTTAATATTTTGACCTTAAAAATTTAAAGTCAAATTTAACCCCCTTTTTTTTTTACCCAGAATAGTGGGCATTGAAAGCTCTTTTTCCAAAATACAAAGGAGAAGAATATTGACGCACCTACATTTGAGTTCAGGAAATATTTTAGCAACGTGCTAAGGTTTTTGGGTAACTTAGCATGTAATGAGTTTTTTGGGGGGAAAATTCTGAGTTAAACTAGTATTTTAGCGACATCCTTGGTTTTTTGGCTAATTTTTCATGTCCTTGGGTTTTTTCTTGGCAAATTCTGAGTTAAGCTAACATTTAGCATTGGGTCAGCTTCCTTTGCTAATGTAGCATCTACTGGGATTTTTTGATGCTAATTCTGAGTTAAGCAAGTATTTTAGCAACATGGAGGCATTTTTGGGTATTTTGGTATCTACTGAGATTTTTTGGGCTAATTTTAAGTTAAGCAAATATTTTAGCAATGTGTTAACTTTTCTTTTTTTTTTTTTTTTAGCTAATTTAGCATCTAATGAGGTTTTTCATACTAATTCTGAGTTAAGCTAATATTTTAGCTAAATGCTGGCATTTTAGGTTTTTTGGCCTAATTCTTAATTAAGATAGTATTTTAGCAATGTGTTCGCTTTTTTAGCCAATTTGGCATCTACTGAGGTTTTTTGGGCACATTTTGAATTAAGCTAGAATTTTAGCAATGTGCTAGATTTTTTTTCCTTATATGGCACCTACAAAGGATTTGGGGATTTTTTGGAGATAAGATAACATTTTAGCAAAACTACTGAGGTTTTGGGCTACTTCTAAGTTCATACCTTTTTTCATTTTTGTAAGTTTTGAAATTTTATTGATTATTGAAAGAATTCTTCAAATTCTTTGTGCAATTTCTGCAACATTAAGTCATTTAGCAATTTCAGCATTATGGAAACAGCTTTTGCGTTTTCAGCAAATCCCTTCAGCAATTACAGTAAATTTCTTCAGCGACAACATTCTGAAAAAAGTAATCACACTAGCATTATCCCAGGGAACACAACTTTTCTAGGTACATTTTCTTTTTTTTTACTTAAACAAGCAAGTAGTTTTGGAAGTTACTCAAAGATCTGCTATCTGTTCTGGGAATAAAATTAAGAAAGAAAAGAACCAGGACAGGACCTAGTCTGATGAGCTGGGACACGGCCCGCCGGGTTGCTTTAGGCCCACCACGGAGTGACCGATCTGGAGACAGCTCGAACACCAGCACCTCAGTCAGCTGCCGCACCCGCTCATCCACCTTGGACCTCAGCTCTTTGACCTTCTGAGTGGAGGGCTGGTCCTTCAGATACTCGTTCAGTTTGTCCAGCAGGTCCACGGCTCCCTCGAAGTCCCTCTGCGCGATGCAGACGTCCAGGTCCTCGGGCAGTTCCTGAATCCACTCGAGGCCGAGTTCCACGCTTTCCTCTGCGTCTGCCGCCTCGTCGTCCTCCAGGTCGAAAGGGTTGGTGGACACCTCCGATCTGACGGGGGAGGTGGGGGCCTCCTCCTCCTTCTTGTGTCTGTCCTTGGAGACTTTGTTTTTCTTGGTTTCATCCAGGATCTCCAGCCACTCTTTCTTGACCTTGCTGTTCTCTGCCTGGAAGATGCGGCTGTCCGGGAACATGAGGATCTTGAACATGTCCTTCATGGGAGGATTGTCCTTGACGTTGACCACGGCGAAGCTCTCCAGGTCGTACAGGGCGTTGTATTTGTACTTCACTGTGCCTCTGCGATTGGGCAGCCAGGTGGCCACCAGCAGACAGTCGTTCATGAGGAAAGCGTGGACTTTCTGGATGGGAGACATGTTGTCCACGTCAAACTCAACAAGGTCTCCGTTGTAGACTAGGTGCCTCCCTGGGGTGTCCATGATGTTCTTGGCTCCTTCCACTTTCTCCAGCAGAGAGGTGAGCGTCCTCTGCTTCACCTCCTCCGTCTCTTTGGGGAAAGCAGCCTGCATCTCCTTGGAGGTCTCATCCTTGTCTGTGGACAACAAGGACTGAGTGATGCTCTCCATGATGCTCTTCTGTTCCGTCAGGATGTGGCTCAGCTGGTACATCTCGCTCTCCAGGTAGGAAATCTCTTTGGCCGTTTCGATGAACTGCCTGTAGTTCTTGTAGACATTTTTCTTTAAATTCTGGGCCGTTTCATCGGCCAGGTTTTGGATTTTTTGCCGATGCTCCTGCAGATCCCTGTCGCCGTCGGACTGCTGTGACAGCTGCTTGACGTACGTCTGCGGGTCGAAATTGGGAGATTCGAGAAGTTTCCGCAGCCGGTTCCCCGTTTCCGACATCTTTAGCTGTGTTTGGGATTATTTGTGAACGCAAAATGTCGGTAAAATAGCTACGAAATGTACAAACAAGACGAGTTCATAGACGCTCTTCCAGCATCCGCTTTCACTCAAACAGGAAGCTGTAAGCTGCAACACCCAAACGTCATGTGACCAGAAAAAAAGTCAAATATTTCTTAAAAATACGACTTAAATTTACCAAGTTTAAGCAAAATATAAATAGATTTAATTGGTTCTTATAAACCTTGCTTAAATTTACCGGTTTAATAGGTCGAATCGAAAGAACAGGATAAATATACTGCAGTTCCCAGAATTTCTTGTTGTGTGTTAACGGTGCCTATCCCCTGACACTCTTTACCGGAAGTAGTAACCAGAACACACAATAAAATAAAATAAAATCCAGAAAAAAATAATTCATTGTCGAATATACACCAAAAAAAGTTTATAATTAATGACCAACAATTATTGAATAAACGTCAATTTTTTTAATGGAAAAAAAAAATCAATATTTACACTTTTATTTCAAATTAACTTTATAAAAGGGGACATAGGAAGAAAGTAACAAATGAAAGAAATTAAAAGAAAAAAGGGAGAAACGGGGCTCATTTTTTTTTCCTATACTCTGGGTTTTTAATACAGTACGGTATATGTCCAGATGGTGCTTAGCATTCTACCAGAAGTTGTATTTGAAAGATAAGATTTCATAGATGGAAAAACATTAAAACATACATATTTTATAATACAATTGACACAGTTAAATGAGTAGCCACGTTTAAAATTAAAAAGTCGTTACTGCATTAAAAAAAAAAAGACTTAAAAAGATTACCGGAAATAACTGTGGAACTTGGCAGGAAGTTGTCTTTAAAAGATGGAATAAAATTACATGGATGCAAAAAGGGGGGAAATTATTAAAAGCTATGCGGCTCAAAATTAGCTTTTAATTATACTTAATAATACAATGATAAAAAACTGAATATATAGCTACAATTAGAATGAGAAGTCACTAAAACAAAAATAAAAAACTTAGACATTCGTTTTATTTTTAAAAGAAATTACCGGAACTAGCTTTGTTGAACTTTACAGGAAGTTGTTGTCTTAGCTAATAGTTGGTGTTTATCAAAGGCGTTCTGTTTTGTTTCTGTTCCCGTTTTGTGACAGATAATGACATAAATTGTACAATAATTGTACGTTAGTTTACACTTAATGTAGTGTAACTGGCGCAGGAAATGTTTTTTAGAAGTTCGGGTTAGCAGAAAAGCTACATGGCTAAATAGCAGCAGTAATGGATGAAGACTTTCTGCTCGCCGTTCAACTACAAGAGCAGTTCGACCATGAATATGAATCCTCACTGGTTTCAACTCTTAACTTCAAGGAAGGGGAGTTCGGAAACAACAACAAAAAGCGAAAAGTGGATTTTGCTGGAGGTGACATCCGTGGAAAGCCGACTTCCGTTGTGGAGCGGCCGCTGAGCATCGTGGATGAGTCGTGGGAGATGCTGGACCCCAGCCCAGATGTTAGAGCCATGTTTTTGGAGTTCAATGACATGTTCTTCTGGGGCAAACTCAGCGGAGTGGAGGTCAAGTGGAGTCCCAGGATGACCCTGTGAGTCTATTCTGACTTTGGACATTTATTTTTAAGCAGTTTTTGAAGATGAGGAGAATAAACTGATCTCACATCTTTGTGGATTTGTGTCAAAAGTTTGAAATAAAATGTTAAAATAAGGAAGCAAAATCTTTAGACAAAACACATACGTGTTTTACTTAAATAAAGCACTTTGAAGAAAACAATAAAATGATATAAATAAATGTAAAAAAAAAATGTGATTAGATTATGACGATTGTTTTTTAATGGTTTTTATGTCTAATAAAATGCTCTAACTCTCTTTGGTTTCCTCTTGTAGATGTGCTGGCGTTTGCTCCTATGAAGGTCGAGGTGGATTGTGTTCCATCAGACTCAGTGAACCTCTGCTAAAGCTCAGACCCAGGAAAGATTTAGTGGAGGTGAGACAGGGGCGAGGATGGGATTTTACATCATATGTTTACTAATAAATCAGTGTTAATAAATGGTGTTTCTGTGTGGTTGCATTTGAGAAAAGACATTCTGGACCATGCAATCAATTTTTTTTCAGTTTCATCAAGGCTAAAATGCCTTTTTCTGTGCAAACAAAAAGCTTTAACATAACAAATTATTATTTTTTTTGTGCATACTTGACATCAAGATCCAAAAGCTGGGCAGTGTTATTCAGATTAGTTTTCATTTTTCACTGCTGCACTGAGCTGAGGCCCGTTTGCTGTGTTTTCTTGTTTCTGCAGACACTCCTCCATGAAATGATTCACGCCCTCCTGTTTGTGACTCAAAACAACCGAGACCGCGACGGCCACGGGCCCGAGTTCTGTAAACACATGAACCGCATCAACCAGGCCAGCGGGACCAAGATCACGGTGAGTTTCCCAGCACTTTCTGTAGGCTCTGAACGCTTTCTAGAGAATACTGGGAAATGTCGGCTGTGTCCCCCGTCAGATCTACCACGGTTTCCACGACGAGGTCGACGTGTACCGGCAGCACTGGTGGCGATGCGACGGGCCGTGTCAGAACCGCAAGCCCTACTTCGGCTACGTAAAGAGAGCCATGAACCGAGCTCCTTCCTCACTGGACCCTTGGTGGGAGGATCACCGGAGGACGTGTGGGGGGACGTACACCAAAATTAAAGAACCCGAGGGCTACAGCAAAAAAGGCAAGAAGGACGGGAAGAAGGCTTTAGGAACCAGCAAATCCTCAAACACAACTTCAGGTAACCAAACTTATTTTAACGAATGAAAGCAAAGCAGCTTTCTCCTTAACCATTTAACGACAGTAATAATGCCTTAATAACATGTGCTCTTTAATACTCTGTAACTCTTTGAATGTTTACGCCAGGGTTAGCAACGTTTTTGACGTGAAGTTTTAATTCTCTCCTTAACAACTGTGCCATCACTAACTATAATGTGAAATCTTGTTGTTGTTGTTTATCTTTTAGCGTATCACCACAACAAGTGATTTGACAGAAAGTTACATGGGATGCGCCTCCTGACAAAACCCTGTATTTAAAGGGGCAAGGACACTCAGTTAGGCAGCAGCGTGAAGGGTTTTGTCTTCAAACATAAAAACATTTTCAATATTTCTGAAATTTTATTTAATTCACAAACAGCAGGTCAAACAGTTTTTATAAACATATTTTGGAAATTACTTCAAAAAGTCCTTTCATAACAAAATTACAAAAGGAAAAGAGGCCAAAGTTGAAATTTCAGGATGTTTATTTGAAATAAAAGTGCAGCATTTGCGCTGTTTCATGCGGAAGCTGAAAACAGTCTGCCCTACTTTTTTTTAAATCATTTTCTCATTACAGCGAGATAATATCTCTTCATAATGTAATTTACTCGAGAATACGAGATAATAATTCGCTAAATTAAGAAAACGAAGTTTGTTTTCTTGTGAAAAAGAAATAATGTCACACTATAACAACAAAACGAAGTTCGTTTCTTGAGAAAATGACATAAAAACTTGCTATAACGAGAAAATGAAGTTTGATTTCTTGAGAAAATAAGATAATATTGAAAAAAACAACATTTTTTAAGAGAACGAGATAATAACTGACTAATGAGAAAATGAAGTTCGATTTCTTGAGAGAATATATTGAGAAAACAAAGTTTGATTTCTCAATAAAAACAACTTGCTGCAACGAGAAAAAAATGTTTTGTCAAGAAAATGAGATATCTCATTATGATGAGAAAACTAAGTTAATTTGTCACGAAAACAAGATATCTCGCTGTAGCAAAAAAGTGAATATCTCACCATAACGAGTTCAATTCCTCGAGAAAATTAGATAACAATAAAATTACGTTTTTTGCTTGAGAAAACAAGATAAAAAGTCAACAAAGTTAATTTTCTTAAAAAAAAAAAAACGAGGAAATAACTTATATAACTTGAAAACTAACTTTGTTTTCTCAAGAAAACGAGATATCTCATTATAACGAGAAAAAACGAAGTTCAAGAAAATGAGCTAATAACTCATTATAATGAGAAAATTATCTTTGTTTTCCTGCTATAACAAAAAACGAAGTTCTTGATTAAAATTAGATAATATCTTGCTAAACTTTGTTCTTTTTTTCAAGAAAATGAGACATTAACAAGAAAATCATGTTTGTTTTCTAAAGAAAATTAGATAATATCTTACTATAACGAGAAAACTGAGTTGGATTTCTCGATAAAGAGAAAAATCATTTCGTTTGCTTGAGAAAACGAGAATATAACTCGTTATAACGAGATATCGAAGTTTGGTTTCTCTGGAAAACAAGATAATATCTCACTAAAGCGAAAAAATGACCTTTATTTTCTGGAGAAAACGAGATAATACCTCGCTGTAATGAAAAAAAGTTTGTTTGTTTGAGAAAATGAGTAAATAACTCGTAATAACGAGAAAAGGAAGTTTGTTTTCTCATTATAACGAGATAATAAAGAACGGAGTTCAGTGAACGCACCATGCGCAGACTCTCTCGTCAGCCCCAAGTTCTGTAAATCAACCTGTTTGTTCAAAGGTTTTAGGGAAATAAAGGGAGGAGGGCTGGTGCATGAGACGGAATGAAGGCATTTGAGGAGCGCAGATCCAAAAAAATAGACTAAAAAAAACAACTTTTGTGGCGTGTTCTTCTGATGTTTTTATTCTTAACCACAAAATAAAGAGACTTAAAACAAGTAAAGTCTTGGCATCTCAGAGTGGGAAAGGGAGAGAGCGACGCTTCATTCTTCATTCTTGATTATCTTGTTATCATAAAAAAGCAAACTTCGTTTTCTCTTTATAATGAGTTATTATATTGTTTTCGTGTGATGATAATATCTCGTTATCACAAGAAAATGATTTAAAAAATGGAGGACTGGCCGTTTTCTGCTTCCGTAGAAAAACGAGGGTTACGTATGTAACCACGGTTCTATGAATCCCGGATGACCGCCAGAGCTTCCGGTCCCTCGGTCCCTTGCGTTCTCGCGAGGTGCGTTGAGACTGCGTTCCTGGTTCCACGTGACTTTATAGCCTCACGTGGGGTCACCAGGAGGTCACAGGTGACTTTGTTGTCATTAAATTCTCGAACTACGCATGCGCATGAAGGATCCTTCAGTGCTTGAAGCACCGCCTCTGGCGGTCAGGAGGGATGAAATGGAACAGTTTTTTAGATCTTGAGAATTTATTTTTTTGTTAAATTATTTTTTTTATTATTTAAAATGATTTTTTTTTTAATTTAAAAGCAGCAACATTTTTTTTGTTTTAGAAAATTTTAGAGATTGCTGTAAAAGAAAACCAATCCATTGGTTGATGACTGAAATAGCATTTTCTAGGTGAAGTTACAAATGTAGCTCTGTCTCTGTTTGTTTATTTATTTATTGTTTTCAGGTAAACTGTGGTTTGTTTTTCTGCTCCACACTGGGGTTTGTTTGACTCCTCCCAAAAAAGCGAGAAACGAAGCCTGACTTTATGGATTAAAAGGACTCAACATTCTCTTCTTTCTTTCTCAGGTTCAGGATCACAGGATATCAGGAACATCATCCCGTTTAGTGGGAAAGGCATCCTCTTAGGAGGGAATTCCCAACATTCCCCTTCTTCCTCTAAGCCTCCCACTACAGCGACACCTTCCACACAAACATCTTTATCGATTCTTGTCTCCTCCCCTCAAAAACTCCCAACCCCTTCATCTCCGGTCAACACTCACTCAGGGTTCTCCGACAAAACCCAGAGAACTTTCATCATCTCCTCCAGGAAAAATCCTGCTGTGAGGTCTGTCGGGAACACCAGAGCGTTTATCAACATCAACGGCTCACCGGTGAAAATCCCCAAAGTCAGTGGTGGCAAAGGGGCTGACGGACGGAAACAGAAGTCCATACAGGAACTTTTCAAGAACTCTTCCCTCCGGAATTCTGAAAGTCAGAGCACTAAACCTGAAAATAAAGCAACAGACAGGGTCTCAACTTCCTCCAGGATCAGTGAAACGCCCAAACACCGAGGCGTCCCTGAAGGCACCACAGCTCCGGGAGCGTCAGGAGCTGCAGGTGGAAGCCAAACTACCAGGAAGAGGTCTAGGGACGACCGGAGCAGCTCAGCCGGCATCTCCGAGTTCTTCCAAAAGACTGCAGAGTCCGTCAGGACAGAAATACCTGCTGCTTCACCTTTGACCTCCCCGTCTCAGACCTTTGAAAGGCCGAGCAGCAGCAGCTCCACCTCGTCTGCCAGCTTGATGGTCAGCTGTCCGGTGTGCCAAGCGAAAGTGGAGGAGCCAAAGATCAACGAGCATCTGGATTCCTGCCTTAACTAGAGGAATTTTGAGTTTTCACATTTATTGTGCAATTTTAGATGTCTGATAGTTTGTCGAAAGTGATTACAGTTTGAATTAATATTGGAGAATTCTCAGGAAAAAAAGCAGTTAAAATGATCGTTTTCTTTCATATTTTGACCAAATACCAACTTGAAGTAGTAGAATTTACACTATTATACCACTTTATTTTTATTATTATTTCTATTATTTTTTCTTCAACTAAAGTTGACTACCAGGATAGCATTTCTAACCTGCATTTCCAGACTTTGAAGTGACTTTTTTTAAGAATGTTTAAGGAACTTCCTTTACAATTCGTGTGGCTTTTTCTGAGCTTGAAAATAAATAAAATTTGGGATAATTTTAAATTTTTTCTGTCAAATAAAACACTTAATTCTATGACCATTTCAGTCATCATTTAGAGTTATTTTTAAAGACTAAAAGCACTTTCATGTCAAGAAGGACTAGTTTGCTTTCACAGTACACTCTTGAGAGCAGATCAAGCTGCCGAGGATCATCCATGTGGATTATCAAGTTTACAAACAATTTAGAAGTTTAGTTTCATATATATAGGGCTGGGTTGATCAAATCAATTAATTGATTTGAATCGATTTAAGCTTAATAGTTTAATAATTGATTAATAAAAATATAAATTGATTTGATACAAGTCTGCTAGCTTGATGCTAACATTTAATGGGATTTCCCATTGAACGGCTAAGGCTAACGCTCCGTCTAAATAAACATTCATTGCTGACTAAATGAACATCTTTATAAACTCACAGACATGAATTTTCCAAACTTTTAATTGAGTATTAGGATTAAAAGAATAAAAAAAAAATAAGAATCAAATCAATCCAGACTATTGTGAATTGAATCAAATAGTTTCTGGAAATTATTATTGATACTCAGCTCCACTTATATAACCATCCATGTCATTTTTTATACATTTCTGAGACCCCATTTTCATTAACATGATCCTAAAAAATAAAAATTATTATTACATATTTAATTTAGTACGTTTTTTAGTCTTGTAGTTTATCGTTATTCCACTAGGGGGAGTAGATGCGCTTTTCCTGCTCATTTAGAAATGGCTGCTTCCATCATATCTTAACTATAATTTTCAGATGGTGAGATTAACTCCCATGTGTATTCATTTTTAAATGACTACTTTCTATATTGAAAGCAGAATTTGTTCATAATTCTTTTTAATACAGTTAAACGGATCGGAATTGATCATTTTATTTCATTTTACTTATTCAACCTTTATTTTACCAGGAGAATCCGTTGACAACAGCTTGTCGTTTAGAGTGATGACCTGTAAACAGTATACAAACACTCATCAACATTTTAGGTTCTTAAAGACCAACTCTGATAAAAAGAATTTTAAAAAAAGTGTTTTTGGTTTTTTTTAAGCATGTTCTGCCATTTTTTGTCATGATGGAGGGCATACTGTATATGAATAAAATTAAATTTAATTCATTCATATTTAATTAATATTCTTGTGAATCAGAAGCAGATGAAAAAAAGGCTCTTTGAAAAAGGAGCTTGATTGTGATAGCTTTAGAGTTGCTCTGCTCCACTCCATTCTGATGCATCCTCTTGCAGACAAATAGATCCATGAACGTCTTTGTTTCCTGCTTCTGGCTCAGAATTGTTGCTCCAATATTTCTTTCCATTTTTGTTAATGGTAATGTTAGGCTGGGGGTGTAAGGGGCTGTGACCTTACAGGGAGAGTATGCAAATAAAGGGATGATGGGAAGTCAGAGCAGGCTTACTTCTTGCCACAACTCTGAGGTTAATTTCTAATGAACTCCTGCTGCTCTGCAGAAATGATATCCTAGAAAACAACATTTTTTTTTTAATTTTGGCTAAAAGTGGCATAAATATAATCAAAGACCACTCAAAACAATTTTACAATAGATCAAAAAATGATCAGAATGGGGCTTTAAACTAACATTGAGGATTTCAACAAATGGTTTAGATGAAATCATTTTATTAATAAGCAAACAAAAAGAAACTGTGAACCCAGCCGGTTCATTTTCTTTCCTGACCTGCTCTTCATTGACTCACTATGGGAAGTAGACCCCCCCCCCCCCAACACCCTCCCTGTTTCCCCTCAGACTTATTGTCTCTCTGCGACAGTGATGCAATCCAGATGGGCTTCAGGTTCAGTGCAGAGCTGCAGCGTCAGCTGCTGCTGCTAAATGAAACCAACACACACTCAGGGTCAAATCTCCAGCAGGACGGCCACATTCTCTCTGCAGGCTGAGCCTTTACATTTCAAAGTCTTTCCATTACCTGCCTTAGGACAACAGATGCGATTTAGCACTTGTGCTAATTCTGGCATGTTTATGTTTGTGTTATGCTAAAACATTAACAAAAAGTGTTGTCATCATTTTAAATAAATAAATAAAAATACAATAGTGATTCTCCTGCACATTTCCGTACTTTTTTTGGCAGTAAAAACTCCATCAAACTTTCAACAATTTTAGTAATCTTGGTATCAAAATGTTAAGCTTGTTCAGAACATTTTGGCATTCATAAACTTTATAGTTTTTGAAATATTGAGCAAAATATGCCCCTTAGGAAATGAATGAGAAATTGTTCGAATCTGTTAAAAAACGTTGAAATGACTGTATACTTTCAGCAAGAGATGCCATTAAATATTAAAATGTTAAGCAACTACTTGGTCTTTTTGGGTTAATTTGGAGTTTAGGTTTTATTTTAGCAGCATGCTACCTGGTTTTGACTAATTTAGACATTTTTGCTTTTTAAGGCTAACTTGGAGTTAAGCAGTTTAAGCATTATGCTAACATGAAATAAAATAAAATAAACATATTGGCAAAATTAAACATTTTTCCAGTTTTTTAAGCTAATTTGGAGTTTAGGTAATATTTTGCAAAATGCTGGCTGTTTTGGCAAAATTAGAATTTTTTTCCCATTTTTTTTTCAAGGGATATTTTGAGTTTAGCTAATAGTTTAGCATTATGCTAGCTGTTTTGGCAAATTTAGACATTTTTCCTTTTTTTATGTAAATGTGGCATTTAGCTAATATTTTAGCTTTCTGCTTTTATATCTAGTTGACATTAATGATCCCACTTCTGTTATTGTACATGTAAGCCTCTGTGAGCTTTTAACTTTTTTTCAAATTTTCAAAGCAACTGGTACAAATGTTTTTTTGCACAGCATTCCTCCATCCAATACCATGTTACCAGATTTTCCTGACACTTCCTAAATCTGGGAAAAAGTTCCAAAACTACACTTAACAATTTCTGCAAAATACTATCAACCTTTCCAAAGCACGATTTAGTTTTTCTCCCTGACATTGTTAATGTTTGGTAAGGATGACACAATTCTCCGGTCAAAACCGAACCACATGTAGCACCATGGACCCGAGTTGTAGGGAAAGTGAATTGTTGCATCCCCAGTGCACATCTGCACATCTTTATGTTTATGTTGAAACTGTCAAACGTGCTGTGATAATTTTATTTTATTGAATATGTTTTATCACATGACACCAGGCTTAGTATGAGCCAGCTGAATTCTTTTTCTTTAGATTTTTTGTTTTTTTTAACACAAATAATAAATTAAAAAAAACATACATGATTCAAAGATCGAGGTTTGAACTGAATCGATGTGAAAGTGAACCGTTGCGTTCAGTGTTTCGTGTCCTGCTTGCTGTTTCTTGGAGTGCCTCAATGATGGACTCCATTGTAGGACTGCTGCCCACATGGAACAGTGTCACTGGAAGGAAAGGCCTCCTGATCTGAATCTGAGCAGTGTTCTGTTGATGAACTTGTGTGCTTGTCACGGTTTGTCTATAACAAACAAACGTTCCAGCATAAGAACGTCTATCAGTTCACGTGGTGCCAGGACATCCCGAACAGAAAGTCTTTGATTGAAGTGACCCTCTAAGACAAGTATAGTCAAGTATATATATATATATATATATATATATATATATATATTTTACATGGCACCCCTCGCCCTGATTTATGTTTCTCTAATAAATCTTTATTTGATTTTTTCAAGATATTTAAAATGAGATTTAATCCAGTTATTTAGATGAAATGTGGTTTATTTTGTGCTTGGAAAAGATGTGCGTGATGGCTCTTTGTTGGTTTCAAGGTTCTTATTGTGTCATTGTTGCAAAGGATGTCGCAGACTGGCTGTGTGTGTGTGTGTGTGTGTGTGGGGGGGGGGGGGGTCTACCATCTGTCTTTTGTAGTCAGACTATTGTCCACTGAAGACGTACTTCTGTCATGACCTCAACCTTCCTGTCTTATCGTATTAAATTAATTATATATACAAATATTTTAAAAAGATTTCATGGTACAAATATGAAGCAGTATACATCACAAATTGAGGTTTGTTCTAATATGGGGACAATTTAAAGTATTATTTATTCAGAATTGTCAGGAAATGATTAGCTGTTCATCAAGATGCCCAAAACAAAGTTTAAAATTCAGAGTAGAAAAAAACCTGATAGTTTTCACTGTTTAGTGTTTGCAGGGAACGCCCAGTAGTTACTGTGTAAATGGGCAGGAAGGAGATTTTCCTTCTCAGCACAAATCACCAACAGAACTCACACAGAACAAGGAATCGTGTTGATTTCAAAGTAAAAGCCTGCAGTTTTCAGTACATCAATGGTCTGTTTTAACCACAGTAGACTAAAAGGAAGGTTTGATTTAGTTGTCAAGCTCAAGAAACTGTTTATTTTTAATTAATATAATATTAAACTCAGTATGAACTCTTTTACATTTTTATAGCTGTTATTAATTAGATTTTTTCCTTCATGCTTTACCTTTTAATTTTAGCTTCAGATTCACTTTTCTAATGAGAACTATATTGAGATGTATTGCTTCTGATCAGTATGCAGAAGCTGAAGGGAGGAATGCAGTCTTTACTTTAGTATCTCTTAAAATATTTTCTTTTTACTTGATCAAATTTGGGATTTAGAGGGCATTACTTTTTTGCAGATTCGGAATAACTTTATGGTTTATTGAATACTGTAGAAAATTGGATGTTTACTTTTATTCTATTTTTATAGTATTATACATAAGTAGGGAAAAAGTATGCTTTTGTACATGTTAGTTCTAGTATTTAAACAAGAAATGTGATGGTATAAAACTTTTTGTGAAAGTAATTTTTTGTTGTTTGTTTTATTCATTTTCCTTGGGTCATTTCACTACTTTAGTTTCTTCTGTTAATGCATCAGAATTCTGGTCCTTTTATCATGTATGTGCAGCTTATGCCTGTGTTCATTTATCTTCTTGTGTTATGTCATGTTGTGGTACTGTGTGATTGGCTGATGCTTCCCACTGGTCTTTTAATTGTGAACATGCTATTTTTAGGCACTTTTTTTTTTTTTTTTAATCTTTCATTTTGTGGGAAATGATTTCTGTAAAGCGGCTGGAAATCTTCAGAAATGATGTCACCTATAACTGAAATGTTTTTCTGCTTACTTAAAGCTCCTCAAACCCCCAACCTTGCAGTATAAATAAAAAAAAATAGATCAATTTAGAGTTAACCAGCTGTGTAATTTTGATCCAGATTCCAGCTGGATTCCAGGAAAACAAAGACGTTCATGGATCTATTTGTCTGCAAGTGGATGCTTCAGAATAAAGATGAGCAGGAAGCTTGTGGCCCACCAATTGCAGTTTGTATTTAACAGCCACAAGCTTTCCCAAACTGCATTTTTGTGTGCTTCTGCCTGATTCCAAACAATTTGAATGAATAAATGCAATTTAAAGCTTATTTTTTTAAATATATGTCCACCATCATCAGATAATTTTTTTAAATACAAAAAATGTATTTTCATCTGAATAGGTCTTTAAATCCATGTGCAAACTAATTACAAAAGCAATAGAAACGGGGGGGGGGGGGGGGGGGGGGGGTCATGTTTTGAGACACTTTTGTATTTATAAACATCAGTGTCAATTTTTATTTTAAAAATATCTGCTTGCATTCTTGTCCGAAAAGGCTTGATATACTGATAAAAATTAAAATGTATCCAAATTTTACTTCAACATGGAAAAACATTTTATTTGGTTTCTTTAATTATGATAATAAGCTTTCGACTGAATTTTAGTTATTCAATCCCTTAATTTTGTTAACCAAAAAGTATATTCACAAAACTAAATTTAACAATAAAGCTCCCAGTTTTTTTTATTTATTTACATACACTATATTTATCAGTACAAACAAAAAAGCAACTAAAACATGTCATCTTGCTAAGATTTATGATTTAATATAATTTTATTTTGTGTGTATATCCCCATCGCTTTTATTTTGAACAACGGATGTTCAGTTTAATGTTCTTTGTTATTTACGGAATCTTATCTATGTTTTCAATTATTAAAAATGCTTAATGACTGACTGCAGTGTTAGCCTGCTCAAGCTCAGTGTGAATTTTGAGCTTTTATTTTGAAGTATCATCGGGGAGCCGTCGTGACTCATTTCCGGTAACTTGACGTGGCGTCGCGAGCCTCCCTCTCCTCGCGCGGAGAAAGCCGCGGCTCTAGCTCGCTGGGGTTGGGCGTATGTCGTGTTTGTGCGGTCGGTGAACTTTCTCGCAGGAAAAAATAAATAAATTGCCGCCGTTTCTCTTGTCGGTAGCAACCGGAAGCCATGAACGGTAAGTCCACGAACGGTACGGCGGGGGGCATGGCCTGCATCGAGGGGCTACCGCCGCTGCCGAAGAGCCTGAGCGGGCTGTTGAACTCGAGCGGCGGCTCGTGGAGGGACATGGAGAGGATGTACGTGAAGAAGACCATGATCCAGGACGACCTGAGCCGCGGCAGGAACGCCGATAACCTGCTGGCCAACAAGCCGGCCAACCTGGACGCTGCGCTGGCTCTCCTGCGGAAAGAAATGGTAACAATCCCCCCAGTTCTCCGTGTATCAGCAGGACACTTCTAACCCCGTTGTGTTTATTAAAATGTTAACTCTCACACACGTATTTCCGGTCACAACACAGAGATTTCCTTCATAAATACTTCTGTCAATAATCTTCAAAAGTCACGTGCTCGTGTGCTGAGAGTTTAGGGGACAAAAACAACTTTGTTTGTAAAAAAATTTTTTTTTTGTTGAAACTATTTTTATCCTAACGCCGCTTTAGTGTTTTTTGAAAACTGTCCTTCATAATAAGCAGCAATTATGAGGCATTTGGGGTTGGGGTGTGGTCGTTTTAAATCCCTGTGAGTTTGGTGCATCCCGTTTCCGATTCACACCAAACGCATCATAACAAGTTTTAAAAGGAGCCACAGAAGTCATCCTGCTCCTTATGTTGACCTATATTATTTATTTACAGACCCATTCTGATTAAAGCGGTGGTTTAACATTCTTGTTCTTTTTACATTTTTTTCATGATGGAGGACAAAGAAAATTAAGTTAAAAATGTATTTATGAGTATTTGTTTAATCAAATTGTTAATCAGGAGCAGCCAAAAAAGGTAGTTTGTAGAAATACTTTATTTGTTAATTAGAAAATACACTGGACGCTTCGTTCTGATGCATCCACCTGCAGATAAATAGACCCATGAACGTCTTTGTTTCCTCGTCTGAGCTGAAATCTGGATCTAAACTGTATATCTGGATAGCCCCAATATTGTTGAATCGATGTTAGATTAGGGGGCTGTAAGCTAGTGGGAGAGTGTAAACACAGTTGTGGATGATGGGAAGTCCCGCCCACAACTCGGAGGGGAATTTCTGATGAATTCCTGCCGCTCGCCAGAAACTATGTCTTGGAAAACAACATAGTTTTTAGATTTTGGCTAAAAACTTCATAATCATAATTAAAAGACCAAAAGAATTAGAAGACGTGATCTGAGTTGGATTTTAAAAGGTACTTTTTGAGACCTTTATTTGTGTGTTTGTTGTTGGCAGGAGTGGGGACTCGAGTCACATGACTTGTAATCGAGTCATGAATTTGACTACTTTAGACTCGACTTGGACTTTCAAACCTCGGAATCGTGACTTGACTCAGACTTTAATAAAACTAACTTGTGACTTGATTCGGACTTTAGCCCTTTGACTCGAACTTTGACTCTGTCTTAAAAGTTAAGAGTTTGTCAAAAAAAAAAAACGGTTTGGAATTTCCAGAACATGTGGATTAAAGGTTTACTGACACCGGGCTCACACCGCTAGCGTTACAGCTCAGGTGCGATGCGGGAGCGGTTTAGCTACATATTAGCATATTAGCTAAAGGTCGGCTGTAGCCGCGGGCTCTGCTGCCGACCTCGCAAAACTCCAAACTCACATATGTTCACGCTAATCCCTCCTTTGTTCACTGTGGTTCAGCTGCATCGTATGGCGAATGAAACGGATTCGCAGTGGCCTGAACGCAGACGCAGGACACAAACGCCTGCAGTGGGATTTACTGTCGCACTTTAAAAGTTACACAAAGACTGCGGCGTTCGCATCGGAGCCATAACGCTAGCGGTGTGAGCCCGGGGTGACAGAGACTCAATAAAGACCAACTTCATCTGACTCTTGACTCTTTCTGAGTGAAAGGTGGCGCTAGCTTAGCGGCTAACCTCTAGCTCAGAGGCAATTTGCCAAATATGCTCACAAAATACAATTCCTAAAAGCAGACAGGGTCTGTGGAATTAATAATTCTCTGTTTTTGAAATGACTTGAAACATTAATAGTAGGGCTTGTGACTTGACTGGATTTGACTTTGGACTTGACTCTGACTTTTTGAGGACAGACTTGAGACTTGCAAAGCAGTGACTTGGTCCCACCTCTGGTTGTTTATAGAGCAGTGTGTTAGAATACAGCTGTGACTGTTGGACAGAGGTGTCCTGTCAGCCGGACGACTGCCTCTTTCTGTTGTGATTTCACTGCGACGGCCGACATGACGACTAAGAACAGAGCTGAGGATTGTTCGGTATGCTTCTTTTAAAAAAACATCTAGTATTTCTGTGAGTTCTTCCACCTAGAAGGATGCGTTTTTGTTGAATAATCTCCATTCTGATGCATCCACTTGCAGACAAATAGATCCATGAACGTCTTTGTTTTCGTCTGAGCTGGTATATGGATCAAAACTCTACGACTGGATAGCTCTGATATTGATCACCGTTTTTGTTGTGAGAAGCAGTAATCAAGCGGGAGGAAGTGTAAACAAAGGGATGATGGGAAATCAGTGGAGTCTTACTTCTGCGCCAACTGTCCTAGAAAATGAAAAGTGTTTTTTTTCTTTTATTTAATTAAAAACAGCATAATCATTGTTGAAATACCACTGGGAACACTTTTATAATAGTTTAAAAAGATGATTTGAGTGCGAGTTTATGCTACAGATGCTTTAATTGCTACACTTAGAGCAGGGGTATCAAATTCAATCGGACATTTATTAAACACTCTAAAACTTTAAAACCCAAACTTTTTAAAATAATTATGATTAGTTGAAAACAGGGAGTAATATTATTCCAGAATAAATCAATTTAAACATTAAATAACTTTCAATATTTTACTCTCCATAAATACAAATCTCCACATATAAAAATATATTTTGTCAGAATCATACGAGTTAAAAATAAGCACACAATATCATGGGACCATTAACCATAAAACACTTTCTCTATAAAGAATTCCACCATCACTTTTCCAGGGTAATTTTTATCTAATATAAAATAACCAATAAAAAGTATTTCTCACAAAAAACAGATCAAAATATGACGACACATGATAAATTATTGAAGTTATATTTTATTTATAACTGTGGTTTATGTAACAAAAATAAATACGTAGGAAAATCCCTAAAAAAAAAAAGAAAAATTAAAAAAAGGCTTGAAAATGGCCAAAAAATGAGGAATTTGGGAAGAAAAAAATCCTGAAAAAATAAATGATAGTGGAGACTTGATCTTTGATCCACCGATTCCTGAGACATGCGAGACTTTACTCAAGGACCCATGACAATCAGAAAAATGCAACCTATTGGAATTCATGTGAATACTTTTGCTCGGGTGAAAATCAGCGATAGCGTTCCAGGGTTAAAACAACAAAATAAAATGGTCTGGAGGGCCGGATCCGGCCCCTGGGCCTTGACTTTTATACATGTAGTTTAGAGGAATACTTCCTTTAAAAAAATAAGTATAAAACATTAATATTTCAGTTACAAATGCTTCTCAACAAATGTTTTTGTTAAAAAAAAAGTACATATTTTAGTTAGTTCTAAGGAATGAGTTCTTGTGTTGGTTCTGAGTATTTTCTATTAATCTGAGTGTTGTTGCCCCGCCCCCTCTGCAGGTGGGATTGCGTCAGCAGGACATGTCCCTGCTGTGTCAGCTGTGGTCGCTCCACGAGTCCATCCAGGAGTACAAGGGCAGCTGCCAGGACCTGAGCGCCGCCTCCAGCCTCAGCATGATGGAGAACGGCTTCTTCGACGAGGACGACGAGTATTACGGCGAGCCGGGCACCACCCCCACCGGAGAGCAGCCCGACGGCGAGGCGGGCGAGGCAGGCGCCAAGAACGGAAGCGTGCGCAACCGGGACGACAGCTGGCCCTCCTTTCACGTCAACATCTGAGGTCCGGTTCTGTGGATGTCCCGGATTGGCGCTCGGAGGGTGGAGTTGCAGAAGTTTCCGTCGTGGTTCTGACAAACTCCTGGCGCTCTGCATTTAGCAGAACTCTTCTGATCAAGAACTGCTGCTTCTAGACCTGCTACTCTACTACAGCGGAGCCTTTCTTTTTTATATCCTCAGAAGTATATGAACAAAGTTTATTATTTAAGATATATATCTAATATAAAGATGAACTGAGAACATCAACTGCAAATCCTTGAATTTTGGACTTGACGGCGGAAGGACGGGATTTAACCTCACGAATGCAGGAGGAAATCTTTCAAAAAAAAAAAAAAATCCTCGTAAATGTGCTCAGTTGAATGTGCAGAATCAGATTTGTCTCGTTTTTTTCGTGGAGCGGCTCTGAAATGATCCGGAATAACGGAGAAGAGAGCCTGAAAAGCAGTGTTGGTTCTGCTGAAACGATCATTGTTTACAGCATTTCTCCCAAAACAAACAGACTTAAAGCAAATGTTGGTCAGCAGTTCAGCTTTTCCGAAGAATTTTTCTCTGGATGTTTGGGATTTTTTACACATCGCGTGTCGTAAATATGTTACTAAAAAGAGCTAAACTGGTCAGTTGTTTGGAAATGGGTCATCGAGTGGTTGAACAAACTAACAAACATTTTTTTAAATTGGAAAAATTAGTGAAAGCCAAAGAAAAAACATGTCTGAGGAGCAATGGGGATAAAAAATTAGGCCTAAATCTAGCACATTGTTGTATTCCTGGTAGCATTTATTACATTCACATTAACATCAGTTTAGCGTGAAGTTCTCCACTTCAGAACCAATGAGCTTCGAGATTTAAGTTGTCTGAAGTGGAAAGGGTTTCATGCATCTTGCATCACGGTCTGGTGCTGATCTGAATTAAGAGTAACTCGTCTTAAAAAAAATGTGAAAAATGCATTTGTGGGTTTGATGTTCGGCAGTGAATCTGGCAGCAGCCAAAGATTTAGATTTTAGTTTACTTTAGTAGTTTTGGGGAAGAACCATTGACTGTATATGAGAACTGGACTGACTGAATGATGTCATCCATAGAAATTGTTTTCCTTCCTCAATTTTTTTCGCCACATTGGAGACAGACGATGCCAACATGCAGTGATTGGTCTGAGTCATTTCTAACGTTTCTATGGCAACCACTTTCACAAATCAGGAGTGAGTTTGTTAGAAGTCCCACCCACTTGAAAGCGGGCTTCATGACATCTGTCAGTGTTATAAATGTTAAACATGAGACTAAATACTTTTATTTAAGCATCTGATTGGTCGGTTTATAACTTGAAAACGTGTAGCAGAGGAAGAACGGGTATTCTGACAAATGCAATGCGCAATAGCTGTTTGGTCTTTGGGATTTTGGCTTCCTGGAGCCACCAGGTACTTCCTGTTTGGATGTGAGGCAGAATGACTGTCAGTCCAGTTCTCATATACAGTCAGTGGTTCTTTCACACTTAGTTTAGGTGGAGAAACCTCTTGAAATTAGGGCTGGGTATCATCGATGATCATTTCTAGAAACAATTCAATTCACAAGAGCCTTCCGATTTTTTTTTAAGAATGTTATTCTTTTTATCCTCTCAATTCTGTTGTGAGCATACACAGTTTACACATATAGACACATTTGTTTTGAAATACGTTAATTTATATTAATCTGATCCAGTTCACATACTGTAATATGTATCAGTGAAATAATGAGAATGTTTCATGGATTCTCTAAAACAAAAATGTTCAGCTCATTAACATTATAAACATTGTTCTGCTCCTCCTGGAGGGCGTTTCAGTTTGGCCACTAGGTGGCGATCGCCCTATAGCATCACACCTTATTCCAGAAGAAGAAAGAATGAGCAAAAAAATTGTGTTTTAGATCATAAATGGTTACTTAAAAAATATTTCCTTCAAAGGAGTTTGAAAATTCATACCTGTGAGTTCATAAAGATCTTCATTTAGTCAGCAAGGTATGTTTACGTTAAACGATTGTTAACATTAGCCGTCCTATGGAAAATCCATTTAACGTTAGCATCGAGCTAGTGGACTTTATTGATTTGTTGATCTTAAATCAATTCAAATAGATTTTATCAACCCAGCCCTAGTTGAAATGTAACACTTGTCCGACAGGTGTTTTTTTTTTTGGGGTTGGTCCCATAAATGGCCCTCCCCTTCTCAATCCACAAGGTTCACTAATGTTTTACTGGGTTCTTGCAGTTCATGTTTGTTTATTTTGACACTTTAAGCTTTTTTTTTTTTTTTTTGGGAACTTGAAAGTGACAGTCCCGGCATTACCTACTCTATCTGCGCCTCAGTCAAATCAGACTAAAGTAATGCAAAGTGATTTATAGAATTGAATCGTCTTTCACAAAACAAACAAATTTGTCTTTCTGTTGATTTGAAGAATCAAATATCGGAGATCTGTCCACACTAGCGACCACACACCCACTCGTGATCACAGAGAACATCTACATATTTCTAAACCTGGGAGATCCCACTGTAATGCTATGTAGTGAACCACATCAGAGTTCACTTGCAAGTACCAGAACCCTCATGTTGGTTTACTTTAGGGTCAAGGTGAGCTTTCCCATCAGCCGAAACCATGAAAAAAATCTTTTGACCGAATAATGTTTTGTCACCAGGTGCTTATATCCCCATTTTTTAACATTTTGGTGTTTTCCGGTCCAAATCATCAAGATGGAACCCGTTAGGGGCACATGGAAGTCTTCAAGGTAGCAAAGGGCTATTCTCACGCGGGGCGGTCCAACCCCAGTGTGAGACTGATTGTTAAGGAGCTGGATCAGGTGATCCCGGGCTAACTGAACTCCTGTCCAGGGTAATCCGCAGGACAGATCTGACGGATCAGGGTTAGTTTCAGGTTGAACACTTGCTTTCTTGAATGTGTTCTCTTTCACAATAGAATCAACTCCCATTGAAAAAGTAACATCCTCAATTTTCACTTCACTCTTTAAAAAACATTTCTCAGCTTTAGTTGCCAAAACCTTAAAAGAAACTTGATGGTTTTATGTGCAGCTGATGTCCTTGACCTGCTTTTCCTGATTCTGAGTCATCCCTTCCAAACCTGGATGTCGAAACCACCAACAAACCAGTTTCTAATCCTGAGACTGAAGGCTTTTATTGTGAAATGAGCACAAAACAGGAAATCAATCCTCTCCAGGTTTTGGTTGGTGTTGATCATCGCTCCAAAGGCTTCAACGCTTTGGGACTAAAATAACTCGAAAACAAAGAATCAATTAAAAATAATTCAAACCATGATAGGTGAAATCTAATCCTTATATTCCACTTCCTGGGCGTGGCCACACTCAGTGCCTTTGTTATCCAATGGCTGCTTTTCTAGAGCCTGCAGAGAAAAGACCAGCCTTCAAACGTTGTCGCTGCTGCAGTACATGTGGATGTTAAGATTTATCCCTTAAATCCTTTGTGTGTTGCATCACTGTTTCCAAGGCGACGTACTGCAAACCCGTGGTTGCTGGATTATGAGCTTCCAGAATAAAAGCACGAGGTTTAGACCCCAAAAACAGTAACGTTTTGGGTCTAACATGCAACAGATTTCTTTTTTTGAATTTCTGTTCTATCATATAACATTTCTCAATGTATTTTGAAACCAGCCGATGTTTTCACACAATGTGAATGATGATCCTCTTGAGTTAAATACAGAAAGATGAGCTTTAAAGCAGCACCAGCTGATCGTACCTGAATTTCACTCTTTTTCTTAATGTGATTGATGGATGTAAAACACAACGATGTGATCAATTTGTTTTTGCTGTGTTTGGACCATTTTAATGTAACACCAAGGCAGTTCTTTGTGTTTTTGTCCTTGAATTGTGATATAACGTAGTGCCGAGCTCACGCTGATTTGAATGTCGCCAACTTTGAACAATCGTCGCTCCGAGCAGGTTCAGAGAACTCCAGACGAGATCGGAGCCTCACAGCTTTGGTGATTCCTGTGAAGGTCGTCTCTAATGGCGGTCATGCCTCAGCGCTCACTCCTGGGTGGAAATTTGATTTAGTGTTTATGCAAAACTGGGTTTTTGGATCCAGTTAGGCAAATAATCCGATCTGATCATCACTGACACGTGATTCAGAAAGAATCTCTGAACAAAACAGAAGTGTATATAATCCAATGCTTTCTTGTAATGCATATCACTCATAGTTGGTCATCAAGTGGAGGAAAAATGTCTGAATAAATAATGATTTTGGGCAAACTTACTGTTTTTCTGTGAAAAATGATTAACTCTTTGGTTTTACTTTCAGGTAAGAAACAAACACCCCAGCAAGCTCCGCCGTATTGAGCTAGCATGCTCCTCTGTAGCAAGCTAGCATGCTCTGCTGAAGCATGCTCCATTACAGCATGCTAGTGAGCTCCACTGTAAAAAACTAGCTGTATTGACCTAGCATTAGCAATCTCCTCTGTAGGGAGCTAGCGAGCTCCACTGTATTGAGCTAGTATACTCTGCTGAGGCATGCTCCATTACAGCATGCTAGTGAGCTCCACTGTAAAAAAACTGGCTTTATTGAGCTAGCAATCTCCCCTGTAGGGAGCTAGCGAGCTCCACTGTTGCATGCTAGCAATCTCTGTGGCTCGGGAGCCAAATATGGCTCTTTTACCCCTCCATTGTGGCTCTTTTATTAAAAAATAAAATAAAATAAAAGTTTAAAAATGTTAAAAAGTAACTGTAAAGTAAGAAATGAGAAAGAAGTAAAGGGGAAAAAATGTAAACTAACTCAAACTTGAACTTATTTACAACCAATTGAAGGAAAGCGTGTTTGAAGTCGAACTACAACATTCTGACATTTTTTTTTTGGTGCATCCTGTCCTGTACTACAATAATCAATGGCGTCAATAAGCACAACCAGAATTAAAGCGCACTGGATTATGAAGCAGATTTTCTATATATTTTTTTCAATTTACGGAATTTTAAGTGTGTTCAAACAACATGTCAGGGGTCACTTAATTAGCTCGGATTTCCTTTCAGGTTTGTTAGATTTACATTTCTGGTAGATGCACCAACAACAGTAAAATTTACTGTATTTTAATTTAATCACTGCTGACGTTTCACTTGTTACTATAATACATTTGTTGCAATGAGATTATCATGTGGCAGGGTGTCTTATTTTGAAAATAACTCACTTAAATTTCTGTCAAAATTTGAAAAGAAGAGCAATTTTCTTTTAATGTTTATGTTTTACTTATGCAAAATCAACAACAGTTTCTGTATGTTTATTATGAAGGAATGAATGAATGAATGAAATGGTTTATTTCAAGCAATCATTATAATACAAGAAATAACATCACATAATCAATCACAAGTAGATCGCTTGAAAGGGAGTGGAAGGAAGCGAACTTATATAATCCCACCCCAACTCGACCATACCATTTTCTCTGCATGAATTATCAATATCCGGTTCAGGACTTAATATCAAATATTAATAAAGTTTCAGGTTATAAAAGATCAATAATATTGTTGATTTAATAGAATTTAACAAAAAAAAACATCCATAGACAAATCATTTATATTAATATTAATCATCAGCAATAATCTAATCAATCTGCAGATTGTAATCCTCAAAAAATGATTATAATAATTCAAAAAGTATTAAGTAGTAAACGACTTCATTATAATAGTTACAATAGCACAAATACAAATCAGTGTCTTGTTCTTTTAAGGGTGAAGGAAGACTTTGTGGCTTCTACTGGGTTGTAGTCAATGAGAAATCAACCCGAATGCTCTTTGGAAGTTGAAGGTTGCAGACCTCTGAGTAACGCTAAAATATTAGCTAGACTCCAAAAAATGTAAAATTCTAATTTTGAGTTGCTGAACACTTTTAAGTTTGAATAGTGTCTCCACCTGAAAGAATATATAAGTTTACAAGTTTCAACGTGCAGAAAGTTTTGAAGGATTTGAGCAATTTATCATTCATTTCCTATGGGGCATATTTTGCTCAATATTTCAAAAACTTTAAAGTTCAAAAATACCAAAAGTACAAGCAGTAATGTCCTGAATGAGCTGAATGTTTTGATACCAAGATTGCTGAAATCTGTGAAAGTGTGATTGAGTTTTTCGTGCTGAAAAACGTACAGAAAGAAACAGGAGAATTCATTTTGTGTTATATTTGGCTAACATTTTCCTCGATCTCTCTTCAGAAGATCAGTGATGATGAATCTGTTGCAGCAGACCTGTTGAGACGTTGGTAAAACTTGGTTTCTTTGAGATTTAGTCGCAGATTTGGATTCCAAAAGAATTTCTTCCAAATGCTCTGCTGGTCTTTGCGGCTGCCCTACTTCTTCTTCTTCATCCCTGACTTGCATTTAAATGCGCCAAGCTGCTGCATCTAGTTGTTGAGCTGCTGCCAGCTCTGTAGTTGATCATTAATGCAGCAGGAGGCTTTGATGTTACAGCTTCCTCCGTCACTGATCACAACACTGCAGTGAAGAAATGGGTCATCCGGTATCGGCTTCGTCTTTCTGTGGTGTTTTCTATGAATGGAGTCCGGTTTGTTTGTGCTCTGTGTGTGGATCCTTCAGAGCTTTGTGACTCTGTTCTCTGCATGGTTGTCTGAGCGTCTGTTCAGAGATTACAGCAGATTACCATAATCTTGACAGAGCAAATCCAAGGTGCGCATCACTCTCTCCACGGGGAGAGACAAGGCAGTTCACCAAATCAAACAGCTACTCTCTTCACAATCACCTGCTGTGATGCTGTTTTGAGATCAGATGTGTTTGGAGTTTGTATTTCAAATCTCAGTTCAGTTTCTGCTCTAATTGTCCTTCCTACTGTATCCTTTTCTATTTTCAATCATCCCTTTGTTTATACTCTCTCCCACTAGCTTACAGCCCCTCACAACCACAACTTAACACTAGCGATGCAGCAAAAATGGCGAGCAACATTGAAGCCAATAGTAGCTGTACGCAACACGCTTTTTCAAATGGTATTTTTTTATAAATTGAATAAAGAAATACTCAGAAATGCAATTTCAATCTGAATTTTGTTTATATGAATACAAGTTTCATTGGAGTGGGTCAGTAAAACTTTTACACATTTTTACAGGAAGAAATTTTGATGCACAGATTTATTATTTTTTTAAAATAATTTTAGATATGTCATTTACTACGTTGCTCAGAGGTTCACTTTGGAACATGAAATAAATCTATTCTAGTTGAAGTATTTTCTAAACTCATTTAACGCTAAGCTGTTTTCACGCGCTGCTGAAGGCAACAAAGCATCTGCTGTTAACATAATCTGATTATTCCAGCTCAGATTACCATGCTGCATGCCGAACCCAACAAACAACACTTTCTAAATCAGCAATTTCAACTTGCTCGGATGCCTAGACGTTTAAAAGAGAAGTAAAAAACAAATCATTCAGAGTCAGGAAACGGCTGCACCATTTCATTTGGTCCTTTGCACAATATGGAAATAAAGATGGTTTGTCCTCTCACCACCACCTCCTGGGGTCTCGTTCATGAGTGATCAGTCCACAGTGGTGAAGAGAAAGCTGAGCCAGAAAGCAAAGCTCAGAATTTACCGGGTGATCTTTGTTCCAATACTCATCTATGGTCATGAGCTCTGGGTCATGATGACTGAAAGGACGAGATCCTGACCACAAGGGGCTGAAATGAGTTTCCTCTTGAGGGTGGCTGGACGCTCTCTTAGAGAGAGCGAGGAGCTCGGTCACTCAGAGAGTTTCTTTTCAATTATCAATTTTTAAATGGTTGGTTCTTCCATTAAAAAAAAGGACGCCATCCATACGTCACTAACAAATCTGAGTCAAAGTTTAACTTCCTGTTTAACGTTCAACACTAGAGCTGGGTATTGGTTATAATTTTCAGAAACGATTTGACTCGATTCACAAGAGCCTGAATCTATTCGATTTGATTTTTTTCTATTCTTCAATTCAATTTCATTTTAAGTTTACACATTTATACACTTTTGTTTAGAAATACATTAATAATCTACTATGAAATTTGAATATATTTTTATTAATCTGATACAGTTCAAATATTCTAAAATATATCAGTGAAATAATAAGATTGTTAATATCATACAGAGTTACATGGATTCTGAAATGGAGAAGTTCTAACAGAAATGTTCAGATCATGAACATTGTAAACATTGTTCTGCTTCTCCTGGATGGAGTTTCAGTTTGGCCACTAGGTGTTGATCACGCTGTAGAAGTACGCCTTATTCAAGAAGAAGATGACAGTATAAGGGGAAAAAAAAACAATGTTTTAGAGCACAAATAGTTACTTTAAAAATTATGTCCTTAAAAGAGTTTGGAAAATGCATACCTTTGAGTAAATAAAGATGTTAATTTAGTCAGCAATGTATTTTTTTTGGCCGGCCGAGTGTTATGGGAAATTCTATTGAACTTTAGCATCAAGCTAGCGGTCTCTAGCTTTCTGTACTAAATTGATTTATATCTTTTGAGAATCGATTATTGATCTATTAAGCTTAAATAGATTAAAATCGATTAATCAATTTTTTTCAACCCAGCCCTATTCAACGCGTGTTCAGTGGCAGCGCATTTTGAACATAAAATAAAAAAAAAAAAATTGTAGAAACTTGTTTGTATAAAAACTGGAGTTTTGAACGTGGAAGACTAAAATATGTGTTTACATAGACTTTTCTGTGGCATCAAATTTCCGCCAAAAGTCCACGAGCGTATATCAAACTCCACACGCGCAAAGAACGTTCCACGGGCGCAGTCCCACGCCCGCGCCTCTACTCCTGCGTGAGAAGAGGTTCCAGTCAGGTTCAGATTGTATGTTAGGTGATGTTTATCGCTGATCTCCCCCCTCAGACGTGTACTCATCAGAATGATAAACTGAAACAATTCATAGTATTTAAATCTATTAGTTCTAGTTTGCTGATCTGCTTTAGCTTTTCCATATTTCATCTTTGTTCTCAGTTTTGCGAATTACTGCCTCATTTTGTTCATGGTGTTAATTGAGGTGAAGTATCAACGCGTCTATGTAAAGATCAAGCATCCGTCTGAGGTGGATTGGGAAGCACCCTGAATGAATGGAAGCTTCTTCATGACTCTGTCTCTCCTTTCAGGTCTCTTGTGTCCAGAGGCTGATGAATCTCCACCTCATCGCTCCACTCATCGATTCTGCCTCCAGAAAATGGGAAAGAGACAGAAGTCTCCACCCAACAGCTGTTATCTGGGGCCAACATTTCAGGATCTCTCCTTTCTTCCCGTTCCTCAGAAATCGCTGAGTGTCGTCAGATGATTCCTGTAAAATTACCTCGTCATCGTGAAGTTGTCAGCATCGCTCATGTTCTTCTTCTGTGCGTGTGGCTCGTCTGGAGGCTAAAGGTCGCGTGTTTGTTCTGTTTCTCAGCAGAGGAGTAAAGCCTTCATCACTCCAACACAACCCTGAGCTCGAGGGTTAATAGTACCTCAGGTACCTCAACAGTTATTTTTTAGATTGTTTTGTATTTATTCCTGTAGTCATGTGTTTGTATAACTCTCCATGAAACACATTTTCATTTCAAATCTTCTGCATCACATCAGTCAGAGGCCCCATCCTGGTCCACATCCCCCCCAACCCCTACAATCCCACACTCTTAGACAAAAACAATCAAGAAACCAAAAAAAAACAACAAAAAACTGTGGCCACAGAAACAAAATGACAAAGGAACTAATAGAAAAACAATGACTGAAAATCAGCCAATGGGAATCAGGGATCGATTTTGACTTTTGGTTTAAGTGAATCATTTAAAAAATGAACAAATTACATAATCCAGGTCAAAAATGACACTTAACTTCACGTAATATCGTGTTGAACAGCAGTGGATTGAGTATCAACGCTTCGAAGAACAGTCACGAGTCTGCAGCTCCCCCTGTCTGCAGGTTCCAGGTCCATTCCTCGTGAGCAAACATCTCCAGCGGTCACACTATTGAAGAGAACATGTTTCATCTCCTTCCACTGATGTCTGACAGGATTTCCACCCAGTTAACTATCTCATACTAATGTTTTGAGGACATTCTGGGAATTTTATTGTTGGCACAGCCATTGCATGATGTAGTGAATTTTAGTATAACTGAGTATAAGTATGACAAGAATACTATAGATAAGGGGGGTGGAATCCAATCGCAAAAAGGGCATAACTCCAAAACACACCTTAGGTCGTGAGCCGAACAGGATAAACAGTTATTGAACAACACTCTAAAAATGAACGTTTTAAACTTTAAAAATGCAACTTTTTAACATAATTATGAACTAGATATATAGCATTACCTGTGATAATGCTAATGTGAATGATATAAGCTGAATTTGGCCGCTGAAGATGCTAGTGCTGATAGCTGAGGATGCTGAAATTGATAGCTAAAAACGCGTAAGTTAATATTCGAAAAAAGCTGAAGTTGATAGCTGAAAATGCTGAAATTGATAGCTGAGGATGCTGAAGTTGATAGCTGAAAAAGCTGAAGTTGATAGCTGAAAAAGCAGAAGTTGATAGCTGAAAAAGCTAAAGTTGATAGCTGAAAACGCTGAAGTTGATAGCGGAAAAAGCTGAAGTTGATAGCTGAAAACACTGAAGTTGATAGCTGAAAACAATGAAGTTGATAGCTGAAAATGCTGAAGTTGATAGCTGAAAACACTGAGGTTGATAGCTGAAAACACTGAGGTTAGCTAAAAAAGATGAGGTTGATAGCTGAAAAAGTTGAAGTTGATAGCTGAAAAAGCTGAAGTTGATAGCTGAAAAAAGCTAAAGTTGATAGCTGAAAACGCTGAAGTTGATAGCGGAAAAAGCTGAAGTTGATAGCTGAAAACACTGAAGTTGATAGCTGAAAACAATGAAGTTGATAGCTGAAAACAATTAAGTTGATAGCTGAAAAAGATAAAGTTGATAGCTGAAAACGCTGAAGTTGATAGCTGAAAACACTGAGGTTGATAGCTGAAAACACTGAGGTTGATAGCTGAAAAAGCTGAAGTTGATAGCTGAAAAAGCTGAAGTTGATAGCTGAAAAAGCTAAAGTTGATAGCTGAAAACGCTGAAGTTGATAGCGGAAAAAGCTGAAGTTGATAGCTGAAAACACTGAAGTTGATAGCTGAAAACAATGAAGTTGATAGCTGAAAACAATTAAGTTGATAGCTGAAAAAGATAAAGTTGATAGCTGAAAACGCTGAAGTTGATAGCTCAAAACACTGAAGTTGACAGCTTAAAACGCTGAAGTTGATAGCTGAAAACGCTGAAGTTGATAGCTGAAAAAGCTAAAGTTGATAGCTGAAAACACTGAAGTTGACAGCTTAAAACGCTGAAGTTGATAGCTGAAAAAGCTAAAGTTGATAGCTGAAAACACTGAAGTTGACAGCTTAAAACGCTGAAGTTTATAGCCAACACAGGAACAAAGCTCCTCCTTGCTGTGTTCGTCGCCGGCAGCCCTAACCAGCTGTGAACGAAACTCTTCCACATTGGAGTCGCTGGCCGCTGTAGCAAAACGCTCTGTCTTCAGATGCCACGACTCCCTCCTAAAAGTCCTAAGATTCATAATCTGTTCTGTTGGTTATACGTCACAGAGAATCTGAGTCGCTTTACTTTACTTTATGAGATTCTACTGAGTCTTTCTGAGGTGGAGGGTCGTAATGTTTCGTTTCTCTGGGTTCCAGGACATGCTGGGATAAGAAGGAATAAAGCTGCTGACAAACTAACAAAGGAGTCCCTTCTGAAGGATGAAGGGGGTGTTTTTGCTTCCTTAGGTAAGCAGGAGTGTTACAGTGTCACCAGTGCAGGAAAATCCTGTTTCTACAAGTTTCACTTCAAAAGTTCAGCTTTTCTCAGTAAATACAGGGATCTAAGACTGTCATCACTGGTTGTTGTAGCTTTCAGCAAAGTTCACCTGCACAATATCATCTTTGAGAACAGGACTGATCAATCAGTAAAGAAGAAGAGCTTCAACTGTAGCACAAAGTAATATTAGGATCACCTGTCACAAAGAGAGCCTCACAGACAGGTGAAAATCTGTTTTTATTCCTGGAAAAGGCAAAGACTGATTCGTTCCTCGTCTGCTGAAGGTGACGTTCGCAGAGCCGGCTGGCTATCAGCTTCAGCATTTTCATCTATCAGCACTATCTATCAGTGGCCAAATTCAGCTTACAGCATTTGCAGCAGAAGTAAACATATCTTCGAAATAAAATGTTGGTAAAACTAGCAAGTGTTTCTCTATCCATTCAAAAAATTGAGACTGAAGTTCTGCTCACTGATTTAAGGTCTGAGAAAAAAAAATCAACATCAGCGCATTAGCTCCAGTGTTTATATTGTTCTAGTTATAATAACTCCTCAATAGTTGAAGTCATTCTAGCAGAATTTTGTGCAAAAATGTGTTTTTCTACTCAGAAACATGAAACTGTTGTGCAATTTAAAAAATGTTTTTCATAGAAATTATATAGATATACTTTTTATAAATTCAGTCTAAATACCTTTGATTTTTGGAACAAATGTGAAGCCTGCTGTACTGTATATCAGCCACTTTTATTTATTTTGCTGCACTAAAATGTTTCTCAATTGTTACTATTCAGTTATCCGAGTCAGAAAAATAAGCTACGACATTTTCAGAGAATTGCTGAAAATATACTTCATTGTCGTATATCGTGATATATATCGTTATCGTGATATAAAATATTTATATATATATTTTTTCCATTTCAAACATTGTTTATTGTCGCACAAACAAGGAGGGAAATATAAAGGCAGCTGATACATGTTATGAAACAATTCAAATTCAGGAGAAGCACATCTTAGTGTTTCATGACTCTGAAGCATGGTGGTAGAAGTATTATGGATTGTACTGTGGAGCAGCTCAAGAATCATCAACAACGTGTTCCTGTTCCTGTACAACAACAGATATGTTAGCTTAACCTGTGAGCCCAAAGGACATGTTGGCTGTTCAATAAGTTTCCAACAGAAAAATTTCATTTGTTTATTTCTTTTTCCAGTGTATAAAAACTTGATGTAAACCTAAAAAGTTACGTCATGTGATTTTTGCTAGCTTCCCTCACTGAGCCTGAACTAAAAAAAAAGCGCAGAGAGCTGCCTGTCCAGGCAGAGAGGTAGTTTTCCACAAATTACAACCTGGGGGCTGTTTGTCATTCTTGAAGAGTGACTAAGGAACTGGAGCGTGACAAACAACAATGGATGTTTGCATGACTTTCTCCCTTTTTCTCAAAAAAAAAGTTCAGAACCTTCTGCACAATAAATATACATCTGATAAGCTTTAAAAGCGTAGAGCTCGTCTATGTCCTCCTCGTACCGGGACAGGTTGAACTTTAAGAACATTTCAAAATAATTTCCCTTAAAAAACAAAAAGGTAGCAGATGTTCCAGCATGAATCACTGGAGAACCAAGACGTCCTGGATGCTGCACGGGAGCTGCTGACAGGCGCGGACCACACAGGTTTCTGACAGGAGGCCGAAAGCGACGGCGGCGACAGACAGACGTCTGCAGCTGTTCAGGATCACTGCACACGAGATCACAGGAAGCGGTGATACAGTCAATGTTTTCTGAAGGAATGTGTATAAATACACATAATATATTGTAGGTACATTTATGATTTTTGGTAAATAGTTTGTCGCTGAAGATTCTCCTTCATCCAGGTGGTGTTTTTTATGCGTTTAACTATTAGAATTTACTTCCAAAAAATGCAGTCCACCCTAAATAATTCACACTATTTATACATATAATTCCGTAAAAATGTAGCATTTCATTAGTACAATATACCTGATTTGTGGTCTCTAATTAGTATTTCATTAGGATGATTTTTCGATGTATTTCATACATACGACTGAACTGTTTCTTGGCCACAAATTAATATTTAGTTTGCATCATTTAAGTGGACATTACGTAGAACTTAGTTTGTACAACTTAACAATTTTATGATGGGAAATTAGTATTTCCTTTGTAAGATTTGGTAACTTCGAAATAGTATCTTCCACATATAACAGAAGTATTTTGAGTATTTTCCTGGTAAAATTGATCTATTTCGAGGCCACAAACTAGCATTTGGTTTGTTAACCGGATCCGGTCATCTGGATCTGGTCTTATATCAGTTCCTAGAGTCAGAACTAAACATGGAGAAGCTGCATTCAGCTTCTATGCCGCACAGATCTGGAACATACTTCCAGGAAACCTTAGATCAGCTGAAACACTCGGCGTATTTAAATCCAGGTTAATTTAAACTTTTTTCTTTTTAAAAACATTTTTTAATGATCACATCTTTACTATTTATTTTGATTGTTTCTCTCAATGTTTTATGTGAAGCACTTTGAATTATCTCTGTACAAGAAATGTGCTATACAAATAAACTTGTCTTGCTTTGCCTTGTTAAATGTATCTTTTTCTTTACTTAGCATTTAGTTTGTAACTATTTTGTAACTGAAAATAAGCATTTGGTTTGTACAATTGGTAACAATTTAGATGAAGTGCAGCAAAGCACTCAGTATAGTGTTGACAAAGACAGTTAATACATTTGTTAAGCAGTTTATCAATATGGTCGTTATAGACCCACTTTAAATGTAAATGAATATTATTAAGTAAGTAATAAATGTCTTACTAATACCTTACACTAATGATGTTTGTAAATGTGTTAATAAAGCTTGAGATCTTATTCTAAAGTGCTGCTGTACAACTGAACTACATTGTGAAGACAAATTACTATTTTCTTAGTAAGATTTCACTACTCTGTGGCCATGAATTAGTATTGTGTTTGTACAATTAACCTACAGTTGTGGTCAAAGCAAAAATACTCCTGTAACAAAGAGAATATCATGGCTGTCTTGAGTTTCCAGTTATTTCTACATTTTTCTCTGATAGAGTGATTGAAACAGAGACTTTTATGTCACAAAAAAACTATCAAGTTTTTTTTTATGACTTTATTATGGGTCAAATAAAATTGGGACTAAATATGATGAGTTAAATATATAGATACAGCAACATCAATTAGCAATTTAGCAACGTAATAGAACAAAATGAGCTTTATGACCTCTTAACTTCTTTCGAGTGACTACAGCTGGCGGCTTAGTTGAGGTCATTTAAATAGAACTCATTGAAATCACACACCCACAACTACTTGTAGGCAAAAAGTTCATGTCGCTGCCACGATCATCTGCGGCTGAGAGAAAACTGGTTGAGAAGAGTGAAGAATCAACCACTAAAAATCAGATCTGCCAAGAAAATGGTTTACATGTGCAAAATGTCCTCGATCGGATTAGAATAGATCTGTAAACATGGCCCTGAAAAACTTTATCTGATTGTAACTAACGTTTCCATCCGCCACACGGTTGATCGGAATAAATCACTTTGACACACGCAGAACTCTCTGAACTACCGGAAATAGTCATAGAAGAAGAAATAGAGAGTTATATAAACAAACAAAGATGCTGTACAGAGCGGGATGATACCCTGAACGTGCTTTTATTGTTAGTAATAATTTTAAGTGACTGCTCGATCATCATTTTCTAAATTCGTGCAGCAATGTGCATCTTGGCTGGAAGTAAATATATAGGAATGACATCAGCCTTTCTTTTGTCTGGACGTGACTGGAATCAAGAATTCACTGGATTGTTTACACGGTTTCTCAAGACTTTTTGGTGTGCTGAGCGGCATTTCTGCATTCAAAAGAGACAGTTTTGGGTACAGTTTTCCCAAATTCGGCCCCCCTGCTCACACACATTAAAAGCCATGAGTCCAGCGGTTTACTCGTTAGTTCACTCGTGGAGAGCAGCTGATCGGTTCTGTTCGTGCTCCAAAGACTGCCGTATCCTTTATGCATGACGTAAAATCCAGAGCAGTAATGACCACGATCGGAATGTGTGTTTACATGAACCGAGATCGGATCAACAATCGGTATAACCCACCTGCCTTGATTGCATCCGAATTGGATCCGAATGAGTCTGATCAGGCCAGAGTATTCCGCATGACGCTTTTTTATTCTGATCAGGCGTTTATTCCGGTTACTTGTGACCATGTAGCCTTAGCTAGTGTCCACAGTCAAGTGTGTTTTGCATCGTTGCCAAATAAGAAGGAACCCCTTGCTCCAAAATAGGCGACTGGCCTGTTTCATTCTGGACGCAAAAGCTACGCCGAACGGAGTCCGCTTCCATTCTGCGCCGTTGTTACCCTATGCTGTGGTCAGGGGCGCTGCTAGAGATTTTGGGCCCAATGAATATCATTTTTATGTGGCCCCTAACACAGTGGCAAATTTGCATTACCGGCTACTCTGGGACTCCTGCCCTCTGTCTGGGCCCCTAGAATCTGCCACCTTTACCTGTCCTTTTTGACACTCCAGGTGGGGTTCACACCAGGTAAGGAGCACTGCGGTTCTCCGCTGGAGGCTCGTGCAGCGGATCGTTTCGGCGTCTGGTCTATTTTGTGCGCGAGCGATAAATTCTATCAGGAAGTTACATCAAGATAGATGAGAAAATGTGGTTTATTTTCAAAATATAACCAATTTTTCACAATAAAACACAAACAATTGACAAATGTGATCATATTTTTGTATCTAAACAAACTGTAGAGATGAAAATAATCATACAATCACAACACAAACTTCGCTCTGTGTATCTCAAAAACAGATAAATTAAAGAAGTGTAGGACTACTAACTACTAGCTTTTTCTTAGCAGGAACATGGGGGAATATTTTTAAAAAAGCTCGAGCAGAAGCGCCTGTCGACCGTCGGTGTGAATTGCAGGAGAGAGCGGATGCCGCGCGAACTCCGCTCCGCGGCGCTTCCACGTCCAGTGTGAACCTGGCGGAAGGCTCAACTGAAATTTGTTTCTGATCACAGACACGGATCAGAACCTCTGGAGGAACGTTTTAAAGTTGAACAAAAGAACAAAAATCGAGCTCTTTGGACACAATGCGCAGCAATATGTTTGGTGGAGAAAAGGTGAGGCTTTTAACCCCAAGATGCTTCCTGTCAAGCATGGTGGTGGTCATATTATGTTGTGGGCCAGTTTTGCTGCCGTGCTTTACAGAGAGCAAATGAGATGATGAAGGAGGAAGATTACCTTTAAATTCTTCAAGATAAGCTCTAATCATCAGCCTGAAGGTAAGATCTATCGCACAGGTGATCAATGACCCCAACACACACACTGATGGTAATGAAATGGTTATATAGGCTTGAATTAAGGTTTTGGAATTAATCATCCCCAAGTCCTGACTTGAACCCGGTCGAGAACTTGTGGACAAAAAGGTCCATGTCAGAAAGCAAACAAAGTAAACTGTACCAGTTCTGTCAAGAGGAGAGGTCAAAGGTCAGAAGATGGCCGAGGGAAGTGTAACCAAAAGTTAGCATTGCTGTGAGTACATATTTAACCCAGCAGATTGGGTCACATTTTCAGTTCATCTATGATAAGAGTCATAAAAGAACCAAACTTTATGACAGTCATTTTATCAGAGAAAAATCAGAGTTGTAGAAATAACCAGAAGCCCTGACATTCTATTCCTTACAAGTGTATCTTCAATTTTGACCATAACTGTATTTATTAGTATTTTGTACAATTTAACTTGTTTGTGGCCATAAATTAGTATTTAATGGCATGTTTGAACTATTCTGCAGCCAGAGATTATTTAATTTTTGTACTCTTTCAGGCTCCATATGAAATACTAAAGTGTACTAATGAGAATGTTGTTAAAGAGGGCTTCACCTCGACACTTAATTATGCACAAATACGTAGGATGTGTCTCTTACCTCTGATGGCCTGAGAGTTTGAGGTCAGAACGAAGAGTTTGATGAGTCCCAGACAGAAGAGGGAGTATTCGTGCTCCCAGATGACAACGGGGACTAGGAGGACTTTGCCGTAGCAGGAAAGCAGCAAGGCTCTGAGGAGCGGTCCGAGCTGTAGAGGCCCCCCCTGCAGCGCGCCCACCCACAGCCAAAGGAAGAGCAGGACGCCGCCGCAGAAGGCCGACAGCTCTGGAGAGGAAAGAGGGTTTAATGTTACAGAGGAAGGTTGTGATGATGCAGAAAATGGATTTAATAGCAAATGATCTATGTGAACATTTGTGGAGTTTTCCAGGATGTTTGTGATGGTCTTTGCATGGAAACGCATTGAATCTGTGTTCTCTTCATACCAAGGGCAGCCAGTCCAAACATGCCATAAAACTCCCATTCCTTGGTGTATCTGATGATGTCGGCAGGGTCACCGCTTGGCTCGGAGCCATGCAGCGCCGACCACCTGAGGTAGGCCTCACACAGCAGGCAGAAGGCACACAGCTTCCAGTGAATCTGGAGAAACACATCCCTGTTACTGATAGAATAGTGAACTGTGCACATTTGTGAGAAATAAACTAATTCCGTTTTCATATTGTTTTTCAACCAGAGATGTTCAGGTGTGCCGTGGGAAATTTTCCACCGATTTTTCTCTGATCTAAAAACATTTTCTATCACCAGCTAATCCGCTCTGTTTTCATCCAAACAGGTCCTGATTATACACTGAGATATTTGGAATATAAAAGATCATAAAATACTTTTTTCCTTTGTGTTTATTTGATTCCAATAAAGACTTTTTTTATAAGAATGACAGTCCCACGATTTAGCCACAGCTAGCTGTTTTTTTGAATAAATTCCGCCCCTCCAATTATCTCCACCAATCATTCTTCGAGGCTTAATCGTGTCATCAGTCTGACCAATCAAAAGTTGTTGACATCCTCACTTTTTTTCTTACAACTTGGCTCATAAAGTCTCACAGTTCCAACAAAAATAACAGCTAAAGCTTGTGTTTAGTGGTGTAGATTCCCGCGGGATCTGGTGTCGAACCGTGGAAAAAGTGAACAAAATAATGAAGCTTCATTCTTCTCTTCAGTGTCAGTTTTTGCACTGCATCTCCCATAAGGCATTGGGTTAAAATGACAGCACTTCTGCACTATGCTACTAAAATAAAACAATTCGTTCACCCAAAAATGACTTAGACATTTTTTGTTAAAGCAACCTTTTGTAATAAGACAAAATAAAAATAATGAAACCTCAAAATGTTCACTTTTTGCGTTGTTTGTTTTTTTTTTTAGTGTAAAAACTAGCATGTTGTGATCATAAAACTGTTCAAAAACCTACAATTGCTCTCGCACAAACATTGAAAGAAATATTTATAAAAAATAAATCACTCTTTGAAAAGAATATATTATTACTTACATTCAGGCGTGTGTTGAATAAAATGTGTCTGAAAGCCTGAGTCTTGCACAAAATGGCATCGATGAGGATGATAACTGGGTCATATTCAATGTACCTATCAACAGGCTTCTGGCAGGAGTCCTGGGTAAACAAAAACAACATTATAAAGTATGTGGCTGTGCTGGCTAAAATGTAACACTATTAAAAAATTATAAAACTATGATCAAATACTATGAAAACAAAAAACCTAAAAGATTCACTAATATTGTTCTGTAGCTCTGGTTTGACACAATTTAATTAAAGTTTTGCTGACAGGTTATAAATGCCTGATGTCTCAACTTTTTTTGATAAATTACAACATTTACACATTCGTTTCAATTGCTTTGGGTTGTGTAGTTGGCTAGTAGTCGCTTGAGTGACAGCTCAAATGTAATGTAAACAGCTACCCACACAAATGGTTATCTTCAGGATTCCGTTACTGTAATCTCTGTAAAGCTCCGACGCTTTCTCGCTACATTCGATGCACCTATAAACTTCTTTCTCCATATTTTACTATTATTATTTTTAATTTTTGATCAGCTCACAGCTGCCCGAAACATGCTACCGTTCAAAACATCTAAACCGGAAGTAATTTTTCTTCTTCGGATGTATTTTTGTGGTGGTTGGCAAACAACAGAATGGAGCATTACCGCCATCACCTGGTCTGGAGTGTGTACAACAACTAAATGTATATGCCTTTCCCCCTCTCACAAATTCTGGAAAAACATACATAGATTTATCACAGAATCTATTTTTTAAACTGATTTTAAACTTTGTTATAAAAACGTAATATTTGGTTTTCACAATTTTGAACACAAAGATTGCCATGCTTAAAAAATGAAATAAATAAATATGTGTTCAGTTATTGCTTAATTTCATTTTCACAAAAGTATAGTTACTAAAAAATAACCTGATTTTTTTTTTATTTTATTTTTTTAACTAAAACTGGAAATGCAGCAATACTTACAATTAAATTCAGCTTCAAAAAATACAAAATCTCAAAATAACAGTTAACATTTGTACATTCTTAGGAATATATACTCTTGCATTTTTTACTCATTTATATTTTATTTCTATTTTCCCTATCAGTGAATTTTTTAATCTGTTATTCTTTATTTACAGTTTATTAAAAGCGTATGTTATTTTGTTGTTTTTAACAGTGGAAAATCAATTCTGTATAAGTTGTTTGATTTGGGTTTCAAATATTAATGTTCCCAATTTGGCTCAATACTGATTTAATTTAATTTAATTTAATTATTTAATTTAATTTAATTTAATTTAATTTAATTTAATTTAATTTAATTTAATTTAATTTAAGCCATGGATATAACGATTTAAAGCAGCTAATTTTAAACTCGCATAGTATTCTGGGAAATATGTTTTTCATCTTTTTTTCCCCTGCTTACGTGCGAGCTTATGATTGGCTTCTCACCGATTTGGGGGGCGTTGCCTCCTCTCTCTCTCAGCGTGGCACCTTCCGCTCTCCAACGTCACGCACGAGGCACAACATGGCCCCTGTCAGCCGGACAGTTTCTGCGGCAGCTCTCTCCCTGCTCTGTCTGTGCCGGGCAGTGGTTTCCACCGAGTACTTCTCCACTCTGACTCTATTTAATAATGAGCTCCGCAAGCAGGGATGCAGCTCTCTGTCTGAGTGGGAGGACTACGCCGCTGACTGCGGTAAAGTCTCTGTTTTTGTTTGCACTCTGCCACGTCCTTCGGTCGCTGCTGTCACTGTGGAGCCGGCTAGCCAAACTGCTAACGCTAGAAAGCTAACATCAAGCTAATAATAACAAAACTGGGGTTTTAAATAAGTTTGCAGCAATGGTCTGATAAAAGGACAATTAAATCTATTAACTGCAGCTATAATATACATATAAAGGTTTTAAAATTGAATACGAGAAATAAAAGTTTTGACGTATCTGAAGAGGTCATAAGTAAGCATTTTTGGGAACTGAACAGCTTAGCAAATTGAAGATTTCAAATTGATTTTTTTATTTTTAACTCATGCTATAATTCGGTGAATAATCTCATAAATCAGCAGGAGATAGAATATATTTTTTCACATTTAGAGCTAGAGTAACTTTTAAATCATTTAATTTGATACCAGGTACTTTCTGTTTATTAGAAACAATTCAGATTTTTCTTGGTTTTTAACCTATGAAGGTTTTCCAAATGTTTTTTTGTCACTATTTAATTCATTTTGCTTAATAATAAGTCTCAGTGATCAAACCAAACAAAGAAAGAAAATACTTAACACATTATGGAATAAAGCCTTAACTTTATTTTCCTTAAAGACAAAACTGTTTTTAGTCTAAACATGGAGTTTTGTACCCATATGTTGCTGGTGTTATATTAATTTTGGTGTTTATGAACTGTGAAACTTAATAAAAAAAGATTAATTCAACTCTACTGGTTTAGAAATGGTTCAATCCAGTTATATTTTAGTATGTATTTATTTGAAGTGTTTTGGTTTCATCCACATACACAGCATGTCAATAACCTCAGGACCATTTCTTGTCTTTCTAGACTCCTCGGTTTTACAGTTGGAGGACCCAGAATGCGAGGAGGGAAGCAGCCCGCCGTGCAAGTCCGTTTTTTCTCTGAATGCAGAAAAAATCCTGGTAAGATGTATTCTGCTGGTTTCAGTCTCATCATTTATCCAGAGGGACATTAGCCCTGCGTTGGTTGCTAGAGAGCCACATTCATTGGTGCAGCTGCTTGTTCTGTTGGATGCTGTGAGAACATAAATGTAGCTGAGCTTCAAACTGGTTGTGTTTACTGAACTGGAGCTGATTTTCTGTTGTACACAACACTCAAAAATTCATCTAAAGGTTTTATTACGACTTTGGTTAACTATTAAGTCTCACTGTTTGATAGTTTGTTGGAGCATTATGGGTATTGTAGTCAAATGCCACATTAGATTCTGGGTATCATAACATAATATCTGACCTTTTTCTTTTTCTTACTGTGTCTTACCATCTTAAAAGTATGTTAATTCATAAAACTGCACAACAATAAAGCTCAGTAACGCAAAAATAAATATTTCCTATAAGTTTGCTAAGTTAAACGGTTGAGGCTAAATTATTTTAGATGTTTTAAAGATGTTAAGGATATGGTAAAAAGAGAAAATCCAGAAAACTTTTTTTGGAAAGGCTAAATTTGTAAAAAAAAAAATTAATTATACTAATATTGTTTAGAATACATAATTTTCAAAATAGAACATAAATATTAAAAAATAAAAGCCACGAAAAGCCAAACAGGAATCTCCTCAAGGATCTGTTTTAATGCTTTGTTTAAGAAAGTGCATCAAATAATTAGAGGATTTAAACTGCGTTCTCTCAGCTTTTATACAAAACCACAATAGACAAGTATATTTTTTGTTAGACTTTTGGATTTTGATCAAACACTGATTTTTTTTCTTTAGTAAATCCACTGATTTGTGGTCATTTTAAATTTTTTTTTAGTCTGAAATGCGTCAGACCTTTGAGTGAATCCCACAGATTTTCAGAGGATGCAATGGTTCCAAAGCTTCTCTTTTTTTTTTTTTTTTTAGGTTAGTTAAGTCATTCTTTAGTTTGACTTTAAGTTGATCTGGACAAAGTCTTCACCAAACTGGCAAAAGTAGAGAAAAAATATGTATCTTTATTTGAAAATACAACAGTGTTTCAATGTGGTTGGCATAAATGCGAGTCATCTCTGAAATCGCAGGGGAGCATGGGGGCGGCAGCATCATGATATGGATCTACTTTTGGTTTGGCAGAGAAAGCTCCAAAACCTGTTAAAGCTGCATGTGTACGCCAGAACCGTGAATGGATTCTGTTTTCATTCAGTTCTATTGAAGAAATGCATCATTTTCACTCTGTTGTCTCTTAAGTGCATCCTTTCTTTCTTTTATGTTTTTCAGAATCAAGCAAAGTTGTTTATAGAGCAGAAAAAAATCCCCTTTCCCGTAGAAAGCCAAAACACCAACGAGGAGCTGGGTAAGTTTTCTGAAAAGAGGTTTAATTTCCTGTATAGTTGTCCACTAACGCTGTCCTGTGTGATTTCACAGCGATATGCTACGTTCTGATCGGTAACGGCCTCTATGATGAGGCCATCAAGCATTTCTCCCTCTTACTGCAGGTTTGTTGCATCACACAGAACAACTGTAGAACATTTTCTGAACAAAGTATCTCAACTCTGGTTTTTTTTTTTTAATTTGGTGTAGAATGATCCAGAGCTGGTCAGTGCCATTTATGGAAGAGGGATTGCTTATGGGAAGAAAAGTCTGCAGGTTGGTTATTTGTCTGTGTGATTGCTTGTATTTTCACTATGTATAAACTCTATAGTTTTTGAAATATTGACCAAAATATGCCCAATAGGAAATGAATGAGAAAGTCTTCAAATTTCAGCATTTTAAGTAGATTAGCAACAAGCCTTAAATATACGTTTTTGGCTCATTTGTTATCTACTGAGAATTTTTAGGCTAATTTAGAGTTTAGCTTCTATTTTAGCAGCAGGCTAATTTCAGGCTATTTTAAAGTATTTAAGCAACAAGCTAACTTGTTTTTGGCTAATTTGGCATGTACTGAGGGTCTTTCAAAGCTGAATTTGGAGGATGGATTCTATTTTTGCAACAAGCTAACTTTTTTGGCTAATTTGTTATCAACCAAGTTTAGGCTTATTTAGAGTTTTTCTATCTATTTTAGCAAGAGACTAAAATTTTTGACTAATTTATTATTTTTTTTTAAAGAATTTTTGGCTAATTTGAAATTTAGCTATTATTTAAGCAACTAGCTAGCTTTTTTTTTTGGCTAATTTGGAATCTACTAAGATTTTTTTTGGCTAATTTGGAGTTCAGCTCATATTTAAGCAACAGATTAAATATATTTTGAAAATTGGCATGTATTAAGGATTTTTTTTTAAGCATTTTACTACAAAATTGTCAGAAATTTAGATCAACTTCAGCATTTTTTCATAGTTCCTTAATGAATTTTCTTGTCGTGCATCTTCTGCATCTTCAGCGACTACTTTCAGCAAAAAGCATTCACATTCTAGTTGTTTTTTTTGACATTTTTAAGGAGATCACCTTTCTGTATTTATTGCTGCACTCGGGATATCTACATATTCACAGTCTAAGAATAAAAGCATAGTGAGGGTAAGATAGCGTTAAGAATCTTCTATTTAAATGTTTAGATCCTATCTGTCGTTCTGGCTTAATATGCAGCAGGCTCATTTTTTTCTGTGGTCTCACTTATTTCCTGTTTGAGGTGTTTGAGAGCGGTGAAACTGCCAAAAATAGAAGTCTCATAATCGAGAAGTTGTGTTCTTCTTTCATAGAAGGAAATTAAATGGAAATCATGTTTTTAAAATGTTCTCTCCTTTGCACCGTTAATATTTTGGATATTCTATGACCAAATAAGTTATAGAAAGACTTTAAAAAGTCTATAAAATGTTCATTTATCAATGGAAATATGAATTTAGAACACATCTAAACGTACTATTAAAAAACCATCCCATAATGCCCGGCTACAGTGACTGTTTTTGTTCAGTTGTTTCACTCTGAGCATGGAGTCTATTCAGACTGAGAAAGGCTCAGAGCCAACTGGTGACGATTAAACACGAAATCTTTAACATACTGTAACTTTTAGAATCTGCTGGAATTACTTTGATCGTGCTGCCAATTAAAAAAAATACAGTAAATAAAAGAACATAAACACTGGAGCTCCAGTTTTAATGTGTCCAGTCTGAATACATCTTCAATTTTAATTCACTCACAGCTCAAAATTTATTTTATTTTAATGGAACCAAATAAAGTGAAATTTTTCTCTCTAAATCAGTATTTGGTCGTCTGTTTGAAAGGCTGTTTTTCTCACTTCTGGATCCATTTTCAACCTTTTGTTTGCATATAAACACTGGCTTAAGGTTAGCTGTTATTATTGATATTGTGCTCATAATATTGTGGATCCTCACTGTCAATTACCACCTTAAAACATTCTATGCTGAAATGGGTTTATGAATGAAGAAGAAGGGTCTTAGCGTTTTTTCTTATGATTTCTGGTGACATTTAGGTCTGTAATGAAACACAAAAATATGAATAAGTTATTAAAAACAAAAGAATTGGCCTCAGCAAACACACCGCTGCTTTGCTGAGGTTCCTCTACCCTGTATATTATTGTTTTAATTTTTTTGATACATTTATTTAGCATTTCCGAGGCACTATTGAATGCAGCTTTCTCTGTAGTTTTACACAACATTTTATCGTTATTAACAAACAAAATTTAGAAAAAAACTTGTAAAAAATTGGTTAAAGTTAAGCCAACAAGACAGGATGTAGAAAAACTCATCATGGACCGTTGAGCTGTTGGAGGTCCAACAAAAGATGAGAAAATAAAAGAGAAAAGTCAAATAAAAGATTAATTTAAAACCAGATCGATAAGGTCTTGTTTTTATATACTTCCTTTATTTTACTTACTTTATCAAGTCATCATTTTTTATTATTTTCTATGTGAAAATAATTTAATAGTAGATTTTTTTAACCGTTAATCCCAAATATAATTAGGCTTTTGTTGCTTTCACCCCTCAGGTCTCTTGTTTTTCAAATAATAAATGTCTAATACATTTAAAGATTTAACTAGGCAAACCTTTTATTGGATTTACAATCAAAATACTAAAGATTTGTGATGACTTTTTCTGTTATTTTTGTAAATTCTTTACCTTGGTTTGTTTTAATTTTCAGTTTCGTTGCTTTGAATAATAAATTGCTAATTTAATGTTACTAATGATTTTTTCCAGTCTTGATACAATTTCTACATTTTTGATTTTACATGCATTTTTTGGTCACTTTCTTTCACCTCTAACTAATGCTTTCTTTTCTTTCAGGACATTAAAAATGCTGACCTGGCTTTATATGAGCTCAATCGGGTCATCGCCCTCGAGCCAAACTGGCCAGAGGTCTACGAACAGAGAGCAGAGGTGAGACTGAGTCCAATTTGTTCCATTCCGTTGATTTTTCGTAGTTTTCAGAGCCCCTGAATATGGAGCTAAAATGAGGCCAATATTATTTTATTTCAAATATAATAAATTGAAAAAAATATTGGTATTCGGCCAAAAAAAAAGTAAAATCTCACTCGGTGAATGCACTGGGACTGAAGTTACCACCCTCATTGATTTCGATTGGTTTTTCTTGTTAGCCCCGCCTACAACGCGCCACAACAGGGCCAAAAGTTTTGAAACTGAAATTTTCAGATTTCGAGAACGAAAATAAATAAATATTTGAATATGTGAGTTGAAGGTGAAAAAAAGATTTCAACAGAAAAAAAGTTTGAAATTGAAATTTTGAGTTTTGAAACCTAAAAAAAACAGCATTTGAAGCTGAAAACAATTAAGTTAATTTTAGAATAACAAAAAGTTTTGGACATTTTACATTTTTTTCCCACTGCTCTTTTAATAAGGATTATTTTTACCCTAAATGAAAAAACCCAGTGTTGTTTTCTAGTAAGTTCGTTCTTCAGAGCAGCAGGAGTTTATAGAAACTCACCTCTGATTTGTGAGCCCACCCCTACTACCCAGCATCCATCTGTTTACACTCTCTCCTGCTAGCTTATAGCCCCTCCCACCCCCAACATAACATCAACGGTGCATCAAAACTGGCGAGCAATATTGGCGTTATCCGGTGGATGGATCAGAATAGAGCAGAGCAGAGAGCTTGTAGACCACCTTTTTGTATTTATAACATCACAAATACAATCTTTCTCTTTTTTATTTTCAAAAGCAATTTTTTTTTCTAGACAAATCCTTACAAACCAAAGATTCAAAACACAAACAAAACATACATACTTAAACAGTCTTCCTTAATTCATAGCATTAACAAAAAATAAACAAAAATAACTATAAACAAAAAGAGTTAGATCATTGTAAAATCCCCACATATTTCAGAAGTATAATCTTGTTGTTTAAATCCGATCTTTTTCAACATCATTTTTTCATCTGCTCCTGATTCACCACGATTTGAATAAATAAATACTCAGAAATGCTGCTTTCAATTTAACTTTATTTATAAATATCTTCTTCCATCATGAAAAAAATGCCACAAGAACATGTTAAATACACCATAAACATTCAATGCATGATTGCATCAATAGGTTCCCAGGAGCTAATCCTACTGTTCACTGAGGCTTAAATCGAGCTTTTATTTTGAAATCCCACAGATCCTGTCTCCTTTGGGCCGGATCAGCGAGGCTCTGAGCGACCTGACCAAAGCCATCCAGCTGCAGCCTTCAGCTCGACTCTACAGGCACAGAGGAACGCTGCTCTTCATCTCTGAGGTCTGACTGTCCACACACACACACACACACACACACACAGTGCGCGTGTCGATCACATGACCTCAAACTTGCCTTTCCATCCAGGACTACGTGGCAGCCATGGAAGACTTCCAGAGATCCTTAGAGCTGAAGAAGAACCAGCCCATCGCCATGCTGTACAAAGGCCTCACGTATTTCCACAGAGGCATGCTGAAGGTGAGCCACTGGACATGATTTGCTTTCTGTGTACGTTTTCATCCAAATTCTGATGCAGATTTTAGTCCAATAGAAAGGCTTTTCAGTGACCCTAAACAAAGCAGAGATGAAACCATCAGCAGGCCATAAGCTCCCCGCTCCTCTTCATTTTGATGCAGACAAATAAGATCCATAGTTTCTGCAGAGCAGCAGGTCTGAGTTGTAGGTGAAACCGGTGAGATTTCCCATCATCCCTTTGTTTACACTCTCACCTGCTTGCTTATAGCCCCTTACTCCCCTAACTTAACTTTAGTGCTGCAACAAAAATTGTAAATAAAATTGGAGCCACAGAACAACGTTTTGATCCAGATGTTTGCTTCAAAAAAGACGTTCACGGATCTATTTGTCTACGAGTGGACGCATGGGAATGGAGTGGAGCAGGGAGCTTATGATTGTCACATTGATCACTTTTCACTGGGATTATGTTGTCAACTCCTGACTGATTTAAGCTCAATTTTCTTCATACATATGTTCTTCATCATGGGAAAAATGCTACAAGATTTTCAAATCATGTTTTTTTTTTCCAACTCTGCTTAAAACTTGTTTCTCTCAATCAGGAGGCGATTGAGACGTTCAAGGAGGCGCTGAAGTTAAAATCCGACTTCATAGATGCCTATAAGAGCTTGGGACAGGCCTACAGGTGTGAAGGACTGGATGGATTTCTGTTTTATTGGTTGATTTCAATCAATAGACAAAAGAAAAATGTATTTTATGTGAAAGTACATTTGCAGTTGTTTTATTTTGCTTTTCTCATCTCTTCCAGAGAGCTGGGGGATTTTGAATCAGCGATGGAGAGCTTCCAGAAAGCTCTCATGCTAAACCAGAACCACATTCAGTCGCTCCAACTGCGGGGGATGATGCTGTACCACCACGGCTCGCTGCAGGAGGCGCTCGGAAACTTCAAGGTGAACCACTCCTCTGGAAAAAGTCCCAGAGAAGCAGAATTCAAACATTTCAGAGCAGGTAGGGGCTTACAAAAAGATGTTTCCCTCTTCGTCCTCCAGAGGTGTCTGCAGCTGGAGCCGTACAACGAGGTGTGTCAGTACATGAAGGGCTTAAGCCACGTGGCCATGGGGCAGTTCTACGAGGGCATCAAAGCTCAGACTAAAGTCATGCTGAACGACCCCCTCCTGGGGCAGAAGGCCAGCTCTGAATACCTCAAAGTGAAATACCTCAGAGGTCAGTGCCTTCAGATCAACATTTAAAAGGAATAAAAAAAATAGTATTTTTTTGTGTGTTGAGGGTTTATAAATTTCTTTTTAAGTAAAAGCTTTTCCTTTTTTGTTTATTTCCTTTATTCTTTGCATGTTTTTTATAACAATAATGCAATAAAAGGTTTTATAAGCAGATTTAAAAACACCAAAACTTTCAAAATGTAAAAATTATAAAATGAAAATGTCGCTGAAGGAAGACTTTTCCTCCCGATCAGGTTTAGGACTAAGGCCCGATCCGAATACTCCCCTTAGCCCCCCCCCCCCCCCCTTGATTTGAAGTGGCAGTTGAAGTCGAAGTCCTGTCCGGAATTATTATTTAAGTTTCACGCTCCAAACAGAGCGGTCCAGAGTCCACTATCGTGAGAGTAAACCGCTTCACTTTGGTGTTCTCTGAACCACAGATGTTTACATTTACATGTAAGTAATGGCTTTATATTGTAGCATGAACTTTTTAAAATTATAAAACAGCTGTTGTTATCTATTGTCAAGCATTGGAAGCTCCACGCTAATGCTAGTGGACCGGCGATTATTGATGATGTCATCGAACAAAGGTCACGTCCGAAATATTTGACACTATTTTTTCCTTACCCTTCGTTTGGAGCAATCACGGAGGGATAAATGAAGGGGGAGGGTTAAGGGGAGAATTCTGATTGGGCCTAAAACTTTGACCTGATGATCTGGAACCTTTGCAGACCACTCTCTTCTACTGGATGTTTACAATCTTTTGACTATCATAACTCTGCAATTATCGTAATTCTGAATCAGAAGAAAAGCAGCTTTGCGCTGATATGCAACACTACCGCAGCGAAGTGTTTATGCAGTCAACATAGATAAACTCATTCTGTCATGAAGAAAAGCAGCTTTGTGTCCTTCAACTTAGAGCAGGGGTGTCAAACATACAGCATACAACATACAGGGGTGACAAAAAAGCAAGTTTCTAGCCCATTCCTGTGGCGAGTTATGGTTCTTTTAAGAAATGGCTGCAATGCACAATTCTGCCACTAGGGTAGGGCTCTGCAACCTGCGGCTCTTTTATCGCTTTATTGTGGCCCTTTAGCTTTAAAAATAAATGCTAATAAATAATCAATTTAAGTTTTGCTGTTTATATTTTTAATATGTATAAGCACAGAGCAAAAATAATGCCAAAAAGTTTGATTTATTGTTACAGAAATGTTCTTTAAATGTTTTTTATTGTAAGGTTAGTCAAATAAAAGTCCACAAGTCTTATAGTTTGGTAAAATACACTAAAGGTTGACGTCCATCGGCCATGACGGAGCGCGTTACATCAATCTGCCATGACATCCGCCATGTTTGCCAGCAGCCGGGTGCCTCTCCAAATAACAGATGATTGAACCCCAATCCCCTCCAGCTGTCAGATGAAAGAGCCAGTTTGTTTGTTTGTTTTCCCTCCAGAGTACTCTCGTTACATGCACTCGCACCTGGACATCCCGGTCGCCGAGTACAACGTGGACCAGGATCTGCCGGGCAACTTCAAGAATCACTGGGCCAAAAACCTCCCTTTTCTAATAGAAGACTATGAAGAACAACCCGGTCTGCAGCCTCATATAAAGTAGGTTTGAGAAGTTCACCAAATACTGCATCACTCTAGTTATTCTCACGTCTTTGTTCCGATCGTCAGGTCAAAATATCCTCTTTTAGTGATGTTTGGTTTCTTTTCAGGCTGTCGTACAGCAGAAGAATGGTGCTGGATTGTTGTTAAATGCATTAGAAGAATAGATCATTCATGAAGAGTGTGAGACTCTGTAAAGACGGAGCTTCTGTGAGGATTAGAACGTCCTACAGTTCAGTCAGGAGAGGTCTAGTCCACAGAAATGTTAGGGAGCTAAATCTGGATTGTTTTTAAGAGTTTAACAGGAGAAAAGTGTAGATTTATTCAAACTTGCAAGCACAATTTAAGGATAAAGTCAATTAAAGTCTCTTATGGGGTCCAAATGACCTCAGCCTTACATTGATGTGTGATCCCTTCCATGAAAAGGTGGACAGGATTTAATGTCTGCCACGGATACCAGTGAAGATAAAAATCCTTAAAAAAAAAAAATTAAGGTCAGTGCACTGTCTTATAGGGTCCAGATGACCCCACTTTTAATGTAAACATGCCTAGGAAAGCACAAGGGGTTAAGTGTATTGTGAAGTATTTATTAGGCTAATGTAGTTGTTCTCATGCAGCCACGGAGCCACACTCCCGCCCTACGGCTGATATAGGCTGTCTGGGGGTAAAATAACAACTACACCTGTAAGGAACAGGCCAGGATTTTTTGGGGGAGACCTATGATCATGTCTCAGCAAGTTTTTGTCTCACGTGTGAGGAGTACGGTTGGGCACCGATTGGGTTTTATTTGTTTTTGGTGCCAGAGCAGTTCTTTGGTTTTGGTTCCTGATCAGTGCCAATTTTGGTACTTCAGTAATTAAAAATAATGCCTACACCTTACTAAATCAACACATTTTCATTTCCAAGTCACTCATTGACGGATGGTTAAGACCTCCACATCAAAAATTGACGTTTTTGGTGTCATTTTTTTTTTTGTTTTGTTCTTTTGGACATGCTGTCTGTTACCATGAAAATCAGAGCTCCCCAACCCCCAAAAACTGGTTTCACCCAACGGCGAATTCGCTGCTCGCCGCCTATCAAACAGCGAGACGCTGCGGTTGCGTGTGAGTGTGAATGTCACACTTCCAAAGAATGACATACACGGTTGATGTTGAAATATCAGGTTTATTTATTGTGAGGATTTCTACAAAAATCTACAAAAAAAAGGGGAGGGGGGGGTCTGGATGACAGCCCCTCATGCTGTCTTTTTGTGACTGACTATGAAGGCTGTCCCGCATTAACCTGAAGGGGGGAAATTAGGAGACCTTTTTTATTATTGTCTCAACAAAAATAAGAACAACATCACAGTTCAGGAGACCCGAGCAGGCTGCCCTGCTCCCTGCAGCGGCTGTCTGTCTGCCGGTGTATTGAGCGAGCTCCGCTGAAGTCTGGGAGGCCGTCTGCAGCCAGAAAACCACCGTGCTGCAACAATCTGCTGATCTGTCCAGAGTTAATCCCGTCTTCACCCAACAGTTCCTGGAGATGATCTCTGGTAAAAATCCCGCGGCTCCAGCGGGTCAAGAAGATGAATGGAAGTTTCTCTGGATAAAACGCTCGTATTGGATTAGTATTTTACCAGCTGATCGGGTCATGGAAACACGCGTTCACGTATATTCGCGTAAGTCTTAGTTGCCACTGTTACTTGATGTGGCTGTGAGCAGCACAGAGCCTTTCAGTAGCAAGGCTGCTGTTCCTGATTGATTGCTGCATGCGAGCGCCAGTGACCTGTCAAACTTCTGTGATCTGCTGTGAAATGCAGCCAGACATTCGAGCGCTGTTCATGCTCGCATCATCAGCGGTCTTATATGAGCCCGCCCACTATCGCAGGAAAGGCAGAAGGATTGTGAACTTCAAAGTACTGAAAGTAAAAGTGATTGACATGCCTAAGACAAATAAACTAAGCACAGAAATGCTGAACCAATAGCAGCAGCTCTTTCGGTTTCGGTAAATCATAACGGTTCCTACTTGGAACCGAATTTTCCAACCCTAGCAAGGAGCAGCCAGCTAAAAGACATTTCCAATCCCTTTGAGAATCACCATGAGATCTCTAAGAATTTAAACAATCTTTAATTATTTGTACATTAAGCTTAAAACTGTCTTCAATCAGCTAATCACCATCTCCAATCACTTGATGACCTTCTCTAAACATCTGACGATCAACTTTAGTCCTCTGACAACCTTAAATTGTCTCCAGGCTTTAATCATTTTTATCCATCCATCCACTTGTTCCTCCTCCCTCATCCATACATCCTCATCACCCCTCTCTCCATTTCTTTCTTCTTCTCATCCTCCATGCTCGAACGCCCTCCTCATCTACAGCCTTTTCTTTCTCCTGTTATCTTCTCAGAGATGTTCTTCCACAGAACTTTGAAAGCTACAGCACCGAGGTCCAGAAGATGATTTGCAGCGCCGACCATCTGGGAGCGCTGATGCAGTACGACACGCCGGGCTTTTTACCCAACAAGAGAATCCACCGAGGTACTGCAGGGCGGTCTCTCCCAGGAGGTCACGGGGTCAAAGATACTGAGAAGAACATCTTTGTTTGTGTTTTCACAGCCATGGGTTTAGCAACGCTGCGTAAGTAGGATGAATGCTAACGACACATCGAACTTTGGAGCAACTCCAAAGTGCGAGTCAACGGAAAAACCAGGCAGATGCAGTGGAGAGACATGTTTGACATAGCAGTCAAATGGAGAAGGTGAGAGCCTGGGAGATGAGCAGCAACTCAAGTTGATATAAATTCATATCAAATTATCTTGAAAATCCCTCAAAAGATTTATAGATTAAGAAGCGATTAGACGTGGACACATGAGGTCTGTTATTCTTCAATATTAATTATTCTTATTTGTGGCGCCTTTCGTATGGAGCTTCATTGGCACCAATATTATTTGAAACCCAAGTTAAAACACATTGAAAAAAAAATGTTTGGCCAAAAAAAAAAATTAAAACATCTGAAACTTTTTGCTATTCTATTATTTTTTAAATACATAGTTAAATTTAATTAGGCATAAAAAACTTTTTTTTTCTTTTCAATGATATGAACATCTTTTTTAAAATAGCAACTATTACACAGTAACGCACATTGCCGCTGTGCTACTGGTTTGGTAATTGAGATTATTTTAGAATAGCAAAAAGTTTTGTACATTTTACTTTTTTTTTTTTTTTTTGCCAAAGACCAATATTTTTTCAATTTGTTTTGTTTGGGTTTCAAATAATATTGGACCCAATGTGGCTCCAAACTTGTATGGCTCCAGAAGTCGCCTTACAGGTGTTTTTTAAAACAGACACAAAGACAAATTAAAAATGAATTAGAATGAGCACAAAGTTGAGAGGTGAACTTTTAACTTGAATGTTGAAACCAACATAAAAAAGTGAGTTTGAATGTTTGGATCAAACATTGGTTGTTGGGAGTTTATGGTCTATAAATTATTGTTGTCTCAGCATGGTCTATGGTCTATGAACTCCCAACTAATGTTAATATCTTAACATGCTCTCCAACCTGTGGTGACGAGCACTCCATCTGCTCATCCAAGACGAGCAGATTAAGTAGAGAGGACTTGGAGTGTGGGAGGCTCGATTGAACTGGAGAGGATCAGAGAGACTGGAAAGAACCACAATAGAAAGGCTTTCAGATGAGGATTTGAACACATGACCTTCCAGTCTCAGGACGGACACTCTACACAAGGCCACAGAGCTAGTTTGAACCAACTGAAGCTGATGGATGGATTTAAATGGGAGACTAAAATTAGATAGTTGGCAGCTTTTCATATGTAAGAAACTGTCAGATACTGTCAGTATTGCAAAGGCTGAGAAATACTATTGATGTGATGTTACTAATGTTTGAAGTAAAAAAGAGAGTAGAGTTAAAAATGACCCAGAAACTCTCAACGTGAGGAAGGGAGGACAATGGAGTTCTCAACCGTTAATAAAAATTACACAATTATTAATAGTGTTTTGTTTTGTTTGTAGGATTGCAGATCCAGACCAACCTGTTCTGTGGTTGGACCAGATGCCAGCTAGAAGTCTTAGCAGAGGCTTCAACAATCACATCAACCTCATCAGGTAACACCACAAACTGGAAATTCTTTGTGGACTTTTTGATGTTTAAAATCAACTGTTTTGAATTTCTTAGAGTTCATGTGTTCATTCTCTTCTGGGTAATGCCAGAGATCAATGATCAAGTGTTTTTGTGGTCATCACATTTTGATCTCACTCTTGGACACAAAATTAAACCTCCAATGGACACGGCTTCTGAGCTTTCAGTCTGCATTGAACTTGAACTTTAAAGACCCACTGATGAAAATTATGTTTTTAACATAAAAAATGTTTTTAAAAAAACAACAAAAAAAAAAACCTCTTCTTTTTTAACCTCGGTTGATAACAAATTAGCCAACAATGTTAGCCTTTTGCTAAAATATGAGCTAAACTCCAAATTAGCCTAAAAAACCTCAGTGGATTCCAAATTAGCCAAAAAGCTAACACATTGCTTAATTGCTAGCTAAACTCCAAAATAGCCTAAAATTCCTCAATAAAACAATAGTCAAAAATTAATAAACTATATAGTAAAATAAACATTGGAAGCTAAATTCTAAATATGTCCCAAAACCAAAAAAGAAAAAAAACCAACCGGTCGATAACAAATTAGCCAAAAATGCTAGCTTGTAACCGCATTAGAGGTATTATCAATACCTGTAACTTCTTTGCAACACATAACAAATAAAATATAACAAAGTCTGACTGATATCGCTAAAACAAATTAAAACCCACCTTTGTTTTGTATAATGCCAAAATTTGCGTATAAAACCCCCGGTTCCATAGCTATAAACAGAAATTAGCATATTTACAATAACACCCAACCTTGTTTGCAACTCGTATAAAAACAGAGGAACAGAACGGAAAAAAAAAAACAGACTTAATCTTGCGTGGAAGTGCAAAAAACACGGTTTTCAAGTTTAAAATTATTATTCTATAACAGGAGTCTGCAACCTTCAACTCTTAAAGAGCCATTTGAGTTGATTTCTCACTGATCAGAACCCAGTAGGAGCCACAAAGTCGAACTTCACCTTTCAGAAAAACAAGACACTGATTTGCATTTATGTTATTGTTACTCTTAGGATCAATACATAAAAAAGCATAATTAAAACAGAAATATGAAGATAAAATCAACTTTTTAAAATATGATATTGTTTATAACCTTTGACTGATGTTCACATGACTTCCTTTCAAAATAAGACATCCTGTTCCACATAAAATCCTCTGTGCTGCAATTGTAGAGATGAGCATTGATTTAAAAAAAAATAAATTGTCAATTTTACTATTTGTGGTGCATCTCAGCCATAAATTCATAAAACTTAACGACGATTAATTCAGAGCTGTCTGCTCAGCTGCTGGACATGAAAGTAAAAAAATAATAAAATATGTCAAATAAAATGTAATCAGAGCTATGTTGAAGTGACCCTTACTGTTTTTTATTTTAACAATAACTTTGAATTTTTTTCAATAATAGACAGTCCATTTTATAATTTGGCACACTTTAGGTATAGAATCTGGTTGTGCTTACTAACCTTAAATTGGGTTTTAACGCTAAACAGAACTAAAAATGAGTTTAAAATGAGTTTAAATGTATTTAAATGTATGTTTAAATGGATTACAATTTTTTTTCTTTCTACTTTTTATTTCGTTTCTAGGGGGCAGATAATCAACATCAGATACTTGGCATATTTCGACAACATCCTCGACTTCATCAAAGACAGAATACTGGTTTATCACGGGTAAAACCTATTTACAAAATCGCAACAAATAAAAACAAGTTTTCTTAGTTTGATATTGTCTTATTTTTTTAAATCTTTCTTTACATTTTGGATGAAAAACAAATTTTTCCTACACATTTTTAACTGAAATTTTTATTCAATGTCAGTGCATACAACCCCAGAGGGCTTTTGGAAGTTCGACAAGCTCTCGAAAATGTGAATAAAATAGAACATCTGCTTCCTATAATGAAGGTATGAAGAAAAGAAAACAGCATTCGTCTAACAATGTGACCGTATTGCAGCGAGCACATGTCAGTGTTGGTTTTTATCATTGTTGCATTGTGTTTTTTTTTCTTTCCTGAAGCAGTTCAATAGTAAAACAAGAGACGGATTCACCGTCAACTCTAAGGTGCCGAGCATGAAGGATCCTGGTAAAGAGTATGATGGTTTCACCATCACCATCACTGGAGACAGGTAAAACAAGAGACTTTGCCTTAAACAGAAAAAAAATAGAATGTTACCTTTAAAAAAAAAAAAAAAAAAATGTTGATCTGTTTTCTTTTGCCATTTCCACATTCCAGCCAGAACTTTAATAATTTCTGCAAAATGTAAGAAACACTCCAAAAAACTAGATTGAGAGTTGAATTATCTTTTTTATACAATTTATGGCTCTAGTTACCTTTTTCTTAAAGGTGTTCCTCAAGTATCCGCACTGGGACTACTTTTTATTTAAGAAAATAGCGTGACGATGATTATGAGCTTAGATGATTGTTTTTTTTTTTTTTTTTTATAAAGTACTTCCCTTATACTATATTTCAAGCGCTGGTGTTCCTCACGGATCAGTTCTGGAGCTACTTTATTTTATTTAATCTGAAAATAAAACTACGAAATGAAATTAATTGTAAATTAGGAATTTTATTTTAAACTAACCTCCGGTTATTTTGTTTAAAAAAATCAGCTCTAGTAATTAGACTTTAGATCTGGCTAGTTAAAGCATTATCATGGTCATGGTCGTGGATGTTTTCTATAAAGCCTTTTTGTCTTATCTGACATTTTAATAATAGCACATTTATGTGAGGAATAAATTACATTTGCAACCACAAACAGTGATAGGCGGAGCTTCAGGAATCGAGTCATTTTCCTTCAGAGTGGGAAAAAAACTTACTAAAGATAACAAATATTTAATGAATAATTAGTTTTTTTAGTGTTCCAAATGCAATATATTATCATATATATGGATATAGTTTTCACTATTCATCTATGTGAAGATGTTAGGTCAACGAGAGACTGAATATCTCTTTTTTTTCTAGGGTGGGAAACATGTTGTTCTCAGTAGAGACGCAGACGACGGAGGAGAGGACGCAGCAGTATCAGTCAGAGATCGAGTCCATCTACAAAGACCTGACCGTCAAGGGAAAGGCGCTGATGCTCTCCACAGAACTGGGGGTTTGTCTTTTTTCAGCCTAACAAACCCATGTTGATAAAAAACAAATCTAACCAAGCAGACCCGACAGCTCAGCTTCTAGGATCACTTGAGTTCTCAAATTTCGTCACCATGTTAAGTTGGAGGTTCACAGAGTTTGTCCTCTCTTGGTGGGTGGAGTGCTCCTGCCCCAGGGGGAGGAATTTAAGGATCTTTGAGGATTGAGGGAAGATTGGAGCATGAGGCTGACAGTGGTGCGTTGTCTGCTGTTAAGCGGTTGATGTTTCGGGCTGTTGTGGTGAAGCTGAGCCAGAAAGCAAAGCTTTGACCTTAATTCCAACACTCACATGTGGTCACATGACCTGACAGAAAAGGGTCCTGAAAACAAGCCACTGAAATGAGCTTCCTCTGTAGAGAGGCTGCGTCACCCTCCAGAGGTGGGGTGAGAAGTTTTGTCCCCCGGAGAAAGAGCTCAGAGTAGAGCTGCTGCTCCTCCACATCGAAAGGAGCCGATTGAGGAGGCTTCTGGTCTGGATGCTTCCTGATGCCTCCCTGGGGAGCAGATCCAGGCAGGAATTTGCTAATGCCGTGAGGAACGATGCACGCTAGTTTTTCGCAATGACTCCTGGGAAATTTCTAGTGCGCTCAATGATGGAGTTGTAGATTTTGTCATGAATCAGTCTCCTGTCTCCCCCTGTGAGGGCAGAACCCACTGCCTCACATTTAAGTTAAGTTCATTTGTTATAGTTCTTCTTTTTTTGGTAGAATATTTGTACAGAAATCTAGTTTACTCTACAGATCACATAACAAAATTAACTTAATGACCTGATCACACATTTAGTTGATTTTGTTCTGATTGTTTTTGAGTTCTCTGAGGCCTGATGCTGTGAAAGGGGGAGGAGCTACACAGTTCTTGATGATGCACAGGCAGAGCGGGACAACTTCCTGGATACTCCCATTTGAAGATGGAGGGGAAAGATGAAGTTTAGTCTTAGTTGGACTATTGTTTTCTTTTGTTGAAATATGTTAAACTTGTTTTGAAGTGCAAGTTTTGTTTTGTTTGCTTAAAAATCTGAATTACTAGTAATTTACTTCTTTATTTAATATTTAGGTTTTGAATGTTTGTATTTGTAGTTCCCCCCCATTGTATCATTGGTCTGATCAGCCAGTATAAAACCTCCCTAATGTTTCCTGTCAGGCGGTCAGTTTTGGTTCAGTTGGTTTGAGCTTTTGTTCTGATTTTCTAAGTTCCATCTAGTTAAGTTGATCTCATTTTCATTTAGGTTGAAGGATAAGCTGAAAACATTTATTTTTTATTTTTATTTTTATTTTTTTGCAGGATGCGGATGCTGTGAGCAATCTGATCCTTTCTCTGGTGTATTATTTCTGCAACCTCATGCCTCTCTCCAGAGGATCCAGGTAGGATCTCTCAACAATTCATGAATTTGTTCTGCAGGTCACAGATCGTCACAAAGTCTCAGAGGGAAAAAAAAATCATAAATGTGATTTATTACAGCAGACTCAGGAGCAGATGACATGACATTTAGCATCTGGATCAGTATGTGGGTCATTCAGACCACAAAGGAAAAACAAGAAATCACTTACATTATTTTTCTGCTATTTATGTGATTTTTAAGGAAGTTTTATTTAAAAAAAACCCACCAGGTTGTCTCCTCCTCATCTGCCTGATTCTCTCTTGACTCATTTCTACTCATTCTCCTTGGTCGCTTGTTGTAAACACAATTGTTACCTTATTATAAAAATCTCTTAACCAAGCAAAGATAACAAAAACAAATATATTTGGAAATTGAATTTAAGAAAACAAATCCAGTAAATATGGATTTACTGAGACTTTTTTCCCTACATGCTATGATATGCAGCAACTAATTCATAAAGTTACAAACATGATGGATTTTTTTGTTTAGAAAATACCTTTTTTTCTAATAGTTTTATCATTTCTTTTTTTGTATTATTCCACACCTTAAAAGTGAAACGAGGCTGAAGATGAAGTCTGGTTTGTCCCGTTCAATGGGTCCAACATGAAATCTTGTGGGCAAAAAATTGAAATCTATGGAGATGTTTTAAAGAGAAACACTCAAAAATTAAGGGAAAAATAGAAGCTCCATCTTCTGTTTTATTACTGGTTGGAGACTCGTTCATTTTGGATCTGTTTATTAATCTCATTACTAAACAAATCTATGGAATGTGTTTCATTTTGTTTAAACAAATAATAATAGCTAATGGTGATTTGGTGTCAAATGGCCTCCACATTCCATAATATTTTATTTACAGAACAAACTGTCCGATTTATTATAGAAGCAAACATCCAGAATGAATGAAAACGGAACACTTTTCTCAGCTGCGTCTGTCCCTGCTTGTCCTCAGTGTTGTGGCATATTCAGTGGTGATGGGGGCGCTGATGGCCAGCGGGAAGGAGGTCATCGGCAAAATCCCTAAAGGAAAGGTAAACACGAAAAGCACTTCAGCATTTTGATTTTAGGGCGTTGTTTGACTGTTCGAGGGAGGAGCGTGGTTTCAACTCACAATCAAAAAATGAAGTCGTCGTGGATGTCGTGTTAAAAAATGAAAATGATTTATTTTCAAAACAAGTCCGTATTTGTCTTCCTGTAACAAAAAATAGTCAATGTCTTTTTGATTATCTCTGTGTTTTGCGATTAAGAAGAAACCTTTTGTTCCTCATCCTCCTGACTTTCAAGCCAAGTTAAATGGGCTCACCTGGTTACAGGTGTCTGCTGATTGTAGGGAGGAGCAAATCAAACCCAAATGTAAACAACTTAAACAGTCTTATTTCATTATCGTTTCTTCCAAAATAACTTAAATCTCATTTATTCTCAAAAGTAAATCCATATAGCTCCAACATTCCAGCCCCTAATTGTTTCAACAATAGGAAAACAATTACCAAAAATATTAAATAATCAATTGGAGCCAATGTGTCAAATTCCCAAATAAAATATAGTTATACATTTCTTCTCCTCTCAATCTAATCTTAAAATAAAAACTAAATTCAGGTCAAATGGTCAATATGGTCACTGAATCACATCAGAGTCCTCTTACAATTTAAAATGTTTGATTTCTTTAAGGACTTTTTGTTTGTAGACATATTTAAGCTCGTCACATTTTAAATATTTCTATAAATGTATCTACATTTTCCTCCATGTCTGTAATTCAGCCCCTTGAGTTTGAAATGATGTCAGCGTTTGTTTTTGTTTTAGTTGGTGGATTTTGAAGCCATGACTGCACCGAGTCCAGAGAACTTCAGTAAAACCACAAAGAGCTGGATGCACTTGAAGAGGTGGGGCCAACAGAACTCGCACCTTTTTCTTTGTTGTCGCTTCTACTCGACCAGAACCTCACCTGACCTCCTCTTCCCGCACAGTTTGCCAAGTTGGTACCAGAACCTCCCATCCGTGTCGGAAACCTTCCCCACCATCAGAACCATGATCGAGGTCCTCAACACAGACTCGTCCTCATATTGTCCAAAGAAGTCCTAACTGCTGCAGAAAGCCCGGCAGAGCCAGACTCTGGTTCTGTCCGTCTCCGCTTGCCGGGCCCGGGCTGAACAAGCACAAATACATCCGTCTGCGCCGCATCAGACATCTTGAAATGAATATATTTAGGTTGAAGGTCAGCTTTTTTTTTTTTTTGAAAATCTCTAATTGGCACTTTAACTTTGATATTTTTTAAAACAAACGCAAACTTTCAAGACTGTTGGACTCCAGATACATCCCAGATTTTATTGAGTCTGAGATTTAAGATCAGTTTTTAACCATCTGGTTACAAACATTCGTATTTTATAATCTGATTCTGGTTTTTCCCCTCAACTTTTTCTGTCATATTTTAAAAATCGATTAAAAATAAGTAGAAACTCCAGGTTTTTGTTTTACCAATTTACCTCACAATGTTATACTATTTAAAAGAGGCTCCAATAAATACAAATCTGGGTCATTATCTATGTTTTTGGTAATTGTGGATTTAAAATAAGAGTTCATGTTATGGTTGTCCTCTAAAATCTTTGGCTGGAAGAGGAAGCACAAATCATGCTTGTGTTTATTTCCAGTAGTTTAGTTCAACCATTCATCTTTCATCCTTTCCGTGACTGAGAGCTTTATTTTTTTGTCCAGCTAAAAGCTTTTATTTTGAAATGTCAACAAAAACATCCTTTTATTGTAATAGTTTAAAAGTAAGAATGTGAACAAATTTGTAAAATTATTGAAGTTTACGCTGATATTTTTTTGCTTTATTCAGGTTAAAGTGCTGTCACCCGTGATTCTGATTAGAGATTTATGTTGATCTCTTTTACTTAAAAAGGAAAGCTGCCTAAAGTCACCCTGAGATTTAAATTACATCACTGAGATTATTTTTTTCTCCTCTAGCAGGGGTAAGTTCCAAACATAAAGGGGAAATTATTATTTACAAGCATTCAGAAGTATCAATAAGCTCCGCCCCCAAAGCTGACTGTATTTTCATCTGCTCATCAATCAAGTGCTTCAGTGAGGACTGTACAACAACCTACAAACTTGAAGTTTTTCAATGAATGTTCGACTGTCAATAAAACTGGTAACAGTTTCTGTCTGATCTGAATTTTTTTTTTTACTGATTGACTCAAAAAAAGCCGCACTTCACTTGTTTTTCTTTTCTCGTTCACGTGTCTCCACCCACGTTTTTCAGTCCATTTTGAGGCTCTATACCAGAAACTGCGGCTCCAGATCCACATGTGGCTCTTTTATCTCTCCATGGTGGCTCCTTGGCCAAATATAAAAAATAAGTCGAGGAGACTGCTGACTCAGCCATGTTGACCGTCGGAGTCGGCAGCTTCCTGCTAATGGCTGCCAAACTAAAACTACTTAAAGAAAACAAATAAACCAAGCCTGCAAACTAAGACTACCAAGGTCCAACCCCAAACTAAAATAACAAAACCCAGCGGTGCAAGACTGATGAGGACAAAGGGGAAAAATAAAATAGCAATTTTTAGAGTGAAATTTAAATTGGTGACATGTATAATTTGATGGCTGAGATGCACATGGATCATGAATTATGTAGGTTTTTACATCCCTGTTTAATCTCTGAGAAAAGTGTTCGATCAGGGGGTGGGGGAAACGCAAAAAGAGGAACTGAAGAGGAAAATTAATTTAAACGTTCATTGTGAGTGGAGCGGAAGTTGGTTGGTGTAAAAAATCTTAAATTATTGATTTAAATGTTCTTTGTCCGTTTGTTCTGTTTTTGTACTTTAATGGGAACAAATAATTTATCTGTTTCTCTATAATCGTTTAGAAAATAATAATTACATAAAATAGTCATTTTTAATTTTTCTCGTTTATTTTACTTTGAAAAACAAATGATACATGGATCCAGTTATGGCATCCGTATTGCCCTGGTAACGTCAAACTTTGACCAATTCGGGACTCTGTTTTTGGTGGTAAGGCAAGGCAAGGCAAGGCAAGGCAAGTTTATTTGTATAGCACATTTCATGTACAGAGACAATTCAAAGTGCTTTACATAAAACAAAGAAACAATCAAAAGAAATAGTAAAAAAAAAAAAAAAAAAAAAAAAAAAAACGTCTTGAAGGTCCAGCTGCTTGAAAATTGATCACAAAGGAGAACTTATTGATTGCGGTTTGTGCCTGACCCGAATCATCTCACACCAAGTCATCATGTCATCAAGTCATCATGTCAGAATAGAGCTGTTGTAGAAAAAAACTTGGAGCAAGATTCCTGAGATTTACACCGCTTTGACATGTCGCACCAAGCCTCATCCAACTGTAGGTGGCAGGCATACGCATGTAAACGGTAAAAAAAAGAGGAAGCCCTTCCCTGCTCGTGAACACCATGGGTTAAATGTGGCACATGCCCAGTGTTAACGTAGAGTTTAATGAGTGAGCTTTGGTCACAACTGTTTTACTATATAGTAATAGGACACGTTAATGTAGTAAAGACGCTGTCATTGAATTCCCACCATTATTTAACCTCTTTTACTCAGCAACATGAATTTATGTAGTTATATATTTTTCAAGCCTCGTGAAGGGGTTAATTTTATTTAAAAAAATTGTTTTCATTGTTTAAAAATTAGTCTTTTTTGTGTTTTTTTTTTAAATTTATTGTTTTTATTTTATTGTCATTGCTTCCGTTTCTTCCACATCATGCTGTAGTTCCGACACCTATCGCTAGATGTCGCCAAAAACACAGTTTTCGTGACGCCTCATGACTCCGTCACGTGACCGAGGTGCTCACTCTAGCAAGTGTCCGCCGCCTTCCCTTCACTCTCTCCGAGGGGCGCGCGAGCCATGGAAGCTGCCGGTGAGATGGAAGAGCGCGAGCCGTTAACGCGCGCGCTGAGTCTGCTGGTGAACCTGGGCCAGGTTCTGCTGCAGAAGGCCAAGCAGGAGGCTGCAGGTATGACAATCCTCCAAACATCAACTGAGCACGTGTTCAGGCGGAAGTTTGAACTATATTTAGTGCTTGGAATGAAACCCTCACAAGTATTCAGTTACTCATTTTGATATTTCTTTTATTTTAAATACTTCATTAGAATTTCCATCTGTTTGAAGTCTTAAAGCAGCAGAAATGTTCTTCTTGTTCTGCTGATTCATTCTTTCTATCGAGTTAAAAGTTTAATCCCATGATGCTATTCAGTTTTTACTGAAAAGAAAATCATACATATATATATATTTCTATTTTATATATATATATATATATATATATATATATTCCTCCATAGAGTAGATTCATTTAAAATAATGCTGAGTCATCGTGACTTGAATGTTGACATAACCCAGTTTTACTTATTTTAAAACTTAATTAACACATCAGATATTATTCTAAACTATATTTTAGTTGTAGCTAAATACAGATCCTCGCTTTATACTTTTTTTTTCCTGCAAACGACATCAGGTGGGGTCTCTTGTGGTGGAGTAAATGTAATCCCTGTCATGCTGGTCAGAAAAAATGCCTAAATCTCCAAACAAAGCTTCTCTGTTGTTTCTCACTCAGCCTCCCTGGAAACCTTCGTTCCGCACAAAATCACCACGATGTTCGGCTTGATCACCGCCGGAGCCAACTTCTACAGGAGGTGGGCTCCGATCGGCTCTGACACGTTAACAACAGATCAATAACGCTTTGACCTGATTCTCTGCTGTCTCTGAGCAGCCTCGGAGTGAAGACGAAGAGTGAGGCAGAGGAAGTGTGGAAGAAGTCATACCAGTAAGTGTTTTTAATGCAGATGTTTCATTCAGGTTTGACACATTCTTATTTATTTAACTCTCTGTAATGTTTTTGTCATCCCAAAACACATTAACCACTTCATTTGATACTGCCATTTATTTTTAAATAAATATTTGAGCATTATTCTGTGTAATTGTTCTTTTATTTAAATGTTGTGGGTAAAACTTAATGTTTTGAAGTGATCATCTGGTGAGTTTAGATGTTACCCTGTTTTATCTGTAATGAGTCTGAGCTTATAACTTCAGTTTATGTCAATAGATATTTCTTTGGAAGTATCAAGGCTACAAAGAAAAAGTATCATGAGTTTTTTTTTCCTCGTAAATTTAAAACTTTTAATCTTGTAAATTTAAAACTTTAAATCTTGTAAATTTATGACTTTAAATCAGGTAAATGCACAACTTTAAATCTCTTAAATTTGCGAGTTTTTTCTCGTAAATGCACAACTTTAAACTCTTAGATTTGCGAGTGTTTTTCTTGTAAATGTACGACTTTAATACTCATGAATTTGCAACTTTTAATCTAAAAAATATGCAAAAGTTTGTCTTGTAAATTTATGACTTCAAATATCGTAAATCTACAACTTTAACTCTCTGCAAGAGTTTTTCTCGTAAATTTTTTACTTAAATTTGGTAAATTTACAACTTTAAATCTCATAAATTTCCAAGTGTTTTCTCGTAAATTTACGACTTTAAATCTCGTGAATTCATGACTTTAAATCTCATGAATTTAGAATTTTAAATCTTGTGAATTTACGACTAATTTCTCATAAAATAAATCCGTTAAAACTTTTTTCTTGTAAATTTACAAGATTTCATGCCGTAATTTAATAAAAAATGTTTGCTCTCAAACTGGCCCTAATATTCCGTTGTATGAATTTTAAAATTTGTGATTTTTTGCTAAAAAAAAATAGAAAATAAAATGTTTAAATCTAAAAATCTTTAGAGTTGTTGTTATTTATGAAAGAGTCTGTTCTGAGAAAGTTGTCTTTTCTTTCATAACAAAGACTGTGAGTGTTTAAAATTTTCTTTTTTTGTTTAGAATCCTCATTAAGTATACACACATTTTTAACACATTTGTTTTGTTTTTATTATATTAGCCATGCAGCTGTAAGAGAACAGGTGGAGGAGCTTCTGCAGCTGGAGGTCTGACATATTTAAATATCGATATGTATTTTTAAAATTTCAATATTTAGATTTTTTATATTTACTACTTCTCATGTGTTGTTGTTTATGTTGTATTAAGTTTTTATCAGTCAGAGATTCTAAAAGTGAAAACTCCCATCTGTTGTCTGCAGAGCGAGTGGGACGCGTTCCTACAGAGCGTGGATGAGGATCTGCACAGCACAGATAAGCTGCTGTCAGGATCGAAGGCGGCAGACAGAATCGGCGCCGACTCGGTGTTCACAGATGCTCGGACTGCAGAGTGAGTCCACCACAGCTGCTCTCTGAAGTCCTGCAGATGTTTGTTCTGCTGTTTTGTCTTTGGTTTGTTAAGAACTTTATTCATCAGAGATGTTTTAGAGTCAAGATTCAAAACAGTGTGTTTTTTTAGAAGTGTAACTCTGGGTCAGTTCCTGGGCCAGAACCAGAAGCTCCTCCTGGTTCTCATCAGGCACTTCGGATGACTGCCGTGACGAGACCACGTGGCCGAGCTGGAGGCCAGTGAGGTGTGTTCCCCTTCAGGTGTGAGCTCCGCTTCACGCCGACAGCTGAGATGTGTGTTGTTCTCCCGTTCTGTTCTGCAGAATCTCCTGCAGGCTCGGTCCATGCGTGTCTTGGTGCTTTCCTTCGGCGGCGTGGAAGGAGCTAAGCTGTGGCTGGAGCAGACCGGGTGCAGCTTCCAGATGCTTCTGGATCCACAGAGAAAGGTTCTCTTGGTTCTGCATCAGAAGACGGGTCGACAGACAGATAACTTTGTTCCAGTTCAAATAAAACGATAACAGGAAATTGTCAAACATTAACAGTAAATGTGCTGTGAGGGGTCATTTCAGATCGCTTTTGGGATGAATTATTTAAAGCAGTTCTAAAAGATCCAGCAGAGGGAGCAGCTGGACTGTTTTAAATACAGCTGAGAAATCCGTCTGTCATGCAGGTTCTTCTTCCCCATGACTTCTAAAACAGTCGTGCAAACCTGCATAGCAACACGTGAATGTGAGCGTATTGAATGTTGACGTCCGAATCCCACGTTTAGGTGTGTTTACATCAACTTTTCATTGGAAGTGGACGCTTGAAAACACATTCCCGAGACCGGTGTGAACGTAGCTTAAAGTTCCCCTCTCGTGAAAGTCCTGTTTTTTGAGTTCTTAAAATGTATTTGTGGCATTTTTCTTATAAAAGAGAACAAATGTAATAAGAAATCATTTTGTTTTTGTATTTCTCCTTTTAAATCTCTGTCAATCAAACTGTCACACACAGACTCAGTTTGAATTAATGATCTTTTTTAAGCACACAGAGCTATCATAATCAGACAGGAGGGATCAAGGGCGGGGCTACCGAAAGCCACGCCCCCTCAGAGGCGATTATGGAAACAGAGGCTTCGTATCAACATGAGAAATGGCTTTTTAAACAATTAGTGTAGTGGGATTTTGGTTAAAAACGTCATAATCATCATTAAAACACTACTGGAAATGTTTTTTTTTTTTAAAGTTGTCATAGGGGAACTTTAAATAATGTAACTATGTTTGTTTGTATACCTAAAGCCCTCGTGGATCACCAAACGTGCAAGCATAGATTTGGTTTCTCCATGAAATCAGTAAAGAGTAGCTTTTACTGTACTAAAGAATACTTTGTTCCTCTGGGTACAGATCTACAGGAGTTTTGGCCTGGGCTCGTCCTATTCCAAGGTGTTGAAGTTTGACTGCATGCTGAAGTACTCAGAGTACCCGATATCAAACAGAGATTTCCCTGACATTCCCTCTCGTCTTCTGGAAGACATTTACCAGGTGCAAAAACGTCTGCATGTAAACAACTGCTGAGGGACTTAAATTCAATTGTCATTATTATTTAAAAAATGTGTAACTTTTCTCTTTGTGATTTTAGCGATTAACTAACTAATGTAGCCACATAGCAGATTTTAGTCCCACCCATTGATTGTACATGAGAACTGGACTGAGTGAGTGTGACATCACCCATAGTAAATGGTCTACTTTCGGCTCCAATCAAATGAAGTCAATTCAGTTGCCATTTTTTTTGCCATGTTGGAGCCAGCAGCAGACACTCAAAATCAGTCAAAGGTTTTGAATATTCGACGTGGAGACCAGCATGCACCATATAATTTTTTTGAAGCATCTGATTGGTCAGTTAAATAAATGAAATAACTGTCAGCTGTTTATTTCTCTATAGAAGTGTACGGAATTTTGGCTTCTTGGAACCAGCAGGTACTTTCTGTTTGCCACACGAGGGGGGGAGGGGTCACTCAGTCCACTTCTCATGTACAGTCAATGGTCTTAAACCTGTTATAATTAGGTTAAAAGGTTTATTCACCATATCAATCATAAAAAGTGTAATTCTGATATTTTTTTTCAGATGGGCGGGGATTTTTTGTTGGACGACGCGGGAACAGTCCTTCTCTCTCATCCATCGAAAAGCCCTATGGACAGGCCGAGCGTGTCGGACATCCTGAAGGTGGCGGAGGAGACGGGCGGTAACACCGAACAGCACGAGGTCCAGAAACAGTAAAGCATCCCCCGCCGCCACAGAGGAGCATCAGAGCTTCAGTTCACGCCGATGACGCCACTTCTCGCCATCATGACCTCATGAAGAGACGTGGCCGATGCTGAGTGAAGATAAGAGCTGGTCTCCTCTGTGGAGTCACTGCTTGAAAGAGAACGGAAAGTGACTGCAGATAATTGTTTCAGTTAGTTCCAAGTTATGAAGGAGATTCATCAAAATTAAAAATGACTAATGTAATTTACTCACAGTTGTAAGATGCTAAAATAATATTTATATAAAAAAGATAAATGAAACTAATTTTACTGATTAAAAATAAAAATATATATTAATAGTTTTTGGGTAAAATGTAAACTTATTTTTAGCCCTCTGATAATACAACCTATTGACTTTTTTCCTTTAATTATAGTCTATTTTTATCAATAAAAAATGTTATTGATGGAATGTCAAATTAAAACTGAAAAAAATAACTTTTAGTCATTCTATTTTCTGCTATTATTAGTGATTTTAAAATATTTTCACTCATTTTTAATGAAAATGTAGGAAAAGGGGATTCTTATTGAACTTAATTGTGTTGCGTAAATATATTTTGGAAAACACAATCTGTTTTTATCTTTGTGTATCCATCAGGTTGATTAAACAAAAATTAAAGTCAAAATTCGATCACCTTTTGATCCATTGTCAAAGTGGTCTTTTAATCATCATCATCTCATTTTTAGTTAAAATAAAAAAAAAAACCTGTGTGGTTTTCTAGGACATAGTTTGTGGCAGGACTTCATTAGAAATTTCCCTCCCTATTCTCTGTTTACATGCTCTCTCGCTAGCTTACAGCCCCTCACACCTTCAAGCTAACATTAGCGGTGTAGCAAAAATGGAGAGCAATATCAGAGCTATCCATCTGTACAGTTTAGATCCAGATTCCAGCTCAGACGAGGAAAACAAAAACATTCATGGATCTTAAGTGGCAAAATCATAGCGGAGCAGGGAGCCCAGCATATTTTTAAATATATATAAATATATTTATATTAAAATCAGGAGATCTGGAGTATAAGGCGCACTTAAAAGCCTCCATTTTTTTCAAAAAACAGCAGAGCGTTGTATAGTCCGGAACACCTTATATATGGATTAATGCTAAAGCGACTTTTAGAGATACACTGCGCTTTATTAAAAATGTCAGTTTTTATGAGTTAAAAAAAGCTTGGGTGTTATATGCTAATGCGGCTAACGTATAGCAGTGTCGAACTTTTTTTTTTTTTTTTTTTTTTTTCCACGTTATGACCAACGTTGGGAGTTAGCTTACTTCCAGTTACGTTTGTTTTAGCTGCATGTCTGTTGTTTATGTGTTGCTAACAGGGTTGGGCATCATTGTACATACGCTAACACGGCTAACATGTAGCGGTGTCGAACTGTGTTTTTGTTACGTGATTTTATGAAGGTTGGCGTAGCAACGCAGAAACGTTTATTTTAGTGACATTTATTTGTTTAATGAATTACAAACAAGGTTGCGAATTACAAGTATCGTGAATATGCTAACGCCGCTAATGTGTAGCGTGTTATAAGCGAGTTGTAGAGATGCTGTAAACGTAATTATTATTCATTAACATTATTAAGAGAATGTGATTCTCTTTCCTCATTTAATGCGCCTTATATATGATACAAGTTCAAAAATGGACCTTTTGTTGATGGAGCGCATTACAACCCGCTGCGTCCAATAGTGCGGAAAATACGGTATATCTAATAAAAAAAAATAACGTATAATCTGTCTCCAAAATTGAATATTTTTTTGTATTTAATTTAGTTAAAAATGTCTGAAAAAGTGACAAATTTGACACTATCTGTAAAAAGTTTGGATACTCTAAAAAGGAAAACCATCAAATTTTTTGTGTGTTTTTTTTTAGGTAAAGTAAAAAAAAATAACTATCATTTTGACCTGAACGGGACAAAAGCTAAAAACGTTTTATGCATTATTAAAAATGGAAAAACCCCTCCATTAGACCAAAAGTGATCTTGAAATGGGTCATTTTTGACCCACTTCTGGAACATTTTAGGCTGCAGTCACGTGCATCAAGGGTCAAAGGTGTTCAGGGATTAAAGGTCTTAACAGTGGAGAAGATGTTGGAGAATCAGCAGTTTCAAAGGGGTTCCACCCTCCTCCAGACTTTACCAAAACCTCGTTTTCCACCTGCAGAGAGGCCCTGCCTAATTCCTTTAAGACAAAGTACACACTGTTGTGTATCTCCAAGTGTTTCGGTATGCGCTGACTCTCCAGAAACCGCCTCCAGCTTCTCCCTTTTTTGGAAGACTTCACTCAAATATTTTGAATTCCACGAATAAGAGACCCTTAAGTCTGAACTGGTCAACTGTCAGTGCTGCTGCAGCTGAAATGTTTGTCATTATCAAACAGGGAGACAAAATTCATTCATTGTTATTAAATAAAATGTATTTTTTTAGTTCTCAACAGTTGGAAAGAGAAACCGTGATTTAAAAAAAAAAAATGCAGTTTTGAATTGAGTTAAAAATCCACCCTGTCATCAAACTCGCACACATAGTTCATGGTCCGGTCGCAATAGTTGTCCCACCAGTCGCCGTCGTCTGACGACATGGCCACACAGTTCTCCCGCCGCCCTCCGTCCGGCTGAGTGGACAGGAAGTGTTTACGCCACTGGAAATACGAGACCGCGGTCCCGTCGTCAAAGAGATACACGCCCTCGGAGCGCAGGTCGTTGATACCCAACCACACGGGCAGGTTCTTGGAGTGGAAGAAGGTCTTGACGTAGTCGGCGAGGGCCTCCTGCTCCTTGCGGTCTCGAGGCATCGCCATGCGTCCTCCGCGTTCCACGCACTTGCGGGACGCTCCTGCGTAATCTTCCATTCTGTTGAACACCAGGTAGCACTTGTAGCCCATCCTGTGGCCTTTGAGGCAACCTGTGGAGGACAAAGGATCAGGGTTCAATACCCAGGGGTGCAATGAGCTGAATCCAATGTGGGTCCTTGGGTAAGACCCTTCTATGGAGCTAATATTATTTGAAACCCAAATAAAACAAGTTTAAAAAATATTAGTGTTTGGCCAAAAAAAGAAAGTGAAACATTTTGCTATTTTAAAATAAACTTAATAATTTTCAGCTTCAAATGTCTGCTTTTTAGGTTTCTAAATTTCAATTTCAAAATCTTTTTTTTTTTTCACTTTCAACTCCTTTTTCGTTTTTGAATCTGAAAATTTCAGTTTTATTATAATTATAATTAGAAATGGTTTATTTCAAGCCATCAAAGGGAAATAAAGTAAATTGGTGTGCAATGCAATCAAGTATCAGAAGTTTACTTCCATGAAGACATGTCAAACACAGGATAACTAGACATGAAGAGATTGCCTGAAACGCAGTGGGAGAAGGTGAATTTGTATAATCCCACACCGGCTCGACCTTTCCATTTCCTCTATATGTATTATCATTATCCTGTTTGTTACTTGAGATCAGATATTTATATCATTCCAACATAGATTCAGGTTATTATGAATCCTGAAGGAACACCACCCTCATCAATTTCGATTGGTCCTTTGTGTTTGCCCCGCCCCAACGCGCCAAAACACCCATATTCTTTTCACTTTGTTTTATTGTGGTTTCAAATAATATTGGTTCCAATTTAGCTCCACACCCTTCACGCCACTGCCTAACCATGAAGGGAGCCCAAGTCTCCTTGTGCTGGACCCAAGCCCAGATAAAATAAAGAGGTCTGTCAGGAAGGGCATCCGGCGTAAATGTCTCTGCCAATGCACGGATCAGTGGAAGCTGAATCACCGAGAAGACCCTTGGAGCAATATGTCGAAAGCTAAACAACAACAGTCCCACTGATAAACCAAGGTCCATAAAGACACGGAGGACAGAGTCTGGTGTGGATGAACTGGACTGACCTGAACCTCATAGTACACCTTTGGGATGAATTAGAGAGAAAAACATTCCTATAAACACTCCTCAACTTTGTGGTCAATAAATGCAAAAGGAGGACCCACATCTTATTGAACTCTATGGGTTAAGAATAGCACTTCAGTTCATATGTGAAGATAATAAAGTTTAAGTACCTAAATGTGGTCAATACCCTTTAAAACATTTGATATAATCAGGAATGCTAGCTGATTTGAACACAGACTGTCATTTACTTATGGTCCTGTGTGCGTAACAATTCCCACTTTGGTCACCCCGAAAAAATTCCACTGCCAGTTTTGCATTTGACTCTTCATTCAGCCTAAACTGCTGCAAATACAGTATTGATCCTTTCATATCATTCCTTTATTGTATTACAGCAAACTGTCTTCTGTGACCCGATTGGCTGTAGATCTTGTCATTCAACCTCCTCTTTGCTGTGTCTCCTCTACAGAATGCATGCAGTTTGCCAGTAATGTTAAGATCTAAACTACCGTATTTTCTGGACTATAAGCCGCTACTTTTTTCCTAGGTTTTGAATCATGCGGCTTATACAAAGGTGCGGCTATTCTGTGGATTTCTCTTCCACCGCTAGGGGAGCTCTAACCGGAATTTGAATCAAAAACAAGATAGACAAAAAATCAATGCAAATCAGAAAAGCCAACACTGCTTTTACTTTGGCTGATAGAACACTCGTGACAAATTACTAACTAGTAATTATTTTAAAAATCCTTCTTCATCGTGGAAATCACAGAAAGAAGTTTGTGTGGTGGACATTTTAAGTTAAAAGATATGGAGCGTGCTATCTAGGAAGGAAACCGCACTGCTGCACATAAGCTTGCAATCAATAAATCTATGGTGAGTTGCTGGAGACAACAAGTACATACGTGTACATTTAAAGTACAAAATTGTTATAGTAATTATCTTATTTTTCAACATAGATATCTGTGGCTTATAGCCCAGTGTGGCTTGTATTTCTTTTTTTTTTTGTGCGCCTTATAGTCCAGAAAATATGGTAATTGTGTGAATGTTTACTAATCAATCACACTATAGGGATTCTCCTGCTCCTTTTTGTATGTTTTTTGGCACATAAAAACTCAATCACACTTTTAGAAATTTCAGCAATCTTGGTATCAAAACTCTCAGACATTATTATTTTTGGTATTCATAAACTTTATAGTTTAAATATTGAGCAAAATATGCCCCTTATGAAATGAATGAGAAAGTCTTGAAATTTCACAATTTTAAGTAGATGAATAACAATCCTTTAAATATATTCATGGGCTATGTTTTAATCTTTTGTTTTAATTTTCATACGAATTTGAGTTTAGCTAATATTGTAGCAACAGGCTAACATTTCTGAATAATTTAGTTTACTGAAGAATTTTAGGCTATTTTTGAGTTAAGCTAGTCTTTAAACAATGTGCTAGCTTCTTTTGGCTAATTTGGCATTTACTGAGGTTCCTTATGTTAAGTTAGAATTTAGTTCATATTTTAATAACATGCTATAGTTTTTGGTCATTTTTTATCTTTTGATGGTTTTTTTAGGCTAATTTAAAGTTTAGCTTCTATTTTAGCAACAGGCTAACGTTTTTGACTAATAGTTTACTAAGGAATTTTAGGCTAATTTTGGAATGTAGCTAGTATTTAAGGAGTGAGCTAGTTTTTTTGGCTAATTTGGTATCTACTAGTTAGCAACAATTAATACTTTTTGCAAAATTGGCATGTGTTAAGGATTTTGAAGAAATTTTACTACAATTTTTTTTAGAAATTTAGGTCAACTTCATCGCTCTTTCATAGTTCTTTAATGAAATTTCCAGTCTTTCAGCAAATTAAACATTTTGCAAAAAGCTTTTGCATTCTCAGCAAATCCCATCAGCAGTTAAAGTAAATTACGTCACTGTTTTCAGCAAAAAGCTTGAATATCTTCACTGACTATTTTAAGCAAAAAGCATTCACACTAACATTATCGCAGGTAATGCAAATTTTCTAGTGTTAACATTGGTTTTAAAATCCAACATGGCAAATTTCGTACACATGTATCGCGCTTTTCTACTTTCCTTGAAGGCCTAAAGTGCTTTTACAGTCACAGAGCCATCCACACACAGATAGTGGCTCCACTGCTGAACACTTCCATCGGCAATGTGTGCTTCAGCGTCTTGCCCAAGGACACTTCGACATAAGGTGGGAATTGAACTTGCAATCTTCCGATCAAGAGTCGATCGCCCTACTGCTGCATTTATGCAGAATTGTTTAAATTAAATCAAAGTCTTAATTGTGAACCAAAGCAGTTTAAGTGATTTGCACTGACCCACAATGTTTTTACATTTTTAGATTGAATTGATGTTCACTAGCCAACACCCATAGTTGTGTAGTGATGAGTAAAAACATTTATAAGCATTTGTGCTACATTTGGATTTAACACAAACTAATGTACATGTAGTGTTGTGCTCTTCCTCCTCCATCCTGCCTCTTACTCACACCCTCTTCTATAATTATTGTTTTTGTGGTGTGGAACTCCCAAACACCCCTCGGTTTTCACCTGTAAGTCATTTGCTGAACCATATTTCTGCAGAATCGACTCCCACAGACCAAACCGATTCAAGTTAAGAAACCAAATCAAAGCAGATTTCCCGCCGTTGATATCGACACATGAGCAGGAACACGTCGAAACACGCTTAACATGTTTCCCTGACAATATTTTGGCCGCCTCCTCTCCTCAACTGTGTTTGTTTTTCAGCCTCCAGCATCTCTGTTATTAATTGCATAGAGACGAGCCAATAATAAGCGGTCATAAATTATGAGCAAACTTCAGACTTTAATGTTTCCTCCTAATGCTGCATCTTAAGGGCTCTGCAGCCAACAGAGGGGTGTTTGTGAGATTTCTACACGCCTCCTCTAATACAAACATTTGGATTATTTGCATAATAGAAAATGCTGCACGTCAGTCATGGCGTGTTGCCTCACGCACCAGATTTCCCCTTTGATCCGTCTATCTTTTCATCTTTACCTTACATGCACAAGCAGAAAAAAACTTCCAAGCTGGAGCCTTTGCATCAATTGAATTACATAAAAAGCTCCTTTTTGTCTATTTATTATGATTAAATGATTACTGTGACAATCTATCACCTTCCAGTCGTCCGATCTCCTTGCGATTGACTTTGCTGTGCTGGTGGACGTCACGGATGCTGTCTTCCAGATCTCCGACTTTACCTGCCATATCAGCAATAGGTATACTCAGTGATACATCCATTGAAAACAGAAAGATTGAAAACATTTCTGAACAAAGTAGAACAAGCGTACCGTCCATCCGGTACATGCGGTCCATCAGCTGGCTGACCTTGACATCCAGAGTGTAGTGGCCAACGTTGAGTTTATGGATGGCCTCTTCTATGCCTGCTAGTCTGGACACTAAGCAGATCGTGGAGAAAAAGAAGATGAAATGATTTCAAGATGTTTGTTGACAATAGAAACTTTATTACTTGAGTTTTGACTAATGCCTTAGTCACAACTGCCCTGTATGGGGTACATAGGTGGCCCGTATGTAACTAAGATTGTAGAACACTTGGTCAGCCCGCGGAGCAAAAATGTTCACGCACATTTTTGTCTACGGGCATGCTGTTGGTGACAAGTCACATTTTTTGAGTTTTTAACATGTCTGTGTGACATTTTTCTTATCAAAGAGAACAAATGTAATAAGAAATCATTTTTGTTTTAATATTTCTGAGTATTTCTCCTTTTAAATCAACCAAACAGTCTTGGACAGACTCTGTTTTTCCTGAATGATCTTCTTTCTGCTGCACATGCACTAAACCCGCATCTGGTCCGGCTAGCGTGTCTAGTTCAGGTTCTGGAGAAGAGAAGATGGTATCTTCACATTGACTGCAGTCAAATGAGCTGCCGTTCACATTTCTGTGGTCAAATTTGGATTTTTGGTGTGAGTTTCATCCAATACTTATGGTAGCAGTCCTGAGAACGCTGGAAAATCTCCACCAGACTCCACAGAACTTCTTGATGTGACCACGGAAATGTGAACGGCGGCTCATTTGACCGCAGTTGGAAAAGATTGTAAATGAATGAAAGAGCATTTGGATGTTAGCTTTCATTATTTTCTGCTCTGAGAAACCAATGGATTGAATGGATTGATCACAGCAACGTCAAGAAACATTGGAGAATGAGCTGAAAGAGTCTTTGGTGAACTGGAAGGAGAAAGAATCAGGATTTTGGAGGAAGTTCTGTCAGAACCATATGGCTGGACATTACCCAGATTGATGGATGTTTTTACGTAGCAGTGGTGAAGAATAATGCTAGTGAGACACAGAGCTATTGTGGGATTTTGGTTAAAAACTTCATAATCATAAATAAAACACTACTGGATATGTTTTTTTTAAATAAATAAAGGGGACTGCAAAATGTCTGTAGGAAGCATCAAGAGAACTGCAAGACACATCTCCACTCTTCTAAGGTGCAACCGCTTTAGTGTCCAACCCTCCACAAACCCGGAACACCAAAAACCTGTAGCTGAAAGAACACGGATCAACCCCTGTATGGGTGCATGTGACTCAGCTGTCTGACTCACATCTGGAAGACCAACGATCATCTCAACATCTGCAAGTTGTCCAGATTCCATGCAAACTGGGACTGAGTTATCACCCTCCCATTGAAATCTAACGTTGATCTACATCAGGGTTCTCAAACTCAAGTTACCTTGAGGCCACTGAAGGCAGAGTCTGGGCCGTATTGTGTTTTGGCCGTTTGTGCCTAAAATATGTTTTTGGGTCCAATGTCTATATCTTTGGTCTGTTGTCTATGTCAGGGGTCGGCAACCCGTGGTTCCAGAGCCACTTTTACCTCTCCATAGTAGCTCTCTGGCTAAAGAAAAATAAGGATTACTAAATTAGCACTCAATGGGTGAGGAAGATGAACTATGTAAAGGTTTTCACATCTCTATTGACTTGAAGATGTCTTGTTTTCTCTATGCTTCCTCCAGAATATACTGAGTTCAAATACTAAGCAAAACTTTGGTAAAAGTCTGATATTTATTAGTTTAAAGCCCCTATTATCTTATGCTATCTAGAGCTGCACTGGGATGATCTGGTCTTTTATTGTTTTCTATTCATTAGCACTATCAACAACATTATATTACTTTTTTTTTCTTTTTCTTTGGAGTTGCACGGACTTCTAAACATTTTAGCACATCTGTGAGAGAAATAGTTGAAAAGTACTTACAGATGTAGTTGTAGGAGTTTTCAAAGTCTGATGTCGGGCTGGTTGGCTCACAATCGGGTTCTGGAAGAATATCAGGAACATCACCTCGTGGCTTCTTCAGCTCCAACCCGGACGTCTGACAAAGACCATCATGGTGTCACTCTCAGGTGAATAAGGGACACTTCTTTGGTTCTGCTCAGGCTAAGTGCAAGCTCCCAAACAAACACAGATGGTTTCTTTCCAAGAAAAAGTTATTTTTTTCTCAACATGTTTAACGTAAACTGAAAGAAAAAACCCTTCTCCAGTAACCGAATCTTAAATAAATGAATTTGTTTCATGTTTATAGAGTGTCAGAGATGTGTGTCCTGTCTGGTGCAGCTGGAATCAGTAGCAGAGGAGCCGTACTGACCTGGGTTGATGCCGCGTTGCTTGTCCCTGTAGCAACACACGCGACCAGGTGGCACAAACACAAAGCAGCGAGTGAGGCGGCAGCCGGGCCCATTTTCTGCTTCCTGCTAACGTTTCCTTCTGCAGTTCAAACTCCCTCTGCGCCTCCAGTTCACGCCGCTCGCTTTCTCTCCTCTTTCCCTCCTGGAGCAAAGGAAAGGAATCTCCCCCTCAGAAATTTGAATGGGAGGCAGCGCTCACACCCCCTGGAGAAGAAAAAAAGAGAAGAGTGGAGAGGAACTCAGGTAGTAAAAAGTAAGAAGACACGTTGTCTTTCTTTGCACCTGAAGGCAGCTGCAGCCTCGACGCAGCAGGAAAACTCCCAGCTCCCACTTCCACTCATTGTGTGGAGAACGAGGGTTTATGCAGGTCTCTGTGTGACTCCAAAACAGAAAAAAACACACTTTTGTGAACAGCGCTGGTTCAAACTCTGGATATGTACCATTTCCATGTTTACATAATATTTTCCCCTTGATACCCGCTCTGTTGAAAACAGTGTTTCTGACATGTTCTTGTGGCATATTTCTCTTTATGGAATACATATATGAAGAAAATTTATCTTAAAACTGTATTTCTGAGTATTTCTTCATTGCTTTGTAAGCATTCACACCATAGTGATTCTCCTGCTCCTGTCCGTACATTTTTCAGCGAGTAAAACCTCAGTCACTCTCAGCAATTTCAGTAATCTTGGTATCAATTCAGATCTTTCAGGATATTACTGTTTCTATTTATGCTATTTGAAAACTTTATAGTTTTTGAAATATTTAACAAACTATGCCCTACAGAAAATGAATGAGAAACCCTTCAAATTCAGCGTTTTAAGTAGATCAGCAACAAGCCTTTGAAAATATTCATGGGCTGTTTTCATCTTTTATAATAACTTTCAAAAAAGTTGGAGTTTAGCCTCTATTTTAGCAGCATGCTAACGTTTTTGCTAATTTGTTGTCTACTGAGGTTTTTTTTAGTCTAATTTAGTGTTTAGCCTCTATTTTGGCAACAGGCTAACGCTTTTGGCTAATTTGCTACCTACTGGTGTTTTTATAAGGCTAATTTAGAGTTTATTTTAGCAACAGGCTAATATTTTTGGCTAATTTGCTACCTATTGATGTTTTTAAAGCTAATTTAGAGTTTATTTTAGCAACAGACTAATATTTTTGACTAATTTACTGTACTGAGGAATTTTAGGCTATTTTGGAGTTAAGCTTGTATTTTAGCAACGAGCTAGCTTTTTCGGCTAATTTAGCATCTACTGAGGTTTTTTTGGGCTAATTTGGAGTTTAGCTCATATTTAAGCAACGCACTCAATAGTTTTGCAAAATTGGCATGCATTAAGAATTTTTAAGCAAATTTACAACAAATTTTTCTGAAATTCAGTGCTCCTTAACAGTTCTTCAATGAAATTTCCGGTCTTTTAGCAAATTTAACATTTCACAAATGGCTTTAAGCAACTTCTGCAATCTTGGAATCAAAACGTCCAGCTCGCACCGGACATTCCTGCTTTTTTATGTCTTTGTACATTTTACAGTTTTTATTATTTTACAAATTTTTTGCAATTTTTCGGCCCCATTGAAAATGTATAGGACATTTTTTCAAATGTATGCAATTAAAGACATTCAGTACGGTCAAGAGATTTATGCATTTACTTTTATTTATGCATTTTTTGAAATTTTACGCAGTTGTAGAAGTTTTACGCAACTTTTGCGTTTTTTTTACACGTAATTTTTCAAATATTTGTGCACTTTCTGCAAATTATGCAAGTTTGGTTCGTTTAGTTTGTCAAGGACATTAATGCCTCTGAGGTTTTTAGTCTAATTGTAGTTTAGTTGATATTGTAGCAACATACTAACGTTTTTGGCCAATTTAGCATCTACTGATGTTTTTTGGGCTACTATGGAGTTAGGCTACTATTTTAGCAACATGCTGACTTTTTGGCTACCTTGGCACCTACAGAGGTTTTGGGGTGATTCTGAATACAGACCTTTACACATTTGACCCCCCACCGAGACAGCAGGTGGGGCCGTGGAGAGAATCTGCCCGCCAAACACCCAGACCAGGGCACGCGGGACCGCCGCAGAGGCGATTTAGCTATTTTTTTTAAAAGAAATTCTTCATATTCTTTGTGCACTTGCTGCAATTTATGCTAGTAGCTTCATCATTTTCAACAGATTTCTTTAGCAACAACAGTGAATTTCTTCACCATCTTCAGCAAAAAGCTTCAACAGTGAAGCTCGCTGGCGTGCTACAGTGGAGTTTGCTAGCATGCTACGCTGTCCATCGGGCAGCTGGCTAGCATATCAAGCTAACCAAATTAATTCCACTTAAGTCAATGTGGGGAAACATAAACTGTGGACAAACCCAGTCAGGACACAGATAGTTTAGAAAAAGTGAAGTATTTACCATAGCTTTGATTTAAATTCAAATAAAGGCCAAAGAACTGACTAGTAACTGCTATGAAGATATGATTAATCTCTCCTGGAAGTAATGATGCAAAAACAGAGGCAGCCTGTTATGTAACAGTCTGCACAGAAGTATGTGTGTGTGTGTGTGAAGGTATGCCAGTAAAATGCCACAAGAATCCAGTTTCCACTGAAGCAGCTCTGGATGTGAAGGATGGGAGGAGCAGCGGGCGTCCCACGTGTTCGAGTCTGGAGGAAGGCTGAAAATTCCCAGCTGCCCCAGAGAAGGTTCTTCCATTGAGAGTCATAAAAACAACCTAAACGGACATCCATTACCCGAGTTTACACACATACTGTTTCAAAATTTAAGTATCTGAATTGAAATGTTACTGGGAGAAAATGTTTATAACAATGATTATGAATTGTTGCAGTGAATTTGCCAACTTTTTTCACTTGACAGTCAAGTGTTGTTTTCACACATGAGATTTTAGAATTTTATTACAGCAAATTAATTTATCATTTCAGGTATAGTGTGAACTTTAAAGGAAAGTCTGTTTTACAAGCATATTTGGTAGAGCAGAGGAGTCCAACTCAGATCACAAACCGAACAGGAGAAACATTTATTGAACACACTGTGACGAAGAGGCTGAGACGTTAGGATCCATGTGCAAACGGTTTAACTGAACAGAACAAGGGCAAGACATGAACGGCGTCAAAAGTCAGGCAGTGGTCATAAGCACAGAGGCGAGGAAGGGGAACGAGTAAACTGGCGTCCATCAAAAACACAGAGAATCAAACTAGGAGAAACTGCTCAGACTCACGGGTGAACGCGATCAAGACTTCACACTGACGTTGAGGCTGGAGTGGGTATAAATGCTGGTGGTCCTGATGAGGATGATAAGGATCAGCTGTGCGTGGAGAAGACTGAAGCGGTGGCTGATGGGAGTTGTAGTGAGGAAGGTGCTGAAGCTGGTTGGTACTCAAGATAGGCCTCTCTCTGTTGGTCGAGGTAAGACATGGCTAAGTGAGTCCTGACAGGTAGGCTACCCCGGGTTAGGGTACCGGTGCTCTCAGCGTCCCGGTACTAGACCGGTTCCGGTTCGCAGCCCGGAGATTGGGGAATTGTGATTTATCAGTAACAGCCAAGACGTCAAATGACGACGAGTTGAGGACACCTAAAACGTCGATTTTTGATGCAGACAGGTCCTTAACTAAACGTCAGTTTGTGACACCGAATAAAGAAGATCTATTTCAATTCTAGGTAAGCTGGGTTCTTTCGTCACTCACTCTATTAATTCTTTAAACTAGGAGTGCCCAAACTTTTTCGCTCAAAAAGTCAAAATCTAAATGGGATCCCAGTCCGCAGGCCAAATCCAAAATTTTTTTGCATGTCATGAAATAAAAGGAGAAAAGTACATGGTTTAATTAATTTATTTTGATTCTGCTTTCATTAAAGTAAGACACATTAGTAAAAATAAAAAGTAAATAACATTTGTCTCTGAAACCTTTAACAGCAAGGCCTCACTGGCCCTTTTGAATTGAAAAACAAGAGCAAACTAAAACAAACTTTCTTTCAATGAAAGCATGAAAGACGTAGAGCTTTTGACTTCATCCGTTTGACGTTGTTGCTCCATCTTGGCTAGCCTTGTAATCCTGTGTGCACTATAGTGTGAAGTATATGATACTTTGTGGATTTTGTATGTATAACAGATTAGCCTTCACTTGAACAAGACTGGAGCTAACTCCAGCCCCGTGGTATCAGGGGTAAATAAACTCCCCTCAAACCTTTGCTTTGTCTCTCTGTGTGCAAACTGAAGAAAACCACACCAGGGTTCATTTGCAAGTGAACTGAGACAGAGTCTTGATCGGACCAAAGCTGTTGGCTCCACACCAAAGTTTATGAAACAAAGAGTATCCATGGCAACAAAGTCTTAACCAGCTAGAATAGATGAGCAGGATATGAAAAATATGTTATTAACTGCTATCACTGAGTCATACAAACACAGGACTTTCCATCTCTGGCATTGACCTTAGATGACATCTAAAGCAGTGTTTTCAGCTTGTGAGCTGCCGTTCCTCATGGTGTCTTCTGACATCAGAGCGCCTCGATATTCAAGCAACATCTGGATGACTGAGTTCTATTTCCATCACTTAGACACGAACAGCCAATATTTTTTATTATTATTTTTTTTTTTAAATCTGCAATTTCTGTCAAAAACATATGGTTTCATTTGAATCTAAAACGCTGCCATGTCTGCACAGGAAGTTATCCCATTAATCTTTTTAATATGAAGCAAAACGATGACATTACAGTAACAGTCCGCTCTCTGTTTTGGTAAGAAGTTCAAAACTTTCAGCCAAACTTTTTACTTTTTTTTTTTTTCCCCTTACCTTTTTCGAACACAAAGCAGCCATTCAGGATCTGGATCCTAACAGAGGCGCCTTCAGTTCAGGGGGGGATAAGACAACACAAACACGGGGGAGACCAACACAGATAAATGACGTGCAGATGTTGGCTGTTTATGATTCATCTGGTCCAAACACCAACGTCATTCAAAATTATACTTTGAACGTTAAGAAGTTTAATGTGGAGGAAAAACAGAATCAAAGAGGTCAATTCTGGTAAATTAAAAAATGATTAATCACAACTGGGTGGATGTGAACTGTCTGTAGCTAAAATGGGCAAACCTGTATGCACACAGCAGAGCCTGTAGAGTGAAGATATACACCTTTTTTTTCCTATGGGTGACAAAAACCTATACCAGTGTTTTTCAACCAGGGTGCCGTGGGAAATGTCCCATTTTCACTGATCTGAATACATTTACCATCACTGGGATATCAACTCTCCGTTCATCCAAACAGGCCCTAATTCAACACTGATATTTGGAACATGAAAGATCATAAAATAATTTTTTCTTTGAGTTTATTTCACTGGCTGCAAAATTAGCCACTAGCTTTGTTTTTGGGAAAAGTCACGCCCCTTCAACTGTCTCCCCCAATCATTCTTGGAGGCTCGATCGAGTCCCATCCAACTGACCTATCAAAAGTGGTTAATGTCCTCACTTCTTTGTTCTGATTGGGCTCATAAAGTCTCTCAGTTCCAATAGAAATAACATCTAGAGCTCGTGTTTATCGGTGTAGCTTCGGCTATCAGACTGTTTAAAACATGTGTCAAAATCAAGGCCCAGGGGCCGGATCCGGCCCACTGGGTAATTCTATCTGCCCCTTCAGATCATTTTATTTTATTGTTATTAATGGCCTAATTTTATCTTGCGCTTATTTCGAACTTGTATAATTTTGACATAGTATATTTTTATGGAAGGTAAAATATTGTAAGTTATTTAAGGTTTAAGTTGATTTATTCTGGAATGAAATTCCTGCCTTTTTATTTTTCAAATTTATGGTTAAAAGTTATGGTATAACATTTTTAAAAAATGTCATTCTGCTATATTTTTTGACTTTTTTGGCATTTTTTTTTTTTTACTTTATTGCAAACATCAATTTCAATACAAAAAAGGTGCAAAATAGCCATTGCATGTGTATACAAACATTATAAACTATTAAATAAAAATAAATAAATCAAAATCTTTTTTTGGCATTTACTGAGATATTTTAGGCTATTTTGGAGTTTAGCTAATATTTCATCTACATGCTCGCTGTTTCGGCAAATTTAGGCTTTTTTATTCACTTTTTAGGCTGCTTCAGAGTTAGGCTAATACTTAGATGCTAGCTATTTTGGCTAATGTAGGCTTCTTTGAGTTTTTTAGGCTATTTTGGAGTTTAGCTTATTTTTTAGGCTAAATGCTAGCTGTTTTGGCTAATTTAGGAGATTTTTTAAGTTTTTTAGGCTGTTTTGGAGTTTTGCAATTTTTCAGCTACATGCTAGCTGTTTTGGCTAACCTAAGTTTTTTTTTTTTTATTGTTGTTTTTTGAGGTAATTTAGCATTTAGCTAATATTTTAGCTGGCTATCAGCTGCAGCATTTTCATCTATAAATTCCAGCATCTTTAGAGGCCAAATTCAGCTTAAAGCATTCACACTAGCATTATTACAGGTAATGCTATATATCTAGTTCATAATTTTGTCACAAAGTTACTGTTTATAAGTTTTAAAAATTAGGTTTTAGTGTATTTCATAAATATTCACCCTGTTCTGCCCGCGACTTAAGGTGTGTTTTGGATTTTTGCCCCCTGTGTGATTGAGTTTGAACCCCAGATTAAAAGCTGTTTATTATCTGCGTCAGTTTTTACTACATCTCCCATGATGCATTGGGTTAAAGTGACAGCTTTCACTTTTTATTATTATTATTTTGAGAGGTTAATACATGTTGCACTGTACTGGAGGCAAAAACAACTGCCTGGGCAAATTTATAAGTAATTTACTTGTATTTTTTTTTATTGAAAACTATCACAATTTTTATTACAACATTTAGGAAAAACAGCTACAACTTCCAGCTTTTTCTGCCTTAATAATAATAAAAAACGCACAAGCAATTGTACATCAATACAGACTGGAGTTTCTCCTTTTTTACATTTATGGTTGCTGGTTAGAGTTTGAGAGACACTGACTTAGACAACAGGGAAGGGTGACGTAGGTGAGATGCATGCGAGTTGTAGACATTGCTGGCCTTACCTTTCAACTTTCTGAAGTCCAACTGTGACAATTGTGGCACAATAAGGTGGAAGATGAACAGAAAGTTGGTGGAATTGGGGAGGTGATGGTGGTTTTATGATGTCTCTGAGGTAAGAATGTGATGTGACTCATTTACAGTAATACTCTGACTGTCCAGACTGTTGCTCCACCAAACCCAACCCTGGGGACCATGATAACCCCGGCGTACCGCTATGATGAACTTGGAATGACTTACCGACAAAATTAGCTTTTTATACTCAGAGAATGCCACATTGAAAAGGCTTTTCTCTTAGAACTTTTTAGTTTTGGCCCCAAAAGGTAAAACACAGTGAGACCATTATGTGGAAAACTCAAAATGAGGTGTGGCTATCACTACAATTACCTCTCTCAGCATATGTCATGCACTGAGTCTTTTTTTTTTTACTTTTTAAAAGATCCCTAACTTATTGTGAATAGTGCATGTGTGACCCAAGTCTAAAGTTAGAATCCTTTCCTTTGGCAGAACTGTTGGTTTTTCTACTTTCCAAACTGCAGAGATCATTAAAGGAAAACAATTTCCAAAGAGCAGCTGTTGGATCAGCGGGACTTTTTCCAGCCCACGATGGGACTTTTTATTTAACACTTCCCAACAAACTTAAGTCGAGTTTGCAAGATGAAGTCAGACATACGGTTCCTCTGGTTCATTTTGATCGTTGAGCTTTTTCGCATCATAAAAACCTGACAGCTCAGAGGCAGATGAGGTTCAAAGCTTTAAACGCAGAGAGAAACTAAGATGTTTAACATTTAAATTCCCACTCAAATCATCTCATTATCTGTTGTCAGATATTTATGAATTTGCCATTTTTAGCCTAAATCAAAAACCCTGTATTGTTTTCTACAACAGTTTCTGTAGAGCAGCAGCAGTTCATTAGAAATTCACCCCAGCACATAGCAACCCCGCCTCCACTTCCCGTCACCAGAAACTAAGCTGTTTATTTTCCGACCCTCACAACCCCAACCGAACATTAGCGGTGCCACAACAATGGGGAGCAACATCGTTTCCATCAAGTTTGGATCCAGATTCCAGTTCAGAAAACAAAGACGTTCATGGATCTATTTGTCTGCAAGTGGATGCACCTGAAAGGAGCGGAGGAGGGAGTGTATTTTCTACATCACAAATAAGCTTTAATAAGCTCTTAAACTACATTGTTTCATCTGCACCTGATTTTCAAGTATTAAACTAGTAAAGTTGCATTGCCTGCGATAATGCTAGTGTGAATGCTTTTTGATGAATGTGCTGCTTGAAGATACGGAACAAATTTACTGTAATTGCTGACGACAGTTGCTGGAAATGCTAAAAGTTATAAAACTAAAACTTTTGCATATTGCTGGAGTTGCTAGTGGACTTAAAGTGGCAGAAAGTATATAAATGATTTAAAGAATTACTTGAAAAATTGCAAAAAAAATTCTGTAAAATTTTTAAATTTGTAAGAGATATGAATGCCAAAAGTTACAAGCATGAATGTCCAGAACTTGAATGTTTTGATACCAAACTTGCAGAATTTGCAGAATGCACAAATAACGTGAAGAATTTCTTGAAAAATCGCAAATTTGCTTTAAAGTTTTCAAATGTGTAAGAGGTGTTAATTCCAAAAGTACAATAATGGAAGTCCTGAATGTGCTTTACGTTTTCATACTAATATTGTATATATTTGAAAAGTCCATAAAGAATTTGAAGAATTTCTTGAAAATGTACAAAAATTGAGGAATTTGTAGGAAATTTGCTAAAAATCCTCAATACATTTGAATTTTGCCAAAAGATTTAGTGTTTTGCTAAAATAATCTAAAAACCATCTGAATACACCAAATTAGGAAAAAGAGCTAGCATGTTGCTAAAATATTAGCTAAACTATAAATTAGCCGAAAAAACATATTTTGCTAAATATTTCAAAAACAATAAAGTTTTTGAAAACCACAAATACAAGCTCCTTTATGAGCGGACATCGCTGAAAGTGTGATTGAGTTTTTATGAGCCGAAAAACTGACGGAAAGCAGCAGAATCACTATAGGTCACGTGTCAAAGTCAAGGCCCGGGGGCCGGATCCGGCCCTTCAGATCATTTTATTTTATTGTTATTAATTAAGTAACTTAACTTGTATTTTGACATAATATATTTTTATGGAGGGTAAAATCTTGAAAGTTATTTAAGATTTAAATTGATTTATTCTGGAATTATTTTCTTGCCTTTTTATTATTCATAATTATGTTAAAAAGTTTTAAAAATTAGCATTCTGTTAGCTCTTTGGACTATTTCAGCATTTATTAAGATTTCTTTTGGCTATTTTGGAGTTTAGTTTATATTTCAGCTACATGCTAGCTGTTTTGGCTAATTTTGGCTTTTTTTTTCAGTTTTTAGGATATTTTAAAGTTTTGATATTTTCTAAGCTACGTGCTAGCTGTTTTGGCTAACCTTTTTTCTTCATGTCAAAAACACTATTTTCATTTGACTGTGTCTTAAAAACTTCACAAGCAAGGTTAAACATATAACTAGAAAATGTCACCGCCCTCTCTGGTAATAAAAAAATTTTTTTTTTCCTCAAGTTAGCCGCAAAAGAAATCCAGAAACATGTTTGACACTTCATTTATTTGACCTACTTCAATGCGTTGCTTCAAAACACAGGAATCACACGCGACTGTGTAGAAGATACAATCAGCAGATAAATATAAACATCTGGAAAATAGCTCTATAGTCTTGCATCAAATTTATTTCTACAAGCAAAAATGTATCCCTGCAAACCTGCGCTGTTCATTTGTCAGATTCGTACCGTTGGAAGCGGTTACCATAGCAACCCACACCAGCTACAGTTTTAAACTCCAGAGAGAACAGCCCATCCATATTTGGAATCTGACAGTAAAATATGTAATTTCCTTTTTTTTTTTTTTGTGAGATTTTCTACAACCTGCAGGAACAAGAAAGATCAAAAACGGGAATAAATATGTTTGAATTACTCAAATAAAGTGACGTGGATGTTTTAGTGTCGGCATCGCATGACAAAAACACAAAGCTCTACGAGTGATGAGCATCTCCGATGTGGTGAGAACGTTTTCATGAACATCAATGCGGTTTCATATAAACCAGTAAGAACATCAATGAAGGTCGAGGTAAAACGTTTGGAATCCACTGAAGATCAAGCAGGAAAGAGGAAGGAAAAAAAAAAAAAAAGGTCCCTTAAAGCAGCTGAAGCTGAGAAAAGAATGTGGGGTTGTCGTCATGGGAGCGGTCCCTCTGGGAAGCGGCTGATGAAGACTCGGCGGGGGAGGGGGGCAGTTCACGGTTCAGCTTTACCAGTTGTCCAAGAAGTCGAAGCCGGTCTTCAGGATGCTGCTGCTGGTGTTGAACTGTGGGGACAGAGGGAAGCTGAACCTCCAGGCCGGATCTGGACCTTTTTCTAACCCCTTTTACCAGCAACTGGGTCACTAATGCTGCATTCACACCGAACGTGGTGGAGGTGTCGAGTTTCAACGTTAAGTCAATGCAAAGATGTGATCTGCCGCGGCGCGATTGTGGCGGTGGGTGCGGCAAGCTTGACGAATCGCATCAACCAATCAGACACCCGGCTTTGGCCATGTGATGTTTTCAGTGACTAGATCAAAGAGTAGAAAAATGAATAGAATATGGTGGTGCAATGCGAGGATTTCGCCTTGAACTTCCATACATTTTCTTTAACCCACTTGGTCCACAGGTTTGCTGGAGATGTTCTGGTTACTGATGAGCGAAGACAGGATACTCCCTGGACGGCTCGCCAGCCTGTCACAGACCCCTTAGAGCTGGAACGATTAGCTCGCTATGCTAGCCAGTAGTCTGTTGGACAGCTAAGCAAGATCTGCTGCCGTAGAGGGACGGCAGCTGCTGCGGTTCCCCTGTCTCTGCCTGATCCAATCAGCGGAGCTTCCCAAGGTGCGAGCTCTTCGCGAGCTGTCTGCTGCTAGCTGCAAGCAATCCTCTAGCTGTGAGCTATTTCCTAGCTGCGAGCTAGAGCAAGCTAAAAGATATCAGCTAGCTGTGAGCTATTTACTAGCTGCGAGCTAGCCGCTGCCCGCCCAGTAGAGACAGGAGAGCGGCGGATTCCGTCGTAGCTGGGCGATTCCCCCATTTTCATGAGCTTGTGATTTTTGTTTTCTTATTTTCATGGAGACTAGGGCTGCCACAAACGATTATTTTAATAGTCGACTAATCACCGATTATTTTTTCCGATTAGTCGACTAATCGGGTCATGCGCAAACTGGATGTAAAGACGCTGAAGTTGATAACCAGCTGAAATATTAATTAAATGCCAAATTAGCCTAAAAAATAAAAAGAGCCAAAGTTAACCAAAATAGCTAGCATACTGCTGAAATATTAGCTAAACTCAAAATTAGCCTAAGAAAAACAGAAAAATCCTAAATTAACCAAAAATGCTATGTCGCTGAAATATTAGTTAAACTTAAAAATAGCTTAAAAAACTAAAAAAATAAACCTTAAGTTAGCCAAAACAGCTAGCATGTAGATTAAATATTAGCTAAACTCCATAAAAGGCCAAAGAAACTTATTAAATGCCAAAATAGTCCAAAAAGCTGGCAGAATGCTATTATAACTTTTAACTTTACTACACTCTGACTTCATACAATATAAAGCAACGACTAATCGACTATTAAATTAGTTGTCGACTATTTTAATAGTCGATTAGTCATTGATTAGTCGACTAATCGTGGCAGCCCTAATGGAGACAATAATAAAAAGATCCCCCGGATTTATTTTGATTTCTCCCCTCTCAGGTTAATGCTCAAACTGGACCAAAGACAGATGGAAGTACCGTTTGAAACGGCAGTCACTGCAGGAGTGCAGCACCCAGACGCGAGTTTGACGCCTCGGCCGCGTTCGGTGTGAATGCACCATAAGAAGAAGAACAACGTGCTTCTCATCTCACCTGGGAGAAGGTCGGGCTCATATCCAAGTTGGTAGAAGCTTTGTCGTCCTTCTCCGCTGAGCCGGGGGCGCCGGACGGTTTAGACATCAGGCTGGAAGAGAACATTTCATCCAGGCTGTTCCCGACCAACGGCAGGGTGCTCTGGGATCTCTCCCAGCCTCCGGTGGAGGTGCTGGTGGGTGGGGCCGGGCTGGGCGCAATGGAGATGGAGGCCGGTGTGGCGCTGACGGTGGAGGAGGCGGGCACAGGCGGCTGGGGGGCAGGAGGCTTGGGGGCTCTCTGTTTAGTGGACTTGGCAGGAGCAGGAGGCGGATGTTCTGCTGGTTCTGCTTCCTTGGAGTTCTCCTGAGGAAAAATGTAAACTTCCTTCAAATATACTAGAAACAGGTAAATGTGTGAACCTTCAGGTATGGGGGAGAAGTTTTAGACCGTACCTGTCTGAGGTAAGAGGGGAGGGGCTTCTCTCCTTTCTCCATGGATTTGATCTGGCTGGGAGTCAGGGACTGAAAGCTGGTCTGCTCACTCTCCAGCTTGGACCTCTCAGAACTGATCTTCCAGAAGGAAGACTCCTCTTCAGGTTTTCGACTCTCGCTGGCAGACACCTTCATCATCAGAATTGCCGAAATTGTAAACAAATTTGATGAGCCAAACCATTTTGACCAAAACCACATGCGATGGTGAGAACTCCGACGCCTTACCTTGGCTGCAGGTGTGGTTTTGCTCGCCTGACTGGGATGAGGAGCCTTTGCAGACTTTGATTCTGCCTGCGAGACAGGAGGGCTCTGATCTTCACCACCTGAGCTCAGACTGAACTCCATCTGACTCTACAGGGAGGTTGGAGATCAGATATTTCAGTCTAGATCTGAATAGACTGAAATAATTCCATGAGCCCTGATCATGATACTTTAGATTTATAGATTTATGTCTTTTTTTTTTTTAAACAGGGGGCATTCCAGTTCAGATATGATCCTGATCAAATCTCCATTTACATTGAACAGCTTGCATTCAGAGTGGATGTTATGATCCCAGATCATGAAACTTCCACCAAACGGTGGAACAGATGTATCACTGTTGAATAATGTCTCTATTTTCTAAACAGAGGTCAATCAGTTCATCCATGTCAGGTTTGTCCCTAAATTAATCTGTTTGAATAGAAAATCTTTAATACTGTGTGGATTTTTTTTTATCCCTGATCATGATACTTCCACCACATCCCCCTAGATTAGAGTCACATAACTTCAAACTGGGGTCATTCAGTTAGTCTTTATTAGGTTTATTCCTAAAAGAATCTCAGTTTGATCAGAAAATCATGATACTCTCACCGAAAGGTGTAATAAATAGATCAATTAAATCTCAGTCATTTTAAATTAAGTTTATTAGGTTTGTTCCTAAACAAATGTACATTTGTGTAGAACATCTGTTAAGATAACAATTCAATTAAGTTGTCTTTATTTTAGCTTTTTACTTTGAACTTGTTTTACTAAATAAGGTAGGTAAGGACGATATGTATAATATACAGTTACAGTTGCTTGATTATCTGTGTTGTTTTAAAGAATAAAAAAGTTACTCAAAACTTAAGTTGTCTGTCAAGAAAATAAAAAAAATATGTTACCTATAAGCCAAGTAGACTTCTCCTGTTTGTTTTTTTAAACTAACAAGCTGCACAAACAAAAATAATCTTGATTTAACATGTATGACTTTGCATTTCAAAAGTAAAATCTTACTGAGAACATGTTAGGAGTTTTTTCTTTGTTTAGACCCACATGTGTAAAAGTCATGGGTAATTATATTAGGCCCTCCAGATCCTGTTATTTGATCGTTATTAATGGCATGATGCTATCTTGAATTAATTTCTAATGTGTATAATTTTAATAAAAAAATATTTTATGGAGAGTAAAATATTGAAATTTATTTAAGGTTTAAATTGATTTACTCTGGAATAATATTCCTGCCTGTTTTTAGTCAAAGTAATTTTTTGAACATTTTGTTTTACTGAGTTCAAAAATCTTTTGTCCTGTTCGGCCTGTGACCTAAGATGTGGTTTGGATTTTAGCCCCTTGTGGGATTGACTTTAACACCCCTGGTAGAGACAATTAACATTTTAATTTCATAATTACCTTTGTTTCCCATGAAAATGGAGCAGAATGCTCATCCTGCCACGTAATGTCCTGCAAAAAGAGAAAACAACTATTTGCTAACAGTTTAGGAACCAATACTTATCAATAATGTCGACTGTAAAAATGTTCACATGAATTAATTTTTCTGTCAGTGCATCCTGTTAATATCCACGCAAACTGAATTAAACATGGGGCGGAACTAAAGTTAAACCTTGTTTCCACTGTGCTCCTTTCCCATAGCACACCGCAATATGTTAGCTTGTCGCCGCTAACATATTAGCAATATGCCTTTTCATTGCGTAAGTTTGGCCAAAACTTCCCTAAATAAATAGAAATGTTGACATATTTTGGAGAAAATAATCATCATAATAAAATATATAGGATAAAAGAAAGATAGATGGAAGAACTGGAAGATTTAGCACAGGTTTTTGTGAACGTCAAGTTGAAGTGAAGAGTTAAATATTGAGGAAATGTCTTATTATTATTATTTCCTCTTTTTCCCATTACAGTTTTTCGTCATGCAGTACTCGAATGCCAGATGAAAAAGTAACGTTATAATAATCTTAATTTTCTATTATTCATTTATTACCTCGTTCTTTAAAAATGAATGCCTGATGACGTAGGCACACATATTTGAACACCTACGTAGCTACCATTAGCAACCGCGCTAGTCGAGCGAAAAACAATAAAAAGCCGTCAAATGTGGGTAATGTACCTCATCACCGAAGTGGACGATCTTCTGTCCGGTCTGAACGAGCAGTTTGGGGTAGCAAACCACCTCCTCGCGCTCCACTCTGTGCATAGCGTAGCGGGCTCGGATCTGAGGGTCCATCATCCAGTTATCGATGGCGTTGTCCTGTTCCTGCGGTGTCATTTTATCCCAGGACGACCCGTGCTTGGCTTTGATTTTCTCCCGCTCCTGCATGATCTTCCGCGCCATGGAGTTGATGGAAGAGAAGTACTCTAACTTCTTTTCCTCCATTCTGTGAGCACTGAGCCCCTGCATCGTCGTGGCGGCCATCTTTGACCGGTGTTGTTATGACTGGGAGGCAGCTGGAGAGAGGTGGGCGGGGCCGTCACTGTTCTTGATCGAGAGCGCCCCTAGTGGCAGCGTACTGCCATTACATAAACACCAACAAAACTTCAAAAACTGCAGCTATTGATAAACTTTAAAGGATATATTACACTTTTTATAGAAGTTTTGGTGCAAGTCAAGACCATGAGGCACAGCAGTCCTACTTAATAGTTTTTGGGTTTTTTTTCAAATAAGTTATAAGTAAGAAAAATGCAAAACTATTTGCCTAACATTTAAAAAATAAAAAATGTCAACTTCTAAAGCTTCATATTGTAAGTAAAATTTGAGACAGATTCTTTGATTATCACAAAAAAATTAAAATATATTTACAAATATTGAACAATAATGAGTAATTTAACCTTACCTGTTAAACATTTTTAATCTATTTTTTAAATCTGCTTTAGTTTTTACATTGAAATAAGCACAAACGTGTATCCTTAGAATGTAGTTGTGTCTTGCTTTTTAATGCAATAAAATAACATAAAAACACACACACATAACGACAAAATCTTTTAAGAATAAAATGATAAATATGTACCTTCACACATCCAACCACTTTATTAGATCAACCTTGCTAATACCAGGCTGGACCCCCTTTTGCTTGTTGTTTTTAAAAAATCCAAAAAATATCACTCAAACACACGATAATTTAAAAATAAAAATAAATCTTTTAATTGTAAAACTTACATATTTTATAGACACTGGCAAATTTGCAAGTGATTTCAACAACATCTGTGGGTATAATTAAGCTCAAATTTACAGAACATTACAGAAAAGAAGAAGAAAAGATGAGTAAACTTGTTTTCTGGATTTAAGTTTTTCCAAGAATACTGGCTGTAGATTTTTTCCACTGTATTCAAACAGGGTGCAAAGTTTTGCTTGTTTTGGAGCATTCCCCTCATAGGAATTGTTCTGAACAGCAGCAGTCTGTGTGCAGCAGTCATTAATGGTATGGAGAATTTAAAGCTTAGCTCTAAACAAAAGAATGTTCACATTTTTCTGTCATTTTGCTTTTGTTAATTTGAAATTATTGACGTAAGAAGACATATATATTTACAGTTGTAATATTTGGTGACATGCGGCACTTTTATCCTCAAAAGTTTCCTATTTAATGTGAGAAATTATTATTTAAATGAAATTCTGAAAAAATGAAATCTGCAATCTTTTGAATAGCTTCAAGTTAAAACCAAAAGATTTGATAGTTAAAAGACTTTCTTGTAAACAACAAACGCTGTGCATATGAGCATAAAAACAACACAAGTGTCTACAGTTGCAAACTTCTGTTTCTTAAAGCAATTCAACAAAGTTGATTTTTTTTTCCAGATTACATCTTTAATTGTGCTTTTGTTTCTTTTAATTTTTCTACACATGGATGATAGGAAGGGGGGCGGGGCTGCTCATTGCCAACAATCCTGCCCACAACTCAGGAAGAGATTTCTAATGAACTCCTGTAAACTATGTACCGTATTTTCTGGAGTATAAATGTAATTATTTTCACTGTTTAGTCATGGGTGTGATTTATTCTTGTTTTTTTTTTTTTTAACATCAATAAGCTCTGTTATTTAGCGATTGTTTCCTCTTACAACCACTAGAGGGCGATGGATCCAAAATACTTGCTATCAACAGCAGCAGAAAAGTATTGTCCAAAACAAACATGACAGAGAATCTGATTTTTTTTTCCTGTAAAACTTTTATATTTTTCTTATACAGATCAATATGCCACTTTTGTATTCTTTTATTTCTTTCTTTCTTTCTTTTTTTTTTTTTTGTTAAACTGGGCTTGGCGGATTTGCTAGAAAATGTTAATTTTTTCTCCCAAAAGTGCGACTTATATATGTTTTCCTTCTTCTTCTTGATCAGACATTTTTTGCTCTTGCGACTTTTACTCCAGAAAATACGGGACTAGAAAACTAGAAGCTGTTTTTTTTTTTGGCTAAAAGCAGCATCATCGTAGTTAAAAGTCTACTGGAAACACCCTTACCATAGATCAATAGATTATTGGAGTTATAATATTTGTTTTAGGCTTGTTGTGCTTTCTTTTCTTTGCAATAATTAATCAGTGTTTCAAAAGTAAATGAAAAGGTTATGAGCTAACGCTTTCTTCCTGAGTCGGTTTCAAGATGAAGTTTTTGCCTTAACATGGTTAAGTTAATTAAGTTAAAGGTGTCAACTTGTTGAGATTTGACTGCATTGTCGACCTTGTTTTGAGTTAGTGCGTGGGTCGACGTCTTCAGGCCGTGCTGGAGTCCAGGAGGCTCATTTTCTCCTTATTCATCATGCTGTCGTTGGGGAAGCGGGGGTGGAGAGCAACTGCCGTCACCGGCACCGTTTTGGGTTTCCTCCTGCGCGATCGGGAGCACGCCAAGTAGAAGATCTCGATCACGTTCAGGACGAGGGAGACGCAGGCCACCGCCAGCATGAAGATGATGAAGATGGTTTTTTCAGTGGGCCGGGACATGTAGCACTCCACGGTGAACGGACACGGTGCACGAGAGCAGACGATCAGGGGCTCCATGACAAAACCGTACAGGTAGTACTGACCCACAATGAAGGCTATCTCCAAAAGGATCCTAAAAAAGATGGAGGTCAAGTAGTTCCCAAACAGATTGCCTTTAATCTTGACGTGGCCTTTTTCGTCAGAATACTTTGGAACTTTGGTGACCTCCTCGCTGGAGTGAGTTTCGATGTATTCTCTCAGCTTTTTCTCCTTGTGGATGACATGAATGACATGGCCGAGGTAAACGAGGGTCGGTGTGGAGACGAAGATGATTTGGAGGACCCAGAATCGTATGTGGGAGATTGGGAAGGCGTGGTCGTAGCAGACGTTCTTACAACCTGGTTGTTTGGTGTTGCAAACCATGCTGGACTGTTCATCCCCCCAAACCTGTAGTTTAATAAACAACATTTGCAGTATGAGTACTTTCAACAAAAAAACAACACAATTTCTGAAGTACAAAACAATAGAAAGATGATAAAAAATATATGATGCATTAATTTGTTTTTGTTCAAATTTGTACAACATAAGGAGTAAACATAAGAAGTTATCTTGCGCTTATTTCTTACTTATATGATTTTGACAAAATACGTTTTTATGGAGGGTAAAATATTGAAAGTTATTTAAGGTTTAAGTTGATTTATGCTGAAACAATATTCCTGCCTTTTTATTATTCATAATTATGTTAAAAAGTTACAGGTTTAAAGTTTTTAAAAAGTGGCATTCTGCTGTTTTTTTGGACTATTTACTAAGATTTTTTCAGGCTATTTTGGAGTTTAGCTACATGCTAGCTGTTTTGGCTAATTTGAGCTTTTTCAGTTTTTAGGATATTTTGAAGTTTTGCTATGTTTTAGCTAAATTCTAGCTGTTTTGAGTAACCTTTTGTTGTTTTTTAGGCTAATTTGGCATTTAGCTAATATTTTAGCTGGCCATCAGCTTCAGTGTTTTCAGCTATTAGCTTCAGCATTTTTAGCTGTTAATTTCAGCATCTTCAGCAACCACATTCATCTTACAGCATTCGTACTAGCATTGTAGTAGGTAATGCTATATATCTAGTTAATAATTTTATTTAAAAAGTTACAGTTTTAAAGTCTTAATAATTTAGTTTTAGTGTGTTCATTAACTTAATTTCTTCTCCATGTTGGTTTTGAACTCAACCTGCTCATTACATCTTCAACACACCTTGGGCCAAAGCTGAGTACCTGATTGGTTAATGCAACACAAATTATTTGCCAAAGTTTATTGAATTCTGGAAACATCACAGGATGATGCTCAAAACACACCGATAACTGCAGGTCAGGAGTTCAACGCTTCCGTACATTTTAATTAGATGCCCCTGTGTTATGGCCCCAGTGAGCAAACCTGTCCCGAGTCTAGGGGATAATTACCAAAGGGGACCATAACATATAAACTGGACACCAGTAAGAATGGAAGGAACAGTTTATTAACTAAAGGAAATTATACATCCTGAGAGAAAGATCAAAATGAAATAATTAGTTTACTGGTTCAAACAAAAAGACAAACTAAAAAGGGATTGGAACCTTGGCCAAATATAAAATGAGTCAGGGAGACTGCTGACCCAGCCATGGCAACCGTCTGAGTCAGCAGCTCCCTGCTATGGGAGAGAAAAAAGGTCCAACCCAAAACTAATATAACAAAACCCAGAAGTGTAAGACTGCTGAGGACAAAGAGGGGAAAAAAGATACCGATACCGATACCGATACCGATACCCCAACCCCAACCCCAACCCCAACCCCAACCCCAACCCCAACCCCAACCCCAACCCCAACCCCAACCCCAACCCCAACCCCAACCCCAACCTGCTCCCTCCTCTCTGCCTTTCTTGGTGAGGCTGCCTCTGACTTAATTGGCCAGCAGGTACCAATTAAGGATCATTGGCCACACCTGCCAGGTAAGCAGAAGGACAGGGGGTGGAAAAGGGTGCAGCTGCAGCTGGACGTAACACCCTGACATGCAAATTGCATTATGTGTGACTGTAGCTTTACTTTCATGATTGTGATAATCAAACAAAACAAGAACATTAGTTTAGTGTGTTGTCATCCCTCTTTAACGTTTCTTTGAACCTCAACAAAAATTAAAAAATATGCTTCCTCGGCCTTCCTAGTAACAACTTAGTCTTTCACACCTTTCCTGTCATTCTTTTGTCAAAAATCACACATAATACCTTCATCCACATGTTTTATTAATCTGCTCACCTCTTTCTTACTCTCTCTGTTGATCTGGACAGTAGACCCTAAGAAATAAACCCTTTGGAGCGTTGGTGTTTAGACTATCATAACTCTTCAGCCTTTTATTTATTTCCAATGGATTCTGAAATGGAGTAAAGCAGCCTTGAACTGACAGCCAACACTTTACAGATTCACTTCTGTTCTTCTCATTTGCACACAGATACTCTATCTTGCAGACATTCATTCCTCTCCTTTCTAGAGCAAACCTCCATCTCTTTAGATGTTCCTCCATTTGTTTTCTGCTCTCACGGCAGATCACAATGTCATCTGCAAACATGATTATTCACAGAATCAGTCCTCATTTACTGGAAGCCTAATTTTGAGGAAATTATTTTACTGGGATTAAAATTTAAAATGTCAACTATTTCAGCCACATATATAAATCCACAAAAAAAAACAAACAAATAAAAAAAAAACGTTTTACCAATGTTACAAAATGCAAAATACTGTCAATCATTCTCCTTTAGGTACTTGACAAACTCAGTACTCAAAGGGTATAAGGACATCCTATTCAAGAAAAAAAAAAGAAAATTAGTGAAGAATTGTGGTAATCTATTAATTTCACCACTTGGTATTTACAAAAAACCTTGGTTATAAAAGTTGTAAAGTTAAAAAATTGAGGTAATGTGTTTTTAGTCTTCTGAAGTTCTGGGAACCTTTTTTTAAACACGTATACACAAGATATTATACTTGTAGACACAATATGAGAATTTGTAACCACAAAGTAATAAATTGTGCAAGTTTTCAGAAATTATCTTGTGTACATAAGATAAAACCCTTTTCACTTTCAGTGAAGATACAGCTTACAATTCAGATCAAAGGTCTGATTCCTAAAGTGCTTTAAGGCGCTTGCACCCTGACAATAGATGATGTACAAACTGTGTTTAGTCTCTTTTAGACGTCCAAACTTTCAGAAAAAAAAATATAATTTATAACAAATAAACACATAATATTTCCATCCATTTCCATCCATTTTCTTAACCAATGGTATCCCTTTCAGGGCTGCGGGGTTGTCTGTTGTATAATTCTTTAAAACAACAAACGAAGAGCTTAAGTAGAAAAAAAAACAACGATCAAAACAAAAGAACTAGCATGCAAAAATTTGATTAAAATGTTTGACAAATAATATAACAGGTTTGTAATGTAATAAATGGCAATAGGATTCTCATGTTTACTACACATTAAAGCATATTTTAAAATGCAAACTTTTATTTTTTTTTGCAAAGTTATCGTAAAATCAAAGCTCACAAAAACTAATTTGTAAAGAGTTGTTAGTTAAAAGAGACGATTCTTTACCAGGAGTCAAATCGAAAGAATCGGCTCCCGAGAAAGAACTGAAGTGCCCGTCACTCGGGGCGACAGGTAGGGTTGGGCATCGATTAGGTTTTATTTTGTTCCGGTGTCTGCGGTTTCGGTTCCCAATCGTAATAAAAAATAATGCCTACATTTCCCAGAATCAACACATTTTCAATCCCAAGTCGCATATTGACTCATGGTGAACGTCAAAAATTGATGTTTTGAGCGTCGTTTCTTGACATGCTAGCTTTTCCTATTAAATCAGAACTCCACAACCTCGGAGCCACAAACCGGCGGTGTACTGCTCTTTTTCTGCGCGGCGAATTTGCTGCTCGCCGCCTGTCAAACGTGGAATCCTGAGCTTGTCTGAGGGGTTACCGTTGTTTTAATCTCACTCTGGGGGTGTGTCTGGATGACAGCCGCTTCCACTGTTTCTGTGTCTCTGTGACCGAGTTTGAAGGCTGTCCTCCATTGACCCGATGAAAATTCCTAAATTATTTTATTACACTTAAAAGTGGGGAAGAAAATCCCATGTAATTCCAAACTTATGTTGTAGTATTACTTATCTATGAGTAAAGTATCAGACTTTACAGAAACTGATTCACATCATTTGTTTGTAAATGAATATAGTACAAAATATTGTGTTGAGTCTAAATTTATTAAAACATTTATTTTTAGACCAAATAAATAAAATTCAAATAATAATCTGCAAAATAGTGAAACACACACTATAGAAACAATGTGTATAATCCTAATTATATTTCACTGAATATAAAACTGTTTGTTTTTAGATTAATTTATTACAAATTTCAAGTTTTTACTCCTAAGGCTTTGGTTCACTAAAAGGGAATCATCAATCATTACAGTGTCACTTTTATTTTTAAACCAGGGATTTGCAACCTCTAACTCCAAAAGATCCATTTGGTCTTGTTTCTTACAGACCAGAACCCAACAAGAACCACAAAGTCTCACTTTATCGTTAAAAAAATGCACAATAACAGCAATTAAATGTATAAATGTAAATTAAATATTACCATAATTAAATTACAACAGTGTCTATATGTTGGTATATAGAACAGAACAATAACTTATTTTATTTTTGACAGCAGCACACACTAGTTCCTTTCAAAATAAAACCCATCCTGTGTTAATAAAGGTCCTCCTGCTGCAGCAGCTTTACTTCAATTAAAAATGCAAGACAGTCAAACGTGATGTTTTATTAGGATTTTGGTGTTCCTCCATAATTGTTTTCTTTTCTACTTTTAGATATTAAAAACGTTTTAATAGAATTTATTTATTAAAAAAAAGTTTAAAAGTATTTAGGATTAAATGAGCTTTTAATTGTCGTTCTCTGAGATGTGAGGCACAAAACACAGAACTCTGAATTATTTTCAGTCATTTTAATCTGCATTTGTTTAAAAGCTAAACCACTTTAGTGAAATTTACTAAATTTAAAACAACATTTGGAGACATTTATTTGACTAACTATAAATTAAAAGCATAAATTTAAAGACGATTTCTACAGAATTTATGACAGTAAATAAACTTTTTTTGCTTAGTTGTTTGATATGATAAAAATCTGAGCAGAAATGACAAAACCTAAATAATTAATCTATTATGAACTCAATTTTTTAGCATTTTTCATTAAAGCCAAAGGGCCATAATTAAGGGACAAATGAGACACATTTGGCTTCAGAACCAAAAGTTCTGAGACCCCTGATTTAAGCAAATGTTTTCAATTATTCGCAAAATTGACTCCCTTGATTTTTTCTTTTTTATAAGCTCTTCTTTTAGCTTCAGGTTTTGATTTAGATACTGCTGACAGAGCGGAAAACGCATTTCATTTTTATAAATTAGAGTACCAAAATCACTAAAACCATACAAGATTAGTTAAATAGCTGAAAATAAATGTAATCTTTTGATGCACTGAATGATTACCTCTACATTTAGAATAATTTTACTTCCAGTTAAAAAAGGAAAAAAAAACACAATTTTTAGCCTTTTGTCCTGAGGAACTTTAAAAAAAATACTGTATTATATAGATTTGATGTTTAATAATGAAAATGATTGATGGTGCACCTTCTCAGCTCCAGCTCCAAGCACCATGATCCTGAAGATGAAGAGGACGCTGAGCCACACCTTCCCAACAACCGTGGAGTGGGACTGCACTTTATTCAGCAGCGTGGACAGAAAGCCCCACTCTCCCATGGCTTCTACAGACAGAAGAAAGAGGACAAAAATGTAAAACAGACTTAATGAAATTGGAAAAATAAACTTAACAGAATCTCAATTATCCTTGAAAATATTGAATACATATTCCACCAAATAACTATTATTGCAAATAAACACCAAAGTACATAAAAAAATGTGGGAAAAATGTTTTTTGTTGAATTTTTAATTATTATTCTGTTTTTTTTGGAGGTTTTTACTAAACTAAAATTGTTAATTGACCAAAGCTAAAGCAAGAATAACCTCCAAAGATATATATATATATTTTCTGTCCTAATGTTTTCATCTCAAATTCAAAGTACAGGATTTAATTTGGCACACACTATTGTTTAATAAATAACAAAAAATTAAAGCTATGAAAAGAAAATTGGACGCACCTAAACTTCCTGTTGTAAAAATCTTTTTCTGGTAACATAAGCAAGTGATAAGATTATAGTATCTGATCAGAATATGTTACATTTATTGAATTTGATTGACATTTACCTTGTTTTTAGAAATGTATCAACTGCTCCTGTTTAGTTTTAATGTATTACTTAAATATTCAGTTAATTATTTTGAAATTATCTCAAACACCTTACAAAAATTTGTGTTAAAAATAAAACAAAATACTATGACAAAAATGTTACTTGAATGTATTGTAAAATATACGTAAAGACAATACCTTTAATTTGGCTCAAGCTTTTGGAGAAGAGAAGCTCCCGTCTGAGGTTGCAGGGTTGAGTGACAGTCCGGAGTGGCGATCACGTCCGCTGTCAGTACCTTGAACTTTAGATCAGGCGTGGTTGTGCAACGGTGTGAGGTGTCACGTTGTCCCGACATCTGAAAATGTTCAAATCTCAAACCAAAGACACTTTCAACCATGAATAGATTGTGTGGGTTAATAATTGATGCTTCCAATCAGCATTCAGCTTGTTTTTTTTTTTTTTTTTTTATCAAACATGTAATAAAAAGTTGATATTTTGGGTGAAGTATCACAGAGAAAGTTACATAACACAGGGTGAAATGTGAAATGAGAGAAAAACAAAGGGAGTTGAAGGTTTTTTTTATGATGAGGTAATTGTTGTTGATTATTTATTGCTTCAAACATATTTCACTAAAGTGCACAAATCAGCCCTAAAAACAGCAAACTAAAGTGAACATGGATCACTTAAAAAAAAAATTATGCTTGTTTTATTTGCACATAAACATTTTACGCCAGATCGACAAAAAATAGGTTTAAAACAGCAGCCCTTAAATCAAAACCTGAATTCTAAAAAATAATCAAATACTGATTAATGTAAAGAAATTATTTTAAAAAATGATAAAAAAAAAAATAATCTTTTGAAATGAGAAAATTTAAAATTATTTTCTGTTTTTCTTGAAGATCTTGTTAAGACCCGCTCTAATAAAAATTGGTGTTTTGGTTGTCTTTGACGCGCTCTTGTACTGTAGCATTTATCTTATAGTGAAGAAAATAAACTTAAGATTGCTGTTCTGAGTGTTTTTATCCAAATGCATGTGAATCCAGAGCAGAAGAAAAAAATATCTTATTCATGATGTAGAAAAGACGCTGGGCGGGTCACCAGCTTCCTGATCTGATGCATCCACATGCAAACAAATAGATCCATGAACGTCTTTGTTTTCCTCGTCTGAGTTGGAATCTGGATCACAGCGGAACGGCTGGACAACTCCCATATTGCTCACCATTATTTTATAGGTTGGGGTTGTAAGGGGCTGTAATCGGGAGAGGGTGTGAACAGAGAGCTCTCAGAAATGGGTGGTGGGAAGAAGGAGGCAGCGTTGCTCCATACTAGCGGTTCAACTCAGGGGAAATTTCTAATGAACTTCTGCTGCTCTGAAGAAACCAAAACATTTGTTGTGATTAAAATTATTATGAAAAGACTTCTAGGAACGTTTTTTAAAGAGAAGACTGAAGAGGGAAATTAGAGCTCTTAATTCTAGTTTTGAAACTTAAATTTATGTTTTCAAAGAATATTCCCTTTAAAGCACAGTCAAGGCCTGGGGGCCGGATTCGGCCCTCTGGGTAATTCTATCCGGCCCTCCAGATCATTTTATTTTATTCTTATTAATGGCCCTATGTTATATTTTGCTCATTTCTAACTTGTATAATTTTGACAAAATATATATTTACTGAGAGTAAAACATTAAAAGTTATTTAAGGTTTGAGTTGATTTATACTGGAATAATATTCCTGCCTTTTTATTATTCATAATTTTGTTAAAAAGTTACTGTTTTAAAGTTTAAAAAATTGGAATTCTTCTAGCTTTTTTGACTATTTTGGCATTTACAAAGATTTTTTACGCTAATTTGGAGTTTAGCTAATATTTTAGCTACTTGCTAGCTGTTTTGGCTAATCTTTTTTTTATTCGTTTATTTTTTTAGCTTTTTAGGCTAATTTAGCATTTAGCTAATATTTTAGCTTGTAATCAGATTCACCATTTTTAGCTATCTATCAATTTCAGCGTCTTTAGCTGCCAGCTGTAGCATCTTCAAATATATCTATTATATATACTTAGTTCATAATAATGTTAAAAATGTATGGTTTTAAAATTTCAGTTTTAGAATGTTCAATAAATATTTATCCTGTTCGGCCACAACCTGAGGTGTGGTTGAGTCTGACATCCCATCTTTAAAGCAATTGTCATCCATGATGTTTATTGAAACAAAAAGGACAAATATAAGAAATTGGTTCTTATAAAAATGTGAAACTTTCTTAAAAAGATATAAAACCAGTGTTTTTATTCAACGTGAATCATTTATTAAAAACAACAAAGCATACAAAAAGTGTCTGCCTCTTCAGCAGAATCAGATGTTTGTCAAATCAGCAGATTCCTTCCAGTTATTGAAGATCTGAAGAACACATTGAATGACTCAAGAACATAAATACAGCAGTATTGCACGTTTGGTTTCTACACAGAATACATCTCTTCATTCAATGATGGAGGATTTTCTAAGTTAATCTGGAGCAATAAAAACACCAGATCAGCTCTTCAGTGACCGCTCAGTAGCCGTTTCTCCTCTTTGGCTCCGTCCAGGCTCCCTCCGACGCTGTGGTTGCTCTCCATCTCCATGTTGAGCTTGTTCTGCTTGAGAGCGTCGTCCGTGTTTGACCATTTTGGACCAGAAAGGCTGGCGGGGTTTTCTGCCGAGGTGACTCTGTGGGCGCGGCGCCTGGAGCCACACCGGACTCTGGAGCCGATCAGGTAGAACACCTCGATGACGTTGAGGAGCAGGGAGACGCAGGCCACCACCAGCATGAAGATGATGAAGATGGTTTTCTCCGTGGGTCTGGACATGTAGCACTCCACGGTGAAGGGGCAGGGCTTCTTGGAGCAGGGGAACATGGGAACCATGACAAAGCCGTACAGGTAGTACTGACCGACGATGAAGGCCGCTTCGATGATGATCTTCACAATGAGTTGGGTCAGATAGCTTCCCAGCAAGTTCCCTTTGATGGTCACATGTCCAGTCTCGTCTGTGTACTTGGGAGACTTGTACTGTTGAGGCCCGCCGGGTGTTGAGATCTTCTCCCGGAGCTTTTTCTCCTTCTGGATGATGTGCATGGCGTGGCCCAGGTACAACAGCGTCGGCGTGGAGACGAAGATGATCTGGAGGACCCAGAAAAGGATGTGCGAGATTGGGAAGGTCCAGTCGTAGCAGACGTTCTCACAACCGGGTTGGAGGGTGTTGCAGACAAAACCGGACTGCTCGTCCCCCCAGACGCTTTCGGCACCTGCTCCCAGAACCATGATCCGGAAGAGGAAAAGGACACTCATCCAGATCTTCCCAATCACTGTGGAGTGGGACTGGACCTTCTCCAGCAAGGTTGAGAGAAATCCCCAATCTCCCATGGTCACGGTTGGTGTTCAGACTTGAGAGGGAAATGAGAGAAGCAAAGAGAAGCAAACATTAACCAATCGATCACCTAACGCTTCCGTCCGTTTGTCTGGCACCATCTCAAGGAAGAAACAGCACTCTCTTGAACCTTGAGCTTTTTGGTCGATATGTTACCAAAAGAATCATTAATCTGAATATTTTGACAGAAAGTCCTCTGACTCACATGGATGATTCAGGAAAGAAAGATGCCGAGGAGACAAATCAATAAAAGCAGAACAATTATATATAAAACAGAACTTAAAAACATATGCAAGAACAAACCAACAAGAAGTTTACTATAAACTTTTTTTTTTACTCAGAAATGATTGGCCACAGATTGGTATGTAAAAACAAAAAATTTTTTTCAAAAAAGAAAAACATCTGTTTACTCATTAAAAAAAGGATACAATTTAGAATCAACTATTCAGCAATTCTGATTATTCAAATCAGTCAAACAATCTGCATTTTGCATCAGAGCAGAGAACAGGTTGTCTCTTACCTTCTGACCTGGTCAAAAAGAACTGCCTCTGCTTGGGACAGAACACTAACTGTAGTTGGACCTTGGAGTTTTGAGCTGGGTGAGGACAGCAGAGACCCGATTGCGTAACGCACATCTGGCAAAAACGTCACGTTGCAATCATGGGCGAAAACGGGCGCAGACAGCGGTGAAGATGGAAACATGCGGGAGTGTGTAATGATTGACAACTACACAACTCCATTCTGCATTTTTTAAATGGCTCTGATTGGCCGTGACGAAGAGCTTAGTAATCTATGAGTTGTCTAAACTTAGAGACCGATCAAGCGCATGTCTTGGGTAGATTCTGGTCCAAAAAAGTATTTAATTGGTGTGTTTTATTGCTTCTTCCTCAATGCTTTTTTAATCTAAATTTGACTTTTTTTTCATTATTTTTGATCTTTTTTTGTTCTACAAACAGCCTCAAATAGCAACATTTTTACAATCTTTAACACCTGAAGCGTCGTCAGTGACGCTTAAACACAAAATCTTTAACACACTGTAACTTTTCAACAAACTTTTCTCCTTCAGAATCTGCTGGAATTATCATGATAACAATTTTAAAAATTACAGAAAAAAAATCAAAGAACAGTAGAACACAAACACAGGAACTCCGGTGTTAAAAGGTTAAACCAATATGTCAATAATTGGACGTTTTCAATGACCAACAACTTATATTGCAAATGTCTAAAGCAGGGGTGTTAAATTCAATCGCATGAAAGGCCAAAATCCAAAATACACCGTAAACATTTATTGAACACACTAAAACTACATTTTTAACCGCAACTTTTTAACATAATTATGAGCTAGTTATATATTACCCGCAATAATGCTAGTATGAATGCTGTAGGATGAATTTTGGCTGCTGAAGATGCCAATGAAGATGGCTGAAGATGCTGAAATTGATAGTTTAAAAATACTGAGGCTGATAGCCAGCTAAAATATTAGTGAAATGCAAAATTAGGAGGAAAAACTTAAAAAAAAAAAAACAACTTTGGTTAGCCAAAACAGTTAGCATGTAGCTGAAAAAATGGTTAAACTTCAACATGTCCTAAAAATTTGATTTGATTTGATTTGATTTGATTTGATTTGATTTGATTTGATTTGATTTGATTTGATTTGATTTGATTTGATTTGATCTGATCTGATCTGATCTGATCTGATCTGATCTGATCTGATCTGATCTGATCTGATCTGATCTGATCTGGTCTGGTCTGATCTGATTTGGTCTGATCTGGTCTGATACATTCCGATCCTGTCTAATCTAATCTATTCTAATGTAATCTAATCTAATCTAATCTAATCTAATCTAATCTAATCTAATCTAATCTAATCTAATCTAATCTAATCTAATCTAATCTAATCTAATTTGGTCTAGTCAGATCTACTCCATTCCATTCCAATTCATTCTGGTCTGGTCTAGTCTCTGCGTGTTTGTTGATGAGGAACAAACCACACACCACACTTTAACAATATTCATTGTTGTTTGCAATTTTTATGACTTTTGTGTTTTTCCTTTTTGCCTTACACATGTACAATTTTTTATTGTTATTACTGTAGTTATACGTTATATTTTACTATATTTATTTGATCTTTTTTTCATTTTTTTCTCTGTCTTATTGTGCTCTGCATTGCTGCTGGTGGACCACCCATACCGGTAATTGAACTGTTACTGACAGTTAAAATAAAGCTTTTGAATCTTGAATCCTACACCAGTGGTCTGTCCATGGTCCTGCTCTCGCCAGCAAGGTCCTTTACGGCTCTGTTTGTCAGTGGAAAAGTACTGATTAGGTCCGTTGTGCTTTCTGGAGGGAAGGGCCCACTCATACTGCATACAGTCAACAGTTCATCACAAAATTAAGTTCATTAATAATTTAAAAAAGAAAGCAACACAACATCATTTTTTAATAAAAGGTTTATTGAAGTGGCAGTGAGAGTCTGTCTAAACGTGGTTGATCATGTTGGTTGTGGAGTAACTTGAGGTTTATTCAAAGCAACATTTCACATGTGAATCAGTTCTGTTTGCTGAAGCTGGCCGTTCACGCTCCTCTCTCCTTACCTGCTCTGCCCCCCCCCAGCCAAACAACAAGCAGACCTTTCGGGAATGGAAAGACGGTCACTCCCAACCATCAGATGTGGATCTCCCCAACATTAGTGTCAGGCGACAAGTTCCCCCCTTCCTGCACCCCTCCAGGGATCCCGTTCATGCGCAGCTTTCGTCCATGTAGCTCCAACTCCGAGTTGACGTAGTTCTGGATCACCTCATCCTGGGTTTTCAGGGGCTTCTTTGAACTCGGCGGTGTCACCGGGGTGACGGTGTAGTCCTGCCTCCTGGCCATGCACTCCTTGATGCTCTTCACACAGAGGTAGACCAGCTCCACTATACTGAGAGCCAGAGAGACCAGAGCGGCCACCAGCATGAACCAGATGATGACGGATTTCTCTGTGGGTCTGGACAGGAAGCAGTCCACCTTGTGAGGGCAGGGGAAGCTGGTGCAGACGTAGCGAGCTTCCAGAGTGAACCCATAAAGGAAGTACTGACCCACCAGAAACAGAACTTCCAGAACTATTTTGGCCACCAGATGCATTACGTAAGTGCGCAGGAGGCTTCCGCGGAGGCTGGTCCTGCCGTTGTCTTTTGTGTACTTAGGAATCTTGAAGGCCCTCCGGAGGAAGAGGTTGGCCTGGTCAAGCTCGCCCTGCTTCTGCATCCTCTCCTTCAGCTGTCAGAGGAACAAAAAGGGAAGTCACTCGTTTGAGAAGCTTTCAATTGTGTAGTTTTGGGCTAAACTTCAATACACCTAAAATGGGGTCTTTGTGGCTATTGGGTTTAAATAAAAAATATCTTTAGAACAAACTTTTTTTTTCATTCCTCAAAGGCCTTTAACATCCAATTAAGAAAAGCAATTTTATGCTTTAATTTAATGTTGTGGTCAGGATATTTCCTACTTTATAGGAAACTGGAACCATCTCTCAGAGATAAACAATAATTCAACTATTCAGGTTGGACACAGAGGCAATGTTGGAACTTTGAACTGAAAACAGCATAAACTAAGATGAGATGAAAAAAGTTTCAGCAGCAGAGTTTGTCGTCAGAGTTGAGAATTTTCTCGTGATCAGAGACTTGGCTTTGAGCTTACGCTGAAACTAGATAAAAAACAAAATTATTTAGAAAAACCGTAAAGTCCACCTTGTACACTCAGTGTCACATATACATATACCAAAATAAAACTTTTCAAATATTCGACTCAAATAATTGTTGACATTAAAAAAAATGTTTTACAAAATGTGAAAGGCAATCTATCTGTCAGCCTGTTTTTTTTTTTTTTGTTCTTGTTGTTGTGTATCATAATTTATCTTTATGTTGCTATAAAGTTTGAGCTCTTTTTGTTCCGTTTCAGGTGACTTGTGGCCGCACTTGTTTGGAAGAAGGAAGACTGGAGCCGGTTCGGGATTGGAGGATGAGGACTTAAAACCCATAGCATGAAAAACCAACTTTTTGAGCTTTATCATAGTGTAAAACGAGCGTGTCCTCACGTGCTGATGTCACAGAGTGAGACAGCCCCTTTCAGGAAGAGTCTGCTCTGACAGCACCGCCCCCAGTCCAACACCCAATTTCTCAGAGCGGTGATCAGACTTTCATTTCAGCTGCAGAACACCATATATCTTCAAAACGAAGCCGAATGTTCTGTGCTACTGTCACCAAAAATAAGCAAATCTTCAAAATAAAGTGTTGGTAAAGCTTCCTGTTTTCAAAGTAAGACTAGAGGGGTTTTTTTTTCCGTTATAAAATGAGACTGAAGTTCCGTTTACTGACCAAACCTTTAAAAAAAAAAAATAAAAAAATAGCTTAAACATCAGAGCTTTACCTCCAGTGTTTATATTGTTATGGTAACTTTTCAAGAGTTGACATGATTCCAACGGAATTTTGACCAAAAATTTTATTTTCTACTCACAAACTTGACACTTTGGTACACTTTAAAAAAATGTTAGTTTTAGTCAGAAAAGTAAGATATGATATTTTTTAAGAGATTAACTGAAAATATATTTGATTGTCATATATCGCGATATGTATCGTTATCGCGATATAAAATAATGAATATCTTGATATGCATTTTTTTCCAAATCGCCCAGAACTAGTGAGAAGCAACGCAAAAGTATAACTACAGCTCTGGAGGAGGCCTTTGGAACAGATTCACACGACAACAGCCCACCTTCTTCTCCACGTGGATCACATGAAGAACATGGCCGAGGTAGAGCAGCTTGGGGGCAGCAATGGCAATGATCTGAAGAACCCAGAAGCGGACGTGAGAGATTGGAAAAGCGAGGTCGTAGCAGACGTTCCTGCAGCCGGGCTGCTGAGTGTTGCAGACGAAGTCCGACTGCTCGTCCCCCCAAACCTGCAGCAGACGGGACAGACCCCTCGTTTATAGTGAGATGTTCAAACCAGACATTGGTGAGTTTCCATCCATCCAGGCCTCACGCCAGACCTTGTCAGTGCTGGTGCGCAGAACCATGATGCGGAAGATGAACAGCACGGTGAGCCAGATTTTGCCGATCACTGTGGAGTGGCTCTGCACCTTATCCAGCAGACGGCCCAGCACATCCCACTCTCCCATGTCAGCGTCTGGTCGTCCCGTTCGAGATCTACTGAAAGCACCCTGTACAATAAGCAGAGTTAATGCATTCTACTGAGGATTTCTTCTGTTTTTGGAAGCCAGAGCAGACAGACCCTCTCACAAGGCCAAGCAGCTTTTATTTTCTCAAAGGTTTGTGACTTTGCAGATAAAAGTCACAGCTGCTGATTTCAAGTCTCCAAAACATACTTATCAACACCGGAGCTGCACTCCTGCAAATTTAATGATCTCGCACACGCTCAGAAACACTGGTATGGCTGCAGAATTTACCACTTTCTTTAAATTATCTTATTAATTGATGTTCATTTGATAATAGGTAACTGCTTAGAGTTTCATCTGCATAATCTTTCAAAATAAAGTGACAGAAATTTGTTGTTTTTCTTCTAAACGATGAGTTTGCTTCAGAATACTAGTTTAAAACACATTCATCTCTGCACAACGATAGCGCCAACAAGAAGAAAAGATCAACTCACCCAAAAAAAAGGAGGAAAAGTGGACGAAGAGAGCAGAGCGATGAAGAGAAAAGCAGAAGGAGAAGAAGGTCGCTGCTCCTTTGCTCATCTGCAGGCTTATCTGGAGGCAGCGCCGTCTTAACCACAACAAGAAACCCTGACTGTCAGTGGCTGCGGGCAAAATCCCAGCTGATGCTCACATTTACTGATTTTTTTACAAATATTTCACAAAAGCCCGAAATATAGAGGAGGAAAATCAATTAAAATTTAGTAAAAAAACATGTCTTAGCAGGAATGTTAGACTGCTAACATGTGAGAAAAAAATTCCCCCTTTTAGGAAGAACAATGAAGATGTTTGGAGGTTCAGCTGAAGATTTACGGAGCTCTAAATTGATTTGACGACAGTTTTTTGTTCAAGGTTCAAATCCCATCTGGATCGTTTCTGTATGGAGTTCTCCTCGTTCATGTATGAGTTTTTCCAGCTTCAATCAAATATACATTATTGTCCCAAAGGAAATTTGACTTGGATTCACATCACCAGGGCACACGCACACAACTCTGTACAAGTTCTAGTGTAAAAGCAAACAACACACACATAAGAACATAAGATATGGTGAAAAACATAAAAAAATATTAAAAGTTCTGTGCCGGAGGAAGAAGTTTTTGCACAGTGACTCAATGTCTGAAAACTTCAAAAATTGTAAAAAAAAATGTAAAACACTCGAAAAATATCAAGTACTTTGTCTAAAATCTACAAAAGTCACAAGTTGAAAATATAATATACAAAACAACCTTTAAGATAAAAACTGGTAAAACAGTGGTAGCTAAAAGTATAAATATACTCTTCAAGTAAGTACAGCAGTTCATAATTTTAGTAGTGCTGCCACAAACAATTATTTTAATCACTGACTAATCATTTGTCATTTTTCTGATCAGTCGATTAATCACTTGATGTGCAAAGTCAATGTAAAGCACAAGACAATGAAGATGATGGTTTATTAAACTTTTAATGACTTGTGCAGCCTCTGTCCTTTATTAACTTATGGTTTTAAAACAAGATTACACTAGAAAAGTTGCATAACCTGCGATAATGCTAGTGTGAATGCTTTTTGCTGAAAGTAATTGCTGAAGATGCTGAAGCTCTTTGCTGAAAATAGTGACTAAATTTACTTTAATTGCAGCAGGGACTTACTGAAAGTGCAAAAGCTATTTGCAAAATGTTACATTTGCTAAAAGACTGGAAATTTTATTAAAGAACTATGAAAGAGCGCTGAAGTTGACCTGCAATTCTTAAATTTTGAGGTAAAATTGTTTAAAAGTCTCTAATACATGCCAATTTTTAAACAAATATTTAATTTGTTGCTTAAATATGAGCTAAACTCCAAATTAGATGTCAGATTAGCCAAAAAAGCTAGCTTGTTGCTTAAATGCTAGCTAATCTGCAAAATAGCCTAAATTCCTCAGTAAACTAAATTAGTTAAAAAATTTAGCCTGTTGCTAGAAGCTAAACACTAAATTGCCTATAAACCTCAGTAAATTACAAATTAGCCCAAAAATATTAGCCTGTTGCTAAAATATTTGCTAAACTCCAAATTAGCATAAAATTCCTCAATAAACTAAATTATTTTTAAACTTTAGTCTGCTGCTAAAATAGAGGTATTAGCCTAAAAAAAAACCTGTAGATAACAAATCCAAAAATGTTAGCATGTTGCAAAAATATCTACAAGAAGTTAGTCTAGGCCTTCCTACCGTTGAGATACGGCTGCAAGGCTGAAGATCCATAGATCCTCCTGTTCCTATTGATGCTGGGGAACAACGCCTGAGTTCCTCCAAGTTTGCAAGATTGAAAAATTACAACTTTTTATAAAATAATTTCATGATTTATTCTCATTTGTGCTGTTTATGTTTTTTTATGGTAGCCCTGAAGGTGCAATCATTCCAAACGCGATTCGAGTAGCGAATTCGCCTGTCAAAAAACGTGTTCCTGAGCTTGATGTAGTGGCCAAATGTGGGAGGAGCTACCAGCTAATGCATTCTTCCTTATAATGTATGAAAGACACAGAAAATGTTGAGAAATCAGTTTTTTTTATTGTAAAGAGTTCTACAAAAACACAGGTAATTATGTCTCCATGTTTGGGTTTATATGATGAAAAGATTTTCTGTACAGGGAGCTGTGTCAGTACGACAGCCGCTTCTACAGTGTTTCTGTGTCTTTGTGGCTGAGCTTGAAGGCACTGTTTTTAAAAAAAAAAATAACATTAGGAGGAAACATTTTTCCTTTTCTTTAATGTCTCGATGAGGCCCGAGCTGCCAGCCTCCACACCCCTCTGCAGGCATATCGAGTGAGCGGGAGTGAAAGTCAGCGATCTGTCCAGAGTTTATCCCACCTTCGACTCAAAGTAGCCGGGTGAGCTCTGAAACCCGTGGCTCCAGCGGATAAAGAAAATTGATGGAAGTTCAGGACAAAAACGCTCGCTTTGGACAAGTATTCCACCAGCTGATCGAGTTACTGAAAACGTCTTGTTCCCAAAGCTGAGTTCCTGATTGGCAAATGTGATGCGGCGACCTGTCAAATTTCAGAAATTTAAATTTTGGCCATGCCGCCTTATTTGCACCCGTCACTCAAATCGCGCAGCGGGATTTTTATCGCCTCATGTCGCGTCTGTTCCATTGACACTGGCCGCCTCCACTAGTTCAATTATTAGTCGTAATTTTTTTTTATTTTTTTGTACCAAAAACATTTTTGAAACCATCACAACAAATTTCAAACGGAAACTTATTGGATCGGTGTCATTCCTACATCATTATAAAGCACCAATGTGATTGTCTCATGAGCGTCGTCATCCCTAAAGATGACTCACTTCTGGCTCCAACCTCATAAAGCTGTTCCGTCGCAATTTAGCCGTGATACGGAAGCCGCCATGTTGAAACCAGCAATCATTGCTAAGCTGTGATTGGTACAAATTGGACTGAGTCATTATTTCTATGGCAACCGCTCTCACCATTTAGAAGTGAGCTCTTCAGAAGACCACGCCCCTTCCACTTGAAAGTGGGCTCCAGAAAATCTGTCAATCAAATTATGTGAGAGCACCTACTTTTATTGAGACATCTGATTGGCTAGTGTATAACTTGAATAACTTGAACTACAGAGAAAATTTAATGAAAAAAAAAAAAATAGGAGCTTTAGGAGGTTAAAACATCAAAAACAAAGTTGAGTATCTGGGGTTTTGCATCCTTCTGGAACAGTTGGTTTCTTCTTCTTCTGCACTTCGGTTGCAATTTCCTTTTGTGTAAATGATTTACATCAAGTTTTTAAGGTGGAAAAAAAAAGGAGAAAACAAAGTGTCCCAGTGTGGCCTTTACCACAGCGATCAGAGTACAGTTATCAGGAGATAGACTGAAACCAGGAACACACCTGCATGAAACCAACCTCCTCAACAAGAAGATAACTCCAATTTATGACACACTTTAATAAAGAAAAAAAAAAGACATGTTGGCAAGAGTTTTTATTTATTTTTAAATCCAAACTATGAACATTTTCACTGCACAACTTCACTCCTTAGAACAGGAAAATTTGCCCAGCAACAGATTCTTTTTTTTTTTTCTATTCAAAGATGAAACTCCTCCTTGAGCTTCGTCTTTGTTTAAACCAGTCAGTCAGATAAGTTAAAGACAAAACTATCAGTGCAAGAACCCTTTTGGATTTAAACCTTTGGTACAACAAAAACGAAAAAAAAAAAAAACATTAGAAATCAGCACTTTTTAAATTAAGAACTGCAGCTTTTCACAGCTTTCTTGTTCTTTCGAACAGAGCAAAACATTCATGAAAAAATGAATTTTTCAACATTTTAGTTGAAAATCATCCAGATGGAAGCCAAACCTCAATGCTATGTTTGCTATTATTCTCTTAGTTCTATATTTCTGTGTATAGTGTTTATTATTTTACATACATTTCTTCCTAAATTTTCTGCTTTTTCTAAGAAAAAAACTGTAACAGACTCCAGATAGTAAAGCAAAAAATGGTTAAAGTTATTTTTCAAGTTTTAAAGTCTCCATCTTTACAGGAAGAAAGAAACATCATCATTAAATTGAAAATAAAGTCACTTCTCTATAGAAATGCAGGAGGGGTTTGTGAACAGTATTTAAATACTTTAGGGAAATCTTTTATTTTCTCCTGCAACAAACTAAAAATTGAAATAAATCTCTACAAAAAAGCACTGCAACAATGCTCAAAGATGTTTTTAGTTTTCGGTGAAGATGAGCGTTCGAGATCCGAGAATCCACAGCCACTCTGGGACGCACTTCATCAGACCGTACTGTGAGGGAGGACAGAAGAAAGAGGGACAAAGTTGAGGTTTCAGGCAGAACACCCTGAATAAAAATGACAAAAAGGAACCGAAAACATCCTCTTAATATCTTAAAGACCCACGCCAATCATCTTCTGATTTATTCTCAGAACGATCCCAATGCTCCTTTAATCATAATTCACGATTTGAATAAAGGAATACTCAGAAATGCAGTGAATTGTATTTACATATTATTTGTAAATTGATTCTCCTGCTCCTTTACGTACATTATTTTTGGTACTCGAAATCACAATCGCACTTTCGGCAATTTTAAAAGCAATCTGAGTATAAAGACATTCAGCTTTTTGTTATTTATAAACTTCATAGTTTTTGAAATATTGAGCAAAATGAAATAGGAAATGAATGAGAAAATCTTCAAATTTCAAAATTTTAAGTGGATTAGCAACATGTCAATTGGCATTGAGCTGTTACATATGCTAGCTCATTTGGGTAACTTGGCATCTACTGAGGTTTTTTCATGCAATTTTTGAGTTTAGCTAATATTTTAGCAACATGCTAACGTTTTTGGTAAATTTAGAGTTAAGCTTCTATGAACCATTTCAGACCTTTGCAGATAATTTCTCATTTAACGATCTGCAGAAATAACGTAATTTACATTTTTGGCTAAAGTGTTATTTACTGAGGTTTTTTAGACTAATTTAGAGTTTAGCTACTATTTTAGCAACAGGCTAACGTTTTTAACTAGTTTAGTTTACTGAGGAATTTTAGGCTATTTTAGGGGTTCAGCTAGTATTTAAGCAACGAGCTAACTTTTTTGGCTAATTTGGCATCTACTAAAGTTTTTGGGGCTAATTTGAAGTTTAGCTCATTTTTAAGCAATATGCTAACTTTTTGGCTAACTTATTATCCACTGAGGCTTTTATAGGCAAATTTTAAAGTTTAGCTTATATTTTAGAAACAAGCTAACTTTTTTAGCTAATTTAGTTTACTGAATAATTTTTAGCCATTTTGGAGATTAGCTAGTATTTAAGCAACAAGCTAGCTTTTTTTGCTAACTTGGAATCTATTGAGGTTTTTAGGGCTAATTTGGGGTTCAGCTAATACTTAAGCAACACGCTAACTACTTTTACAAAATTGGCATATATTAGGGATTTTTAAGTAATTTTACAAAAAAAAAAATCAGAAATTTAGGTCAACTTCAGCGCTCATTCATAGTTCTTTAACAAAATTCCCTGTCTTTTAGCAAATTTACCATTTTGCAAATAGCTTTTGCATTTTCAGTAAATCCCTGCAGCAATTAAAGTAAATTGCATCACCATTTACAGCAAAAAGCTTTCACACTAGCATTATTGCAGGTTATGCAACTTTTCTAGTTTTCTTTAGATATGTCCTCCATGATCTGCAAAATGCTGTAAGAACTTGTTAAAAACGCTGAATATAATAGGAGTGGGTCTTTAATGTTCTCCTTTGTGACCTGAAGAGTGTGCGGCCAGTAGCCAGTGGTTCTGTTTGAGATGCCTAGAGTTGAGACGGCGTGGCGAGCGTAGACCTCAGGCCTCGGAGCAAACCAGCTCTCTCTGGAGGACGTATGCGGAAATCCACGTGAAGAAATCTATATAAAGAAAAATGAAATGAGAAGAATCCATGTCGACATGTTCAGCTTCATTTTGCTTCTTTTAGAGCAGTTTTCCATAATCATAGAGTCTGGACCCGGTTCAAATCCAGCCAGTGGAGACCTGGATGTGTGGTCAGTATGGCGTTATTTATGTTCCATAAGTCTACACAGAAATAAAACATCTCTGTGTAGACTTATGGAACATAAATAACGCCATAGGTCAGGTGACTCACCAGTTTGTACAGAAAGAATTGAAAGGATTTGTGTCTGTTTATTCTAAAACAAGTGCCTTAATATAATCAGATTAAAGAGATATAAGGATATTCTTACACATTTTGATGAGAAATAGTATACACTGTTCATGGTTTTGCAGCCTCACAGCTTTGCTAAATTTTTTCAGTGATATTTTGCGTATTTTTTGTAAAACTTATTTTTTTTTACATTGCTTTGTGTTCTACGTCCTGATTGGCTGTAGACCTTGTCAATCAATGTCCTTTATGCTGTGTCTCTGGTACAAAATGCTATCAGTTTACCAAATCTACATCTTCAATAGTGAATACAGAGGTAGAGCGGTCAACCTCTGACCGGAGGATCAAAGGTTTGATTTCTTCTATGTGTTAAGCAAGGTGCGAATCAAAAACAATTTTTTAATTGGTTCAATTACAGTCGTGAAAAAAATGAGGACACCTTATAAAAGCCTGTAAATTTTCCCTTATATTCTGATAAATACACATTTTTTATCAGTTTGATCATCACAGTGATCCAAATGATTGAACTTGACATAGAAAAAAATTAAGCCTATTTAAAACTTTCTATGAAATATTATTTCAAAATATGTAATTTCTGCATATGTTTAAGTTCACACATTTTAGGGACTGATAGATGCAACAACAAGTGTCTCAATGAAGGGATTTCAGCCTAAGGAGCAAAACGAGAAAACAGAAGGCAGGAAGTTCAAACTTTGACCTCCGTTAAATTATGAATTTCCGTTCAGATTATTGTTCCATGAGTAAAATAATAGTAATTTTTTTGTTCGATTTTAATTAAATTAGAAATTTTTCACAATAAAATTGAGTTTGATATATGGACATTTTTTAAAACAGCTGATTATTTAATGAGAGTATCCTAGTTTCTTCACATGACTGTAGATAGGCATAAATCAGAGCATTTTGGCCTCATTCAACATTTTCTACATGATGTAAACATCGATAAACAATGACATATCAGTTGATTACCTGTAAAGGGATCAGGCTTTGGATGAAGACCCCCCTGCTGCTGTACTCAAAGTGAAGCGCTTTAGAGAAACTGTCCAAATATCCCTGAAACATCAGGAGGAAAACGTTAAGTTCCGGCCACACAGATGCTTCAAAGAGAAACTCCTCTCTTCAGATTCGGCTCTTACACTGACGGCGCTCAGCGTGGCGGCTCCGCGCCACGGTCTGCAGCTGGCACCCGATGATATGTTGACCACGGCTCCTCTGCTGCGCTGCAGCATCCCCGGCAGAACCAAATGGGTCATCAGAGTAGCGGCGCCAACGCTCCTGTTGACCTGACCCAGCAAGACCTGATCTGACATTTCTATCAGACTCAGAGGAGACGCCGATGATTCATCGATGCAGTTCACCAAGAAGCCGACGTCTTTGTCCCTCAGAGTCTCCTGGATGGGCTTGATCACACTCGCTTGGCCCAGAGAGAAGTCGGCTACTATGACGGCGGTTTCTACTCCGTAACTTTGGGAAAATGATGCAGCTGCATCTTGAACTGAGGCGGCGTCCCGAGTTATGAAGGCCACACTGATGCCGTGTTTGGCCAGCTCTTCGGCATACGCTTTGGCTACAGGCTCCGATGCGTCTGACAGGAGAGAAGAAACCATCATTAGTTCAGCAAAGACATTTGTTTAAACCAGGAATGAGCTTTTGAGTAGATTTATGACGAAAACTATGGGGTCAGGATCAGCTTAAAGTGAATGACAAACAAGATTGAAAATTTGAAAAACGGGCATTGTAAATAAAAAAAAGAAAAATTGAAAGCAGTTTTAAACTTAAAAATAAATATTGAAAACCTGAATAAATTATTGATTCTTTGTAGCCAGTGTGCTCAAAGCCTCACTCCCATGTGAAATTAGTTTCAGCTCAGAGGCGAAAGGTAAACCCTTGAAACTGAGAAAAATAGAAAACTGAAAGCAGGGAAAAACAAAAAAAAGGAAAAGTTGAAATTAAAAATAAACATTTATTTTATATTGGTAGCAGTTTGAGGTTTTTTTTATTCAAGTTTCAAATTTCCTTTTGCTTTTTTTTTTTCTTCTAATTTTCAATATTTCTTTCAGATTTTAAACATGTATTTTTTAATTTTAAACTGCTTTGAACTTTTCACTTTTTTCATGTTAATAATTCTTTTTTTTTTTTCACATTTTCAATCTTGTTTTTCATTCACTTTAAGCTGATCCTGATTTGACCCCATAGAAAACAGGCTTTTATTCTGAAACAAGGAGTGGGGATTATCAAATACGTTTTATTGTCATTAAAAAAAAAATCTTCATTATATAATTACGATATATTTTACAGCACCTGCCAGCATAAAAATTTCATCCAAGAAAGTTCATCTCATAATATAATCGACAATAAACAAATAAATGCATAGCAAAAACACAAGTAACCAGCTGTTTGGGATGGTTTTACAACAACAGTGTTGCATCATGGGAGTAAAACAGCAAGTGTTAACCTAAAAATATGAGAAATTTAGTATTGTGTTCTTCTGAAAAAGTTGATCATTTACCATCATTAAAAAAGACTTTATTGAATATTAACCCACTATAATTAATCAAACATCACAAAATCATTTTGTTTCCAATAACATCTGGAAATATTTATATTTTGATTAAGTTTAAGGTGTTCAAACTGTCCCTCGTCTTTCTGCTGACGTGACGGTCGTTCTCACCACTAATGACAGCCCAGTCTCCAAATCTTTGACCCAGCTTCTTGTTGGGGATCATCCTCGGCAGAAAATGAACCCTGACCAGCGAGCAGCACTCCGTCAGCAGGACGACGGCTCGGCTAGCGGTGTACAGAGCTCCCACGAGGGCCAGCGTCTCCACATAAGAGCCGCACGAGCGAGAAATTTCCCTGTACAAAAGCTGGAAGCTGTCAACCGCTGCCATGCTTCACCTTTGCTAGTTTGTTAGTTCAGAAACATCCCAGAAACAAAACAATGGGATTAAACGCAAACTAGCAAATTACTCTTGAGAAAAAAAATAGTCTCAAAAAGTTCAATTTCTATAATATAACGTTTTTATCTAGCTTCTGTAGAATAAAGGTCGCGTTTCGTCCACTTCTCAGTAAAGAAACAAAACATTTGTCACGTGATCATACCCTTCCGGTTGTTGCCTTCAACAAAAATGGAGAAGACTTCATAACTAAATAAAATAAAATATAGGTGCATTTCATTTCTATAATAAAATGAGAAATATTTTTAGATTAGCTACATGAACTCGATGGAATTGTTTATAATTATTATTCAAGTTCAATTATAAATATAATTTTACGTTATCATCTAATTTCCGATGGCGCCTCAAAGCACCATAAGAAATCCACAATGCAACGCGCGAAACGGTTTCCATAGAGACCACTGGCTGTATAATAGCTGTCTATGAGTTTGAAAGCGCTTCGAAATGTCCTGGAATGGGATGAATAAATGTAATATTATCTTTATAAACATTACGGGCAAGTTTTCAGCATATAGTATTTTAAATTGCAGCTCTTTTTCTAAAGCTAAATATAATTCGCGCTTTTTGCTAGCTTGCCTTATTTAGAAGAACTGGTGCATCAAGCTAACCTCAGAGCAAAAATACTTAAAGAGCATCCTAACAGAGTAAGTCACGCCGTCAAAAAAATTAATTATTCTTCTGTTTTGTGTAATTAACTTGTTTTAATTTCCTCGAATCTGTTGGAAAGAGCACATTGCTCTTTTAGTTTACATTACCTGTCTGTCATCTGTTTTTCAAGTATTTAATTTAATTGTTTTTATTTGTTCAATTATTGATTGCTCATTTTCACTTCTTCAACTTGGTTATTAGAACATGTTCTTTTACCTTTAAAGTACCTAAACCTCTGTAAAGATGGCCCCAACATAGCGTTTTTATTATTATTATTATATTTTTGAGTCAAAGATTTTTTTCTAGCTCTTATTGTTTGGCTAGAATTTAGCTTTGAAGACATTTTTAATAATAAACAACAAAAAAGGAGGTCTTTTCACTTCTTTTGCATAATATTTACATATACTTTGTGTAAATTAAACACATCTGGGTTCATCTTTTGATTGATTGGAAAAGCGTTCCCAGTGATTATGCAGCTTTAAGGCAAAATAAAAAACCTAAGGCATTTTCTTGGAAATTTCTACAGAGCGAAAAAAATAATTAAAAAATTCACATAACATCTGCATCACTGCTACTAGCTTTTTCAAACAGCATTTTATTTTCTGCATCTGATACACAAAGATTTGAATACAGATGTACAAGCTTATATTTAATTTTCTGCAAGAACTTTTTTTTTTTTTGAAAGCATAATTTTCATTGGAGTGCCCTTTAATAATATTTTTTGTGTCGTTTTCTGATCTACGCCTCAGCAGCAAAGATGTCTCAGCTGCTGGTGAAAGACGAGGTGGAGTTACAGTCCCTCCTCAAACAGTTTCTAAAGAGTATCAGTGAGAAAATTGCTGGCGCCCCTTCGAGTGAAGCTGCTCAAGAGATCCTCCTTCACCTGGAAGAGACTGACAAGAACTTTCATAGGTGAGGTCCCCCCCTCAAACGCTTGCAGTCCTTTCACTGTGCCAGCAAAATTCTCACACGGCTTCTTTTGGTTTCTGTTTCTCTGATTTAGTTATGAGTTTGTGAGATACCTTCGTCAGTATGTAGAGAGCTCTTTGGGCGCCGCGGTGGAGGAGGAGATGCTGAACTTGACCTTAGGAGAAAGGCAACAAGAGACCGGATCAGGACACGATACCTTGATTAATGCGGTGACGTGCCGGACCAAAGACTCTGCTGAGTAAGATCGGCTTAGAACACAGGGCCACAATATGAGATTCCGGGGGCCCACGTGGCTCTTTGACCCCTTCTTTTTGGCTCTCAGGTTAAAGAAAAGTGAGATGTTTTTCATTTAAAATTTTCAGGCTGACAAAACAGTCAGAAAATTCCAATTTGTTTCACAGTTGAAGTACAGTTAGTATCACTCCACCAGACTCCTGACTACATTACCCACAATGCTCCAACAATCCATTACACCATGCTGTGTTGTAGTTCACTAAAGGTGAATGAATGAAAAAGTTGAACAATTTGAAAGATTTTTTAGCACAGTGGACCAAAATAAATCAATTTGAGGTCAAACTTAACTTCCACTGGATTATTTAAATAAATATAAAGATGTTTAGCATTGAGCAAAATTAAATTATTTAAATGCGTCGGCCAATTAGCGTCACTCAATTAGTTATAATATGGTTTTAGTTAATTAGATTTACACATTTCTGGCTGAAAAGCAACACAAGCAATAAAATAAACTGTGTATTTATATTATATTATATATATATTATATATATATATATATATATATAATAATATATATAATATATATATTATATATATATATATATATATACATATATATATATTGTATTGCTGTTAAAATCACACTACTTACTACTTCATCTGCTGTATTAAAATCTCTATAGGTTTAAGTTTTATTAATGAAAAAAAAAAGAATAGTTTAATATTTGTGATCATAATGATAAACACAAACCTGTTTCTTGTTTTTCTATGGCTGGAGGGCAAAGTGAGACTTTGTAGCTCCTACATTTAGGTTGGAGTAAGAAAGAAATCAAACCATGTTTCTCTTTAAGTTACATTTTTTTTATTTAAAAAAAAAAACAAAAAACATTCCCGGTAGTGTTCTAATTATGATTATGAAGTTTTTGACCAAAACACCACAACTTAAATGTCTTAAAAAGCTATTTTTCACGTTGATCTGAAGCCTCTGTTTCCAAAATCTCCTCTGAGGGGGCGTGGCTTCTGGCACTGAGCAACAGAATCAGCTTATTTACATGGATTTACGTGTTGTGTTTCAGTGCAAAGCTGCTTTTCTCCACTTTAGGATCTGCTAGAATTACACTAGCTGTGTAAGTGGTTGAAGAGTTATGGTAAAGATAAAGCTCCCGGCGTTAAAGAGTTAATCCTTTAGCATGGAAGCTGTCGCCAACGACAGCAAATAACACACTCTTTAAACTACCGTAACCTTTAGATCGTTTTTTTCAATGGATTCTGAAGTGTAGAAAAGCAGCTTTTAGACTAGTTTTTTCTTGTTTTATTTGTTTATTATTTCGGAAAAATGTATTTACCAACAGCTTTAGTAATTAAATACAAGGGTGAGAAATAATAAGTTTTCTTTTTGCTATTCCCCTTTTTGAAAAAAAAAAAAAAAAAAAAGAGTTGTATTGGGTTTTCTTTTTGTAATTGTTTAGCGAGAATTTTACAAAAACATCAATTTTTTTTTAAATCACACACTTTTGATTGATTTTTGCTCTCTTCCCAGCACAAACACCCCCCTCCCACACAAATATACTCAACACACCCAAATCTCAGCATATCAGTAAACTATATTTATAATACATAATTTAAAGAACTACGCATACATACATTTACAACATTTAAATAAAGATAATTAAAACAAACATTGTACAGAATTGCATTAATAGTAAATATGTAGTAAGAAAAACATATAAAGACAGCAAAATATAGTCATCCCTTTTCTTGGCCTTTTTCACAAACAAAGGTCTGTTTGATTTGAATGATTATATGAATGTTTTCTGCTCTGCTTCCATCCCAGGAAGGATTTTCTGACGGAGGAGTTTCATATAATCTTCTTCTCTCCTTGAACCAGGTGTCAGCAGATGATGCAGACCTTGAAAGCCTCACTGAGCTCCATTGTGGAGTGTTTAACCAACAAATACAAGGAGGGCCAGCTGAGAAAAGAGGAGACGCACAGAGAGAGGGAGCACAGCCAGCCCAGCAGCCACTTCACCGATAGCTGCTCCGATAGCGACTCCTCCTTCAACCAGGTCAGAGAAACCAGACACAACAGGTGGTGGTGGTGGTGGTGGGGGGGTCGATCCTCTCTGAAACTCTCCTCCTGATCGCTTCCAGAGCTACGCCTTCATCACACAGGAGCAGCTGCAGCTTCTGGCTGAAAGACTTGAGCCCAGCAAGCCCAAAGAGGTACGCTTTCAAGGGGAAACCAACCTGGAGCTTTCACGGGGAACCAACCTGGAGCTTTCACGGGGAACCAACCTGGAGCTTTCAAGGGAAACCAACCTGGAGCTTTCAAGGGAAACCAACCTGGAGCTTTCACAGTCACCACCATGATCATTTCCTATCTATCCTTGCCATCCTTGCTGCTAATTTCCTGTTTCATTTGTGCTCAACGAGTCAGATTTACGCTAGCGAGACACAGAGCTGTCATAATCAGGGGTGTGGGGTCAGGGGCGGGGCTATTCAGGTCAGCTCCAAAAGCCACGCCCCCTCAGATGAGATCAGCATGAAAAATGTCTTTTTAAGACATTTATGTTGTGGAATTTTGGTCAAAAATATCATAATCATACATAAAACACTACTTTTAAAATCTAAAACTTTAAAGGTCATTCAAGCTGGGATCTGTGTGAATGTGTTTGTGTAGATGCGTCGGGAGGCGTTGCACGCCCTCTGCCGCGCGTCTCCGTCCGATCTGTTGAGCTGCGAGAGCTGGAGCGCCCTGCGCAGGAATCTGTTGGCGGCTCTGAACGAGCCCGAGCTCAGCGTGAGTCCCGCCTCGTGTTCCCCCGCCGTCCCTCGCATCCACGTCTCCGTCAGTCACTGCAGGAATAAAAGTCTCTTTTTCTCATGTCCCTGTCAGGAAAATGCGCTGCAGTTTTTTGCTAAAAGCTTCTCTTCCTCTCCGCTCTGTGTGACCAGAGAGATGTTCACCAGTTTAGGTAGGAAATGTAAATGGACTTTTTTTTTTTTTATAAAATGTGTACAATTTCAAAAAGATTTATTTATGATTAACTTTTTTCAATTGTTGAAAATTCTGCACTTTTTATATCCACATTCATTTTTTTTCCTGATTTGTAGAGCAAAAACCAGAAATACATTTTAATCACATTTTCTATGAACTTATTTTTATATGACTTTTTTTTTAACAGCTAAGAATGTCGAATCCAGTTTTGTGTCTCACAAGCTGAACTTCCCGAGCGGCTCAGCAACCCTCGACATCAACACACCTAAGATCACCCGCCTTCTCAAGCAGGTACTGCAGCTTACCTTTTCAGCTCTTTTACGCTAATTTCAGAGGTTTTACTAATATTTTGCTTTTGTGAGTTTCAGATTCGACTGATAAATGACTTCCAGAAGGAGGTGGCTTCCTTCTGGATTCGCCATCCAGAGAAGTGAGTTTATGTTCAGGATTTCAGCGCCGAGGAACTTTTTAATTAACGTTTTCTTGCATGTAACATTACACTAATGTTAGGTTATGTTTTCATATCAGACTGTTTTAAGCCTTTAACTGCCTGCTCAACCAAACGGTGGGAAACTTTTAGTTAACGTGTTTTTAAAGTGTTTGTGTGTATTTTTCCCCAAGGTATGGAGCCCCTTAAGGGAAATTGAAGGACAAAAATTGATATAAATTTTTCATTTTTCTTCAAAAATTGAAATAAAAAAAAATAATCCTGGTTAGTAATGATTTGAATCAATTTGTTCCAAATCTAACTTCATGCTGAGTTTTTTGTTAATTCTTTGCTTAATTAGGCTGTGCCCGCTAAAGTCTCCTCTACTACAGGATAAAAATGTGTCTGCATTTCAACATAAAAAACCATTGATCAGTGCAGAGTCTTTGATCTAAGTTTATGTCATTCCAACGTGTCTCTTGTGACACCTTTTAGCTTCATGCATGCCACTGTTTTGGTTAAAGATGCTTCTTTTCTATCTGTCCACTTTGCTTCAGATACATGGAGGAAGTGATAGAGAGCACTCTGTCCCTGCTGTCCTTCCATCACACTCATGGTTCAGCTGAGAAAACCCTGGAGCCGATACATTTACTGACTCTACTGGACATCAAAGCGTCCTGGTTCATCAAGTGGATGGTGTGTTGGTTGTTTTTCTTTTACTACTAAAATACAGCATAAAAACACGGATGTTTCTGGAACATTTAAATGGTTCTGCAAAGTTAGAAAGTTGATTCCAAAGTTTTCAGCTGCAGTTTTTGCTGGAGTTTTCATTGTATTTACTTTGAGTTCTGCTAAGAAAATTCCAGCAAAATGCTGCTTGAAAGGCATAGCAGCCAAGTAAGATGCTTCTAACCATAAATGGAGACCTAAAATGCTATGTTCTGTTTTGAAGAAAGTGTCAACTGGGATTTTCTAACCTACTTTTATGTGTTTATTTCCTGGTTTCTCCTCTGTTTGTTCAGCATGGTTACTATAGCCGGAATGTTGTCCTCAGACTCTTGGAGAGAAAGTACAAGTCTCTGGTAAGATTCACTCAGTAATCTCTGCCTTTTTTTGTCATTTCTTTCTTGAAAAGTCCCAAAGCATGGAAGAAAAAAGCTAGCATGTTGCTAAAATACTAGCTTAACCCTAGAGCACTATTGGCGGGTATTGCTGGGTAAAGTCATACATGTCCCAGGAATAGTTGGTCCAAAGACCAAGTCTCCAGTGTCATTATTTATTTTTTTAGGAATTCTTTTGTGCTCAAATTCCTAATTTTTCTATCATTTTCAAGCATGTCTTTAGGATCTTCCTATGCTTATATTTTCCATCTTCTTACATAAACCACAGTTAAAAATAAAAATAATTACTAAAAAAAAACTACTCTAATTTATCATGTGTTGTCATATTTTTATCTATTTTTTTTTAATAGCAGATACGTTTTATTGGGTATATTATATTGAGTAACAATTACCCGACAAAAGTGATGGTGTTTTATAGCGAAAGGTTTCTAGGGTTGACTCAGAATTAGCCTAAAAATCCTCAGTAAATGCCGAATTAGCCAAAAAAGCTAACACATTGCTAATATACTAGCTTAATATTAGTTCAAAAAGCCTAATTAGATGCTAAATTATCCGATACCATTTGCATGTCACTAAAATACTAGCTATACTCAAAATTAGCTTTAAAAACCTCAGTAGCCTTGATGTTCTCAACATGCTGAACGTTTTGATACCAATATTGAACTTTTAAAGTGAGCAAAAAAATTTGAGAAATTCTATGGAAAAAAAAAATCGCAAAAGTTGCTTAAAAATAGTTAAAAATTGTGTTGTATTTCAAAATTTGTGACATTTAACATTACCAAAAGTACAAGCATGAATTCCCTGAACATACTGAGTATTTTTAACTGCATAATTTGCAGAAACATCCAGTTGAAATAAAATTCCCATTTCTTTCAACAAGGCTGGAAAAAAAAGAAATAAATTGTAAAAGTTGTAAAGTTTTCGAATACCAAAAATCCAATCGATAATGTCCTTAATGAGCTGAACGTTTTGATAATGATAAAGTTGATAAAGCTGAAAGTGTGATTGAGTTTTTATGTGCCAAAAAGTGTATGGAAGAAAAATAAATAATAAAGAGAAAAAGAATCACTATAGTGGGAAGGCTTACAAAGCATTCCCACAATAAGGATGATAATTTATTCAACTTAATGAATCATGCAGCCTCTGTCCTTCGTTAGTTTCTGGTATTAAAAAAAGTTTAACTCAAATCAGGTCGACATCTGAAACAAGGAACTATTTTTCACGAAAGATAAAGTTCTGTTCTGATGTTTTCCAGGTGGTGGTGGCCGTTCAGCAGTGCGTCCATTACAGCGAGGCCAGTGAGCGCTTCAGGGGCGACACGAGCGACGCTCTCGCGGGGAAGCAGAGGAACGCCAGTGAGTCAAACTCTGTTCTCCTCTGTCAGCCTGATGGAGGCTGTACTCTGATGGAAAGCTCGGGACGTTCCTTCAGAGATGTTGGAGCCTGCAGTGCTGGTGAAAGACTGATGGAGAGAGAGGCTGTAACTCAGGGGTCTCAAACTGGCGGCCCGCGGGCCATTTGTGGCCCCCTAGACCAGGGGTCCCCAAACTTTTCCTTGTGAGGGCCACATAACTGTTTTCCTCTCCGATGTGGGGCCGGGTGTAACAATCACAGCCTAAACGTAGAGATTTATGGTTTTCCAGAAAGCCACGCCTAGCCAAATTTTAAATAAATAATTTCTTTAATTTTCACAAAAAAATAATAAAACAATTTAAAAACTTGACATATATCATTACCTGTTATAGATTGATAGCTGAAAATGCTTAAATTGACAGCTAAAAACACTGAAGCTGATTGCTGAAAACGCTGAAGTTAATAGATGAAACGCTGAAGCTGATAGCTAGCTAAAACATTAGCGAAGTGCCAAATTAGCTGAAAAAAATTCAAAAAAACTCTAAATTTGCCTAAAAAGCTAGCATGTAGCTGAAATATTAGCTAAATACCAAATTAGCCTAAAAAAATTAAAAAAGGCTTAATTAGCCAAAACAGCTAGTGTGCAGCTGAAATATAACCTAAATGCTGAATTAGCCTTAAAAACTGGAAAAACGTCTACTTTAGCCAAAACAGCTAGCATAAAGTTCAATTATTAGCTAAATGCAAAATTAGCATAAAAAACTGGAAAAATGTTTTATTTAGCCAAAACAGCTAGCATAAATCTAAAATATTAGCTAAACTCGAAATTAGCCCAAAAAAATGAAAACAGACATAATCAGCCGAAACAGCGAGCATGTAGCTGAAATATAAGCTAAATGCCAAATTAAGCCAAAAAATTTGGAAAAATGTCGAATTTAGCCACAACAGTTTTGGGAGCCGGGTCAAATGTGGAGGAGGGCCAGAACTTGAACTTTGAAAAACTTTCAATATTTTACTCTCCATAAAAATATATGTTTTCAAAGTGATACAAATTAGAAATAAGCAAAACGTACACTTTACATTTAACAAATTACACTTATAAATATCTCAAAACATTTTGATATCTATAGAATATATCCTGTAACATGCTGCTTAACAAAACAAACAAAGCTAAATAAAATGTGTGCTTTTTAGGGAAAACCAAATCAAATTATTCAGTTTTCTTTGTGTTTTGTTGTCTGGTTGTTTTACTTTGTTTTGTTTTTAGTTATTTTATCCGATTTTGTTAATTTCTTTCTGCACCTTGAATGAGAGGAAGATGACACCCTAGTGATGTAGAACTCAGTGTGTCCCAAAAACAAAACCTCCATAATCTTATTGTTGCTCAGAATATGATCAGTGCAAGATAACATCGGGTCATTAATGACAATAAAATAAAACGATCTGGAGGGCCGAATATAATTACCCGGAGGGCCGGTTCCGGCCCCCTAGGCCTTGACTTTGATACACATTTGTACCAAGCAATACCTTGTGTGTCTGCACTTCTTCTCATCTTATTTTATGCTAAAAAATACCACATTTTTTCAGTTTTGATTTATAAATTGCATTTAAAATAATGTAATTAAATTGTAAATACACGTGTTTTGTTTGTTTGTTTGTTTCAGGCGCTTTGCAGAGCAGCGTTTACTCCGGAAAGGAGCTGGATTTTGCCCTCTTCGTCCACTCTGTGTGCGTTTTGGGAAAACTGATCGTATATTCCAACGGAAGAAAGCTGTTTCCCATCAGAATCAGGAAGCACAAAGGTTTGATTCTCTGTTCCCTGACATGGAATTTAACTTCAGCCGTTTAACACTCCAGCATTTCTTGCTCTTTGATTTACTTGTTAGCATGATCAATGTAACATTGACGGTAGAAAAGTTACAGTATGTTAAAGATTTAGTGTTTAAGCGGCACCGCTTAAGGAGTGTTTTATTGTCCTGTAGTGATTCCGTCTGTCATAGTAACTCCACAGAAAAACAATCCCTCCCATCTTTACGGCACATTATCTCCAGCAGGAAACTGATCAGTGCACGCGTGTAACACGCCCTGTACCAGTCTGTAGCCCCGTCATCAAAGGTGTTCTCTGTCTGAATGTAGACTCTTATGTCATTAATCGACTTTGCACCACCCTCGTGTGTTATCATGTGTCACTCATTACAGTTTTAATGACATTCGTCAGTCGGTTTTTGTTGACAGCAGCTTTAATTTTTTTATGGGACAATTTTATTGTTAAAACTGTAAGATTATCAGATTGTCTTGACCTTTTCTATGACTTTATGACTTATCCTCCACCTAAAACCACATTTTAGATGAATATATATTTCCATTAATGTCGTTATGGAGCAGTTTCTCCTCAGGATTCATGTCTCTGTCTGGATAATAACCAGCTATATTTGTGTTTCAGAGCCAGTCTCTCTGACAGACCTGCTAGTCATCCTCATAAACATCATGTATCACCACCCCAAGCCTCTGCACGGCGATGCCTCACAGTCAGGTGTGGCCCACGCACTCACACACAGACACAAACACAAACACCGCCCGTGACCTCAGTTCTCCTCAGCTTCTGTCTGGAATCAGGAACCAACCCGTGTTTTCTCCTTAAAACTCGACTATTATCTTTTGACCTGGTGCTGAATCAGGAAGTAAAATTGTGTCTTGCAAAACTTTATTGAGTTTCTATGAGTTACATTGTACAACTCTGATTGAGTGTGGGATCGCTTCAGGATTTTTCAAACAAATGCAGATGATGGAGCATTTCAAATCCTCTTTAGGATTATTCTTATGAAAGAATGTGCACAAAGTGCAATGCCAACTAGGATCAAATCTTAATCCCTTAACCCTAGAACACTTTCACTATAAAAAGTTACACCATGACTTTCTCCGGGTAATTTTTACCCAATATAAAACTCCCAATAAAAAGTATTTCTCATAAAAAAAAGATCAAGATATGACAAGACATAAGTTAGAGTAGTTTTATTTCTAACTGTGCTTTATGCAACAAAGTGGGAATAAAAGCAGAGGAATATCCTAAAAACAGGCTTGAAAATGACAGAAAAAGTAGAAATTTGAGAAGAAAAAATTCCTAAAAAAAGAAATAATTGCACTGGACACTTGTCCTTTGATCCACTCATTCCTGGGAAATGTGAGACTTTACCCAGGGACCCATGACAATCAAAAAATGCAACTAATTTAAAATAATGTAAATACTTCAGCTCGGGTAAAAATCACCCGGCCATAGTGCTCAAGGGTTAAATGAATACGAAGGTAAGCTCTAAAGAATCCAACAGCTCTGAAAGCTTTAAAGAAATTCTGCAATTTTTAAAAGATAAATGACTGAATTTTATGGGGTCAACTCAGGATCAACTTGACATGAAAAAAAACATTGCATGATCATTTCTTAAAGCTTAAATGTTAAAAAAAAACAAAACATTGAAATTTTGAAGCTTGGAAAAAAGTTGTAACCTAAAACTGTTACAAAATAAAAAATGATTTTATTTGGAAGAGCTGCTGCCCTCAGTTTTAAACTGAACAAGGATTGAACTTCATTGCAAAAATGTGAATTATTACAATAAAAACTGACAAAAAAGATGTTTATGTGTATTAAAAAATACAAGAAATAGCTTCAAAGTCCCACTCCAATGAAGCTTCTGGGTTTCTGACATGTTCTTGTGGCATTTTCCTGATAATAAAGGGACGTATATAAAGAAAATTTAACTCAAAATTACATTTTTGAGGATTTCTTTTTTCAAATTGCTGTGAATCAGGAGCAGACAAAAAAATTTAGTTGGAAAGAGATTTTCTTGGTAAAAAAATTTGCTGGGCGGGCTCCAAGCTTCCTGCTCCACTCCATTCTGATTCATCCACTTACAAATAAATCCATGAACGTCTTAATTTTCCTCCTCTGTAATCTGGATATAAGCTGTTCTGCTGGATAGCTCTGATATTGCTCATTAGGTTAGATTGTAGATCATAATTTTAGATTGAGGGTCTGAGAGCCCTCCATTATAGGTGATGGGAAGAGGGGGTTGGCTTGTTCCGTGCCAATAACCCCGCCCACAACTCAGATGTGAATTTTTAATAAACTTGTGCCGCTCTGCAGAAACTATGTCCTAGAAAAATGACAGGATTTTTAAATCATAATGAAAAAACTTCTGGGAATGATTTTACAAAAGATCAAAAGATGATCAGAGTATGGCTTTAAAACCAACTACAGTAATTGTTATATCAACATTCCATTTTTAATTTTAGGTCAATTTGATTTTCTACATCTGACTTTTTTTTTTTATCCCATCCTTTTATCAATAGGAAATTATCTATAATTTTTGCTCTGATAACTTTTTAAAATATGTTCTTGTTAATTTGTCATTTTCATGTTTTCTTCATTACAAGTTATTCAAGTTATGTACTGACCAATCAGATGCCTCCATGACGTCCAAAATGTTTGATTGACAGATTCTTCAGAGTCCGCTTTCAGTGGAAGGGGTGTGGACTTCCAACAAGCTCACTCTTATTCGGCGACAGTTGTTGCCATAGAAACGTAGACTCGGTCCGACTTGGACCAATCCTTGCTTATAGGGTAACCAAACCCTAAATCAACTTTTTTTGGCTGTGACCTCTGTAAATGGGGCTTTAAAAGTGCTTTCTGTTGCCACATTTTTGACAAATGAAAATAAACTTGTTTAATTCTTGAAAATATGGTCAAAAACCGTCTGTGTGCTGCCCCCTAGAGTTTGAATCGTGGTATTACAGTTGAATTTTGTGTTTGGTCAAAACATATGTCTCACGTCATGATCTGCAGTTCCAGTAATTATAACAGTTCTGTTCCCCTGCCCCGCCCCTCTGATTGGTTTTTCAATTTTTGGCTGTGGGCGGAGTCAGCCTCCAACTTCCCTGTTTGGTTCACCTTTAAAAACTTCGTCTGGCTCCAAATGGCGGCGTCCGGATCGCAGGAAAATGGTGACTGAACTGACTATATTCAACTGTAGGTAGAAGTAAGCCATTTTCTATGGGTGACATCACACTTGCTAAGTCCAGTTCACTTATGCAGTTAATGGGTTAAAAGCTTGTTTTAGGAGTAGCTGTTGTAACTTTGCAGCATTTTAAAGTAGTTTGATCCACTCTCAATAATGAAGCGTGAAAGCAGACCAAAATAACCAAATGTGTCTACATTTTGGGCATTCCTGAAATTTTGTTTTCAATCATCAACTTGAAACAGTTTTTAGTTCTTAAAAACAAATTCTTCAGCTTCATCAGATTTACTCAAGTTAAAAAAGGAAAAAAAAAAAAAAAGCAGTCAGGCGTGTTTTTCTACATCTTCATCCTTTTATTTGTTTTACTATCAAATATGAACATGACAGCATTGGTTTGGAATTAATTTTTCTTTAATCTATGATTATGATGTAGTCCCTTAAATAACTCTAACACAGACTAACAACAAAACTGTTATGCAGCAGAAGATCAGAATGAGCTTTATTCTATTAATGACGAAAAAAAAACATCATTTTAGTGGACATGAGCCCTCTTGATTCACTGAAATGTCTGCAGTGGTACAAAAATGTTACTTTACAATTACAAGACCACCTTACTTGAACAATCTAAACCTAATTTAAACATTTAACGAATAAACCCATTTATACAAACCGTTTGCATTTTTCTTTAAAGCTAAAAAGCCACATGTGTCTCCACAGCCTCAGGTTGCAGAGCCTTGGTTTAAGCAAAAGCTCCTTTCTAAAAAGTCTTCTTCAGAAACAGTTAAAACCAGCAGGTTTCTGTAAAAAAATTCTAACCTTGTGATATCTTTGTGTTCAGACTCGTTGTCACCCAGCGGTTTGGTGATGGAGCTGCTGTGGATGTTGTGTGAGCAGCCGGACTGCGCGGCTGAATGCCTCCACCAGACCGCTGTCATGGAGAAGCTGCTGGCTCCCGTGGTCGCACTACTGAGCGGACAACAGGTAACGCATGGATTTTAAAGAAAAACCTGAAAAGCTTATGTCAGAGAAGACTTTTTATGGATCAGGAAGTTCTCACAGCAGCAACATTCTCTCCATCAATGATGCTTTAACCACTTAACTGCCTGCTCAACCAAACGGTGGGAAACATTTAGAAAACATGTTTTCAAAAATATGGATTGTGTGTATTTCTCCCCTCACCTAAAGGGAAACTGAAGAAATAAATGTGATGTGACATTTTTTTTTTTTTTTTCCCCAAAAACTGAAATATTAATAATACTAAATAGTAACCAGAATATTTTTTTATTCCATTCTTAGAAAAAAAATTACTATCTGGTGTGCACCAGTTACTAACCAGATTTTTTTTTTTAGTAAAAATCAAAGTAGTAAAAAAGAAAAACAATTTGGATAGTAACTGGTGTGCAACAGTTACTATCAGTTACTAACCAAAACCTTTTTTTTTTGCTTCAATTCTTTTTATGGAGCCCCTAAGTAATTTTAGAAAAAAAATATATATTTTTTTTAATTTTTTTTTTTTACATTGATGTTCCTTTAGAGGTTCTGTACCAAGGTAATAATCAGAAAAATAAAATACCTTCTTTTGGTGTTTTTTTTTTTTTGGGTAGTTAAAAGGTGAACAGATAGGATTGTTTATTTGTTTACAGAGCGCGCTGAAATCCCCTGCAGTCACACTGACCCTTATTGCGGACGTCCTGGCTCGCATCGCAAACACCGACAGAGGATTAGCCCTCTTCCTATATGAGGAAAACGTGGCTGGACCCCAGGGAGAGAGGTGAGGTTTTGATGGGAAGAAGCAGATTTTCTCAGGTAGCCTTGACGACTTTTGTGTGGAGTTAAAAATGAAAAACAAATCTTTCTGGCTCTGTGGAGCGAGTAGATTAGAGCTGGCAAAGCTCCCATGCTCCTAACTAAGAAAAAACGTTTTGAATAAATGAAATCTCACCAAAAAGCTTTTTTTTTTCAAGGGTATGAAACAGTCTTTCGCTGCTGTTAGATTTAAATCCTTGTTGTTTAAGACATGTATCAGTAACAATGGACTAAAATTGATTAATAGTTAATTAAATTAAATAACCCAGCTATCATGTTTATTATTAATAAAATATAAATTCAGACAACAAAAAACTGTCACTGTCAAAAAACTGACAACAAAAAACATTTTTTTACTGTCACATAGTGGTGTAATGATTAATCTATACATTGATTGATATTCCTTTGATCCAACCAGATCAATCTGTCTGAGGCAAGTTGTAAAATTATATTATAAATATTAGTAAAGGTTGAAAAGAAAATGATTAAAAGATTTACGTGTGTGTGGGGGAAAAAGGCTCTTTTATCACTTTTCTGCACATTTCTCGGTCTTTTCTGACATCCGCAGAGCCTGTGCTGCTCATATCATCGCACAGTTCACCCTGAGGCTGCTGGGTAACGGACTGCCATCGCTGAGCGGATCTGCCGTGTCGCATTCGGTGTGTGGAGCTTTCATCTTCGTGTGCTGGCAGATGTACAACACCTGCGAAGGCCTGCAGGTCCTGGAGCCTTACGGCCTTCATAAAGCCATAGCTGCTGCATGGAAACAGGTACCTGCAGAAATGGGCTGCTTGTTGAATGTAGTCATAAACGTTTTTTTTTTTTCTCTCGAAATATTTTAAAATCTTTGCGTCTCCTTGAGAACATTAAAGGGTTAGTTACCAAGCTTTTGCATCTCCTTCTGCTTTCTAGACTGATGATTAGTTGCAGTGCCGTGAATTTCCTATTGGACGGCTAATGATAACGTTCGGTCCACGTAAACATACATTGCTGACTAAATAAAGATCTTTATAAACTCACAGGCATTGTTCTAAAACAAGTTTTCCAAACTTGTTTTAGAACATTTTTTTAATGTAACCATTTCTGGTCTAAAACAGGGGTGGACAAACTACGGCCCGGGGGCCACATACGGCCCCTTAAGCTACTTAAGGGGCCGTATTAGCTACTTAATCTACTTAATCTGGCCCCCCAAATTAAAATACATTGAATCAAAAATCCTAATTATTGTTTTATTTTCATTGTATTTCTGGTTTCTTCTCATGAAGGGTGTTGTTTCTCTGCCATTCGTGTGTGTTTTTTTCTGAGTCAAAAGGTGATTTTTCAGATTTCTTTGAGTTCGCATTTTCCTCTGAACAACATCAACCCATTGGATCACCAAAAAGAGAACAAAAATAAAAATTTAGAAATTAAAATTCCCAAATTTTCTGTTTTTTAAATGAATATATGTGAATTTTGATCCAAATTAAAGCATGTTTTTAATCTAAATTAAATTTTAGTTTATGAGGTTCATTACCAAATCACTCCTTCCATCTGCTCCTTGTCCGGCCCTTATGCCAAATTTTAGAACCCTTTCTGGCCCACAAATCAAAAAGTTTGCCCACCCCTGGACTAAAACATTTTTGCTCTTTGTTTCTTCTTCTTCTGGTTTTAGGTGTACTACTTTAATGCCACCTAGTGGCCAAACAGAAACATGCTTCAGGAGGAGCAGAACAATGACACAATGTTAATGATCTGAACATTTTTGTTAGAATTTCTACTCTTGAGAATCCATGTAACACTGAATGATATTAACAATCTCATTATTTCCCTAATAAATTTTACTGTATGTGAACTGGATCAGATTAATAAATATATATTCTAATCATATGGTAGATAACGTATTTCCAAACTAATGTGTATAAATGTCTAAACTCAAAATTGAATTAAATTGAGTTGATCAAAAGAATCGGAAAAAGAAACTGACTCGAATCGATCCAGGCTCTTGTGAATTGAATGAAATTGTTTCTGGAAATTATTATTGATACCCAGCCCTAATGTACTCGCTACATCAAGAGACATGCAGCTGCTTCCAGCATATTACAAAAGAATCTGACCACAGAGTAAAAATATGGTGCTCAAAAATGAATAGCCTGAAACACCCCCCCACTCACTCTCCAAGCTGCAAAAAAAAAAAAAAAAATGAAATCATTAGTCAAAGTCCACACCTAGAACCTCTTGTTTTAAGCTTTTGACCTTTTTTCCCGTTTCTTCTTTCTACATTTTTGACATTTTCGTTTGTCTGTCACGGAGCAACAATGGTATACGGTCGACTCTGATTAGCTGATTCACAGAGAAAATACAACATATCGCCGTTTTTTTCTTCTGAGATAAACAGGTGTAGTTATACAAATTTAAATACTTGTTAATATTTACTTGAAGGAAATAAAACGATTAACGTTCTCTGTCCCATTTGTAGCTCATCTTGTACACTAAACTGCTAGACCAGAGGTTTGCAACCTGCAGCTCCAGACTCACATGAGACTTTTGACCCCTTTATTGTGGTTCTCTGGTTAAACTCATTTTCAAACAGTTGAAGGACATTACGTATCAGAAACTTTTGACAGATTTCAAGATTTTAAGTGTTTGTAAAAAAATCATCACTGAAGTAAATCTGATTAATTTTAGATTTGCACATTTTTGTCTGAGAATAGAAAATCTAATGATTTCCTGCATGGAGATGATCCTATCCTACAAGATGTCTTTTATTTTGAAAGGAAAACACAAGAAATCTCTGACAAAAATTATATTTAAGTTTTGAAAAAAATAAACTTTGTTACATTTTGACCAAAAAAAAAAATTTAGTTATTATAATAGTAACATAAATATAAAAACAAATCCATGTCTTTTTTTACCGAAAAGTGAATAAGACTTTGTGGTTCCTGTTGGGATGGGAAGAATTGACCTGAATGGCTCTTCTGCAAAAGGTTGCAGACCTTAATGTTAGACAGTTACAGTTTACACATTTAAAAGCTTAAAATCAACATCAACACCCAAATAATTACTGAACTGTTAGACATAAATGGTTTGATTCTGATTCTGAGACTTTGAAAGTTTTGGGGAAATTTTCCTTACTGTCTTGAGTTTCCACTGAATGTAAATCAAACTTTTTTTTTTTTTTTTTTTTTAACTTTTTTTTAATTTAGCCTTTATCTTTTTAAAATCAAGAGATCAAGGCATTTGATCCCTTTTGATTCTATGTTTTGTTCTTTGATGGCTTCTGTAAACTGAATGAAAATGTCCCGTTTAAATATGATTGTGCCTTCTTGGAGAGCGCCATCTAGAGTAAAAGCTTGGAATCACAGCAGCGGTTCAGTTATTCCATAGGAGTTAGGAAGAATTGGCCTCAAAACCCAACTGGAGTCAACTAAAATTCAGTGGAAACTGACATAAATTATGAGATAAACTAACACTTCTTTATTCGTTTTTATCCAAAAATTATTATTTTTCTGTAAACTAAAAAAAATATTTATATTTTCTGTATCTGGAACAATAGACTAATGTTTTTCTGGAGGAAACATTACAATATAACCTGGTAGTAAAAATCACAATGAGAAATTTTTACTGCTCAACCTCATATATTCACATACTAAACCTTAGCACGGCAGAGATTTCACTCATAAGTTTCTGCAATCTGATTGGCTGTTAAGGATTCTCAATCAATTTCCCATACAGAATGTGTTCACCTTTCCAATTTTACACAAATCTTTGATTACAGAGATTTGTAGTTAGAGTTACTGTCTTTACCAAGAAAACATCTAGGAACTGGCCTTTAGAAAACCTTCATCAGGTTTGACTTTTTCAATCTTGTCCAGTCTCTTCTTAAAACAAAAGTAATTTCAAATTTGTCCCAAAAAGAAACAAACTTTAAGCCGAGCACCTACATATATTATTCAATTCATGTTGGTGTTGTAAAGATGTCAGCGTTGGTTGCTAGGGAAGACAAGAAACTTACTTTCAAATTAAAACTCGAGTTCATCGGCTCAAGATGAGCAAAAAGCTGCAGGTTGCAGTTTTTGATTGGTATAAAGTGAAAATGTTGAAGGATTACCAGTTTCATTGTGTTTACTGTTATTTCAAGCTTTAACTGCTTTAGTTAAAAAGAGAGAAAAAAAGACAAATTTTACAAAATCTGAAAGAAAAGTGGTTAAAATGTAATTTTCAAAAATTGAAAAGAAAAAGTAAGACCAGCTTACAAGCATAACACTCAAAATGTATCAAAATATGTTAGAACAAACTTAAAATAGTAAGTTTTGTTCAACCAAATGACAAAAGAAGATATTGGTTTTTTTACATTTACTATTGCAATAAACTTCATCTTTTGTGGTTTTTTTTAGACCAGCTCCTTACCAGAGAGGATATCTGAGACCAGCCCTGAAACATCCTCACATGAGATGACTGATGAGTGAGTCCACACACACATTCAGAAGACAGAGCTGTTCAATGAGTTGTAATGCAGGAATCATGAGATGGTGAGATGTAGATTTACAATGGATATATCTACTGATGAACATCCATGGAAATACAAATGCATTTTCTTTTTAAATTTCTAGTTTTCATTCAATGATTTTTAATAAAACTGCATCTTTCCTGCATATTTTTGTTGTTTGCTCACATTTAATCTCAAGTGTAAAAATTTTGCAAATAATACATTTGAGTGAGGTTTTATTTTGAAAATCTCTTAATATATTATATTATTATAAATAGTGCTGTTGTCCTAATAATGACCCGTAATTAATCAATTGATTTTAGTCGCAAATTTTTCACCTAATAATTATACTGTTAAAAGCTTAATTTTGAGGTAATCTATAATTTTATCTGTCCGTCTGTCGGTCGTCTGTAAAACTTTTCCTTTTACATGCAAAAGAAAGTTCTCCGCTAAGTATTGAAGAAATAAAATAATTTTTTGCCGGTTCCTCAAAAATCCTCCTAAAACTATTGAATGCAGTTGCACAATCTTACACATTCTTTGAAGTTTGAAGAGGATGTTTGCCACTGATTGCATATGACAACTCTGATCCGGACTGCATGACTCCTCCCCCCTGATGTTCCAAACAGGAAGTACCTGCTGGCTCCAAGAAGACAAAATCCCATAGGCTTCTATTGAGAAATAAACTGGTCCGGGACCAGGAACCGCTCTCGAGGTGGTCTCGGTTCGTTTCCAATTGGACTGAACTCTGGTTCGCTTTGAGTTTCCTCAGTCTGAATAGGCTCAGTGCTCAAAGTGGAACAACTGAATCAAAACAGCCACCGTAGCTGAGCATTATAGGATAGAAACAGAGCAGCGGAGCAACAATGAAACACAGCAACTCATTGGAATGTGGTTGGATGAATGCAGGCTCGTTAGAACAACTTTTGACGGATTACGCATTGCAAGTTACTCTAGTTATTTAAGTTATAAACTGGCCAACAAGCTCACTCCTGATTGGTGAGAGTAGAAACGTCGATTTACACAAATTTGGACTGATCGCTGATTACTGGTGACCGTATCGCATCCGTATCTCAAAAACTGAATTGGCTTCATTTCATTGGTGGCGTAGGTACCATGGGTGACATCACACTCACTCAGTCCAGTTCTCATCTACAGTCAATGGTTATCTACCACTATGCAATGCGTTTGAGAGCTAATAAAAACATTGGAATTTTGACTTCTCTGTTTCCCCGCCCAATCAAAGATAAATTTGTTGTCATCTTATTACATTTAAATATAGTATTATAGATTTTAGACAGCCTAATAAAATATATGTAATTGAAAATAATTATGTCATTGGTTAGGGACAAGTTAACAGATGCTAACAGATAACATTTTTAAAAAAATCTTCTGTGCAGTTAAAGTAAAAGTAATCAGAATAATTGTACTGCCTTTTAATGCTTATTATTGAGATTTTGTGCAATGAAAGATATACAAAATAGTTGTCTCTTTATATCTTCTATCTAAAAGTCAATGAATATTCATGTTTTTTTTTCTCTTTAGGCTCATTTGGGAGGAAACACTGTTGGACAGCCTGCTGAGCTTTGCGGCGACTCCCCGGGGTCTGCTGCTGCTCCAGCAGACCGGAGCCCTGACTCAGTGCGTCTCCTACATGTTCTCTCGCTCCACCAAAAAACTGCAGGTACAGAGTCCTTTCCCCATGACCCAATACAATCATCAAAAATAACTCCTTCAATCGTAACCGTTTGAATAAAACCAAAACTTTTCAACAAATCTGAATCTGTTAAATGTCCAGATTTTATTTGGGATTTTGTTTTACCAGAATCAGAAGGAAGATCAAAGTTGGCAATTTTTTCAGTTATAGATTTATTATGTTATGACGTCTTGTCCTGCAGTAGCAAAGACTTGCTTTAATTTGAACAAACTAATGGCATCTTTAAGTGTAATAACCATCATAGCTATCTCTGCTCATTGGGTTTTTTGCATCTATATTTCACCGGATGAACACATACATGCCAGACATTTCTGAGGATCTGAGTGTTCTCCGTGTGTTTCTTTTAGGTGAGTCGCTGTGAGAAGTTCGGATATGGAGTGATGGTGACGCAGGTGGCTTCAACTGCTCCAGGCATCGTAGCTCTACGAGATTCAGGTATCCACAGTCATGCAGACATGTTTATAGCTTTGGACTGTAGAAGGAGCTATCAGTTACCTGTTACTTTTGGGTAAACCCTGGTTGTGGGTTTTCAAACTATTCATTCACTCTTTATTCTTTGCACTTTCTGATTAGGATTACTGGAGTTGTAGTGTTACAACAATATTCTCACACTCTTGGCAGAAAACTACCAGTCAAATTGACAAGTTCAGGGAAAAACAATCTGCGCTTGTAGGAAATGAGGACATATGCATCATGTGTTAGAAGAAGACACATGGGAAATGTTGGAGAAGTTTTCACAGCTGAATTCCACAGTAACAGATCCTGTAATTGACTCTGTAACTATGATTTTGATGGCCTGCAGGTTTTATCCAGGAGCTGCTGGTGCAGCTGTGGTCTGCTCTAGAATGTGGCAGTGATGATTTGCAATTGGCTGTTCCCAAACCAACATCTATGGATCCCATTGACAGAAGCTGCCTCAAGGTACAGTTTCCTTTATGGAAATGTTTTATGATTTTTACTTTATCTCCTGTACTATATATTCAGTGTTTAGGTAAAAGGACTTTGTGCAAAAAAAAATTTAAATACTGGCTGACATGGATAACAGTATATTCTGCATTTAATAAAATATTATAAAATATGGTTTTCCTTTCAAAACCTCTGCCTGGTTGCAGACAGTTGAGTTCAAATAATTCCAGTAATGAACTTTTGATTATCCTTTCAGCTAAGGAAGAAAATTTTGTTACCTCGATTTAGCTTTAAAAAATGAATCTAGTTCTGGGTTGTAACGGTAGTTTTAAACCAGTTTTAAGCAGAAAGTAAAAATTGTGAAAATGAAGCGGTATCTCTTGGGCTCTTTACCGGGTCAAGTTCATCAGTTAACCACTAGGGGGAGATTTCACAAATCAGTCCTATTTAATTTCTGATAAAATAAGACAGTCTGGCAGAATATATGAATGTACGGTCTATTTTTTTTTTTTTTTTTTTTTGTCACTGCAGTTTACATTGACTATGATGAAATATTTTATCTATCTTCATATTTGATGTCAACATTTTATCCGTTGCATGGTTCTAAAATAAGTTCTAGTCTCTGAGTTATTGACTTTAACTTGAAACTATTTATCTAGTTTCTTCTAAAATCCCATAAAAATGATCATAAAGTTCAGTTGTTGGTTCACAGCAGTACTTGTCAAAATGATAAAGAGCACAGAAAGAAAATAATGGACCTCACATCAAAATTGTGACCACTTCTAACATCCATCTCGAATACAGTCATTGAATCGAAAGATGATTTTATAATGAATTGGTAAATATATTGAACTGCAACAAAATGCTTTTGGAAGCCTGTATGAACTTCAATCCCTCCACCATTTTGGGAGTCAAGCAAAGAGTGTTTCTGCCTCAGATCTTGTTCATGTCGACCTTTTGTTGTGTCAACTTGACTGTCTGTCTTCGGTCAATTTGCTCACTTATTTTGTCTTGACAAGACAAAATAAAGGGCAGCAATAAGGCCGAATATAATTACCCAGAGGGCCGGATCCGGCCCCCGGGCCTTGACTATGACACGTGTTCTAGTGAATAGTTATTAATTGTCCGTTGGCAAATGTGTTTACAATGTCAGTTATATATATTACGTTTCTTATCCTAAATTAGCGAACCAAAGCTCAGTGTTTTTGTTACTGTTGTTTAATGTTGAAGATGTGAAAAAACTGCAACTGAGTAAAACACATCGTAAACATCCACTTCCTTTTTACACTTTTTGAGACTAAATGTGAGCGGGGGACCAAAATTCTGAAAGGGATAGCTACTGTGGCACAACACCGACACCCTTTCAAAAGTAAAGGGTGTTACCAGATAAAACCCAAACGGTACCCATCCCTAAATAAAATTGAAGACAAATAAATGTGTAGATGTAGGCCTACCTGACACAAACGTTCACTGCAGAGTCAGCTGAGGTGATCCATTATTGTTTTCTGTCTTCATCCCACGGAAATAAATAAAATTACATTCTTACATTTTGAGTTTTTCCTGTTGTGACAACCAACAGCAACACACATGTGTCATGATGAGATTTGGTAACTATTTCTCTACACTAAAGTCTCTGATTTTACCTGTCAGATGAATTAAAACAATACGTGCTTGACTCTCAAAATGGCCGACAATGATGTCACTTCAAGAGGTCTATAGATTCACATGTTCAACTCAATGTAATTGTTTCAGTTTTGTTTCTAAGCTTTACCATTTTAAAGTTTGTAAAAATAGTGTTTTCCTTTTTTTCTTCCTGAATAGCCCTTCCTGTCCTTGGTGAACCTGCTATCATCCTCTCAGTCGGTGTGGGAGCTCCTGTACCAACAGCCTTTACCCAACAAAAGTGAATACTCCCTGAGAGAAATGCCCACCTCCATACCGGTGCGTGTGTTTCTGTGTGCCTCCCATGTTCATGACTCCCTGCAGGTCTTTTTCCAGCCACATGAGGGCAGGTTTGTGCTTTGGTTTGGTTCTCCGCAGCCATCTACACATTTGTTTTACTTCACATAGGCCCTCTGCTAAACTCCCATTACTCTGAGGCTGATGCGCGGCTTCCCCCTCACATGCCGCACACTTCCTCCCTGTTTTCCGTCCGCACGTTGTTTTTCACAGCTCTCCTTTTGCTCCGCAGGACTTGATTGACAGGCTGATTGCTGTGAATTCAGACGTGAAGATTCATTCCCTGTTCCACTATGAGCAGTCTCACACTTTTGGTTTGCGGTGAGATTGATTTTTCCTTCATTTCTCCTTATTACTTCACATCAGCGGCAAAGTAGTGATTAACAGATTAGCACCTGTTGACTGCACACATGCTCCGCTGCAGCTCTGGCTTTACCCAACTCACATGCTTCTTTATGCTGTGATTATGCAGCATTGAAAAGGTGATGAAAGGATTTCTCTGGATCAGAATGAAAGCCGAGTACGTCTTAGTGAATCCAAGAATCAAATGAAAAACTGTTTAGCTTCTATTTCAGATTTTAACTACTTGGACTAAACCTGGATAATTGGAGATGTATTACACGCTAGCACGTGTCAAAGTGTAGTCCCGAAGGCCGAATCCGACCCTCTAGGTAATTCTAACCAGCCCTCCATTTTATTTAATTGTTATTAATGGCCTGATGTTATCTTGCGCTTATTTTTAACTTGTTTAATTTTGACAAAAATATTATTGCAGAGAGTGAAATATTGAAAGCTATTTAAGATTTAAGTTGATTTATTCTGGAATAATAGTGCTGCCTGTTTACTATTCATAATTATGGTAAAAAGTTTCAGTTTTAAAGTTTTAAAAATTGGCATTCTGTTAGGGCTTTGGACTATTTTAGCATTTACTAAGATTTTTTTTAGGCTACTTTGGGGTCTAGCTAATATTTCAGCTACATGCTAGCTGTTTTGGCTATCCTGAGTTTTTTTTTGTTTGTTTTTAAGGCTAATTTAACATGTAGCTTATATCTTAAGCGACTATCAACTTCAAAGTTTTCAGCTATTAACTTCAGCATTTCCAGCTATCAGCTTCAGCGTTTTTATCCATCAATTTCAGCATCTTCAGCGGCCAAATTCAGCTAACAGCATTCACACTAGCATTATCACATGTAATGCTATATTATAGTTCATAATTATGTTAAAAAGTTACAGTTTTAAAATGTCGTTTAAGTGTTCAATAAATGTTTATCCTGTTCGGCCCGCGACCTAAGGTGTGTTTTGGATTTTGGCCCCCTGTGCGATTGAGTTTGACACCCCTGCACTAGAGGTTACATGTTTAAGGGTCTGCATGTGCCCCAGCGGTGTACACAAACCTCTTTTTTTAAAAAGCTCTCTCAATTACAATCTGAATCCCTCTAAACTTCGCCTGTAAATCGGATTTCAATATTTTTTTTACTGTAACTTAAGCAAATAAGAATCATCTGTAAAATGGTTTAAAATCAACTTTTACGTTTTATTTGTATAGCTTAGTTTTAATAAATGATGAAAATTGTTCAAGAAAAAGGACACATTTTGACTACAAAGTCCTTTCTGGTAAAAATTAAAAAAAAAAAGGGATTAAAACAAATTTTGTTAGGCACCAACTAGTGCTGAGCATTATAACAATCCATATTGTGTTGGGCGATAGAAAAGTCTATATCGTGCCATTTCTCTTCTATTGTTTCTATGGATCTTATTAGTTTATTTTTATTGCTGAACTTTTGTGCAAAAATATTTTTTCCTATTAAGAAACTTAGAACTGTCGTGCAATTTAAAAAAACGTTTCTCGTTTGTAACTATTCAGTTACATGTTACTGGAAAAATAAAGTCAGATAAAAGTAAGTAATTTTTCAGAGAATAACTGAAAATATACTTTATTGTGGTGTATCGTATCGCAATATATATTGTTATTGTTATATAAAATAATTTTTATCATGATATAACATTTTTTCTCCCAGCATTAGCACCAACAATCATGCCACGTTCAAAGTCATTACAGTCACCTTTTATCTCCATTTTGATGCTCAAATTGAACTGCAGCAGATCGTCTTGATCATGTCTACATGCCAAAATGTATTGAGTTGCTGCCGTGTGATTGGCTGATTCGAATTTTGTGTTAACGAGCAGTTGGACAGGTGTACGTAATAAATTGTTTATATTGGTTTTCAGTCGTGTAAGACTTGTTAGGCAACACAATCTGAACGAAAAAACAAAACAAAACAAATCAAAGATATCTGTTATGTTGAAAAACAAAAGTAAGATACTGAAGGAGGCTTGAAAAGAATTCATTAAATATCAACAGTCAACACTTCAAATTGATTCAAGTATCATCAAACAAAAATTGGAATATATCAAATCCGTTTTTCCCTAAGCCCCTAAAGTTCAAAGAGAGGTCAGCAGATGTCCGCATGATTTCCAGACATCTAAGCTCTTCTCATAACTGATTACCTGGTTCAGGTGTGTCCAGCCAGTTAGAACGTGTCAGAGCGGGCCTGGAGTTTTCTTATCCTTGCTCTACGTTACGCAAGTTTCAAAAAGAGTCAAACATCCTGATCCATCCATTAATTCCTTTTCCTCCATTCATCCTAGTTCTCATCTTACTCATCTTAGTTCATGTTTGTGCTTTTCTGCAGACTGCTTAATGTGCTTTGCTGCAGTCTGGACTCCTTCCTGCTGCTGGAGAACCAGTACAACATCTGCTCCATGCTGCTGCAGAGTCAGAGGGACAACATCATCGACTCTGACATTAACGAAGGGTAAAAAAAGCTTTGATCGTCAAGAACTTGAAATGAAAAAGTGAAATTGCCCAGCAATTAAAAAAAATCACCTATTACCTTAAAAGATAAAAAAGAGACCAGATCATTTTCCTTTTTCAGCAAAATATCTCGCTGTATTGTTGTTTGTTGGCTGTAATGATAATTTAACAAACATGGACTTTAGATCTAAATTTTAAGGTTGTAGTTAACTGACACACTCAGAGCCAAACACACTTTTCTTGTTTTAATTTTGCACATTTTTTATCAATTTTCCAAAACTACTTATTCACATTTTTGGGTCACATGAGATGCTAAAGCTAATCCCAGGCACTGACTGTAAATAAGGACTGGACCGAGTGACCCCTCCCCCCACATTCAAAATAAGAAAGGCCCGCTGGTTCCAAGAAGCCAAAATCCCACAGACTTTTACAGGGAAATAAATAGTTAAAGCTCAGTCATTGTATTTGTCAGAATAACCTTTCTTGGTCTGATTTAACCCTTTAACCGCTTGCTCAACCAAATGGTAGAACACTGATTGAACATTGATTGTTAGTAGGACTGCAACAAATGATGATTTTAATATTCGACTAATTGGCAATTGATCGCTGATGACATCACACTACCCACTACTACATTGCTGCACTAAGACTATTTTAAAGGATACTTGTCTTTTATTTTGAAAGGATGTCATATAAACCTCTGTCAAAGGTTGAAAGCATTGTCATATTTTGTGGGGATCAATTACATTTTTTTGGGCACACATGATTATTTTGTGGGGACAAATTAAATGTTTGTACTAATAAATTTGTATTTTGTGGGCCCAAGCACAAATTGGTATTTTCTATCCACAAATTATTGTTTTGTGAGCATAGATTAGTATTATGTGGGCAAAAAAATTATATTTTGTGGAAAAAAATAGTGTTTTGTGGAAATAATAGTATTTTATTAGCAAAAAGTAGTATTTTGTGGGCACAAATTGATATTTTCTATTCACAAAGTTGTATTTTTTTGTCCACAAATGAGTGGTTTTTTTTTGGGCAAAATATTGCACTTTGTAAAAAATTCAGTGTTTCGTGGGAAAAAAAATAGTAATTTTTAAGCAAAAATTAGTATTTTGTTGAAAAGGCATTTTTTTATGTGTGTTTATGTCTCATTTCTGCCAAAAAAAAGAAACGACTGTTTAATTATAATAATCATAATAGTAAAAGGTGACTTAAGAGATTGTGGCTCCTTCTGGGTTGTGGTCTGTAATAACTGGCCTCTTAAAGGTTTCAGATCTATGCAATAAGCAGCAGAAAAAAAAAAAAAATTTATTTTGTCTTGATGAGTAGTTAAAGGGTTAACATGTTATTGATAATTCAGTTTATTTATTTATTTTGGTGTTGCGCAGATTATTCAAGTTAAAAACTAACCAATCAAATGCCTTAATTAAAGTTTATGGTGCCTACTGGCTTCAAAACATTTATTTGACAGATTCTCCCAAATTGACATTGAAGGTAAATGTTTTAGATTCTGGGAAAAAAAAGTCCCAAAAAATTCCAAAATTGGGAAACTTCTGTTTAAAGCTTTTCATATGACTGAATGACAAAAAAAGTATTTTCTTAAGAAGAGTTAAAGAAGTGTAGAAGAATTCCTTTATGACTAACAGTGTCTACTACAACATCCATATAATGACTTCAAATCTATCCACATATAATCTTAACATTTCTTTTTCTGTTAATCTTTTTTTTTTAACTACATTTCCCTTCAAAAATTATTTTTAGGTTTGTAATAAAAGTCAGTAAAAAAACTACTTCTTGTTTTTCTTTCACTACTCTTATATAAAAGGAGCTACACTCTCTGTATGTCACATGTTTAAGGAAATCAAATGATTTATTTCCTTGACTTTTCAGGGTGGTTGTTGTAGACGGTCTGTCTGTGGAGAGGAATCACGTCTTGGTCCGCGTTGGCGTCGTAGGAGGTCCATCTGAAAGGAGACTCCCCCTTCGATCCCTGCAGGAGGTTAGTTTTGTTTCTGTGGTGCATCTAGATAATTGGAGCGAGGCAGAGAGCAGAGCAGCAGCAGGGCCTGAGTCGATGCTGTCCTGGTTTGCTTGTTCCCTCTTTGTCGTCAGCAGTCTTATACTGCTGGGTTTCCTTATTTTAGTTTGGACCTTGGTAGTCTTGATTTGCAGGTGTTGTTTGTTTCTTTTCAATAGTTAGGTCTTGGTTAGGAAGCTTTAGCATGCAGCTGCTGACTCCCTCCTCGACTCGGCTGGGTCAGCTCTCTTCCTGACTTATTTTGTGTTTGGCTGAGGTTCAAATCCCTTTGGTCTTTGGTTTGAACACTAATTCTTTTGTTCTTGATTTTCAGGACACATAATTTCCTTTCCCTTAATAAACTGTGTTCCTTATTCTCTTGGTGTCCAGTTTGTCGCATACAGCGTTCACACTGGAAAGCAGAGACTTCTTCTTATGAATATTATTTTCTGTGCACTAGTACATGTCTGCCTCCTACAGTTGGAAGAGGGTTGGTCCGAAATGTCAAATTTGGTGAATCTCGCTCCAAGCTTTTTCCCTCACAGCTCTTTCCTGATATATGAAAGACTTTGTGTCACAAACCACAGTTATTAGTTTCTCCTCAATTTTTCAGATTTTATGAATTAAAATGGACACCATCTATATATCACTCCCCAAATCCTGATCCCTGATTGGTTCAAGTTCAACTTGGTTTTTAATTTAATGGATGTAGACCCTGAAACTTTATTAAAAACTTGCACAGCCACATGTGGACGGAAAAGTTTTGAATGTGGAAGATCAAAACGTGTACATTTACATTGGAAGTGGTCGCTTGAAGGTGCGTTGTCGAGGGTGTGAGACTTGACTTGAAATTAAATCCAGAGACTCTGGACAACAATGAGAGACTGAAGAAAGAAAATATTTCATAAGATAGGAATTATCTGTCTCAATAATTAAAATATTCAGACTTTTTAAATGTATTTGGTGTCTTATACCCTTCTGACTGCTAGCAATGCAAATTTGTTCTCTGTAGAGGACATTTCTTAATCTGAATATCTCCCAAGAGGACATTTGGAGCTTTTCATTAAAACCAAATATGAAGGCTCTGGGAAGTGTAGTTTTGGTGACTTAAAATAGTTTTGACTGGACAAACTTTTTTTCTGTGGTAGTTAGGCAGTTAAGAAGGGCTTGTCTTTCCTCTGTTAAGGAAGAGCAGCCATACCCGTGGCCCATGGTCTTATCCTACCCTGTGCCCAACTTCTACACCTTGGACCCACCAGAGATTCAACCCACCTCACAAAGTGAGAAAGACAATCAAATGTTCCACTTTGGTTCATATTTTCCTTTTAACTGAGACTATTTCATGTCTTTGTACAGGTTGTGAGATAAGTGCTTTTCTGACTTCCTCCAAAGACTCAGAGAGTGAAGAGAGCTGGTTGAAAACGTGCCAGAAACTGTTCTGCAAAGCCATGATGACCGAACCCCACAACCTCACTGGGAACGGTAACGCTCAACACTCTTTCCATAGTAGTGGAGGGGTAATGACAGGAGGCATCATTTCTGAGTCTGTAGACTGTTAGTCAATTCAATAGACTTTTGTTTTAAAGATATAAAGTGTATAAAATATTTGTTTTGTTTCTTATTGAAACTATTTATCTTATGTTATCTGGATTTTCTTTTCAATATTGTAAGTATGGAAGGTAATACGTGTAATAGTTCAAATATAGTAGCTACAGTATCATAACTTATTGTAGTTCAGGAAAAATGTGCAAAAAAGTCACTTTTTACAATACTTTGAGGATGTAAAAGAACATGTTTATATTTTGGAGCTGTCGTGGATCGTGATGGTGGACCCAAACGCAGGAGACCAGGCTTGTTGACAGGAACTTAAACCATTTAATTAATTAACCAAAATATAACAAAAACCCATAGATGAACAAAAATACTGACAGAGCAGATCATCTGTCAATGATGAACTGAAAACCAGACACTTAAATACACAGATTAACTAAATGAGGACAACTGCGGATGATTAACCTGAATGTAGTGAGACTGACGGTGAAAACAGAACATGACAAAACCTGAGCACAGAATCCTGACAGAAGCTTGTTTTTTCCTCTAACAACAGGATTTCTTAGAGCTGCTAAATGGTTAGGAAGTGGTCTATCTAAGATCATCTTCATGTTCACTTCCTATTGCCATTGTTAGCTGGTGGTTTGATGAAGAAATAGAGAGTGCTTTCTCTGGGTCAGCCAGAAGCTCTAAATTGATGAAAAGTGAATAAACGTCGTGAAATGTTTGTATTTATTCAATTTTCACTTTGTGAAATCCGTGATGTCAAATCCGGTGTTTAGAAAAACGAAAGAAAAGTAGTGAGCATCATGTCCGAGTTACCTTTAAAATCTAGGGCACAATATAGTCCCGCACTATAGTTTTTTAGTAGTTAGGATGGAAATTCGGACACAACCAAAGTGTTTATGTTAGCCTGGGGGAGGAGGAGACTCTTCCTGGAGGGGGCTGTCTCACGTTGTGACATCAGCACGTGAGGATCTGCTCGTTTTCGTGGGTATGGGAGGAACTGCTGTTCACAGCGCAGTTTTTAGAGAATTACTCAGAAATGTGTGAACGAATCGAGATACCAGTTTGAGGTTGTTTATAGTGAGGGTTGAACAGCATAATAGAATTCAAATCTCAAAAAGTGTATTTTTCATGGTATGTCTCCTTCAAATATTGAACTTCCTGTAAAGCCTTGTGTTTTTATTCTCTACAGTGTTGGCCGACCTTCTGGAGAGTGTCGTGGTCCATCTATCCAACTCTACCACAGAGTGCCTCTTCTCCTCAGATCAGTTCAAAGGTCATCAGAAAACACAGTCGTTTTAGTTTTATTTTGACAATGTTGTTAAAGGAAAACAACAAAAATGAACTGGGTTGATCAGAAAAGTTAACAAAGTCGGTCTTTGCTCAGTTAACATTGTAGAGCTGAGACTTTAGGCTTTATGGTGGTAATTACATTTGTGTCATTTGGGTGACACGGTTCAGATCTTTTTATTACAAACCTAAAACTGTTAAAAGGTTCTTTTTTTCAGTGGGTTTGGAAAATATATGAGCAGCAGTGAGATGACACTGTTACAGGTTTGCCAGTAAGGTACCGTAACATTTCTCGTAAGTAACATACCACGATTGATTAATATGTCAACAAAATGCTTTGGTGAAAATCCGGATAACGGCTCCTTTAAAACTCTAAAGGTTGTTCTCTCAGAATGAAGCAGCAGAATCAGATTTGTGGTCGTTTCTCCTGATCGGGAAAGCTGCACACCAACAGTCATAAATGGGAAGCGTTTTGTGTCTCAGTTGTGCACTCGAGTTTCTCACGTCTTTCTTTGAATACGCCTGTTTTACAGTTGCAGTAAAAGACGTGAAGAATGTGGAGTTGTCCCCTGTGGAACAGCTGGGAGTCGATATCTGTCTCAGGTATGCAAAACGATTTCTTCTTAGTCCTTAATTCCAGTTTCTGGAGTTTTCGGAGTCAAAAATTGGAGATGAGGAATAAAAAAAAATTTTAAAAAAACAAGGATGAGCTCCAACCATAATTCATACTAAATAGTAGGCAAACCATGTGTTGAGGTACAATGCAACATGGTTCCTGAAACCACAACATGAAAATTCAGAGTTTCAAACCGTTTCATGATGGTTTGCGTTAAGATGACTTCTTGCTGCTCTGTGAACTCTTCCGTCAAAGATTTGTTTTAACATTTGAAGCATCCTTCTAAAAATCTCTTTAGAGAGAGCTTCATTTTAGCCCAACCAGCACACGTCCTTGAAAAAGTTGTTAAATCTCCATATTACTGTTAGATTGTAGTCATTGTTGTCGACCAGAAGTCCTCTATGAAAGGAATGAAAAATGCAGAGCGGAGCCGCTTTAAAACCTACTCAATGTAGAAATGTGAAAGAATGAGAAAAAGAGACAGAATGGAAGAATAAACTGAATTTGATGGTTTTTATTCTAGGAATGTCAGTTTTCTCTTTGACCTGCAGGTATGGCAGCGACCTTAAACTGCTTGGAGGAGAAGCCAGAAATCATCTGATTCTGCTACTGAAGCAAATCAAGAGCTTCCTGTCCAAACATCAGAGGAACGTTTCTTCAGGACTTGGTATCCTTCAGACAAACTGCTGCTGCCTCTCTTATGATCAGGGTTGGAAGTAACTGGTTTGACAATATTACTTTTTGCTGTAACAAAGTAGTGTAAGACACTACTGCTGAATACTTTGGTAGTTTTACTCATTACTCATTTACTCTTGCACTACAACAGTCTAGCCCCCCCAAAACCTTACCAAAATGTGACAAATAAAATCAATGTTCTGCTTATGTTCAGTTTACTTTAAGGCTTCATTCAATTTAATAAAATGTTTTTTAGACTACAAGGTGCACTAAAAATCCTTTTATTTTTTTCAAAAACCTACAGTGCATCTTACACTGAACAAAAATAGAAACACAGCACTTTGTTTTGCTTCTATTTGTCATGAGAGGAACACAAATATCTAAAACATTTTCTACAAACAAAATAAATCTCTGAAATATTGTTAACAAATCTGTCGATAGTGACCACCTGTCCTTTTGCTGAGAGAATCCACCACAAAGGTGTTTAATATCAAAATACTGATTAGACGGCATTGTTATTGCACAGGTGTGCCATATAAAAAAGTTGATTAAATAGCATAGTTACTGCACAGGTGAGCCATATCAAATGCTGATTAGACAACATAGTGATTTTACAGGTGTGCCATATCGAAATGCCGATAAGACAACAAAGTTATTGTCCAGGTGTGCCATGTCAGAATGCTGATAAGACAGCATAGTTACTGCACAGGTGTGCCATATAAAAAAGCTGATTAAATAGCATAGTTACTGCACAGGTGAGCCATATCGTCATATCAACATGCTGATCAGACAGCATAGTCATTGCACAGGTGTGCCTTTGACTGGCCACAATGAAAGTCCACTCTGAATCGTGTCGTTTTGGTTTATTTGGGGGTTTGGGGATTCAGAAAATCGGGCAGTATCTGGGGTGTGACTCAACAAAACCTTGTTGATCCTGCCCAATCTGCTGTTCCTCAGGTTCTTTAACCCCACACTTCAGTCACTCAGCAGGAGAGTTATCCAGGTTACGACTGGCTGGCGTCCACAGTCTTCCTCATTATGGGCGGAGATTTTGAGCGCTCCTCGGGTTTGTTGCTCCGCCTCTCCTCCCTGCTCACGTCTGCATTCATCTGGCCTGCAAGGATACATGCTTGTGTGAGTAACGCAATGAGAACATTTGGTTGGAGCGCAGACCCTTCTTTTCAATACAGACTCCCTAACCCCTGAAAGACTGCATAAAGCCCTGGATTTGAACGCATTCGCTCACATGCTCAGTCTTTTATGACGTATATGACATCACCCATTTGCTGAAGTAAAAACCCAAAACATCTTAACCTTTTACAAAGACTATTTATGAAGTCACTGTGTTCTGATGATGAAAACAATTTTAAATACATGTTTTTCAAATGACAAATCCTTCAAACACAATGCATTGTGGTCTTTATTTGCTATTCTACTGAGCATTCATGCACTCGTTATTTGCAGACTTTTTGGAAATTTCCAGTTCTCTAGATTTGTAATTGTATATTTGAACGCCCCTACACAAGTACATGTATATAAGGCACTAAGTAGTGATACAATTCAGACATAACTTCTGTTAATCAATGGAATTGAATGATTAAATCCCATTCTTTATTTTCAGTTTCAACCTGAACTCCCACATTTATCTCAGTTTGAATGCAAAATTTACTTTGAAAAAAGGCTGATAGTGTTTCTTTTTTTTAGGACCATTTACCTCAAGAGGTGGCTATATCAGGAATCCCTCCAGTCTACTGGTGTACAGCCCACTATGTGGAGATGCTGCTGAAGGCTGAACTTCCTCTGGTCCATTCTGCCTTCAGGATGTCTGGATTTACACCTTCACAGGTAACGTAAATGGCAGACCTCTGTGTGGTTCTTGTGGTTGTCTTTATAAAATGCGTTAAAATTCCCTTTGATAAGACTAACAGCAGATGAGAGCAATCGCCATTTTTATTAGTTTGATATTTATTGCTCCCAAAAATTAAGACAATAATAAAGTCATTTTGGAGTGGGCTACAATCATCCAATTTCTTTGGTAAATGCATTTTTTTTTATTGTTGTGTTTGCATTTGACAAATTTATTATTGCAAATCTAATTTGCACCATTTCATAGGTGCTGTTAATTTTTATTCCAAACAGTGAAGCTTCTGGGGGAAAAAAACCCCTCAATGTTGCATCATGTTTGAGTGAAGTTTCCTTTACAGATTTGCCTCCACTGGCTGACTCAGTGCTTCTGGAACTACCTGGACTGGCGTGAAATCTGCCTCTACCTCTGCACCTGCGTGCTCTTCAGCCCCGACTACCAGGTGTACCTGTGCGTGGCGATACTCCGACACCTGCAGCCGGACATCCTGCAGCACACACAGTCCCAGGAGCTGCAGATCTTCCTGAAGGTTACCTCCACTGAAAAAAAGAAAATCAATTGACATGCTGGAATTTCAAAATAAAATAATCTGCTTTGAAAAACACACTTGGTCCAAAACCCTAATAGGAACTAGAAAAGTTGCATTACCTGCAATAATGATAGTGTGAATGCTTTTAGCTGAAAATAGTGACGCAATTTACTTTAATTCCTGAAGGAATTAGATGAAAATGCAAAAGATATTTGCAAAATGTTGAATTTACTAAAAGACTGAAAATGTTGATAAAGAACTATGAAAGAGCGCAGAAATCTACCAAAATTTCTGAAAAATTTGTAGTAAAATTGCTTAAAAATCTTCAATCCATAACATTTTTGCAAAAATATTTAGTGTGTTGCTTAAAAATGAGCTTAACTCTAAATGAGGTCAAAAAACTTTAGTTGATGCCAAATTATACAAAAAAAGCAACAAAAAAAAAATAGCTTGTTGCTTTAATAAAACTCTAAAATAGCCTAAAATTCCTCAGTAAACCAAATTAATCAAAAAAGCTAGCATGCTGCTAAAACACTAGCTAAACTCTAAAATAGCCTTAAAAAAACACAGCAGATGCCAAATTTCCAAAATGAGCTAAATGCCATTTTAAAAAAATTACTATAAAAGATTGGCTTGTTGCTAATAATAAAGTATAAAAGCCACGCCCCCCCCCATTGCTTACTTTCATTTTTCCGTCTTGCAGGAGGAGCCGATTCAAGGTTTCAAGATCAGCGACCACCTGGAGTTTATGCTGGGTCTGGAACGCAGCTACAGAAGTGATGTTCTGACGGCTATGAAGGCTTTTTTAAAACCCTAAGGAGCAAATTTGAGAGAAATTTGAAGGATTTCTCTATTTATTTATACAGTATTTATGGTGTATCACTGTTTTCCGCCATAAAGGGAAGATGAACTTTCTCCCCGAGTTGCTGGTTCATGTGGAGCGAGCTCATGCCCAGCAGATGTAAACACGTCGGCTTCTCATTTTTAATGCAGACCTCGGCGGGGGGCCGGATACGGCCTTTTGCTGGACTCTGACTGGTAAGGTGAACGGGAAATTTAATAATCAACACAATTCCGACAAGATTTGTGAGGTTTGGCCTGAACGAGTTTGATCCCCCTCCCCCACAAAACCAACGCCACACTTGAAAGGATCTTAAATCTGCGTCCAGGTTTTTGGAGGACCGCACAACAAAACAGATCAAACAAATGTCCATTCAGGGTAAAAAGCAGAAAGCGCGGGGTTGCGCCCGTGTTTTCAGTCGGCGGCGTCCTCCTCCAGGTCGCTGTCCGGAGAGCTCCTCTGCCTGAACTCTGCGGTGTGGGACAGGCGCCTCCAGCTGCCATCCCTCTGGCTCCCCATGCTGTGGGAGCGGCCCAGCTGGGCCAGCCGCTTGGAGGAGGCCTCCGCGTCCTCCGGGGCGCCTCTGTGGCCCCGCTCTGTCCCGAAGTCGTGCCGTAGGTTTTCCAGGTTCAGTGCCCACGGGCCCAGCTTCTGCCAGTTCACCCTCTGGAAGGCCATGATGCAGTGCAGGTTCCCGCCCACCTACGACCAACAGAGACAGCTCTAACTCAAGCTCCGTCTTTGCAGACACAGATGGAGCGGCGTTTGAGATCACAAGCAGGAGAACCTTTTCAGTTTTGCTCCCCCCTCTCCGTGTGGCCAATGTCCAGGTATTCTGGGTTCTGTGTGTTGAGGTCGGTCACTATATCCATCCACCTGACAGGAGAAATCCAGTTAGAAACAGCTCAACCGGAGCTGTGAGTGAAGCCCCACCTACTTTTTACAGTGAATGGCTGGATGTTTTCTGCTGGGCTCTCCGATTAAGATCCGATATTTCATTTCATTCGTGGGTGAGGGGCCCCTTTATGGAAAAAGAACATATAAATGTATTGTCTGCTGATCAATCCATGATGGACACAAAGTGAACAGCTAAACTCCACCCACCTGTAGGCCTTGGTTGGTTTGAGCGGCGTTGCGTCAAACCCCACGGGGCAGAAGTAGTGGTTCTGACAGGGGTAGATGTAGGCCATAGACTCGTCCTTCAGCCCCTGAGTCAGTTTCATCAGAGCGCCCTCGACTAAAGAGCAGGTATGGAGAGAAAATAGACTCACTCTGATTGGTGCATGCATAATTCTTGATTTGTGCGTAAATTAGGATCTGTGGGTGCGTATATATGATTTCTGCTGCCGGTCCCCCCGCGAGGTTCCGCGGGAGGATCAGACCAGAGCGCCCGCGGAACCCCCCGCCCCCCAGCGCGCTTTCCGCTGGCGTTTATGAAGAACATGCACAGAGTTCTGGTCGGAAAACGCGGCGATTACAAGCGGTACTAGCCCGCTTGGAACTGGAAAAGTTTAGAAGGCTCGGTTCCTGTCCCTGTGGCCGGTGACCAGCCCTCGGGACAGAGCCTCATGCTGGAGGCGCTGTCAGAGAAGCCGCTGCAGCTCGAAGTGCCCTTTTCTGGAAAAATTCTTATTTTTAAAAGTATAAGTGCTTTAAAAGCGCTTATTTAGACTTTTTATATTAATTATTGGAATATATTTTCAAGAAAGTGGGAAAATGTCAAGTTTTACCGGATGTTATTCACAATCGAAGTTTGAAACGGCTGACAAGAAAACTATGGTGAACGAGCATCCTGATAGTACTTGAACGCATCCCTCACGGACGAATTTGTGAGACGTGAAAAGAGTCTCACGGTAGATTTGTGCGTAACTTCAGCTGTGTGCGTGCGTAAGAGGTGATCCGTGCGTATTTTAAAAATATATGTTTGAGTAATTCGTTTCAGGCTGTTGTAATTTTAATTTGTGCGTGTGTAAATTGCATTTTGTATTTTTTTTAATTTTTGTATTTTTTTTACTTTCGCAAAAAAATGTATTATATTAGTTACAAATCAAGAATTATGCATGCACAAATCCAAATGTATGCACAAATCAAGAATCACGCACGCACAAATCCAAAGTTAAGCACGAATCAAGAATTATGCATGCACCAATCATATATACGCACGCACAGATCCTAATTTACGCACAAATCAAGAATTATGCACGCACAAATCAGAGTGAGTCTATTTTTTCTCCATAAGCAGGAACAGCGTTCACTTCAGCTGCTTCTAAACCCACGTGCGACCGGCTGAACGTACCAGTCTCTCCTGCCGTCTTGTGTTTTCCGTGAGGTTTGTAGAGAATGTCGGAGCAGCCTCGCACACAGAAGTTGTCGTTGATTTGCCTGAACCACCTGCAAGACAAAAACTGCTCTGATTCCAGGATCTCTCTTCTGAGCAGAAGCAGCCGTGTGCGTACTGCATCAGCGTTGCGTTTCCAGTGAAGGGACCGAACTTGATTTCTTCAAAGGGCGGCTGAAACCCCAAAATATGTAGAGCCTCCTCCTGAGAGATGGGTGGAAGGCTAGCAATGCAAACATGCAGAGAGATTAGTGACGGAGCGTCTTCCATGAGAACAACAGACTGGAAACAGTCATAAAAATGAGGGAGAGTTTGGAACGTGGAAGACAGAAACATGTTTGTATAGACTTCATTGAAATGGCCACTTGAACTCATGTTTCTGAAGGCGATGTGAACAATAGACCATAAACAATGGACTGATCAACCCCTCCCCTTTCATGTTCCAAACAGGAAGTACCTGCTGGGTGCCAGAAGGCCAAAATCCCATAGACTTCTATTGAGAAATAGACATTTATTTCTCAGTCGTTTTGTTTATCCGGATAACCATTCTAACTCAGAAACATTCTTCTGAGCACGTTCTTTCTAATCCTAACTGTTTTAAAGATATCTTTTCTTTATTGCCAGTTATTCAAGTTATAAACTGACCAATCAGATGCCTCAGCAAAAGCATGTGGTGCCCTCTGGCCCCGCCTAAAGCTTTGATTGGCAGATTCCCCAGAGATACTTTCAGTGGAAGAGGTGTGGCCTTCAAACATGCTCACTCGTGATTGGTGACTGTAGTTCCTCTAAAAACGTGACTCGGACCGACTCGGGTTAATCGCTGTCGACGGATTGCAGTCGGTTGCAATATGGCGGTAGATGAATCAGGTAGTGACGGCGAATGCTGTAGTCTGATTTTGTGAGCATTTCCTATGGGGAACCCCAATAATTGTAGTCTGCTTATCAGAGCCGTGCTCGAAGATAAAAGATGTGGAGCATTTTTTGAAGTTTATTTCCAGATCGGTTCAAAAAACAAAGACATTTTGAAACCTTTGGAACACTGAAAGGAATATGCAAAAAACTGAACCTCATCAAAAAGAACCATCAGAAAGGCTTTATTATTATCTTTATTATTTTTGGTGGCCTCAATACTCTGTCGTACTTAAAGCATGATAGAACTAGACTAGTAGTTTTGTTAGTCCTTCCACACAATTAAAGGATAAATACATTTTAACATTTAATATGTACATTTTAACCTTAAGCACAAGTCTCTCCTTTACCAAACACTTGAAATAAAGTTTTCTATCCATATATTGGAGCACCTGAACATCATTCTGTCATGAGGTCAATTCCACCTCATCTTCTTGGTGCTGCATTTCTTGCTGTTACCTGGAACAGAGAGGGGGTCAGTGGAGCTCCATGGATGAGGGGTGACAGCATGCAGGCTTACTGGCTCGGCGTTTCCGGGTGTAGGCAGAGTTGAAGTCCGCTGTATCAATCTCCCAAGCAAAGATGGGCTTTGCAGAGGACACCTCCTGCATGTCACAGTCCCCGACCCGTCCCACTGTGGGAAGAGCGTGAAGCAAAAGTTTATGACTAAACAGCTTTTTATGTTTTTGGCGTCACTGACATTAATGAAGTTCTGTTTCCACATGGAGACCTTTTGGATCAGTATTTGCTGGTTTAGTCGTGTTTATATTCTTTGTTGTTGGAGCGGTTCCGGTCCAGCATGCAGCCTCGCGGCTGTAGTGGACCTGTAGCTGTCTGGTTCTGGTGGGCTCTGTGGTGATTATCTCTGGTTAATTTTCTTTTATATGTTAAAAAAAAGGTCTTTGACCTTATGTTTGTGAATTATATATTTTTTTCAGATATATTGATTTTTTTTTCTTTTGTTTTTCTTTGCATTAAAGTTGACATTATAGTTGAAGGTGACTGGATAGCTCAGTTGACTGGTGTAGGACCTGAGGTCTGTTTCCAGATCCATCAATCAGCTAAAATCCTTGGATTAGACCCTTCATGCTGCTGAGTAACTTGATCTCTCCGTACCTTCAAAATACAGGATTGAGTCAGGAAGAATATCCAGGTAAAACTATCTTCCAAAACCACCTGTCAGTGAAAGCTGATTCCCACAGGTGATCCCTGACAGGATGAACCTCCAGCTCCTCTGCGCTCCGTGGAAACCCCCCCTCCCCCCGTTGTGCACCACCGGCACAAGCAGTGCAGCTTCAATCCAGAGCGTCACATCACTGATTAAAACTGGAGCTTAAGACATCTAGAATGACCTGTATTTTGAACAAATAAAGCTGAATCTTTCGCGGATATTATCTGTCACTGGTCATTTTTACAACATAACTTTTAGAACATAAAAGCCTGGAAGCAAAGCTTCGGACGTCATCATTTTCAGCTCCTCCCCCAGATGAAGCAGCACGCGCTTGGCGGAAGCTCCTCCTCTACTACTGGACACATTTCTCGAAGCTTCGATCCAGAACATCACATCACTATTTACAACCACAAAATGCGGTAGGAGATCTCTGTATTTTCAACAGTTATGTCATCTTTAGATGACGATGCAGTCTGGTTCGGAGCCTTTTTCTTTGATACAAGTGGCTTACCTGTTAGCGGAAATAGTTCCTCAAAGACGTCGGTCACCAAACCATCAGCATCTTTAAATAGTCGTGGCCAGCGCTAGCTAGCGCCCGAGCTAACTCCAGCAGTGTCCTAGTTCGCCACAGCCGGTTATTCACGATTTTCCAACATGAAACGTTCAGAAAAATACTCCAAAGTAAACTTTAAGGTTGGTTCTCATAACTTTTTGATTAAAAGTAGCAGCGGAGCAAAGCAAACTTATCACTAGCCTGGTGCGATTATACCACACGATTCCCAGCATGCATTGCGGCTCAAAATGTATTTTTTGTAAAAGGAAATACCTTTAAAGTCATACATATTTTTCTTCGTTTTTTTATTTACAAGTAACAAATATATAGTTTGGAATCCAAATTTGACAAAATCGCACTGGGAATAAAGCTCAAAACCAGTTGTTTGCAAGTACGTAAATGGGTGGGGTTTATAAACAAAGGGCTGACATTTCTCATGTGTACTAGGTGATACTAGTGATACTTGCTCCCGTGCTGGGGAGTAAGTAGTAGGGGAGGTTCGGTAGGCAAAATATGGGTGCAGCAGCATCTGTACCCAGTGACTGTCTACCAACAGCCTTCCCCACTGGTGGATCCTGGGAAAGCTAGTCGCTAATTGATACCCGGTGATGCTCGACTCCAGTGTTGGGGAGAAGAGTAGCAGGGGAGGTTCGGTTGACATGTTACCCAGACCTATCAGGAAGGCAATGAGGTACCCCAGCACTCGATGGGTGTGGCGGGTGAAGTAGAGGTGTCACGGCACCCTGGTATCCATTGCCTTACATGTGGGAGCAAGACTCAGCATGAACCTGTCAACGTGGGCGTCCTCCAGTAGCCTCCCCCACCTGTGGGATCAAGCGATTGGTGATTTTTTTTTTTAAATTATAGTTTGAACATTAAATAGTCTCCATCTAAGATCTGTTTATATTTTTTTAATTTCACCCTCCAAACAGAGGGGTCCAAAGCCCACCATCACGAGAGTAAACTGCGTCACCCTAAGAAGCCTTTTTCTTCCCGTGGGTGCGCTATGAACCAAGTATGTTCATAAATGTTGTAGCGTGACCTTTTTAAAGTTACAAACTGCTGTTGTTGTGTATATTCAAGCGCTGGAAGCTCCGAGCTAACGCTAGCTGACCGGCGACCGTCACCGTCATCGAATGAAAGTCACGTCCGAAATATTAGACCCTTTTTTCCACCCCCCTCTGTTTGGAGCAAACACGGAGGGATAAACGAAGGGAAGAGAGAAGGGGATCATTCGGATCGGGTCAAACCATCATCAAACCATCATCAATCTTGATTCCTGTAACCAATCCCTTCTTTAAATAGTTATTAAAGTTATTAAAGTCAAAGGCCTTCCTCTCAGAATTGTAAATTGTTTCCTCTGAACATATTTCTTTATTCTTAATCGATTATTCTTTATGCAACTTAATTCCATAATTAACCTGTTATTCTGAAACATTTTTTCGACTCAAAACTGCCTTGTTACGTTGATGGTAATGGCAGTTTTTGTATTTTCCTATCTGTAGTGAATAAAAACATGTTATTAATTTATTTATTAGAATATTTTGAAGATCTACTAGAGGTGTTTTCTGGAGCTGTTGCTCATTTTTCAGGCTTAGACTGCAGTTTATATTTTTTTCATACAGAGATTCATTAGTATATTTGTTTACGATCAGGATATTATTGCTCATTTGATTTACTTTAGATGCTCACTACCACATAGTTGAAGGACTTAATATTTTTTATATTGGCACTTCAAGTCATAAACGTTGCTCTAGAATAATAAAACTAACTAAGATCTATCGGGGTCAGCAACTTAGATTCTGTTTGGATCCTTTTTCTATTTTTAGTCAATTTTTCATGTACATTTTTTCATTTTTCTTCAATTGCTTTGAAGTAATTGGAATATATATATGTATATATTTGTATATATCTATAAAAAGCATTTCAAAGATTGTACATAAGGGTTCTCAACTTTTGGAATGATGCTCTAAAACACACGTGTCAAAGTCGAGGCCCGGGGGCCGAATTCGGCCCTCCAGATTGTTTTAATTTGTTGTTGTTAATGGCCCGATGATATCTCGCACTTATTTCTAACTTGAATAATTTTGTAAAAATATAATTTTATGGTTAGCTAAATATTGAAAGTTATTTAAGGTTTAAGTTGATTTCTTCTGGAACGGTTTTAAAGTTTGTAAAATTAGCATTCTGCCAACTTTTTGGACTATTTTGGCATTTCCTATAATTTTTTAGGCTATTTGGGAATTTAGCTAATATTTCAGCTACATGCTAGCTTTTTTGGCTTTCTTGGCTTATTTCAAACATTTTTTAGGCTCTTTGGATCTAGGCTAATATTACTCGTAAGCAATTTTGGCTAATTTAGGCTGTTTTCAGTTATTTATGCTAGTTTTGCTAATGCTTGAGCTACACTAGCTAAATACTAAAATTGACTAAAAAAACTGAAAAAAGCCTAAATTAACTACAACAGCTAGCATGTAGCTGAAATATTAGCTAAACTCCAAAACATCCTAAAAAATGCAAAATAGTTCAGAATGCCAATTTGTACAACTTTAAAAATGTAACTTTTTTAAAACAATTATAAATTATCAAAAGGCAGGAATAATATTCCAGAATAAATCAACTTAAAATTAATAACTTTCAATATTTTATAGTCCATAAAAATATTTTCTGTCAAAATTATTCAAGTTAGAAATAAGCGCAAGATATTAACATTGGGCCATAAATGATAAAATAAAATGTCCTGGAAGACGGATAAAACTACCTGGAGGGGCGGATTTGGCCTCCAGGCCTCGACACGTGTGCTCTAAAATGACCTGAGGCACAATCTGTTTCCATTGATCATACTTGAAATATTTTAGCATCTTACTTGGAGTCAACAGGTGGTAAATTTTATTGGTTGATTAAGAATTGGAAAAGAAAAGCTCTAGCCGACATAAGGTCTGTGAGTTGACGGTCCATGTCAAAACAAAAAGCAACCATGAAGACAAATATTAAATATGTATTCAGTGCCAGTATTTTGACTGTTTGTTACTTGTTTACAGATTTAAATTTGCTCTTAAGTATTTAATGTAATTATTTGTGTATGTGTGTGTTTGAAGGGAGATCCTCTGTGGAGGGCCAGACTTTTGGACACGAATCCCCAGGCCATAACAGAAGCTCATCACAGGTGAGTTCATGTTCAGGTTTCCACCATCGATAGTCAGTTTAGGTCTGTTTGGTCAAGATTTGCTTGTTTCACCAAATCTGTGCATGAATTTGAGGATAAAACATGAGATACTCTGACGTCATCACCACGGCCACGTACCAGGCGAGCGTTCAGGGTTTTGTAACCCACCTGGGCATGAGCGCCGAACGCGCCAGGGAGCTGCTGATGTCTGGGGTTCATCTTGCCAGAGAGGCGGTGAAGAAATTTGGCTCTGGTAACAAACTAAACACGATCTAATAAATATATTTTGAACTTCCTGGTGGCAGAAAAGGAGACGTTTACAGTGGGGTAGTGGTTCACACTGCAGCTCACAGTGAGAAGCTCCCGGTTCAAATCCCAGCTGGGTTTGTGGAGTTCTCCTCCTTCATCCGTGGGTTTTCTCCAGGAATTCCGGCTTCCTTACAGTCCCAGTAATAGGTTAGTCGGTAGATCAAAATTGTCCCTTTGGTGGGAATTTAAATGAGTGTGATGGACTGATGAAGGATGTCCAACAGTAGTGGATAGGCTCCAGCAACCATGTACAGGACTAAGCAGGTTTAGGAGATCCATGAAGATGTGTTTACATGCGGCTATACCAACAATAATTTGAAAAACAAACTATAAAGATCTTAATTTTGCAGCAAACTAGTTTTATTATGAGATAATAGAACTGGACATTATCAGATGAAATCCATAAATTAAAAACTGTTTGTTGATTTCTCTTCTAAAAATCTTAGAATTGTTGTTCTCTCAGTGACCAAACGCCCAAATGTAGCATCATTTGCAGAAATCCTTAAAACGTTATCATCAAATTTCCCTTCAATGCTTTGATAAATGCTTGTTTTTGTCTTTTTTGTTGTTTCAAAGGTGGCGAGCTGGAGGGGAATCCTCCATCTGGATTCCTGAGCTCAGGTGAAGCAGGGAGCCGCTCTGACAGGTACGATGAGCTGCCGTCTCTTCCCGTCACTCGCTGCTTCTTTTGCAGTGTTTTCCCTGAACCGGGTTTTGTTCTGCCAGGTGGGTGCTGCAGTAAATTAAAAGTAAAAACATCTTTATTAACACATTGAGCGCAGGAGTGAGTTTATGAAAGAGGGCAAAGATAAAACACTTCCTGTTGAGGATCTTGTCTGTTCAAACTGTCTGGATCTATTAGCTCTAACCTTTTTACTACAGGAGGTCATGAGGTTCAATCCAAGCACTGCCTTATTTGTTGTTCTTGATAGTTCAATGTTTTCAATATTGGTAATTAAATAAAGCTTAATATTACTTAAAAATTCTGTTTGAATGAACATTTATTTTTTCATGCATTTTCTGTGAAATTGTTGTAATAATTTATATATATTGATGCCAATTAAAAACCTTCAAACTCTGACTATGTGACTCAATCATTTAGATTTTAAACTAGTTTTTTCACAGAGATGTTTTAAAAAATAATTATTTTATTGTTAAATATTAGTTTTTTTAAGTTCAGAAAAATGACAGAAATATTGTTGTACAACATCATAGTCAGAAAAATCCAAATGTCAAGTTTTTCTAAAAAAAAATATGAATTTTTTTTTCTTAAGTCCTGAAAATATTAAAAAGGTTGTTGTGTATTTTCTTTGAGTAGTGTGTTGAAGAGAACATGTGAAGAAAAGGAAACAAAAAGATCAAACAGACTGGTAAAGAAAGTCTGTGTTTGAACTGGACCTGGACTCTGGGGTAGGTTCAGGTCCAGAGCAGAAGTGAGCAGCATCTGCTCTCTCTGTACACCTGAAGATAATTCAGAGTTTAACAGACGTCCTTCAGTCAATTAAGTGTTAAATGGTTAAATACTGTAAGGCTTTTCTTGTATCTGACACACAACATTGATGCTACTGCCATCTAGTGGAATCACTTTTCTACTATCAGTTTTTTTATGATTTTGCTCAAAACTATTTTTTTTAAATGGATCCAAAACAGGTCTGTCTAATAAAATCTATATTTATAAGTTGTTGATATTGTACATTTATAGCACAGTAAAATAAAAACCAACTCTCTGAGCTGTGGAAATGCACTGTAAAAACAAGTAAAAAATTATTCAAATTCAAAGGATTTTCTATTAATAAGCAAATACATCTGCCATTGGGGTAAGAAAAATTGTCATAATAAGAATAATTATTTTAAGAAAGCAATTCTAAGACCTTTTTTAGTAACTAAGATTATTTGGATAAAGAAAAACTTTCCTGATGAGATTATTCTTGCAAGACAGAAAACGACAGAAAGGGGCCCAGAACAGTCCTCTGTGGAACCCCTTTACTGCAACCCGACCCTCCCGCCTGACAGAGTGTGTTCTTGATGTGGTTCCTGATCCAGGTCAGAGAGCCGCTGACCTTTCAGAATAAGAGGTGGCAGACACATTCAGATATGTGAAATGACCTGAGGCTTCACAGAACAACAGTTTCCAGATGAATCTGTGGGGGGTTTTCATCAAAGTGAAGTCAAGAAACACGTTTAACAGCCAAAAAAAATCTTTGCTGCACAAGGTTTTCTGTAAATATAAACTGAGCAATCTATGATTTTCTGACAGTAGAGCCTCAGAGCTCTAAGGAGCAGACCTGAGTCCCTCGCCCTGCTGGTGAACGATGGAACTGCAGCTCACAACAAGAAGAAACTGCTTAAAGGAGACACTTTTCACACAAAACCTTTTGTTTTTAAACCAAAAACAGACCAAGTGAGAAGATGCAGGTTCTATGAAGAGGTTTGGATCTTGTGCTTCACAGATTAAAATTTGTATTTTTCATAAACTCCATCCAGTAAACTGAGGGAGAGTTTTGGTGCTGATGAAACATCCTGCAGAGAGGGCCGCTGTGGAGGCTTTCTGATGATTCACAGAGAAAATATTACAAGACAAAACAACACAAAGAGAGATTTGAAATGTTTGAGTCAATGAACAAATGGCTTTGAAAAGAAAACCTGCTGTCCTAAAATTCCTTTTTACTGTGAGGGATGGAGGTTCTCTGTTGCTCCATTCTGATGTGACGAGTGAGTCATCTCACACAGAGATGATCTCTGTGAATCTGTGTTCTGAATGTGAACTTAAAATGAGTCACAGTAAAGATCCTTTCAGATTTCAAACTAAAATCACAGTAAAACCACAAACACTTTCACATCAGACCAATAATAATCTATTCTGCTGTCAAGTTCAATCTTTATAGAAGCTGGTAAGAAGAGGAGTTTTTGTCCTGACATCTGAAATGATGAGAGACTATTTCTGTTTTTTTATTGATAAACCCATCGATTTAGCAAGAATTGTGGGCATTGATTGACCAAAACAAAAAAAAAAAAAGCTTATTCTGTCTGATGCTTTAGTCCTAATAACTGCAGGAATCCAGAAATCTCCAGCAGTTTTATGAAGTTTTAAACTCATCTAGATTCCTTTTATTTGGTTTTAAATAATTAAAGTATTTTCTATTTCAGTTCTCTTCCTAGTCATTAAACCGTCAGTCATCTGTAGATATCACAGTAAATCCTTCCTCCTCCCACACATGGAGAGCACCAACGAGCAACATGACGCGTGAGGATGAGGAGGCTGGAGGATTCTTCTCAGAACAAAACCCTGCAGGAGTTTGAGGATGGACACGCCTCTGACACCCAGACTCCCCACTCTGAGTCTGCCATGGACATTTCTTTCACCCGTGCTTCATAGAACTGAAGGGACTTGCTTGTTTGTCTTGGTCTTCCTCTAACACATTGACTCACTTGACTGCTTTAGAATGGATAAGGAGGAAGATTCTGAGCTGAACATGGAGATCTGAGACTTAATCTGATTATTTAAAGTTAATAATTTTTCTCATAATTATCACTGTTGGATGCTGTTGATCAGTCATTGCCAAATTTTTTGACAAATTAAAATAAACTTGTTTAATTCTTGACAATATAGTCGACTCATCGTCTGTGTGCTGTCCCCTACAGTTTTCCCAATTTTAGGGATTGTTCTGGTGTATCCTTTAGTGCTCCCCATATCCCAGGATGCATTGCAGTAAACCCTGAAGATTTTCTGACAACAGTGGTGGACTTCGATGCGGGTCATATGAGACTTTTAATGTAAGTAAAAAGGTTTGTATCTTCTTTTTTATGGTCTCTAATATGATTCTTTGTGTTCAGGATTGTAAGTATCCAGCATCAGGAGAAGAGGTTAGTAGGAGGGCCACTTCTGCTACTGTTGTCCGGGTTTGACTTCATGCATGAGGTATTAGGACAGAGATCTTCCACCTGTCCTAATTTCCTCTATCTGGGAGTAAACTCCACAGATGAGTGGGTGAAAGAAAGGAGAGAGAAGAAAGAGAGGAAGGAAGGAGTGAGCCACCAGCTGGAAGAAGAAAAAGAAACATTGATGAACTTCTAGACCTGATCAGAGAGGATATGAGGAAGAAGAGCAGAGAGCACCAGAGAGGAGGAAGACTTTGACCAACTTTTCAGTCTGTGGAAAAAATTGCCAATAAATAAATACATTTGATTTCTGAGAATAAATAAAGGAATTTTATATTTGGTGTATTACAAATGTAAATAAATGTATAAATCCAACACAGTAATCATTATTCATTGTAACACTTTTATTTCCAACTATTTACACAGATGATGGACATGGATGGGGGGCTTCAACTGAGACCCGGGGCTGGAACTTTCTGGGTGGTGATTGGGACATCTTGCAGGATGATCTGCAGAGACTGTAGACCGCATCGTCCATCTTCAGAGTTTGCAGGGATGGCTGTCCACGGATGCTGCATGACCAAAAATGATCCATAAATATGAGATAATGCATGTGCAGTCCTAAAACTTAAAAAAAAAAAATCCCTTGATTAATGAATTACCTGTTAGCAGTAATCAAGGTCTGGTGGTTCCTCCCCCAGGGCAGAAACCTCAGCAGGTAGTTGGTCCTGCCAGAGAGCACCGCAGTGACCATCAGGGTCACCAGAAGGTCTGATCCTGATGTGGCATCCATCCATGCACCTGAAGCTCTGAGCCGTGTCAGCCCTGCAAACACACGGGACACCACCTCCAGGTCCTTAGGGGTTTTTGGAAGGTGAAGGACCACCACCTCCTCAGTGATTGTGGACGATGCAGTGGACAGTGGAACGAGACATCCAAACACTCTGGAGAACACCCTGCAGGACGCTCCGCTCACCAGCCAGAAGAGAAACACCAGGGTCTCAATGACAGCCCCCCACCCACGTCCCCCATCCTGGTGAAGGAGGTTCAGGAGGACTTCAGGAGCGTTCCTGTTCACTCTGAAGTCTGGTCTGGATCTTCACTGTTCATAAACCGCTCCAGGAATGAGAGACTCAGATTCTGCATTACAGGGGTTAGTCTGCTTAAAAAGAAATGCACAAGAAATACATTTTTAGTAAAAAAAAATACATTAAAATATATATATATATATATATATATATAATTTTTTTTAGTTCTTAGACTGTAAAACATCATTCTACTACATGAGAGTCAAATAGGAGTATGGTGAAATTGTTCAAATTAATTTCTGCAATAAAAGAAGTCAGAAGATAAAATGAACATTTAACACTATGAAGGCTGAATAATAAAATAAAAACAGATTTAGTTATTTAGTTACATAATTCTTATGCTCAGAAAAAGGCAGGTACTTATACTCAGTTGCATTTACTGCAATAACTTGTGAAATAAAACTTGAATAATCTACAAAACCGCAAATTCAGTAAGTGTATATTTTACAACCTGTAATGCTGTTGCTAAGTAAGAAATGAAATTAAGCTAGCTAAAGCTAACATGTAAAAGAGCTTGGGGTTTGTTTGTTTGTTTGTTTTTTTTGAACATTTGTACACAGTACCCGCATATCGTTTTGTCTCAGCCGGAATAATAGAAAGTTCCTGCGACGGCGGTTGACGGTGGCCAAGCTACAGGAAGTTCACCAGCAAAGCTAGACCTACATGTATTTAGTTCAATTATGTTATAAAAATATAACAATAAAAATAAAACAAGGCTAGACTGTCCAAATTCACAGCCCTAAACATATGATCTGCCCGCTTTACGAAGGACCCGGGGCCCGTTTCAAGAAGCAGGTTTTGTTGGAACTCTGAGTTCGTGAACTCCAAATTCAGCAAAACTCTGAGTTTTCGGTTTCAGAAAGAGAGATAACTCAAACCGTGAAAGTGGGCAAAACCAAGCCCGTTTCAAGAAGCGGGTTAAGCTGAACTCAGAATCAATCACTGTGGCAACTGAGTCTGTGAACGAAACCTGGTCTGGAGCAGGTTTTCTTCAGGAAACTTAGAGTTCTCTGCGGTCTCCGCCCCTTTTTAAAGTGAAAGATGTTCAAATCTGAGTTCTTCATTAATATTTAGAGAACATTCACATTAGAGACGTCACGTTTCCACCAGCAGAAACCAAAATGACATGTCCATTCATAGAGGATCATGTAGAGAGGAGGCGGGATTAATCCAGAGGAAATGTTATTTATGTCTGGAGAGGATTTGAGGACACGAGTCGATTGATGCAGTTTCCCCGATTCAGTTTTATTTGAGCGACATTTTAAATAGCGAGTTATTCTAGGGATTTGCTATTAATAATAAGGAGTTTTATTTTCATCATTTGAAACCCTTAAAAATTGAAATCATTAAATCTCAAAAACCGGTGGGGGCTTTCAACTCGTATACAACTTTATTCACAGAACAAGTATTAGCTCGGTTGTCAGCGTTTATGAAATAAAAAAATACTTTTCAGCGAATATTTTTTAAGTCTTGAGAATTACATTTAAGTAAAAGCTTATTTTAACATATCCCAGGCAGCTACAGTGTTTCGTTTTAGCGTGCAGTGATATCCATGTGTGTATGTGGTGGTGGGGGGGGGGTAAGGAAAACGGTCATTCATGAGATTACAGAGATGACTGGTTAAATTATTAACAGATCAAGAACCATTCCTTACTTAACAAGTGACAAAATAACCTTCCTGATATTATTTATTCGTTATTTGAAATGATTCAAATGTAGACGTATGCATTAACTCTGCAGAGATTTTCTCTCTGTTTTATCGCTGCAGCTGGGTTTATTATCTTGCTGAAAATGTTCTTGTAGTCGGCATATGCTTGGAGGAACTTATCAATTTCCGTCGCCGGAAGTAGCCTACAAAACTCGGAAGTTTGTTCTCGTTGCCATGGTGAATCGTGCTGTCTTTGCTCCATTGATCAGGGCTTTTAATGCTCGCGACGCTCGCACCTGATTCTGGTTCTAACAACTTCAAGTTGATTGAATCAAACATTTTCAGCTGTTCTGAAACCGAAAACTCTAAGTTCGGGAATTTTGAGTCCAGTGACTCTAAGTTCAGGTTTCAACTCTAAATTTGTTGAACCTGCTTCTTGAAACGGGCCCCAGGTATTCCATTTCAGAGATAATAAATACAGTCTAAGGATCAAATATGTGAACAAAACCAGCTGTGAGAACAAAGACTAAACTTCACCGGATCTCCTTCAGATATAGAATCACTGCTGGGAAAAAGGATTGATCAATGACAAAAATTCAGAGTAAATGTATAAGGGACTTCATAAGAATCATTGATATGTATTTTTTTTAAACATGTCTCTTTTTTTATACTATATTTGATTGTTTTTTTAGTGTTTATTTCTTGCAATTATGTAAAAAGAAATACTCCTTGTATAAATAAAGTTTCGACCAAATTTTAAAAAAAAGGGATTATTAAATTTAATCTAAATCTCTTTTAGAATTGTTGCATTGTTATACTTCTGTTTATGATGTCTATTCTTTATTTTACAAGTTTGAAGATAAACAAATAAATCCAAAACATGACTGGAAGATGTGAATAAAGTTCTTTACCTGTGAGGCTCAGTGACAGCACCAGCAGAGACTTCATGTTGCTCTTCTTTAGGTCAAAATGTGTCCCACTCTCACTGTCCTCTGCTTTTAATCCAGCTGTTCTAGATTTTTTTTCTTTTTTTTCCAGCGTCCCATAAATCCTTAAAGGTTTAAATCAGACATATTAGCTTAAGATTGTACTTTAATGATAATATTGCAAAAAAGAAAATAGTTGAAATAGTATTGCAACTATATTTGTTTGAAAACCAAAAGTACTGCATTTGTAGTTTGCGATACCAAAAGCAAAATGATTGGATACATCAGAACAAAATATCTATAATATTTCTAAGAACTTCAAAACTATTCATAAAAAATAAAAACATAAACAAGTTTATGCTTTTGGTTTTTTTTTTATATTTGTGACAGTATGAGACAGGAACGGAGTAACTTCTTGTTAGTTCATTCTGTGATGATACTTTAATTGAATGCTAAACTAAATGTTTTTATTTTTTTTTAGTTTGACATTTATAGTGATTTCCTGCAACTGGTCTAAGGTCACATGTCAAAATGAGTTTGATGGAAAGTATATGCCTTCGGTCTCTTGCCTGTACTGGAACTAAAAGAGAAAATTCTCTCATCTTAAATTTTTGTAGTTCAGAATCTGTGCCAACTGATGCGTACAAAAGGGTAGACTTTAAGAATAAAATGACATAACCAGTGCAGAATAAAGAATAAGGTGGACTGCCTGTCCACCTTTATATACAGTCATTGCTCTCAGAGGATTTCTCAGGCTCTAAATCCTACCAGTATCTCAAATATAACATTAGTCAAAATGTCTCTATGGTCCAAACTAGAGATGGGATTTCTGTCTCTTTTTAGGGAGCAAAATCTTTTGGATCCGTTCAAAAGTTGTTCAAAAGACCGTCTCTTTTTATATGTTTATTCACATAAAGTGAAGTGGAGTTAATTCATTTAATCCTGGAAATATCCCCAGGGAGGATCGATGAGCTCAGATCTGGAGCAGAATAATTCAAATTCAGATTTATCACCAATAATTGAGTTTGAATTGTTTTTGAGATATCAATTATAGATTCATTTGATGTTAAAATCTGACGTGGATTCATTGTAAATATTCCTCTACTGCCATACACAGCAGGCACGAGCATGAAGAGTGTATGTGTACTTTTAATTATGTTATTATGCAAAAGAGGTCTGCAACCTCTAAAAGACTCTAATTTACAATAAGCTAAAGCCACAAAATCTCACTACTGTTTTATTTTAAAAAACATTTTTTTTGCAGCTATTAGACTATTTATTTATAATGTGTACCTTTTTTATGTTTTTAACATAAAAATTATGTTTTAAAGTAAAAAATGAAATATATTTCATAATAAAATGGTCAATTATTTATTGAAAAGACTTTTATTGGAATGTTGCTTGATTAAATAATGTTGCATTTATTTATTTATTTATGAACAGTTTGGGCTTCCATAGTCCCACTGTGGAAGAGCGTGGAAGCAAAAGTTTATGACTAAACAGCTTTTTTTTATGTTCATGTTTTTGGCGTCACTGACCTTAATGAAGTTCTGTTTCCACATGGAGACCTTTTGGATCAGTATTTGCTTGTTAGTCGTGTTTATATTCTTTGTTGTTGGAGCGGTTCCGGTCCAGCATGCAGCCTCGCGGCTGTAGTGGACCTGTAGCTGTCTGGTTCTGGTGGGCTCTGTGGTCATTATCTCTGGTTAATTTTCTTTTATATGCTAAAAAAAAAATAGATCTGTTTTGACCTCGCTGATTTGTGAATTATATCA